>OX422208.1:805679774-806879774 GCA_949130495.1 Sambucus nigra
CGCCGAAGGAGCCGATCTCATTGTCACAATGGCAAAGGTTCATTGACAATAAGATCGGGGAGGGACAATTGGCATCTCGCCAATCGAAAAGGGAAAACCGGGCTAAAATGACGGACGTGCACTACTCCGACCGGACGTCTTACGTCGAGGTGGAGCATAGGATAATGGTAAGAATTAATTTTTCTATAACTACATAAAATATATTATTATGGATTATTTTACTTTACGGGGCCGATACTAATTTTGCTTTATTTTATTTTAAGGGACAGGGAGTGGCCCTGGGGGTAGGCCACATAGGCTCGATACTTATGTGGCTCTTCAGACGAAGAAGGGGAAGGACAAGGAGGTGCCCCCAAGCGTCGCGACCACGATTGTAAGTAATCCGACAGTTTACTTTTTGTTAATTACGTTATAATTTTTTAATTTACTTATTTTACTAATCATGTGCTTTTTGTCATTTTAGGCAAAGCTTAAGGAAGTGCATGAGTCGCAGTCTGATGCCGACAAGGCATCTTTGTCCATAGACGCACTCAACCAAGTGCTTGACTCTGATTGCAAGGGGAGGACAAGGGGGTGAGCTCTAGGGTGGCCAAATCTAGGATCATCGGATTGGAGACGAGCGACACCGGGTTGGCTCGAATGGTGAATTCACATGACGCGAAGCTGTCCCATTCGGAGGTGACGGTCCAAGATATGTACTCATTCGTAAAGCGTTCGTTGGGCAGAAATCGTAAGGGTAATGGGAAGAAGAAGGCGGTGTGGGAGGAGGAGGTGTGGGAGGACGAGGACGAGGATGTGGACCTCGCTGCTTCATCGCCGAGACGTGCGGACTTTGTTGATCCACTCCCCTATTTGGCTCCCTTCAACAGACCGATGTCAACACTTGGTTGTTCGAGCGAGTTTATAATGGACATATTTGATGGCCAGCGGATAGTGCGGGAGTTGAAGGACCCGAATATCGTCCAGGGTGCACTAGTTCATGGACGTGAGCTTGAAGACATCGAGTCCATTGTGCTCGTCACGCATGTGATGCCCTGGAAGGAGAACTCTCAATTGTGGTTACGCGAACAATGCGGCATGGTGTATATTAGTGGATGTGTTAATTCGTATATCGTGTGGCCTACTCACCTCCTCAGCGTTAACCATACCCCAGATATTTAGTGACATTGATTTAAGTTTGATTTGAATTGTTTTAAATTATTACATTTGAATTATATTTGGATTATATGGTGATGCATATTCTCTTTATTATGAATGTATATTTGCACTATCTCTATTTTATCCTGATATATAATGTTTGAACAGGTACAACGTTGATATAACCGGTACAAATATACTGCTGGGCAGTGGCAGTGGCCAAACTGCCCAGCAATTTTTTTTTTCAATTATGCCCAGAATTGTCACGATCATTGACTGTGACAAGTCCGTGACAAAGGATTGTTGTCATGGTCTTGTCATGGTCATTGACCGTGAAATTTTTTTAAACATTGTCACGGGTTTGTCATGATATTGAATCGTAACAAACCTTATCAAGACCAAGGACCGTGACATGATCGTGACAACTCTAACGAACTTGTCACGATCATTGACCGTGACAAGTCCATGACAAAAAAATTTGTCACCCCCAGAATTGTCACGGTCATTGACCTTGACAAGTCTAACTTGTCAAGGTCAATGACCGTGACAATTCGACAGATTTGGTGTAGTGTTTGAAACTTTAAAATTTCTCACATAACCTTTACAACGTTCCACCTCGTACATAATTCTAACTTACGGTTTGGACGAGCGATCCATTACCGTCCGGCAATCTCCCATCCAAAAGACCAATGGGCTCTACCAAGTCCAGTTTGACCCAAAGTCAACCATCGGACCTAGGAGAGGCCCAAATACCGTTGAAGGTATCTGAATTACCTTTCTAATGGTATGACCCGGGCACGATTTCGATTTAGGGATTACATTCTATGACTATTTTTTGAAAAATCTTCACGAAACTACCGATTGGCAGGTCCATTTCTCTTCCAATCGGTAGTGTGTTGATCGGTATGATAAGGGATATGCTAATTGGCAGTACTCGTACCCTTTATAAGGAGGGAATGATCTCACTTCCAAGGCACACCTCAGATCCATCAATATCAGTTATCTCAGTAATATTCTCTTGCAATCAACAAAGTTCCCATGTGTGAAATTCTTTTCATCTTTAAATCCCATCACTTTTATACCCAATTTATCAAAGATCTCTTTCTCTATCATCCAACATTATTTAAAGGAAGCTCATCAAGGGTCAAGATCAAGCCTTAAGTCTCCAAATAAGGTCCAAATACCTTTCCCTTTCTCTCTCTCTCTCTCTCTCTCTCTCTCTCTCTCCCTCTCTCTCTCTCTATCTCTCTAAATTTCGTTATTTTCTCTTTAGTTTTATAAATTCTCAATTTAGCGCTTACTTTAGATCATACACATTAACAACACATCCTTTATTAGTTATATTGCACATAATTTATTTTCTATTAAAAAAAGAGGGTTACACCTATAAATTCCAACGGGATTATTCACCACTTTTTCCCAAATATAAAATACCTTTTCCACACACACCTATAATAAACTCCCATTTGAATATATGGGATAAACCCCACCCTTGTACCGAATGCTAACTACCATACTTTGATGCCTTTATAGGCTACGTAGGCATTTTGGGCTAAAACCCGAGACTCGAGTCCAATTTTCCAATTTTATTAATTTTATTTTTTCATATTTCCATTATTTTAACCATATATTACTCATTTATGCCATACATGTGATTCATATTTGCATTTTATCTACAAATATTATCATTTCATCATAACGATCAGTTTCTAGATAAGCGTGCACATCATATTTTCTAATTATTATTTTGGGAACATTCCTTTGGATAACCCCACTCTTTCGTTTCCATGATATGAGTCGAACGATTCCGATCTCCATTTATATATCACACATTTCTCATAGAAATTAAGTAAAATAGTAACATAAGCCCATGAGATATCAAAATGGTGGTATGGGTGCCTATAACCTTTTCATTCCGTAACGTAGCCCCCGAACCTCTTAACTATTGGTTTCATAAGCATCAGTTTGTCTTTGATGCCACTCTCTCGAAGCGACGACATGTTCTTTTGTCTGTTTTGTGCAAAATAAGTCGGAGACTCCATTTGTTTATATCACCCCACATCGACGACGACCGAAGCGCTCCTATAATAGGGAGCGATACCTTATCTCCCTCTCCGAGTGCGCACGCGTGAGCGCTAAAAAACCCCAATATGGGAGGAAAGAGACAAAGGAGAATGTACACAATCATCTTCCTCAAATTTTATTTCTTTCCTTCGGTTATCTATATAGTTTTTCTATCTAATTTATGCCACCTTCATGTGATTATGAATAAGATTTATCTTCTTAATTGTGGGTACCTTTTTCGTCTACCAAGCCCCTAAAAGTAGTCGACCATACCCAAACGATCATGAGAGGTGCCCGACCCAAATTATGAGTTCTAGATGGCGATTAGAATAAAAAGATATGGCCAAGTCCATCCCTAAAATCTCGAATGAGGTATTCAGGGGATACTGGGCCAACAAGTTAGTTACCAACACCTTCTTTCTTTCCTTGAACGGAATATATATTGTACCCCTGGTCCACATCAAAGGACATGTAAAAAAACTATCTCGAGAGTTACTTAATATGGACAGTAGACCTCTCCGTTGATGTAGGTAATTTTCCAAACCACGTATATTCTTGTGTTGTGTGATTGTGATTGAGATCATTGTTGTTTCTTACATTCTGGTGATTGTTTTCCTTTCATAAATTGTTTGTGTTGAGACTTTTATCACCACAATTGGCACCATCTGTGGGAAACGATTGTTTTTTCCTATAAAAACCTTCACCAGTAGAACCAATAATGTCCCATCACAGCAATAATGTCCCTCAAGCAGCAGATATTCCGCAGCAGCCGAACCCCCCAAGGGTAAGGTCTGAAGTGCACCATTCAAACCCAAGACTTCTCCAGGAGAGGCAAGTCATAGAAGAAAGTCAAGGGACACCTATGTCCACATAAATCTCCAAGTTAATTGATGCCTACGATGCCAGACTCTAAGAATAGGAGGAGGCCACTCACCAAAGGGAAATCGAGAATGCTCACCCTAAAAGGAAGCTGGAAAGACTAGATAGAGAACTCCGTCGAAATACAAGGCGACGCCACAACAGGACTCCTAGCCCTTAGGCGAGAAAATATAGTAGTCGAGGAAGAAGACCAAGATGATGCTCAGAAAGAACGGAGAGACCCAGGTCAGGTGATCGCCATTCTGAATACTTTTTCAAGGGAGATAGAAGAAGAATAAGCCTCAACGAAGTTTGCGATTCCCAGGTTCAAGATTTATGATGGAAAGACTAATCCCATCAACCATGTTAGGCAATACAGGATAGAAATGACTCTATCGAGTCACAAAGATGCACTCATGTGCCGAATCTTTCTCTTGAGCTTACATGATGTGGCCTAAAAGTGGTTCAAGAAGCTACCCACTGATCCATCAAGAGTTTCAAATCTCTGGCCGAGTTATTTACATCTCTCTTCATTACAAGCAATTCCCATCCGTAGAGGATGGATGCTTTTCTTACTATGAATAAAATGAAACATCACCACTTAAGTTGTTCAATTCAAGATTAAACAGTCTAAATGGCTCCGAATAGTTCTTTTTTAGGAAACTCTTTTCTTAAAACAAACAACTAACATAAGATGTGTATAAAAAGAATTATGAACTAGAGATTTCAGGTATTATGTATCCGAGTTTTGAAAATCAAAACTAAAATAGTTTTAAAATGGCACTCCAATAGAAAGGGGTGAGAGCAAGATTAAGTACGCAAGTGCACAAGATTTTAACGTGGTAAAACCCCTCCCAATTGGGGAAACATCCACGTAGGTCTCTACACAACAAAATAAAAATCCATTAAAATACTGTAACAAATTATAAACTATTTAAGAATATAAACACGCAATCAAACCTAATCAAAGTCCAAAAATTATACCAGCTCCTCTGGATTATTCAGACTTCTCCTAAGGCTCCGATGTTGTAGATGTTCTCTCAGCTTTGTAAATCCACTCATTTTAGCTTTATGTCAACTATTAAAGTCCAAAACATCTCTACCAACACCTTTTAGTGTTGTAGTGTAAAAGTTTTATGATGTGATGTGCCTAACACATGCATGCTACTCACACACACACACACTTATTATAAACATAATGGTTATCAAATTATAAATAGGTTTATAATATGCAACAGAAATTTCCAAAATCAGTTTGATTGAAACTCTCAGACTTTTTTATCTTTAAATTAATCCACAAATTAAGAGAAAATCTTGCTATATAAAAGAGCCAAGATCCTAGACACTTTTATTCGAAAATGTATAGTTATTTCATAAAATGTGAAATACATGAAAGTGCAAATCCCCAATCAAGATCTCAACTAGATCTAAGTCTGGATATTCTTAGAAACTAAAATCTTAAATGATTTTATTGGTTTAGGTTTTGAAATCAACATAAAAATTTTAAAAACAACCAACAAAATAAAGATTTCTCGAAAGAAGAAATCGAACACAGTAATATCTACGTGATATGTATCATAGAGTCTCAAATATCAAATTTCTATGAAAAAAAATGAGATGAGAACTACGTGGCTTAGTTGTACAAGAGATTTAGAACTATAGAGTATGTATCTTCTCAAATCTCAAATTAACTCAACTCTTAGAAGGGTTTTCTAGTGAGAAATTGGTTGGAGTTAGGTTGGGGTTTTATTTATCTCTCTATTTCTTTCTCTCTCTCTTTATTCTTTCTTTTTTTCTCCCAGAGGTCAAAATGATCCAAAGATTGTAAACATTGCACATATGATTCCTATTTATACTAGAGTATGGAAGGCTCTGGAAGGATGAAGCAAATCAACGATCAGGACTGAATACAAATGATCGAAGTAAATATAATGGATGACGATGCACCGCTTTCAAACACACTCTAATTGGTTCAAAGATTTAACATATGGATCGCTTTGGAATACATGCAAACCATTGATAAAAATGATCAAACTGTTCGAGTAAAGTCTTAGATATGTGTGGTAAAGAAAACAGAAATCTAGTCGTTATAATACCAACACGTGTAAGGCTACGATCAACTAAAAAACGCGTGTTTTTGAAGAATGAAAAAATTCAAATTTCCCCACAATATTATCTAGCGCTTTCAAATTCTACCGAAGAAAAATTTTAGGCACTTAGGGAAATTATAAAACAGCCCAAAACATTATAAAATCCAATTTTAAATGTTAAAAAATTATTTTAAAAATTCCTAAAATTATTTAAAATATCCCAAAAAAATTGTAGAAAATCATTTTAATGGGATTTAACTCACACAAACCCATATTATGAAGTATACAACAGTAATTCAAATGTAGAGTCTGAAGGCTTTTTGGTAGACTAGGATATGACTCAATTTTGTCATTATTTCTAAACTAGATGAACACCTATATAATATAGACTCAAGTGAGTCAAAGATATCGGGTGCTTCAATCTCCCCCTTTGGAAATATGAGATAAAATCTCCTTTGAGTCATCGAGAACTCGTAGGGATATAAAAGAAATAAGAAAAATCTATTCCTATACAAAAATTCTATCTACCCAATATCCTAGAAAAGGAAAATTACATAACTCAACTAGATACATACCAATACCCTATCAAAATTCTGATGTAAATGAAGGTAGTGATTCTTGAAAATGAGATAACTAAGGTCAAGATTTTTAGTTGAGAATACAACAAGAATGTCTATGTAGACTCAAATTTCCCCCCATTTTGTCTCAAATGGACAAAGGGTAAAGAAAAAAAGTATGAAACAACAGATCATTATTCTTCCATAACCATACAAATAGATTTGCGCAAATATTTAAATCGAAGATAATCTAATGGTTTAGTAAATAAGTCAGGTAATTTCAAGTCAAAGGCAAGTAATTAATTTCTAACTCCTTAGATTCAACTAACTTGCGGATGAAATGATATCTAATTTTAATATGTTTGATACGAGAGTGCTTAACTAGATTTTTAGAAATATTAATCACATTTTGATTGTCACAATAGAGATGTAACTTATCTTCAGTTATACCGTAATCTTTCAGCATTTGTTTTATCCAAAGTAGATGAACACATCAACTTCCTACGAAAATATATTCAGATTCGTTAGTAGACAAGCAAATGCAGTTTTGTTTCTTACTACTCCATCCTACCAAATTGTTACCAATGTAGTAACAGGCCCCTGAATTACTCTTACTATCATCGGAACACCCAAACCAATCAGCATCAGTGTATCCTACTATAGTACTAGAAGTGTATTTAGTGTACCAAAGTCCTAAATTTATAGTGCCTTTAATGTATTTGATAATTCTTTCAATGCATAATAAATGACTCTCTTTAGGATTATTTTGATATCAGGCACAAACGCAGACAGAGTACATAATATTAGGACGGGAGGCAGTAAGGTAAAGTAGGCTTCCTATCATGCTACGGCATAAAGTAGAATCGATAGTTTTACCATTCTCATCTTTTGAAAGTTTAACATAAGTACTCAGAGGAGTCCTAACTTCTTTAGATCTTTATAGGCCAAACTTCTTGACAATCTCAAAAGCGTATTTAGATTGTGATACAAATAAGCCATCTGAATTTTGCTTAACTTGGAGTCCTAATAAGAATTTTAAATCCCCCATAAGTGACATTTGGAATTCTTTATGCATAATGTCAGAAAATGTATTGACATCTGAAGGGGAGGTAGATCCAAAAATGATATCGTCTACATATACTTGGAATATGGCAATGTTTCTGTCAAAATGTTTGACAAACAGAGTTTGATCATTCCCTCCTCGTTTAAAATCGTTGTTTAGAAGGAAGGTAGATAAACGTTCATACCAAGCTCTAGGACCTTGTTTTAACCCATAAAGAGTTTTCTTAAGTCGGTACACGTAATTTGGATGATGAGGGTCGATGAAACCTTTAGGTTGTTCTATATAGGTCTCCTCGGTCAAGATGCCATTACGGAAAGAAGATTTAACATTCATTTGATAAAGTGTGAAATGCAAAAGACAAACCATTGCAAAAAGTAAGCAAACAAATTCAAGGCGAGTGGCAGGTGCAAAAGTTTCCTCGAAATCTATTCCTTCAATCTTAGAGTAGCCCTGGTCAACTGATCTAGATTTATTTCGAATAATCATCCCAGATTCATCGATTTTATTTTTAAAAATCCAACGTGTGCCGATAACCCTTTTATTTTCAGGTTGTGAAATTAAAGAAGTTCTTCTTGCATAGCACTTATCCACAATGGTTCATTCGGTTCTTCATTAACATTCTTTAGTTCTATAAGAGAAACAAAGCATGCATAATGAGAAAGAATGCATAGTTAGGATCTTGTATGAACTGGCTTAGTAGGATTACCAACCACACTATCTAAAGGATGATCTTTGAAAACCTAGTAAGGTACTTCAGGGGTCTCAGTTGTTAAGGACTCATCGTTCTTTGGAGAATCATAATTTAAAACGTTTTTGGATTCATCCACTATAGTTTATCCTTTTATCTTACTTTCTACATTAGTATCACCTACAACCACATTAATGGATTCCATCATGGTTTTGGTACAAAGATTGTAGACGCGGTAGGCTCTAATATTTGGAGAGAATCCTAAGAAAATATCTTTATCTCCTCTAGTTTTAAATTTAGATAGATGTTCTCTGCCTTTATAGATGTAACAAGTGATACCTAGGGTTCTAAAGTATTTTACATTAGGTTTCTTCCTATACCAAAGTTCATAGGATTTTTGTTTGGTATTTTTCCTTAGGTAAACTCGATTGATTATGTGACAGGCTGTACAAATGGATTCTACCCAGAAATATTTAGGTAGATTCTTCGCACGAATCATCACAAGGGATATTTCTTAAAGAGTGTGATTTTTATGCTTAGCAATTCCATTTTATTAATGTGTCTTAGGGGCACTAAATTCATGTTTGTAACCATTATAGTCACAGTATTTAATGACATCTCAATCTATGAATTCTCCTCCTCTATTAACATTAATTCTATCTACTTGGGAATCCTTTTCATTTTCTATACGAACTAAGATTTTTAAAAACTTATGGAAAGTTTCTAACTTGTGTTTTTAAAAAGAAACTCAAGCAAATCGAGTGAATTCATAAACCATAGCTAAGATATAACTGTTGCCACAATGACTAACAGTACGAGAAGGACCCATTAGGTCCATATGGATGAGTTCTAGAGGTTTAGTGGATAAAACTTCTTTAACTTTCTTGTGGGGAGCCTTAATACTTTTCCTTCTTGATAGGGACCACATATGATGTTTGAAATTGGTTTGATCTTAGGAAGACCTCTAACTATCTATTGGGAGCATAATTTACTAAGACTGTCATAGTTAATGTGACCCAAACTATTATGCCATGTCTCATTGCCATCAATTCTGGAAATGTTACAAACCTCTATACTTGGATTGGATGTATAACAGTTATCTGGAGTACAGAGTCCTGTAATAATGCAATCACCTTTTTCATTTAAAATTTTGCAATTGTTATTCGAAAAGGTGACATTTTGGTTGTAGCCAAAAAACTGTGATATACTTAGTAAATTACTTTAAGACCTTTTACCAAGAAAACGTACTTAAAAATAGGTAATCCTTCTTCATGGAGTGTTCCTTTACCAATGATCTGGGCTGATCCACCATCTCCAAACAAGACTTTTCCTCCGGAGAAGTTAGTTTTGTTTGAAAGTTTGGAATCACCCTCGATCATATGTTTGGAACATACAAAGTCTAAATACCATCCAGATGCAGTGTTTCAGATTTAAAAGCATTGATCACAATGTTGCATTTCCTCTGGGGTAATATATCATCTTTTCTAACCCATATTGCTCTAGTTTTCAATTTGCACTTATTAGCTCGTATTTGATAAAAACTTTCAAGCTTTTATCTTTTCTTTAAAATATTTTTGCGCAGGTTTATGAGTATTATAAATCGTTTGAGCATTTGGTTTAGAAAAGAAATAGTTATTCTCTTCATATTTCGATAGTTAGAATTTTTATCTAGTTGTCTAGGAAGGATATAATTATTTCGTCTTCTCCTAGAATAGTTGAAGTTATGATAAATAGGAGAGTGATAGACCGAATTATATAGACATTTGGAATAGCAACCATCAAGGTAATGTCCATAGATATTACAATAGGAGTAGTAAATATGGCACGTAGAACTCATAACCTTAGGAAAATTGTTATTTAAAGGCTAGTCTAAGTTTTGAGCTCTAGTCTTGTTCCTTGATGTCACATGATGAAATAATGATAAGCTTGTCTAATAGGGGGGCTGATGTATTTAGCCTTATGTTCAACATTATGCTTAGGGTTACTTGATTCACCAATGTCTAACTTTGATTGTTTTGAGTCAAAATAAATTTTCAAAGTTTGAAAATCTGGACAAGTTTCAACAGGTCTTTTGCCACGAGAGACGAACTTGATAGGTTCAAAAGTTTTTGTTTGCTTAGAATTGTTAGGGCAAAATCCTATTTCAGTTCTATCATCAGAATTGGTTTTTCTTTCAGCAACACAGTTTTCAAAATATTTAGAGTTATTTTCAAATTTAGCAAATTGTTTTAAGACTGTTGATGTCTTTTCTTTTTTTTGTTCCAATTTTAATAACGCCCCTTTGTATTTCTTTTCCAGAATTTTATTTGAGTCAGACAACTCTTTCAGTTTTTGTTCAAAGGTTTTAGTTTCATTCTCATGAGTTAGACATTGAGAAGTGTACTCTTCAGCATTTTGTTTGATCATATAACTTAGGGTTTCTATCTTCTGTGTAAGATATTTGACAATCTTTTCAAGTCTAGCGCTTTTCTTGAGAGTTTTTATGTACAATGTGTGAATGTCAGGAAGGTCCTCATTTTCGGAGTCATTAAGTGTGAAGTGTGAAGTGTGAAGTGTCCCCTGGCGATTCATTTTTAGGAATCACACACCCATTTAAATGAACAATATATTATTCCCTTTGACTCACACACACGGCGTTCGAAGCATTATCAGCATTCTCAAGTAACAAAGCAGACAAATAAGTAGGAATAACACCATTCTAGCATGATCAGGTTACTTATCATCAGCGTATATGATTTTAGCAAAGAAGGACATACAAGGTCATAAGTGTTATATGACTTAGGTTTATCAGTTTATGATTCACTTGAGTCATCCCAAGTCTTGCACAAGTTAGCCCTATTGTTCTTGTTCTTACTCATACTAACTCTACAGTCACTGTCTAAGTGTCCTAACTTGCCACATCTATAGCATTCAGTGTTCTTAAGGTCTCTAATAGGTTTTTTGTCAAGTATTTTCTCATGAGGCCTATTATTAGAGTTGTTTGAATAGGTAGGTTTGCCGTATCTATTTGAAATTTTATTTCTGAACTTCACAATTTTCTTAAAATGTTTAGACATTAAGGAAATCTGGTTATCCAAGCTCTTTAAATTACAGTCATCATCAGAATCTAAGTCAATTTCAGGTAAATGAAAATCATTAGTCAACTTAGAGGTGAAGACAAGATTAGAACTAGTACGTTTCTTATGGGTCAGAGTTAATTATTTCTTAAACTCTAATTCCATTTCCACAGTTCTTGTCTTGCTACCGAGGAGTTCAAGGGTAAGGTTTTGATCATCCATCTTTTCAACTACATAGCGCTTATTGTCAAATTTTTGTGGAAGTGACCTTAGAATTTTAGAGATAATTACTTTTCTATCATAGATTTTCCCATTAGCATGCAAGTTAGTTACTATGTCTATGAACCTAATGTAGAAGTCATCAAATAACTCGGTCTCAATCATGACTAAAGTGTTATACTACTGGATTAACATTTGGGTTTTAGCATCTTTAACACGTGTGTATCCTTCATGTGCAGTCACTAGGGTGTCCCATACTTCCTTAGAAGTAGTACACGAAGATATCCTCTTGCATTCGTGTTCATCGATGGACATGAATATAGAATTTTTGCCTTTGTTATTGTTAACGAAAGTCTATTTCTCTTATTTAGTGAATTCACTTAGTAACTTTCTAATCCTCACTGTACTTCCTTTAGCAGTTGGTTTAGTAGGAAAAGTATAACCATGTTCAGTAGCATCCCCGACATCATCTCCCAATGTCCCTTGGATGAAGGTAACCATCCTTACTTTTCAGTAAGGGAAGTTGGTTCCATCAAAGAGAGGGGGTCTGGACAGGTTACCTAATCTCTCAAATTTCTCGTCCATTATTTGTTTTGAGAAAACAATTTCAAAAACTCAAGATCTAAAAAAATTTATAAAAACAAAAACTCTGATACCAATTGAAAAAGTACCACTTAAGTTGTTTAATTCAAGATTAAATAGTCTAAATGGCTCCGAAAAGTTTGTTTGAAGAAAATATTTTCATAAAACAAACAGATAACACAAGATGTGTATAAAAAGAATTATGAGAGAGATATTTCATGTATTATGTATCCAAGTTTTGAAAACCAAAACTAAAATAGTTTTAAAATAGCACGCTAATAGAAAGGGATGAGAGGAAGATTAAGCATGCAAGTGCAGAACATTTTAACGTAGTAAAACCCCACCCAATTGGGGAAACATTCACGGAGGTCTCTACACCTCAAAACAAAAATCCACTAAAATAAGGTAACAAATTACAAACTATTTAACTACCTAAACACATAATTAGACCTAATCTAAGTTCAGAAAATATACCAACTCCTCTCGATTATTTTGACTTGTTCCAAGGCTCTGATGTTGTAGATGTTCTCTCGGCTTTGTAATTCCACTCCTTTTAGCTTTACGTCAACTCTTAAAGTCCAAAATCTGTCTACCAACACCATTTAATGTTGTAGTGTGAAAGTGTTATGATGTGATGTGCATAACACATGCATGCAACTAACACACACACACACACACAAACACTTATTATAGACATAATGATTATCAAATTACAAACAGATTTCTAATATGCAACAGATTTTTTCAAAATCAGTTTTATCAAAACTCTTAGACTTTTTTATCTTTAAATTTATCCGCAGATCAAGAGGGAATCTTGCTATATAAAAGATCTAAGATCCTAGACACTTTCTTTATTCGAAAATGTACAGTTATTTCACAAAATGTGAAATATATGAATGTGTAAATTCCTAATCAAGATCTCAACAAGATCTTAGTCTGGATATTCTTAGAAACTGAAATCATAAATAATTTTGTTGGTTTAGGTTTTGAAATCAGCATAAGAGTTTTAAAAACAGTCAATAAAATAAAGATTTCTCGAAAGAAGAAATCAAACACAGTAATATATACGTGATATGTATCACAGAGTCTCAAATTTCAACCTTCTATGATAGAAAATGGGATCAGAACTACGTGACTTAGTTGGACAATAGATTTAGAACTAGAGATGATGAGTCTTCTCAAATCTTGAACTAACTCAACTCTCAGAAGGGTTTTTTGGTGAGAAATTGTCCGGAGTTAGGTTAGGGTTTTATTTCTCTCTCTCTCTCCTCTCTCTTTTTTTCTCTCAGAGGTGTAAATGATCCAAAGATTGTAAACGTTGCACATATGAGTCCTATTTATACTAGAGCATGGAAGGCTTTGGAAGGATGAAGAAAATCAACGATCATGATTGAATACAAATGATCGAAGTAAATCTAATGGATGACAATGCACCGTTTTTAAACACACTCTGATTGGTTCAAAGGGTTAACACATGGATCGCTTTGGAATATGTGCAGACCATTGATAAAAATGATCCAACGATTCAAGTAAAGTCTCAAATATGTGAGGTAAAGAAAACACAAATCTAGCCGTTATAATACCAACACGTTTAAGGCTACGATCAACTGGAAAATGCATGTTTTTGAAGGATGAAAGAATTAAAATTTCCCCCACAATATTATCTAGCGATTTCGAATTCTACCCTAGCAAAGTTTTAGGCACTTAGGGAAATTAAAAAGTATCCCCAAAACATTATAAAATCCAATTTTAAATGTTGAACGATTATTTTAAAAATTCCTAAAATTATTTAGAATATCCCAAAAATTTATAGAAAATCATTTTAATGGGATTGAACTCATACACACCCATATTATAAAGTATGCAACACATAAATGCAATCCTCGGTGAGGTGTTGGTGTTATAACTTTAGAAACTTTAGAGGAATTCAAATGTAGAGTCTGAACGATTTTTAGTAGACTAGGATATGATTCAATTTTGTCACTATTTCCAAACTAGATAAACACCTATATAATATAAACTCAAGTGAGTTAAAGATATTGGGGGCTTCATAAAAATCCACAGGAGAACCTCAGAGAGTATGTGAAGATGTACTGGGAGATCTTCAACGAAGTCGAGGATTGCTCGGAGCAGGTTGTCGTAGCATCCTTCAAAATAGGATTGCCTAGCTCCTGCCTCTTGCACATGTCGTTAACTAAGAAGGAGGCCACAACCATCAACTACTTAATGGCTCTTATTGAGAAATACGCTAAAGTCAAGGATGTGACCTATCTCAATGCATAGGAAAATGGTCACGCGAAGGATAACAAAAAGGCCGAGAACGTTGAATCGCAGAAGAAAGGAAATAAGAAAAGGGGTAAGAACGACTCCAAGAATGGAAACAAGAATGGCGCCTCAAAGTCATTTCATGTTGTAAACACAGTCTTTAAAGATTCGATCTACAATATTCTCGTAAAGATCAAGGATGAGCCATTTATCAAGTGGCCGAGGAAGATGGACTGCCATCTTTCCAAGCGAAATAACTTGCTAAGGTGTAAATTCCATAAGGAAGACAGACATAAAATGAATACTGTAAACCCCTGAAGTCTCACCTCGAGAAGTTAGCCCAAGACAGACATCCTAATGAGTTTTTAGAGAAAATGACAGATAAAGCAGCAGTGAATGTCGAGCAGAGGCCCGATAATGTCCTCGAGGAAGATGTTGGCCATGAATTTTCAGTAATACATGGAGCGTCAGACCTCGAACAAATTCAAGGAAATGCATCTCAAATGGAAGTTAAGAAGATTACTGCAGTCATCCATGCATTTTAGATTGACCCAGCCAAGTTTCAGGAAGGGAAGTGGCGGTGACCAGAGGACGTCGATTACAATAAGCATATTATTTTAACAGATGAAGATTTGGTGGAGTGAGAGGCCCTCATCATGATGCACTAGTCATTACACTCAGGATAGCAAATTGGGACATCGATAG
This sequence comes from Sambucus nigra, assembly GCA_949130495.1. Lineage (NCBI taxonomy): Eukaryota > Viridiplantae > Streptophyta > Magnoliopsida > Dipsacales > Adoxaceae > Sambucus > Sambucus nigra. Next base: position 805,695,059 of record OX422208.1, read on the forward strand.
GTTGCTCATCGACCAAGGAAGCTCATCTGAAGTGATGTAACTCAAATTATTCAAGAAGCTGAAACTAAGCATAATAGATCATAAGGAAGCCACTATCCTGTTGGTTAGCTTCGCTGGGAAGATCACGATCCCTCTAGGAAATATTGTATTTCTCGTCAGAGCAGGAAATATCTCAAAACTAATTGAGTTTCTTGTTGTTGATATTAAATCACCATACCAAGACATCCTCGACTGGGGATGGCTCTATGAAATGAAGTCCATTCCATCGACCTATCACCAAAAATTGAAGTGTGTAATTGATAGAGGAGTAGTTGAGATATATAGTTACCAGGAAGAACAGTTTCATTGCGTCCATACACCCGAGACAGGAGAAAAAAGTGGAAAAATCAAAAGGCAAGGAAGAAGCCCAGGAGGAGTTGATGCCCTCGAAATAGCAGCTAAGGTATAGTTGACTAGGGGTGAAGGATACCAGGTTCTTCCCCTCTGAAAGGGTCGTTGAAGACCTAGAAGAGGTCGCGGCTAGAAGTAGCTCGAATGAAAAAAAGTTTTTGATTGGCACCTCCTTGACGGATAGCGAGAAGAAAGAACTAGTCACCCTTCTCTGGAGAAACTTTGATGTTTTTTCATACGAGCCCTACGAGTTCCTAATATTGATCATAGCATTGCTTGTCATCAATTACACATAGACCTAGCCTTTAGGCCAGTTACACAGAAGGCTTGCCAAAGAGCCCCAAAGAAAGCTAAAGCGGTAGATAAAGAGGTCAAGAAGCTACTGGATCTAGGGTCTATATGGGAAGTTCAGTTCCCCAAATGGTTTTCCAACCCAATAGTAGTTCCTAAAAGAAATGGAAAGTAGAGAGTTTGTATCGACTTCACCGACCTCAACAGAGCCTATCCTAAAGACAGTTTCACCCTTCTAAAGATTGATTAATTAGTCAATGTTACGGCTGCAAACGAGAGAATGAGATTTTTAGATGCATATTATGGATACCATCAAATCCCCCTTCATGTGACAGATTAAGATAAAACCTCCTTTATAACCACTGTTGGTTTATATTGTTATAAAGTTATGCCTTTCGGCCTTAAGAATACAGGAACAACTTATCAGCGAAAGATCAGATGGGGGATACCATGGAAATTTACATCGATGACATTCTTATTAAGAGAAAGTTCAAGCATGACCACCTTTCCGACCTGGCAAAGACCTTCAAAATCCTCAGGAAGTACCGAATAAACTTAATGCAAGTAAGTGTTCTTTCGGCATCTAGCCAGGAAAATTCCTTGGATACTTTGACAGTAATAGGAATAAAGGCAAACCCTGACCAGATCGACGCTATTAATAAAGTTCAGCCCCCCAAAATAGTAAGAGATGTACAAAAGCTCACAGGAATGATCACCACTCTCAATCGGTTCATTTTTAAATCTTCTAAACGGTGTCAATCGTTCTTTCAATGGTTAAAGAGAAACAAAGGAGTAATATGGGACGAAAACTGCTCGAGAACTCAAGGTTTACCTTAGTAGGCCCCATTTTCTTGTAATTCATAAGCATAGTGATTCGTTGTACCTCCACCTAGCAGTGTCAGACCATTCTATTAGCTCTTCCTTACTAGGTGAGAGAGAGGGAAGCTATCATCCAGTCTACTACGCAAGCAAAAATATTTTGGAAGTCGAGCAGCGATACCTGACATTGAAGAAGCTCGCCTACGCACTTCTGATAGCCTCAAAGAAACTGAAGCATTATTTTGAGGCTCACTCCATCTTCGTAATTACTTCACACCCCCTTAAGGCTGATCTAATGAAAGAAGATCTCTCTGACTGACTATCGAAGTGGTTAGTTGAGCTCGAAAGGTTTGACATTCACTTTCAACTAAGAACATCCATCAAGGGATAAGCCCCAGCCAATTTCATTACTGAGTTCACAGGGGAACATCTTACGATCACCCCGAGACCATTCGTTCAGGGTAAGGCATAAGTATTTGGACATTATATGTTGATGGACCCTACAACTCAAGGGACAGGAGTATGTATCGTTCTAGTAACTCCTGAGAACACAGTGCTCAAGCAGGGAATCAGACAAGGATTTGAAGCCTCTAATAATGAGGCAGAATATGAGGCACTGATTGCGAGACTACGTAAATCATAGCTGCTAGGGGTGAGGTACCTTTAGGTCTTCGGTGATTCACAACTAGTTTTCAACTAAATAAGCGATGACTTCAATGTAAAGGATGGAAGCTTATCTCTCCATTATAAAAAGTATTAATGGCCAACTTCAATCAAGTCGATGTTCAGCAGTTCCCTAGGGAATAAAACAAATATGCAGATGCCCTAGCAACTCTAAGCTCAGCAATAGAGTCCAACTTGAGAAGGATAATTCAAATTGATTTTTTTGTGAAACCTAGCATTCATCAGGCTACTGAATTACAGAACCCCAAGAAACTTCTCCATATTAGAAAAGCTCTGGTCTGGATGGATCCCATTACAGATTACTTATGAAATGATAAATTGCCAAGTGATAAGAAGACAGCTCATCAGATAAGAGTCAAGGTCGCTTGCTTTCACTTATCTCCTGAGGGTAAGTTATATAAAAGATCCTTCAATGGCCCCTACCTCCAATGCGTTCATTCATAGGAAAGTGAACAAGTTCTGCATGAGCTTCATGAAGGAATTTGTGGAAGTCACGCAGGAGGAAGGTCGATAGCCTTTCGAGAAATAAAGGAAGGATACTAGTGGCCATATATGTAGAAGGACGCTGGAGTCTATGTCCAAAAATATGAAAATTTCCAAAAGCACTCGCCCCTAGTCCATCAACGTGCCAGTGACCTAAACTCCCTAACTAGACCCTAGCCCTTCACCTAGTGGGGCCTAGACATCATAGGTCACCTGCCTAATACAACAAGAAATTGGAAGTATCTTTTGGTTACCACAAATTACTTCATAAAGTGGATAGAGGCATAACCACTAATGAACATCAGGGACATCGATATGATAAGGTTCATATGGAGAAATATCATCACACGCTTTGGCATACCCAGGACGATTATTCCAAAGCTTTTGCAACGATCATATAATCAGGCACTACTTCAGCTTTGTGTCATTTCCTTAAAACAATGGTCAAGTTGAGGCTTCGAATAAGACAGTGATCGATGGGCTGAGAAAGATCCTAGAATGAGCTAAAAGCGTATGGGCGAACGAATTGCCCCACATCCTATGGGCATATCACACTACCCCAAGGTGCTCAACTGGGGTGACACCTTTTGCACTTACATATGGAATGGAAGCAATTATTCCTCTAAACGTTGGTCTCCCTACCATTAAGTCTACGTTAGTCGACCAAGGCCACAATGATGAATCATTGCTCAACGAACTTGACTTAGTCGACGAGCGACGAGAATTGTCTCTAGTTTAGATGGCATCTTATCAGCAATAGCTAGCTAGAAAATATAATCAGAAAGTCAACCCAAGGAAATTCCAGGTCGGAGACTATGTCCAAAGGAAAGTTCTTGGTATTGATGTGAGACCATCGGATGGCGAGCTATGACCTAACTGGGAAAGACCATTCAAGGTGATAAGGGACGACCTATAAGGAGCCTACCACTTCGAAATTCTGGAGGGTAGGAAGCTACCAAGAGCTTGGAATGTGGCCAACCTAAAGAAATTCTACTTCTATATTTCTTTATCCACCATTAGTTTAGGCAAATTTTTATTTACAAATTAATGTTTCTCTCTATTTCTGAATTTTAGAAATAAAATTCGATTGGCCTTAGCATTCTATATATGTTGGTTGTCTCAAGTATATTAAATTATATGCACCATTTCTAAGTTACAGGCTTCACTATTTTAACATAGCTAGCCTCTTGTGATTTTATCACAATGGATGGGTTTCTATCAGCTTAATTTCTCTAAAGCATAGCCAATAATATATAATAACCCTCCTCGGGCCTTTATTCATAACACAACTGACCTCTTAGGTTACTCCGACAACAAATAAAGCCCTACGGAGGACCCTGAGGTAATATAGTCATCCCAGGTTAGTCGTCAACATAGCTTGGCTCTAAAATCCTAATCATGTGGATTACTCATTAATCAGCTGTATCCTCTCCATCACCCTACTTAGGCCGAAGGCAGTGTGACAACACGACCTAAAAGGTAAAGGCGTATGCCTATGGCATACTGGATTGGGGGAATACTCATTTGGAAATAAACTCTCATATTTAGTTGGATGAGAAGCCCAAAAATGCTAGAGATTATAAAAATAGACAACATAAGTTTAGTCGGCAACTACCCAAAACATAAAAAAAATTATTGATGAAGGTTACACAGTTACATGTATAATAGAAAAAATATATATATATATATAAATTAAATCCTAAGAGGGACCAGGTCACTGAGCAAGGTAATCAACCACTTGCGTCATTCAACCATCGTCTAGATCAGGGGAAAAGTCCTCCTCAACCTCCTCCGGGAATGACTCTAGTAGCTACCTCAGAATTACAGCTATTGGGATCCAACAGTCATCCCTTCTAAATGGATTTGGCTCCAATAATGAGGGATTAATCTCATTCCTATACCAAAGGAAAAAGTTCTTGGGAACTTTTAACTCCCTGAGGGCACTCAGCCACCCTCTGATGAAAGCCAGCTCCTCGACTTCATTTATCTTTGGGGGAGCATCTGTCCAGACTTGGTTATATCCATATGCCCACACTTTCTGAGGACCCTTTTTGAATAAGTGCCTCATCTTGGTAATGTCCCTTTGAAGCCTAACAACTATCACATATGCTCTGTCCACATCTCCCCTCAGTTCTATAATCTCCCTTATGGAACTACCATCGCCAGTCCTAGCTCGCTGCCCTGTTGATGATGAAGAACCTTGTATAACTGGAGGAGCAATTCTCAGTGCATCCTCCATGAGGCGTGAAACTTCTCTCCTTAAGGCATTATTTTCCTGCTTCAAAACCTCTCCAACCTGATTAATCTCGATGGTGTATAACAACTTAGCCTTCAGAGCATCCATATCCTCTTTAATAGAGGCACCAACCTCCTCCATCTCTACAAGTTTATCCTTCAGAATGGAAAATATCTCGGATTGATCTTTATAATCTTAGTTCCTTACCCAAAGGGATTTGAAAATCTTAATAAATGCTCGGCGAACTTGGTCACTTACATTCGAACTAAGGATTTTTCCTGTACGATAAGTGGCGGGAATGTAATCATTAAGATTAACAAACTACAAGACATGCAAAGCAAATGACAAAGTATATCAGCGAAAGCGAAAATCAAATCCCTTCACTTCATCAAAAAATGGCACTAGCCAGATACAGATACACGAAGTGAAAAAGAGATAATAAAAAAATAAAAGTAAAGGAAATAATCCTAGAAGTCTATTGGTCGACCTCGACCTTCTATATTAGGGATGGATATTTCCCCTTGTTAGCAACAGCCTCACTCGTCTCTTCCCCATGTGTAGGGACATCACTAGCAGGAGTGATGGGAGCACCAACAGCAGGAGTGATGGAAGCATCAGTAGTAGGGGATTTTTCATTAATGATGGGCTTGGGGCCAGGGTTGTGCTCACCAAACATAGGAGAGTCGGCAAAAACTCCAGCATCGACTAGGGCTCAATCCCAACCTCTTTTAAAGTTCACCAAATAAATATAGTCAATCTGATTCTCAGCATCTTTGTAGGCTACCTCCCAACCCTCAGTATATCCATTATCTCTAACCATGGTCGCTTCTGCCTATAGGGTCTTCACCTTCTGAACGAGCCATGTGTTCTCTATTGTGATGGCAAGTTTTCTCACCACAACCATCTCATAGGCCTCGTGGATTTCCTTTAACTCTTTGGCCACCTCAGTCCTCTCCTTGGCAAAAGAGGACTCAGCCTCTGTGAGAGTGCTCTCAGAGGACTTTTGGGACTCTTGTATAGTCTTCAATCTCCCCTCTAGCTCAGCATTCCTCCTCGCCAACCCATCTCGATTGTGACGGAGGAGGGTGTAGTCAGACATAATCTGCAAAAAGAAAGAGGTGTAAGACAAACAAGGAAAAGAATTAAAATAAAAAATAGAGAAGAAAGGAAATGTCCTTACCAAAGCAAGCCCCTGATCTACTTTCAGGGATAACTGTTCTGGACCCATCTTTGAGGAATGTTCACGGTCCGATGTTAGCACTTCTCTCTCGAGCATTATCGGAGTAAGATGAGGGGCTAGAGCCACAGAAGCCCCCTCAGCTGGAATAGCCACAGGCACAAGGGAAGCTTGTGCCTTCTTTTTTCTTTCCTCTCCTCTACTCTTCTTTCTTCTTTTTCTTCTTATCTTCTTCTCTCTTTCTCTCTTCCTCTTTCTTTATCTCCATCTCCCTCTTCTCTTCTTCTTTCCTTTTCTTCTCCATCTTCTTCTCATGAGCTACTGTCTGGGAACCAGTAGCAGTATCCCTAGACTTGGTCTTCTGAATCTTCAGCCTGTTGGACAACAGGACATTATCATCATCAGGGATCAAGTTCTTCCTTCTAAGGGGAGCCATATCTTCCTCGATAGAACTCTCCGACCCAAAACCACCTGAACTAGAACCCTATTCGCTGGACCTCTCTCCACCAAACTCTTCTTCGCTAGATCCCACCTCACGAGATCCTACCTCACCACTACCACCTCTGTCACCAACAGAAACACAAGACTCTAATCTGCTCTCCTCTTCCTTGTTTAGCTCGATGGGTTCGAGAACACCTTTTTCCTCTTCTTCTTCCTCTAGGATATCGAGATGAGGAATGGAGTCAACTGGATGGGCGATGAAGCTAGACGTAGTTTTCTTTTATTCCAATAAGAAAGTCGTCGACCTGGGATGTTCACCTTCCATAATAGAATCCCTTATATTGCAGGCCTTAAGTAACTCAGCAACAAGGATCTAGTGGAGAGCAGGCTCTTGATTCTTGGACTTCGCTGAAAAAGAAAAGAAAACATTAGAGGAAAACCACATTATAGTAACAATTAAAAGGCAATGATATTGAACAACAACCTATATATTCCTCTCCATAAGTAGGAATTCGAGGTCCCCTGTTCCTCCCACCCCCTACCTGGGCTAGGAACTACTAGTTCTTAGCTATGAAACCTTCAGACTAGTAGGCTTTGTGGGAATGAGGTAGATTCACTACTAACATCCATCCAGACTCCTCACTTTAAAGTAAAGAAAACCATAGCTGGTACGAGAAAAGGTATAATTAAAGCAGATTTCAACTAAACCTAAATTAGTGCAATATAGTTGGTTTATTCTATGGACACCATTTAAAATCTTCCAAATGTTTAGAGATCACTGGGCTAGGACTTTATCAAAATACTGGAAGAAATGTAAGAAGATGTGATTTGGGGAAAACGTTAAACCTCCTTGAGACAATAAAAGAACGTGAATCCAGCGGCCATCCTTAATATGGCAAATGTTACGAGGAATAGGGGCACACACTATAAGGACACAAATTTCCAATTGAGTCCTTTGTAGTTTTGGCTCAATTCCAGACAAAAATATTTATGACATAGGATAGTTTTTAATTGTATCAATTCAAGCCTATGACGGGGTAGTTGAAGACGTAGCGGCCAAGATATTAAAGCTTCATCAAATTCCATGTGTATTGTACCTCGTTTCTACGTCATCAACATAATTCCATTTCTCATAAGGTATGAATGTATTTTAATATATATGTAGGAGCTTGGAACAATAATTAATTGGGTGTGATTCATAAGGTATGAATGCATTTTAACGACTTTGTTTTACTCAGAAAATATTTATTAGAGCTTGTCATAAATAGTTTTTAACTTAAAATGTATTTTTATTATTTTTTGATTTCCTGGAACGTCGTTCGAAATGCACTGGTATCTCTTTCGAACGAGATTACCATATCGTTCGAACAAACTGGAATCTCGTTCGAACGAGTTTTTTAGGTCATTCGAACGAGACTTCTAACGAAATTTCATTTTTTGCTCTGGAAACCCGTTAGTAAAGTCGTTCGAACAAAAAGTCGTTCGAACGAGTTTTGGCGAAAAAATATTTTGGGCAATTTTTGACGGTTTTCCCACTATTTTTCCCCACTATCTTTTGCTAGATTTGATAATGTGAGGGAACCAACTTTTAGAACTAAATTTTTCATAACTTTCCATCTCCTAGAGAGTGTTTTAGAGAGCTTCAAAATTCAAAAGGCAAAGTTCATGTTTAAGTGTTTTGTCTTCAAGAAAAATCCGTAAACACTTGTGTTTCACCCATATTGTTTATTCCAAGTTTCAATATATATACATCTTGCTTGGAGTGTTTGGCACCGGATTTTTCTCTACCGCATTGAAGAGATTATTTAGGTTTGCTTCTAAATTCCTCAAAGAAGAAGTTCATTTGTTGTGGCTTACCCACATGGATAAAGGCTCCTTGTTTGGGTGACGGTGACAAGATAAAGTCTCATTGGTTGATTCCAAGGTTCCGGTGGAGTTCTGAAATTGTCAACTAAGCGAAGGTCAATACAAGAAGGAGCATAGGGGCTTGAAAGGAGTCGAGTCGAGTGTTGTAGGTCTTTTTGCTTGTACTTGTAAAATACCATAATTAGTGGACTTAAGGCTATGGCCGTCTGAGGTTTTTTTCCCATTGTGGATTTTTTCTTGTACATCGCGGCGTAGTGATTTATTTGTTTATTTTATCTTTTGCAAAATTCACCTAGAACGCATGCTTAGGTAAATAGATAAAATTTGATTTATATCACTACTTGTTTAATCTTGTACTAAATTAATTTGGGTAATGTTTATGTTAATTTAATTCAAGTCATCATTTAATTTGTTAAAATTGGTTTGGCCTAAATTAGTAATAATGAAAATATGACTTAGGCAAATTTCTAGGACTTGGGTTGAATTAAGTTGGTTTAAGTGAAATTAAATTTGTGTGGATTTAATCTTATTTCACTTATTTAATTTTAATTTGAAAAGAAATTAAAATTTGGTGTTTGTGTCTGTTTAATTGAACCATCTCGCTTCTGCATATATTTAAAAGGAAATTGAAATTACTTTTTGCAGTAAAATCTAAAAATTGGGGGCCTCGTGTTCCAAAAAGTGGTATCAGAGCCGGAGCGCTAATTTATCAGGATAAATATCCATTTTTCGTCTTTCATAATTTTTGTGCTCTTGTATTTTTTAAGTGGTTCATTTTTTTACTCACTATCATTTTTTTTGTATCTCTCGATGGGACTCCTTCATGATAATTTGTCCATTTATGATGATAATGATTTTTTTGCTATTCGAGAGGAATTTAATGGGCTTAATAAGTGTAATGAAAAATTAAGAGAATTAAATTTGAGATTTGCAAAAAGAATTAAATTTCTTGAAAATGAAAATTCTTATTTTAAAGCTAAAGTTGAACTTTTGCAAACCTCGCTATCTCCAAAAGATATTTTCGTGAAAAGCTCATGGACATACATTGCAATTTTAATATTTTAGAAAAGTCCAAGAAAGAGAGTTATAGTCGAGAAAAGATGCTTAGGGACAAGTTTGCCCACATTGAGGTGAAGCGTGATAACCTTCTAGGAGTTATTCAAAATTTAAAGAAGGAGTCCCGTAAATTTGAGGAGTCTAATTTATTAGCTGATTACGATACTTTAAAAATAAAAAATGACTTACTTGACTCGAGTAGTAGTTGTAATGGTTCTTGATCATCCTGTTCAAATACTTCTGTTGCTAAAGCTAAGACCATTCTTTGTTTAGGTGGTCAACTTTATCGAAGGACTTTAGAAAAGGTCACACCTTAGGTAACATTCCCCGTGTTTACACATGCTTGCATTGTGGTAGGAAAGGTCACCTTAGATCATTTTTTTATCTTAAAAGAAGTCTAAGGAAGTCTATGTCTAGCATTTCATTAGTTCCCAAATCCCATCATTTTAAATATACATCTATATGGGTTAGGAAATCATTTTTAGACGCGTTAGATATTAGATTTGTTGATTCTCATTTCCTTTCACATGAAACCTCCCGTGCTAAATTTAAAGGTTGAATGTGTTATTTTTATTTGCATACTCTAGCTTTTTGTGCTTCATATTATATATCATTGCTAGGTGTATGTGTTGATACCAAATTTAGTCTGCTGACGTGGATCAGTTAAGAGGAGACACGTGTGAATCTACATGGCACCTACAAACATTTCTGAACAACACCTTGACTTCGAGGAACTCAACCACCCCAATCAACTCAGACACTCCGGGAAACAGTTGCTCTCCGAGGAACTTTACTGTATAGAGAAACTCATAAATACCGAGCTACTCAGGCGGTCCGAGCAGCTTAGGCGGTCTGAGCTGCATCTCGTACAGAGCATTAATGTCCGAATAATAAACAAATCAATTGCGCATTAAATGCTCATTATTATCATACATATGTATACGTCTATTGGACAGCTATGTATTACCCTTTCACATTTACAGCTTGAGGGCTACAAATACATGGTATCATCCTCATTGTAAGGGGACTCAGAATTTCTTGGTAAAAACCTGTAATCGATAATTCCCAAGCAGTTAGTAATAACAAAATAGTGGACGTAGGCCCTTCTTTCAAGGCTGAACCACTTTAAAAATCACTTGTCTTTTTTTTTATCTGTGATTGATAAATTAGAGATAATCTAATTTTTTACATCAACATATTGGCGCCGTCTGTGGGAAACGACTAAAATTCTCGTTTTTCACCAAAACAATTTATCACCAATGGCTGATAATCTTGAATCCAGTAATCGAAACACTGGAAACCCCCCAAATCCATCTACACCTCCAAATGTCCAAGATCTGGCTGGAATTAAGGTCAATTTTGCTCAAGGCCAGACGTCTATGCAAGAGACTATGCGATAACTCATGCAAACTATCTAGGGTGGAGCGCCGACCCATTCAGAACAACGAAGTGTTCAAAGAAATATTCGTTTAGTTTCTTCGTGTATTAGGAAAAGAGATTCATATCGCACTGAGAAATCTGATGATTTTTCATATCAACCGGGTCGAACTTCGTCAGTACGAGCCACAGATACTGAACAACACATCACTCTCTCTCCAGAAAGGACTAGTGCATTAGAGTGATTAAGTAGGATCTCTCCTTTTGATCGATTAGGCCCTAGGAAGAATAAAAGTCCTCCTAAGGCTATGTCGAGAAACTTTCGATGACCATCTGATCTAAGAGAGGGTTCTTCCCAATCACAACCAGTTGCTCGACAAGATAGATCCCAGGAAGCGACTTCAATACGATCAATTGCTCGAACCAATAGGCCCGAGGAGGGAAAAGATGCATGGAAAGGCTCTATTCAAAAATAGGAGGATAGACTAGGGGAAATGGTTAAGGCCAAGAATCATCTACAAAGAGGTTTTGTCCAAGGTACGCCTTTTATACAGGCAATTGTGGATTTTCCCACACCATCGAAATTCAAAGCACCTGTTGTGACCCCTAAATATGATAGAAAAACTGACCTTGTCCTTCATATAGAATAATACCAAGCTGCTACCGACATCTATACCCTGCCAGATGAGATGAGATTCAGGGTATTTTCGGGAACTCTTACCGCATCTGATCAAATATGGTACAATAATCTTCCTCGGGGGAAGATTTCAACTTTCTTTCAACTGGCCGAGCTCTTCATTGGAATTTTCTGTTTTGGAGCAAAACCAGTTAAACAAGTGGCACATTTGTTAAGTGTTAGACAAAAAATAGGTGAGAGAACCAGGGATTTCATAACTCGTTTAAATAATGAGAAGCTCGAAGTTATTGATTACGAGGAAAAAATAACAATTACTGCTTTGATGAGTGGACTGTTGCCCAATAAATTGTACTATACTTTGGCAAAAGATCCACCCAGAACCATGTCAAAACTAAAGGCAAAAGCAGACAAGATCATGAATGCCGAGGAGGCTATGGCTGAGAAGAAGAACATGGACACCAAAGAGACCAAGGTGGAGGTTGATAAGGCTAAAAAGAAAGAACATAAGAACAATGATGGTGATAAGCAGTCAAAATCAAAGCCACCATGGGAAATATTGAAGAAATTTGAAAATTATACTCCTTTAAAAGTAGACATAAACCATGTCCTGGAAGAGATCAAGAACAACGAGGAACTAAATTAGCCTGAGAAAATGAAGTCAGATCCTGACAAGAGGAATAAGGCCAAATATTGTGAGTTCCATAAAGACCATGGTCACACGACCAAAAATTGCATAGCTCTCCAGAATGAAATCGAAGCACTCATCAAACGAGGAAAGATGGCCAAGTATGTTGATCGAAGAAATGAAAGAAAAAGCAACGACCGAGCAAGACAGAGGTCTAGATCTCCTCGTCGAGCAGAAAAAAACAAGAAAAAAGATCATGAAGATGATCCAGAAGACGACCTCGATCTCCCTAAGAGACCAAGACAAGCATAACGTGAGGTATTTTCAATTCGTTTTGGATCATTTGATTGTAACGTTATTACAGGTGGAGATGTAGGAGGTGGGGAGCTTACTGCGAAAAAGAAAGCTTACCTCAATGAAGCTCAAGCTTATTCATACATTTAGCGAATAAATCTAGCTGAGGATGATCGCCCGAGGAAGGTGAACAAAGAAAAACTGGTCATTGGTTTCTCCAAGAACGACCTCGCAGGTGTACTATATCCTCATGATGATCCACTGGTGATCAAAATGAGGATGAAGGAAGTAATAATTTCAAGAGTCTTGGTGGATAATGGTAGCTCAGCGGATATTATGTTCTACTCATGCTTCGATAGTTTAAATCTAATGTTTTCTAAGTTGGAACCTTATCACAGGCCCCTCCTCGGGTTTGCTAGGGAGAAAGTCTTTCCACTTGGGATGATCAAGTTGGATATGTTCATCGGCACATGGTCTGCTTGTCGAACAGAAAGAGTACGTTTCTTTGTGATGGATAAGAATATTTAGTCAGCTTACAATATCATCATGGGAAGGGTAGGTTTGAAGAAGTTCTAAGCAGTACCATCTACTATACATCAATGTCTAAAGTTTCCAACCAATTTTGGAGTAGGAGTTGTAAAGGGTGACCAAAAAGTTTCTCGAGAATGTTATTACTCATCTGCCGAGTAAGAAGAACTGGAGGAATCTAGGAAAAAGACTATGACCTACCAAGTGGATAAAGGTGCAGAGATTGAAACATTAGATCCTAGAGACGAATCGCAGCTCGTGAAAGGTCAGGTGGTGGAAGCTACTGAAAATATTATTTTGGACGACGAGTACCCGGAACGAATAGCTCAAATAGGTTCGTCATTGATGCCTCACTAAAATCGGAATTGATAGTTTTCCTAAAAAGAAGAAAACAAACTTTTTCTTGGAGTCATTAAGATATGCCAGGAATAGACCCAAATTTCTTCTGTCACGAGCTCAATGTGAATAAGGAGATCAAGCCAGTGAAGCAGAGACGAAGAGTGTTAAGCCCCGAGAAGAACCAAGCCATACAAGAGGAGGTTGAGAAGCTCCAAAAATCTTGCTTTATTGACGATGTCAAATATCCACACTGGTTGGCAAATGTAGTAATGGTAAAAAAGAAAAACAACAAGTGGAGGATGTGTGTAGACTTTACCGACCTTAACAAGGCATGCCCAAAGGATCATTTTACTTTGCCCCGAATTGATCAATTAGTGGATGCTACCTCGGGACACGAGTTGTTGAGCTTCATGGATGGTTATTCTGGTTATAACCAGATTAAAATGAAACCTAAAGATAGGGAGAGTACCTCTTTCACTACCCCTAGGGGAACTTATTGTTATAATGTTATGCCTTTTGATTTGAAAAATGCAGGTGCAACATATCAACGGCTGATGAATAAGGTATTTGCGGAACAAATCAGTTGCAATATGGAAGTTTATGTTGATGATATGCTGATGAAGAGCAAGAGTGTTGCTGACCATCTAATTGACTTAGGCCAGACCTTTGATCAACTAGATAATTATCAAATGAAGCTGAATCCCACCAAGTGCATATTCGGAGTACGAGAAGGCATGTTCCTCGGGTATATTGTCAACCAACGAGGAATCAAAGCAAACCCAGAGAAGATCAAGGCTCTATTGGGACTACGATCTCCAACGACGAAGAAGGAAGTACAAAGTCTCACTGAGCGAGTTGCAGCACTTAATAGATTTGTATCACGAGCAACAGATAGATGCCTCCCATTCTTCAAAACACTCCGAAAAATATTTGAATGGAATGACGAATGCGAGAGGGCTTTTCAAGAATTGAAGAAATATCTGGGAGCACCTCCACTGTTATCAAGGCCGGTGATGGGGGAAAGATTGTACTTGTATTTGGCAGTGTCGAAGAATGCAGTTAGCTCGGCATTAATAAGAACGGAGGATGGAGTGAAAAAACTAATCTATTACACTAGCAAAGCCTTCCGAGGAGTAGAGATCAGATATCCAAGACTAGAAAAGTTAGCGCTAGCTTTGATTGAAGAGAGTAGAAGGATGAGGACATACTTCCAAACTCATACCATAGTTGTGTATATTGATATGCCATTGAGCCAGGCTCTTCATAAACCAAAAAAGTTAGGACGATTGATGTACTGGGCAGTACAACTTGGTGAATATGAGATAATTTATGATCCTAGATCGTCACTTAAAGGGCAAGCAGTAGCAAACTTTATAACAGAGTTCACCTATCCTGGCACGCACGAGAAGAAAAAGCTGAATACCGACCAACCTGTGGATGTTATAGGATCATCGAATTTAAACCCTGATTAACTTACGTTGGTCGACGAACAAAGGAAGTTGGTTGATGAGCAAGAGAAGATAGTCGACGAGCAAGAGAAGATGGTCGACGAGCAGCAAGAAGTGCTAAAGGAGGATAAAAGGAAGAAGCAAATATTCCACCGAGGAACTCTGTCCGATTAAGAATTTGAAGACGAGGTACCTATATAGAATCTATATGTGGATGGCTTATCTTGCACTACAGGCTGTGGGGAAGGGATTATTTTGAACAGTCCGAATGAGGTCGATGTGGAGTATGCTCTGCACTTCCAATTCAAGGCTTCTAATAATGAGGCTGAATATGAAGCTATGATTGCAGGTCTTAATTTGGCAAAAACCATGGGGGCAGAGCAAGTTATTGTATTTAGTGATTCACAGTTGATTATAAATCAAATACTGGGAGTATATGCAGCCAAAGGAGAATTAATGATCAGGTATCATAAAAAAGCAATGGAAGTTTTATCAAGCCTGATTTCAGTACAGATAATTAGAATACCAAGATTGGAGCATGCAAGAGCAGATGCCTTAGCTCGGTTAGCTTCAGCCACACGCACCGAGCTACTAAAAATAATCCCAATAGAAGTCTTGGCTAGTCGGAGCATAGATAAAGATCCGATGATGAAATTTATTACTCTTGATTTAGAACCATCTTGGATGGATCCCATCAGGGCATATATTGAGGAAGGTAAATTACCAACTGACAACTCGCAGCCAAGAAACTGAAGTTTAAAGCTGCTAGTTATGTATTGATCAATGGTGTTCTATATAAACGAGGAATTATAGATGGCTTGCAGAGATGTGTACATCCCACCGAGGTGAAAGACTTGATCGGAGATGTCCATGAAGGGTCTTGTGGAGCCCATGTAGCAGGTCGGACACTTCTACAAAGGATAATGATGCAGGGATATTATTAGCCGACAATGAGGGCTGATTGCATAGCCTATGCCAAAAAATGTGACAAATGTCAACGCTTCTCCACTATCCGAAGAACTCCCCAAGCATTGTTGACACCCATTAATTCCCCTTGGCCATTTGCCATGTGGGGAATTGACTTGGTTGGGCCACTTACGACGACCAGAGGAAGGTTTAAATATCTCTTCGTCGCAGTGGATTACTTTACTAAGTGGGTGGAAGTTAAACCCCTTATCGATATTACATATGACAAAGTGTATCAATTTATATGGAAGAATGTCATTTGTAGATATGGTCTTCCTCATGCATTCATCACAGACTATGAAACCCAATTCGACGACGAGAAGTTTGTTGCGTATTGTCATCAGTCGAACATATTGAAAACCCACTCCGCACTAGGCCACCCTCAAAGCAATGGACAAACTGAAGTAACAAACAGAACGCTACTGAATGGCTTGAAGAAAATATTAAATAATGCAAAGGCAAATTGAATCAATGAGCTACATTCTGTACTATGGGCTTATCGTACTACTCCACGAGGAGCCACAGGAGAATCTCCATATATGCTGGCATTTGGAAGTGAAGTTGTTATACCTTCCCACGCATAGAGTGCTGAATTTTAACTCTCCTATCAGTGACTTAATGAGAAGATTAGATTTGGATATGCTCGAGGAAGTAAGAGAAGAAGCAACAATCAGAAACGCTGCATACCAGCAACGGACAACTCTATTCTACAACAAGTGAGTAAAGAAATGCGACCTAAAAGAAGGGGACTATGTGATAAAGAAAGTAATTCAAAAGAACAATAAACTGGAAGCTAACTGGCATGGTCCCTACAGAGTAACAGAAGTTGTTCGACCAGGGACGTATAGAATCGAAACCTTGGAAGGAGAGGAGTTTAAGAATGCGTGGAACGCGGAGCATCTGCGCAAATATTATCAATAATTTAATCTCTATGTAATGCAGTTTTCTTCGATATGAATAAAGTTTTGGATATTTCGCCCAATTCGCTCCTTTTTGTTGAAATTTTTTTGGAGTATTAGTGCTACACACTACGCATTAAGCCCAGAAATACCAACTACGATTGGTTGGGAAGAAAATCCACCAACTATAGTTGGTCGGGAATAAAAAAATTTCCCAGAAATACCAACTACGGTTGGTTGGGAAGAAAATCCACCAACTATAGTTGGTCGGGAATAAAAAAATTTCCCTGAAATACCAACTACGCTTGGTTGGGAAGAAAATCCACCAACTATAGTTGGTCGGGAATAAAAAATTTCCCTGAAATACCAACTACGCTTGGTTGGGAAGAAAATCCACCAACTATAGTTGGTCGGGAATAAAAAATTTCCCTGAAATACCAACTACGCTTGGTTGGGAAGAAAATCAACCAACTATAGTTGGTCGGGAATAAAAAAAATTCCCAGAAATACCAACTACGCTTGGTTGGGAAGAAAATCCACCAACTATAATTGGTCAGAAATAAAAAAATTCCCAGAAATACCAACTACGGTTGGTTGGAAAGAAAATCCACCAACTATAGTTGGTCGGGAATAAAAAAATTTCCCAGAAAATACCAACTACGGTTGGTTGGGAAGAAAATCCACCAACTATAGTTGGTCAGGAATAAAAATTTTTACTAGAAATACCAACTACGCTTGGTTAGGAAGAAAATCCACTAACTATGGTTGGTCGGTAATAAAAAAAAATTCCCAGAAATACCAACTACGGTTGGTTGGGAAGAAAATCCACCAACTATAGTTGGTCGGGAATAAAAAAATTTCCCTGAAATACCAACTATGCTTGGTTGGGAAGAAAATCCACCAACTATAGTTGGTCGGGAATAAAAAAAAATCCCGAAATACCAACTACGTTTGGTTGGGAAGAAAATCCACCAACTATAGTTGGTCGGGAATAAAAAATTTCCCAGAAATACCAACTACGGTTGGTTGGGAAGAAAATCCACCAACTATAGTTGGTCTAGAATAAAAAATTTCCTAGAAATACCAACTACGGTTGGTTGGGAAGAAAATCCACCAACTATAGTTGGTCGGGAATAAAAAATTTCCCAGAAATAGCAACTACGGTTGGTTGGGAAGAAAATTTACCAACTAAGGTTGGTCGGGAACAAAAAAACCACCAACTCTGGTTGGTCAAAAACAGTTGGTTAAACAAAGGAAAGTCATTTCAGGGCTTAAAATTAAAAAGTGATAAATTTGTTATACTTATGACATTTTAGATTACCACCAAATTTGGTCGAGAAATAAAATATCACCAACTCTGCTTGGTCGTCAGATAAATTCAGATAGTCGACAATAAATTTTCACCAACTAGTTGAGCGACAATTTGAAATAGCACAAAATATCTTTATCTTTTCAACAGATATACATGCACATTCATTAGAAAATGTCTTACAAAATATTTCCAAAAAAAATGACAATTAAGATTGCAAAGAAAACTAGAAGTTTTTCATTAAATCCAAAACAAAATACATTTAGAATGAAATACATCAAAAATTGTTACATCAAGAATCCTATTCTATTGGTTTCTTCCCCTCTGCCTTTGAAACAGGTTCTTCACTAGTGGGAGGATCGTCTAAGGCATAGGGGGAATTAATGAAATTTAGATCTTTAAGCATATGACATTCATTATTGAAGGATGATCAAGTAGGTGTTCAGGGCGAGATATCTCGAAATTGGAATGAAGACTGCAGTCATCGAGATACTTTGAAATCAGACATTGAGGAATGGCCCGAGCAGGAATCCGTCTCATATCCAGTTTGAAAGGTGGCACCGATAACTCGAGAAAACCAGGGTTATAGTAATCCCACAAATAGTGACCCTGTTCCAACTGCATCACCGCCAAGGCATTCAGCTATCCTTGCTTGTAACCCTCATTATTTGCATTTTGAATCTGATCATCTAGATGGTAGAGGGCTTCATTATAACCAGCCATCCAGAACTCTCTAGGCTGCTTGTGGAATTGATAGGTTAACCTCTCCAATTGCTGGTGGAGGTTCTTTATTAAAATTTCTTTACTCTCCAAGACAGACTTGTGTGCAGAGAGCTACTCATCCAGATTCAGAATCTTCTTGGACATCTCAGCTAATGCTTGCTTCTTCGCCACCAACTGGAATGCTTGATTCTCCAAGTCTGCCTACATTCTAGCTTCTTTAATAGTAACTCGAGAAGCCCTTTCCCATCCCCGAGAAGCTTTTGCTCGTTCGCGAGCAGAGGTAGAAGGACCAGTTCTCTTCAAGGTTTCCAATTCGTCTCTCATATTGGCATTTTCAACCTCCAGGAAAGAAAAACCTTCATCGTTGACAGGAACCAAGGCTCCCGAGGTAGAGGCTGGAGATTTCAGCTGAGATATCTCTCCTCGTAAATTATTGTTTTCGTGCTCTAACAATTTGGCGATCTGCCTATGCTCTTCAACCTCGGTCTTCAAAGTCCTTTCCTTTATATCATAAGAAGCAAACAACTTATCATATCCCTTATCAGCACTTAGTTGCTGATATTTCTTCTCATATCCCTGATGCAAAAGGGCTGTAGACTCCTTATATTGTTGTTGAAGTTCCTCAAGAGTACCCTGGAGGTCTTCAATCATCTCGTAATATGCTACATTATTTGCCACTGCACGGTCGAGCAAGCATTTCAAATACTGGTAGGCTTCTACTGCTCGCTCAGAAGTGTCTGGACCAAGGATATCAATGATTTGAGCTTCATTCAAGTCAGCATGGCCATCCATGAAGTAGTCATTACATTTTTTCATCAGTTCTGTATCATGGGCTGACAAGAGTTCCATTTAAGCCATAAATTAGTAAAGAAAAGAGATAAAAAGAATCA
Source organism: Sambucus nigra (assembly GCA_949130495.1). Classification (NCBI taxonomy): domain Eukaryota; kingdom Viridiplantae; phylum Streptophyta; class Magnoliopsida; order Dipsacales; family Adoxaceae; genus Sambucus; species Sambucus nigra. Next base: position 805,714,537 of record OX422208.1, read on the forward strand.
ATAAAATGCAGACAGAGCAATAAGAATAAAAGCAGAGCAAGAAAAAGGGAGCTAAGTTGCACAACCAAAAACTTCAAATTTTATTATATCATAAAAGAAGTACATATCCTAGAGTTACATTTAACAAAAAAGCAAAGAGAAAAAGTCTGAACAACTCTACACCTTCTCCTTGTCTCCTAAAACTTTCTCGGGAGGCTAAGACGAAGAGGTAGGTTGCTCGAATGGCATAGAAGGTTGCTAGGAGGGTGTTGGAAATTGCTCGGTTGAAATAATGGTTTGTTGAAGTTGCTCGCAGGAGGTCTGGACAATCGGGGGATGAGAAATATGATCTCCGATCATGATAGAGGATTCCTCGCAAGCAGCTTCATCTTCTTCTTCTTCCCCGGGAGAAGGATGGGGTCCAGGAATGTGTCGCTGAAATAGGTCGGAGTTCTCATCGATATTTATCTCTTTCAGAGCAGCCACCCAACCATCTTTAAAATATTTAAGGCTGCCATACTCCATTTGTGAGATCATGGCAGCCAAACCCTTATTCCAACCCTTGTCCCAGCCAGTACTGAAGGACTTATTAATGACAAGTTTCCTCTTCGCCTTCTCTGAGGAAACCCTCTCACTCATGAGCTCCTCGGCAGCTTTTAATTTTTTTTCTGCCTCTTCCCTCTAGTGATCTGCTTCACGAAGTTTGCCTAACTCCTCTTCAGAAGCTTTAAGCTTGGTCTCAAGATCTCCAACACTTTTGAGCTTTTCCTCAAGATCAGTATTCTTCTTCTCACATTCTTTCATTTTCCTCTCCAACTCCTGAGAGGCCTCTACAACTTTCCCTTTCTCTTTCTCAATAGCTTTTAATTTGTTTTCCAAAGAAGTTTTATTTCCGTCATACTTCTGACGAGAATCCTTTAATGACTGTGTCAGACCTATAAGAGCTTCCTCCACACCTGATGAGGAGTTCGAAGCTTTAATAGCTTCATCCTTTTTCAAAATGGTGTTGAAATAAGTTACCAACTGGAAAAAGAAAACAATTGTAAGTCAGTGCAAGTACATAATATTGAAAAGTGAAAGTTTAGATTAGTAATACTTACTGAGGTAATATGTTGAGCTTCCAAGGTGGTAACGCTATCCCGGGAAAGAGTGTCTTCAAGACCTTGGATTTTGGGGATAATCCAAGACTTCACAGAGCTCATGGAAGATCTCGGAGCAACGAAAGTGGGAACACCACTTCTAGCAGTTAGAGGCTTAGAAATGAATTCAGCCACTTTATCTGAGGAGATTTTCTTCAACTTACTCGTGGGAGAAGGAACATTCTCGACCAAGGATGTCGTCTTGGTCGGTGATATAACTATAACCTCGCTTGGAGGGGAAACAACTGCAATCTTGCTTGGAGCCACAGGGGGATTCTTGGCAACCTTCTTAATAGCAGCTGGAGGAGGTGCCTCAATTTGTCTTGTCCCTTCTTCTGGGACATCCTGCTTACTTTTCTTTGCCTCTCCAGCAGTAGAGGCAGACTTATCGAAGAGGGCAGGAGCTCTTCTTCTCTTCATTGTCACTGAGAGGAATATGCGATTCAAGAGAAGAACCTTCAAAAACTAGTGTTGGTTCTATGTTACTTATCACTGGACGAGCAGTGAAAGACGAGGTGTAACTCTTGTACTGCAACAAGCACGAGGCTGATCTGATATGTTCATCAGCAACAGTTTGATGCAAACCCCAAATAAGTTTCAGATGCTTTAAATTAACTTATGTCTCCTTTGGAGACCTTCTTTTGTTGTCAACTGCAAATAAATAAAAATCAAAATATCAGTGATGCATTTTATCGAATATAAAGAAAACATGATTTCAAAAACTAAATAAAATAAAAACAACCTATCCCATTGCCATAGGGAGGGCATCGGGGACCCTAATATATGTCATTATCAGCTAATGGAGCATGTTGCCAATTTTTCATAACCCCATGCTCGAAGTAATCCCAGTTGGCATGTGGGAGATTGATAACTAAAGCCCTATTTAAAAACCTAGTTTTCAAATAAAAAGTACTATCACTGACAGCCAATCTATACCAAAACATAATCTCTGGAATTCCTAAACGGGTTCCATGAATCTGATTTAACCTATGGACTCCATTAACTATTCTCCATGTATTGGGAGCTATTTTTGCAGGTACTACATCAAAATATTGACAGAATTCCAAACACAAGGGGTTTGGAGGAAAAGAAAAGCCACATTCATCTACAAAGAGACTGGGGAACCAATGTCCCTCAGCCAAATGAAAATAATCAGGAGGACCAGAAAGTTCTTCCAAAATGACCCAGGAAGGAATAGAAAAATCAGAACAAAATTTATCAAACGACTTAATAAGGTAGACCATGATGAACAAAGAAAATAAAAGAGAAGGAAGAAGATCTTACAGAAGAAGGGTAGATCAGTTGACAACGAACGATGGAAGGAATAGACGCACAAGATGGAGAAGAAATGGAGAGATCAAAGATACAGATTTGAAAAAGTAAGAGACGATAGGATTTTCTGCAACGCTTAAATACCTTACCTTAGGAAGGGGTAAAAATATTACAAATAAAGACGTTTGCGCTACCGGCGGCTAAAAAGACAAAAAAAGCAAGGAGACCAAAGCGGTGGGAAAAATTCAAAAAAATCTGATTCTATGAATTCGAAAGGAAAATTAAATACAAGGAAAACACTCGTAAAATTCAGGATGACTATTTAATCCCGCCATATTTTGAGAAGAATGTTCCACAATCCTCAACCTCGAACTGTGAAACATTGGGGGCTTCTGTTGATACCAAATTTAGTCTGCTGACGTGGATCAATTAAGAGGAGACACGTGTCAATCTACATGGCACTTACAAACATTTCTGAATGACACCTTGACTTCGAGGAACTCAACCTCCCCGATCAACTCAGACACTCCGAGCAACAGGTGCTCTCCGAGGAACTTTACTGTATCGAGCAACTCATGAATACCGAGCTACTCAGGCGGTCTAAGAAGCTTAGGCGGTCCGAGCTACATCTCGTACAGAGAATTAATGTTCGGATAATCAACAAATCATCTGCACATTAAATTCTCGTTATTATCATACAGATGTATACGTCTATTGGACAGCTATGTATTACCCTTTCACATTTACAGCCTGAGGGCTATAAATACATTGTATCATCCTCATTGTAAGGGGACTCAGAATTTCTTGGAAAAAACCTGTAATTGAGAATTGCCAAGCAATCAGTAATAACAAAATAGTGGACGTAGACCCTTCTTTCAAGGCTGAACCACTTTAAAAATCATTTGTCTTATTTATTTATTTTTATCTGTGATTGATAAATTATAGATAATCTAATTTTTTACATCAACAGTATGCATGTTGAGTCATTTTCTAGTCATTGCTTTATTTCATATCCAATGCTAGAAATCATGACTTGTTTATCTTTTGTATTATACTTCCTTCATTTTAGTTTGCATTAAATGAAAAATACAAAAAGATTTTTTTTTATCATTTGTGTTTCATCTTTTTATAATTTAGGCTTAATGAACAATACAAATGATCTTTGTTTGTCTTTTGAGAAAATATTTTTTATTTTTTGTTTAAAAAGTCAAAAAACTCAAAAAGATTTTTTTTGTGTGTATTTTAGTTTGACACACTATATGTGGCATATACTTGTGTTTGAATCCTGTCTTTTACGCTCCCATGTGGCTAGAACTTTTGGTTAAGAGTGTCAATCCTTAAAATGTTCTTTACCATGCTTATATGGAGTAGTTGGATTTTGTGGTGATTAAATGGATTCTATTTTTTATATGCCTCTATTCACACATGCACGAGCTCATTTGAAATTTTAACTTCATATGTATATTTGATCTTTGTGAGGTATTCTCCTACCAATCTTGTCATCTACATATTTGTGACCTAGGAGGACTAGTGCATGTAAAAATCCGTTGCACGTGAGATTTATGAGAAATAAAAATATTATATATAAATATGCAGGGGGAAGAGCTCTGAAAGGATTTATTATCCTTTGCGAATAGTAAGCCACCATTTGGAATGGACCTAAAAGAAATACGTGGTCCAAAGGCCTAAAAGAAAATATGGAATTAAAAAGAAAAATAATTTCCAAGGCCTGTTTTAGTGATATAGTCATTCAAATAATATATGCTTATTGAGGGAGATTGGATGGTATATCAATGGTTCGCAGAATGTACAGTTATCCTAATCGTACTTTCATTGTCTTGACTCTATTGGTTTGTAGAATCATTAGAACTCTAGGCTTGTATGCATCGTGTATGTTTGTTCATTGAGTTCAATTTATATTGTCATGTGAGGTTATATTCAAATGTGATGAAGTTTGCAATCAATTGCGAACTCCGTGAACATGTTTTTAAGTTATAGGGCCTAAATTTAATTATTTCTAGTTCCCACCCTAACACTTCTGTTTCCACATGACACATTTTTGCCATACGAGTGTGAAAAACTTATCTTATTTTGTGTCATTTGTGTTTATATATATATATATATATATATATGTGTGTGTGTGTGTGTGTGTGTGTGTGTGTGTGTGTGCGTGTGTGTGTGTGCATGTGTGTGTGTGCGTGTGCATCTTTGGTATATCTAAAGTATGTATATATATGATATTTTTTTGGTCTTTGCCTTGCTTCCTAGTCCATCCTTTCTTCTACTTCATAATTGGTATCTATCTTGTTGCACTCTTTGTTGATATCACATGCTTAAGACTTTATGTATCATTTTAGTATCATTTTCTTGCATCTTAGTTAGTATCCGTTATTATTTGCATGGATTAGTTTTGCTTTTTATGCCCGTGTGCTTTAATGTTCTCGTCACTTTATGCACAATTGCACGTTTAGCTTGTTATCCCATTCTTTTCATCCCTTGTTTAGTTTAGGGGTAGTATATGATTTAATTGGGGGAGAGAAGTTAATTTTTTTTATTCTTTAGCCTTTGTCTATTCCTGAACAAAAAGGGGGAGATTGATAGGGGGAGAAATGGTATCTAATCCTATTATAATCGTATCTTAGTTTGGGAGATTCAACTTAGTGGGAGTCGCTATCTTCTTAGGTTGATCATAGTTGACAAAGGGGAGAATTAATTTAGGGGTTATTTATCTGAATTGCATTTAATATTCTTAATAATCCCTATGCGTTTGATAGTTTACTTAAGTGTGCAGGAATTCTCTTCTAAATGAAAACTTTCAACATCGGCAAAGATATTGATCCTTGGGTTGTTTAAGTCAAGCTGTTGTATTTTTATTTTGGGTGGGATATTTTTTTTAGTCTAATAGAGCTTGATGGCCCGTTAGAATTTTTGTTGGTTTTTGTGCCGGAATAGCCAAAGGGGGAGATTTGTACCAGGAATTGACCACGTTCCGTTAGGATTAGGGATGTCAAAGCATGAGGCCGAGGAAGCCGAAAGCAAATTTCTAATTGAGTCATTTGTAGTTTTGGCTCAATTTCGAAAAAAACATTTATGTCAAAAGGATAGTTAGTTGTATCCATTCAAGCTTATGACGGGGTAGTTGAAGACGTAGCGGCCAAGATATTAAAGCTTCATCAAATGCCGTGTGTATATTGCCTCGTTTCTATGCCATCAACATGGTTCCATTGCTACTAAGGTATGAATGCATTTTAATATATATGTAGGAGATTGGAACAATAATTAATTGGGTGTAATTTATAAACTTTTTATAAATTGTTGTATCGACTTTGTTTTACTCAGAAAATATTTATTAGAGCTTGTCATATATAGTTATTAACTTAAAATAAATTTTTATTATTTTCTGATTTTCTGGAACATCGTTCGAAATGCACTGGTATCTCGTTTGAACGAGATTACCATGTTGTTCGAACGAACTAGAATCTCATTCGAACGAGATTGCCAGGTTGTTCGAACGAGACTTCTAACGAGATTTCATTTTTTGCTCTGGAAACTAGTTAGTAAAGTCATTCGAACAAAAAGTCATTCGAACTAATAAGTCGTTCGAACGAGTTTTGGCGGGAAATTTTTTTGGGGATTTTTTGATGGTTTTCCCACTTTTCCCACTACTTTTCATCACTATCTTTTACCAGATTTGATAAAGTGCGAGAACCAACTTTTAGAACTAACTTGTTCATAACTTTCCATCTCCTAGAGAGAGTTTTTGAGAGCTTCAAAATTCAAAAGAAAAAGTTCATGTTTAAGTGTTTTGTCTTCAAGAAAAATCCATAAACACTTGTGTTTCACCCATACTGTGTATTCTAAGTTTCAATATGTATACATTTTGCTTGGAGTGTTTTGGCACCGAGCTTTTCTTTACCGCATTGAAGCGATTGTTTGGGTTTTCTTCTAAATCCCTCAAAGAAGAAGTTCGTTTATTGTGGCTTACGCACTTGGAGAAAGGCTCATTGATTAGGTGACGGTGACTAGATAAAGTCTCATTGGTGGATTCCAAGGTTCCGGTGGAGTTACGGGATTATCAACTAAGCGGAGGTCGGTACAAGGAGCACCGGGGATTGAAAGGAGTTTAGTTGAGTGTTGTAAGTCTTTTTGCTTGTACTTGTAAAATACCATACTTAGTGGACTTAAGGCTAGGTCCGTCCGAGGTTTTTTTCCCGTTGTGGGTTTTTTCTTGTACATCGCGGCGTAGTGATTTATTTATTTATTTATTTTATGTTTTGCAAAATTCACCTAGAACGCATGCTTAGGTAAAAAGATAAAATTTTGTTTATATCACTACTTGTTTAATCTGGTGCTAAATTAATTTGGGTAATGTTTATGTTAATTTAATTCAAGTCATCATTTAATTTGTTAAAATTGGTTTGGCCTAAATTGGTAATATTCAAAAATATGACTTAGGAAAATTTCTACGACTTGGGTTGAATTAAGTTGGTTTAAGTGAAATTAAATTTGTGTGGATTTAATCTTATTTCACTTGTTTAATTTTAATTTGAAAAGAAATAAAATTTGGTGTTTGTGTGTGTTTAATTGAACCATCTCGCTTCTGAATATATTTAAAAAGAAATTGAAATTACTTTTTGTAGTAAAATAAAAAAATTAGGGGCCTCGTGTTCCAACAAGTGGTATCAGAGCTGGAGCGCTAATTTATAGCGTCAAAGATCCGTTTTTCGTCTTTTCTAATTTTTGTGCTCCTGTATTTTTTAGGTGGTTCATTTTTTTACTCACTCTCATTTTTTTGTATCTCTCGATGGGACGCCTTCATGATAATTTGTCAATTTCTAATGATAATTAAGTTTTTGCTATTTGAGAGAAATTTAATGGTCTTAATAAGTGTAATGAAAAATTAAGAGAATTAAATTTGAGATTTACAAAAATAATTAAACTTCTTGAAAATGAAAATTCTTGTTTTAAAGATAAAGTTGAACTTTTGCAAACCTCGCTATCTCAAAAAGATATTTTTCGTGAAAAGCTCATGGACATACATTGCAATTTTAATATTTTAGAAAAGTCCAAGAAAGAGAGTGATAGTCGAGAAAAGACGCTTAGGGACAAGTTTGCTCACATTGAGGGGGAGTGTGATAACCTTCTAGGAGTTATAGAAAATTTAAAGAAGGAGTACTGTGAATTTGAGGAGTCTAATTTATTAGTTGATTCCGATACTTTAAAAATAAAAAATAATTTAGTTGACTCGAGTAGTAGTTGTAATGGTTCTAGATCATCCTGTTCAAATACTTCTGTTGCTAAAGCTAAAACCATTCTTTGTTTATGAGGTCAACTTTATCCAAGGACTTTAGAAAAGGTCGCACCTTAGGTAACATTCCTCGTGTTTACACATGCTTACATTGTGGTAGGAAAGGTCACATTAGATCTTTTTTTTTATCTTAAAAGAAGTCCAAGGAAGTCTACGTCTAGCATTTCATTAGTTCCCAAATCCCATTATTTTAAATATACATGTATATGGGTTAGGAAGTCATTTTTAGACGTGTTGGATATTAGATTTGTTGATTCTCATTTGCTTGCACATTAAACCTCCCTTGCTAAATTTAAAGGTTGAATGTGTTAGTTTAATTTGCATACTCTAGCTTTTTGTGCTTCATATTATATATCATTGCTAGGTGTATGCGTGTTGAGTCATTTTCTAGTCATTGCTTTATTTCATATCCAATGCTAGGAATTATGACTTATTTATCTTTTGTATTATACTTCCTTAATTTTAGTTTGCATTAAATTAAAAATACAAAAAGATTTTTTTTATCATTTGTGTTTCATCTTTTTATAATTTAGGCTTAATGAAAAATACAAATGATCTTTGTTTGTCTTTTGAGAAAATATTTTTTATTTTTAGTTTAAAAAGTCAAAAAACTCAAAAAGATTTTTTTGTGTGTATTTTAGTTTGACACACTTTATGTGGCATATACTTGTGTTTGAATCCTATCTTTTACATCACTTATTTCGACAACGAGAAACTGGAAGTCATTGATTACGAAGAGAAGACCACAATCACTGCCCTCATGAGTAGTTTGCTCCTTGATAAATTATATTATACTTTGGCGAAAGATCCACCGAAGACGATGATAGAATTAATTGCTAAGGCAGCAAAGATTATGAATGTCGAGGAAGCTATGGCTACTAAGAATAATTCAAACGCAAAGGCGGAAGCAAAAACAAAAGGGAAATCAGATAAGAATGAGCACAAGAATCATAATGAGGGCGGGAGTTCAAAGGTAAAGGAAGGCCTAGATCGAATCAGAAAATTCACTAATTACACTCCCTTAATCGTGGATATACATCATGTGTTGGAGGAAATCAAGTAAAATAATTATTTAAGTTGACCTAAAAAGTTAAGGTCTCCTGATGATAAAAGGGATAAGTCTAAGTATTGTGAGTTTCATAAAGATCATGGTCATACTACAAACTATTGTATTGCCCTCTTGAATGAGATAAAAGCGCTTATCCGAAGAGGAAAGTTGGATAGATTTGTTTATCGATGGGCCAGTGGAAGAACTTGAGGTAGAGGTTGATCTAATTAACTAGTTAAGCTTATAGAAGATAAGAAGAGGAACGGCGATGAAGATTCAAAAGATGATCCAGACCTCCCCAAGAAGCCTAGACAATCGGAACGTGAGGTATTCACACTCAATTTTGGATTTGATCGTCACATGATTACAGGTGGAGATGCCGTAGGAGGAGATCATATAGCTGAAAGGAAATCTTACCTTAATGAGGCCCAAACTTATTCCTATATCCAGCGAATAAATCTTACCGAGGAAGACCGGACAAGAATAATTAACTAGGATAAGCTTGTAATTGTCTTTCCAAGAACGATATATCTGGAGTTTTTTACCCTCATGATGATCCTTTAGTAATCAAAGTCAGGATGAAAGAAGTACTGGTGGCAATAACATTAGTGGATAATAACAGTTCGGCAGATATCATGTTTTATCCCTGTTTTATAGTTTGGGATTAAAACTCAATCAACTAGAGCCTTATCACAGGCCACTCATTAGCTTTTTGACGAGAAAGTATTTCCACTAGGGACAATCAAACTAGACGTGTTGATCGAGACAAGGTCGGCGAGCAGGATAGAGAAAGTGAGATTCTTTGTAATGGATAATAATGCTCATTTCTCTTATAATATGATCATGGGAAGAGTTGGTCTGAAGAAAGTCAAAGATGTACCCTCTACTGTTAATCAATGCCTGAAGTTCCCGACCCACTTCAAAGTTGGAGTAGTGAAAAGAGATCAGAAAGTAGCTCGGGAGTGCTACTATTCCTCTGTCGAGGAAGAATATATGTTAGAGACAAATAGGAAAACAACCACTTATCAAGTGGATATATCTGAGCCGAACAGCGAGTCTGTGGTTAAAACCTTAGATCCATATGATGAATCTGAGCTTGTAAAAGGCCAAGTGATGGACGCAACAGAAAGCATTGTTCTGGACACTGATAAACCATAATGAACAACTCAAATAGGAGCATCATTGGAACCAATTCTTAAATAAAAGTTGGTGTCTTTCTTGAGTCAAAGAAAATAGGTGTTCGCTTGAAGTCATGAAGATATGCCAAGTATAAACCCAAATTTCCTATGCTATGAGCTTAATGTTAATAAGAAAAAGAGTTTTTAGCCCAGAGAAAAACCTGGCTATACAAGAAGAAGTGGAGAAGCTTCGAAAACTTATTTTATTGAAGATGTGAAGTACCCGGACTGGTTGGTCAATGTAGTTATGGTCAAGAAGAAGAACAATATACTGACTTGAATAAAGCGTGTCCAAAGGATCACTTTCCTTTTCCACGAATTGATCAATTGGTAGACTCTACTTCAGGGCATAAGCTGTTGAGTTTCATGGATGCATATTTTTGTTATAACCAGATCAAAATGAAACCCAGAGATAGAGAAAGTACTTCTTTTATCACTCCTCGAGGAACTTATTACTATAATGTTATGCCATTTGGTCTGAAAAATGCATGTGCTACTTATCAGAGACAAGTAAACAAAGTATTTGAGGAGCAGATAGGCAAGAACATGGAAGTGTAAGTTGGTGATATACTCACTATGAGCAAAAAAGATGTTGATTATATTTTCGACCTCAGCTAGACGTTTGATCAATTAGAGAAGCACCAAATGAAATTAACCCCCGCCAAATGCCTCTTGAGAGTGCAGGAGGGAATGTTCCTCGGGTATATAGTAAATCAAAGGGGCATTGAAGCTAATCCAGATAAGATTAAAGATCTGATTGAAATGCAGTCCTCGACTTGTAAAAAGGATGTTCAAAGGCTAACAGGACATGTAGCAGCACTCAACAGATTTGTATCCCGAGTAATGGATAAATTCTTGCCATTCTTTAAGGTGCTCAAAAAAACCTTTGAATGGAATTATGAATGTGAAAAAGCCTTCCTAGAATTAAAAAAGTATATAGGAAGACCATCACTACTCTCCCGACCAGTGTTGGGAGAAAATTTGTATCTATATTTGGCGGTTTCTGAGTCAGCTGTTAGCTCTGCCTTGATCAAGGAGGAGAATGAAGTCCAAATGCCAGTTTATTACACTAGCAAAGCTTTTCGATGAGCAGAAGTTAAATATCCCAGACTGGAGAAATTAGTATTGGCCTTAATTGTGTCCAGTAGCCAAATGAAGCCATATTTTCAACCTCACACCATAGTGGTATACACGAACATGCCACTAAGGCAAGCTTTGCATAAGTTAGAGAAATTTGAGAGATTGATGTATTAGGGTGTGAAGTTGGGGGAATATATTCTTGTAGATGAACCAATGACTACTTTAAAAGGACAAGATGTGGTTGATTTTATTACAAAATTAACTTACTCAGAGATCCCCGGGAAGCAAGGGACTCTAGCCAGGCAACATGCAGGAGTCAGCAGACCTACTGAAGATATGCCCGACCAACTCCAAACAAGGGAAATTACAGAAAAAGATCAACCAGGACCGTCTAGTGGAGTACAAGAGATGAAGAAAAAATATGAGGAGGTGAAGGATAAAATCTTCCACCAATGGATTCTAATAAACTAAGCGTTTGACAACGATATCCCTATAAGGATTTTGTATGTTGATGGGTCATCTTGTGCAACCAGATGTGGAGCTGTAATGATTCTCAATACTCTAGATGAGCTATACATAGATTATGCTCTACGATTCCTATTTCAAGACTCCAATAATGAGGCAAAATATGAAGTTGTGATTATTGGGTTAAATCTAGCTAAATCACTGAACGCCGAGCAAGTTGTGTTGTATAGTGACTCACAGTTGGTGGTAAATCAGGTGTTGAGCTTATATGCAGCAAAAGGAGAACTTAATACTAGATATTTGTCCAAAAGATTAGAAATAATTCCCATTTTTCTAGCTATGGAGATGGGCAGAATTCCGAGATTGGAGAATGCCCGAGCAGATTCACTTTCTCTGTTAGCCTCAACAGCTAGAATGGAGATATGAAGAACTATTCCTATTGATCTACTTGATAATAGGAGCATTGATGAAGATCTGTTGGTAAACTTTATTGTAGTTGATAGGGCGCCATCTTGGATGGAATCCATAAGATCATATATTGAAGATGGGATTCTTCCAGCTGATCTACTTAAAGGTAAGAGGCTGAAATACAAAGTTGTAAGATATGTGCTAGATGGTGGTGGGTTATAAAGAAGAGAATTAACTGATGGTCTACAATGATGTGTGCATCCAGCTGAAGTTAAGTATTTGATTGAATGTAATACCCCGTACTTTTGGCTATATTTATTTTTAGGATTAATTAATTAAATGCGTATTAATTGGAAATTAATCCGGGTTATAAATACTAATATGATGCGAATTGGTATTTGATTATGTGCATATATGATTATATATGTACTTGGTATTATAAAATTTGTCGTGGGATTTATATACGGCAATTTGGAAATTTTGTTGAGACGCGTGGGACCGCCGCGTCACGGTATAATATTTTTATATTAAAAGTGAATTTAAAATCTATAAACCGTATGGTCGTTTTGAGTGCGCCAACGCGTCCGGAAGGGTCGAGATAGTCAGAAAACACTAGCCGTGGGTATAGTTTGGGTCCCGGGGTATTTTTAGGCCATTCCGGCACCATAAAGGGTATTTTAGTAATTTGGTATTTTTGGGTAATTAAAAGTGACGAAAATTGAGAGTTGTTATCTGATAAGGATTGACCCCAACCAACCCTTATTAACCCAACTAGCTACGGAGATTTATTAAAATAGGTTTTCATAAGTTTCCCCAAAGCAAACCCTAGCCACCATAGCCTTTTGGAGAAGAAAGCTTGGAAAAGGAGAGAGAGAGAGAGGAATTCTGCAGAAATTCTACACCGAATCCACACCGAATTCAGAGACAAACAAGGCAAGTGACTTTATTTCCATTTAATTACTGAGAATGTCTTTTCCATGTTAGAAAATTCAGATTTATGGTTGTTCTTGATGATATATGAAAACCCATGTAGTCTAGATGATAAAACTTGAGGAATTTGAGAAGGATTGCATGTAGAAGGATAGGTAAATGATTAATCTGATGTTAATACATGTTTTGGGTGAAAGAAAAATGAATTTTAATTGATGAATTGAAGGTTCCAAATTTTAGGGTTCATGTTCATAAATGAATTGGGGAAAAATCTAGGTTATTGTAAATTGATTGATGATTTGGGTGAGTAAATCCATACAAACGTGATAGGATGTGGTTATACTATGTTTAGAATTGTTTAGAGACTTTAAAACAATCGTTGGGATAAATTTTAGAGGTGATTTGAGGAGTAAAAATGGTGAAAAACGATTTTTGGGAAATTCTGGGCCGAAACTGGCCTCTCGTTAGAAGCAACCCCCAGGTCGTTCGAACGAACTCGTTCGAACGAGCTTCTAACGAGTTGACCAGTCATTGCTAACGAGGAGGGATTTTCGTTCGATATCTCGTTCGAACGAGATATCGTTAGAAGAGTCAGTTCGTTCGAACGAACTGGGATCTCGTTCGAACAGCCTCGTTCGAACGAGACTTCTAACGACCTGACAGTCCAAACTCGTTCGAAGCCTCGTTCGAACGAGACTTCTAACGAGTTGACAGTTTGACCCTTTTTGGACTATTTTGACTTTTGGAGTTCCGGGAACTGGTTCAAGGGTAGAGTTAGCATTCCTTTGATGATATAGTGATTGATTTGGGACTTTTGGGTTATTGAGATGAGTAAATCATACACTAGAGTTATATTCAATGAACCGTTTGGGGTGAGACGTGAGTGTCTACTACAATGTGAGGATAAATTATGGCACGTATAATTATGAACCGGAATAAAATAAGTTGTGATAATTATAGTTAGTATAAGAATGCGATATGTACTACGATTAAAATATGATATTACTAAGATGTGTGTTTACTTAGTATTGGTATATGGATTATGTGTATGACATACCTACCATACTTGCTATCACGGGAGGTTTCGTTCGCTTAGGACCCTCTAATCCTTGTGTGCCTACGGGGGGGATATAGACTGGTACCTTGATGAACATAGGTCATAGAAGGACTTATTGTGATATTAATAAGTATGCATGATCATGGGAGCGTAGGTATGTGCGTGACCCATGTGATGGTGACTGTGTTCGCCTCCACTATTTGTGATTTGTGTTATCTGAACTATTCCTGAGAGATTCGGAATATGTGATCCTTATGTACGTGATGTACCGGGATGGATAGCAGAGTATGTGTGCACTATAGCTTAAATTGCAGGGTGCTTGTATTGTATATTTATGAGATGAATAATATACATTAAATTAATGAAAATCCTCATGTTAATGTTGTAAAAATATTACGGTATTGTTTCGAGTTATATAATGAGTTAGCTGATATTAATATCAATGGCATATTTAGTAACTGAGTTTACGTTAAACCTCTATTTAATTACGAGCGTTGTTATGTTAAATGAACCGAGTAAAATGGGTAGAACCTTGGCAGTCTAACTAGTTATGTTGTCAGTTAGCTAGTAGTATGGGTCGTTATAGATGGGTACTTGCGTTAGGAGTGCACAGTTAGACGAGAGGTGAGAATATAATGTGAGTGCACGTCCTAACATGTACTTCGCATTTAATGTTTTAAATGTTTTTAAAGCACTTGCAGGTTTTTAAAATATAACACATTCGGGCTCTGACCCGTTTGCTTTTCAAATCTCCTTTTCTTTGTAAAACCATTTTAGGTGCCCAGCCACAGGGACACCAAGCATAGGATACTCATTCAGGTGACGAGCTGTAGCTGCTTGTGGAAGCTACAGGGATTTGCATGTAGACGCTTCTATCTTTTGGATTCCAGAGTCACTATCTATCCATTGTAGGGCATGTTGCCCATTTCTATTTAGAGACATCTTTTATACTTCAGTTTTCAGACTTTAGCACGTTTTATTATTGTTTCAGTTTATTTATTTCAGTTATGGGATTGTAGTGAGGGGTTTCCTCCAGACTCTATTTATTTCTATTGTGATGGTTATTCATTTTACTTCAGTATGGTGAATGGTGTTATTCATTTCTTCATTACACTTGTTGCATGTTAATCAGACTTAAATTAAAATTTGGCAACTTGCTTTTTAAATACTAGGTGGTTAGACTTAATAAAATGTTTTCGATAGTGATGCTATTAACTGAGCCAACTTGGCATTTTGAATTAATTTTATAAAGGAGTAGCTACCCGGTGTTTAATTAGTCGGGGTGTCACAGGTGGTATCAGAGCATCAGGTTCTAGTGTCCTTTAGGATCTGTACGGCTATTATGTTTCCGCTACGTTTCTTTGATATAGAGCCCTATATTTTAGGACTGTTGTACTCTTAGTGTGTATGCTTTGTTCTTCAGCTATTTTAAGTTTATAAACCGTGAACTTATAAACTTTGTTCTTATTTCAGATGCCTCCACGACGTGCATGACGAGTTCCCAGGGATGCTACGCCCGAACCACAGCCCGCTCCAGTTCAGGGCATGTTGAACGCCGCTGAGGTTGCAGCTATAGTAGCTCAAGCGGTGAACGCCGCGATTGCCGTTATTCAGCAGGCACCACCACCGGCGCCGGTTGCCGCGCCAGTACAGGTTAATGCATTCCCGTCTGCTTGGGAGCGTGTACGAGACGCTTTTCAGAAAGCGCATCCGCCAGAGTTTGCAGGTAGCTCAGACGTGGTAGTCTCGAGCCAATGGAGGAAGGACATGCAGAGGCATTTGAGGATGCATGAGTGCACTGATGTTCAGAAACAGGTGCTAGCTACTTTCAAGCTAGTTGGATCTGCGCTGCAGTGGTGGGAGTCTATTACCACCGCGGAGGAGAGGGATACCCTCACGATTCAGGAGTTCTGGGTGCGGTTCGACCACAAATACTTTCCGTCCGCAGTTCATACAGAGATGAGGAGGAAGTTGATGAGTTTGAGGCAGGAGGGCAAGACAGTGGCCGAGTATGAGGCCGAGTTTAATAACCTGTTGAATATCGTTCCAGACGAGATTCCAACAGAGAAGAAGAAGATAGAGAAGTTCACCGACGGGTTGAATTGGAGAATCCATCAGCATCTGCTTGGGAACCTATCGTTGGCCATGTATTCTGATGTGGTTAACGCTGCATTATTACACTGCCAGGACCACCGTTTTCATATGGCCGAGGGCAAGCGGTCGGGGGAGTCTAGCCATCAGGGCAGGACTGGAGGACATGGTGCCAGCGGGGCACAGACCA
Source organism: Sambucus nigra (assembly GCA_949130495.1). Classification (NCBI taxonomy): domain Eukaryota; kingdom Viridiplantae; phylum Streptophyta; class Magnoliopsida; order Dipsacales; family Adoxaceae; genus Sambucus; species Sambucus nigra. Next base: position 805,730,682 of record OX422208.1, read on the forward strand.
GTCAGGGGCAGAGACAGACTGAGCAGGGTACCCAGCAGGGGGACAATAAGAGGTTCCGGTTAGGGAACTACAGGCAGGGACAGGGAGGTTTCTGCCAGGGCCATCAGGGTCCAAATGGCCATCAGGGCCAGCAGGGGCAGAATGGGCAGCAGTTTCATCAGGGCCAGCAGGGCCAAGGGAGGAATGGTAACGGCCACCAGGGCCGGGGACAGCAGGGGCAGAGGGGAGGGAACTTCCCAGGGAAGTGTTTCACTTGTGGCAAGACTGGCCATAAGAAGCAGGATTGTCCTGATAGGGGCAGGGCCCCACAGCAGCAGCAGGGTGCTCGCCAAGAGCCACAGAGACCTATGTTTCCCGCCGCTCTTCCTGCACCGCCACAGATGGCAGCATTGCCACCCATCCCAGCAGTCCCAGCTCAGCAGGGGCAGCTACAGTATGGACGTGTCTACAACGTTCACCAGGCTGCAATTCCACAGGCACCGCCCGCGATCGAGGGTACGTTTCCTATCCATGGCACTATGGGTCGGGTGTTATTTGATACGGGTGCTACACATTGTTTTATTGCTACACACTTCGCGAAAGCTTTAGGATTGTTAGCTACGGCAGAGAGCACAGTGACGTGTGTCGACTCACCATTAGGGAATGGGTCACTTATTTTCTTTATATGCCGGGGAGTCGGGGTAGAGGTTGGTGGTTTGGTATTGCCTGCGGACATGTTAGTGTTAGATATGCATGTTCACGATGTGATCATCGGTATGGATTGGCTCGTAGCATATAGGGCCATGATTGATTGCTTCAGCGGGAGCATTATTTTTGCCATTCCAGGGCAAGAGATGTTTATAGTGGCGATGCCTCGCCCAGAGGGAGGATCGACCGCTCATCTGTACTACATAGAGGAGGATACCTCTAAGGAGGTTGTGATTCCTTTGGATTCGATCCCGGTTGTCAGAGAGTATTCAGATGTGTTTCAGGAGATACCAGGCTTACCACCCAGTCGAGAGATAGATTTCGTTATTGATTTGCTACCGGGTACGAGACCTATAGCACGTGCACCGTACCGTATGGCTCCAGTTGAGATGCGAGAGTTACGGGATCAGATAGAGCAGCTGTTAGGGCAGGGCTTTATTCGCAGGAGTACCTCACCTTGGGGCGCTCCAGTTTTGTTTGTGAAGAAGAGGGATGGTTCACTGAGATTGTGTGTGGACTACCGAGAGTTGAATAAGGTCACGATACGGAATAAGTATCCGTTGCCTCGAATCGATGACTTATTCGACCAGTTGAGAGGAGCTTCTTTCTTCTCGAAGATTGACTTGAGGTCAGGATACCATCAGTTGCGTATCAGGGAGGAGGATGTCTCGAAGACCGCATTCTTGTCGAGATATGGTTCTTACGAGTTTCGGGTTATGCCTTTCGGCTTGACCAACGCTCCAGTAGTGTTTATGGACTTGATGAACAGGGTGTTCGGGGATTTCCTAGATCAGTTTGTCATTGTCTTCATTGATGACATTCTGGTTTACTCTCAGACAGAGGAGGAGCACGCCGAACATTTGAGGCAGGTTTTGCAGACACTTCGTCAGAACGAGCTGTATGCAAAATATGAGAAGTGCGGGTTTTGGCTGAAGGAAATACAGTTCTTGGGTCACATTATTTCCGATCAGGGAATATCTGTCGATCCGGGAAAAGTATCAGCGGTGAGGGAGTGGGGGCAGCCCACGACACCAACAGAGATTCGTAGTTTCTTGGGCTTAGCAGGATACTACAGGAGGTTTATTCGGGGTTTCTCGGAGATAGCAGGTCCTTTGACACATCTTACTCGTAAGGGTGTGCCATATATCTGGAGTGATGCCTGTCAGTTGGCATTCGATGAATTGAAGGACAAATTGACCTCAGCACCTGTGTTAGCATTGCCGAGACCGGGAGTTGAATATTTGGTTTACACCGATGCGTCTTTGCAAGGGCTTGGAGGTGTTTTGCAGCAGGAGAGACAGGCCATAGCTTATGCTTCCCGTAAGCTTAAGCCTCATGAGAAGAATTACCCCACGCATGATTTGGAGTTGGCGGCAGTGGTATTTGCCTTACGAATTTGGAGGCACTATCTTTTGGGGGAGAAGTTTCAGCTGTTCACAGACCACAAGTCCCTACAGTATTTGTTCACGCAGAAGGAGTTGAACATGCGGCAGCGCAGGTGGCTTGAGTTTATGAAGGACTACCAGTTCGACATCCAGTACCACCCGGGTAAGGCTAACGTGGTAGCAGACGCGTTGAGCCGTAGGCCAACAGATGAGGTGGCAGAGGTGTGGAAAGCTAAGTGGAAGGAATTGGGACACCAGGATGCAGTGGCCCGATCTTTCATGTCTGTGATGACCGTTACACCGCAGATTATCATGAGGGTAGTACGGGCACAGGCTAATGACTCGTTCTGTCAGGAGCAGATAGTTCGATTGCTAGCAGAGGGAGCCGATTCCCATACCGTTAGCTCAGATGGGGGATTGCGCTTCAATGGGAGATTGGTGGTTCCGGAAGGGGAAGAATTGTGGCACGATGTGATGGTAGAGTCGCACGGCTCACGTTTCGCGGTACATCCTGGAGGGGACAAAATGTACCAAGACATGAGACGCCAGTATTGGTGGAGCGGTATGAAGAGAGATATCGCTGAGTTTGTCTCGAAATGCGCCACTTGTCAGCTTGTAAAAGTGGACCACCAGAGACCAGCAGGATTGCTACAGCCGTTGGAAGTTCCGGTGTGGATGTGGGAGAGCATATCCATGGATTTTGTCACGGGGTTGCCTACGTCGTAGAGGGGTCACGACTCCGTTTGGGTAATTGTGGACAGGTTGTCCAAGGTCGCTCACTTTTTACCCGTTAGGACTGATTACACTACGGGACAGTATGCCCAACTCTTCATTTCAGAGATTGTGAGACTTCACGGTGTGCCCCTGAATATCGTGTCTGACAGAGACAAGATATTTGTTTCGAGGTTTTGGGAGAGTTTCCAGGAGGCCATGGGCACGGAATTGCGGCTGAGTACGGCTTACCACCCGCAGACTGATGGGCAGACAGAGCGCACCAATCAGATGTTGGAAGACATGCTACGCATGTGCATTATTGACTTCGGGGGTGGATGGGAGCAGTACCTTCCACTGGTGGAGTTTGCTTACAACAACTCCTATCAGTTCACGATTGGCATGGCTCCGTTTGAGGCATTGTACGGTAGGCCTTGTCGTTCCCCAGCATGTTGGTTGGAGGTGGGGGACAACAAACTACTTGGGCCGGAAGTGATTCAGGACACTTCGGCAAGGATTGAGTTGATTCGGAGTCACATTCGGGTAGCTCAAGACAGGCAGAAGAGTTATGCTGATGCGAAGAGGTTTTTCAGAGAGTTCCAAGTGGGGGACCAAGTTTTGCTCAGGGTTTCTCCGATGAAGGGGATTATGCGATTCGAGAAGAAGGGGAAGTTAGCACCGAGGTATGTGGGGCCGTTTCCTATTATTGAGCGAATCGGACCGGTTGCGTATAGACTCGGGTTACCGGAGCATTTGCATCGGATTCACGAAGTGTTCCATATTTCCTCGCTGAGGAAATACCTTAGAGATAATTTGGCTCATTCTCACATTGCTGTGGAGGACATCGATCTCCAGCCGGATAGCTCCTACGAGGAGGGACCAATTGCTATTTTGGACCGAAGCGAGAGGAAACTGCGGTCAAAGATAGTCCCGTTAGTGCGTGTTCAGTGGCGACATCACAACGTCGAGGAGTCCACATGGGAGCGCGAGGATGAGATGCGCGAACGTTATCCAGAGCTTTTTTTAGCAGGTACTTTCTAGTTTCGAATTTCGGGATGAAATTCAGTTATTAGGGGGGAAGTATGTAATACCCCGTACTTTTGGCTATATTTATTTTTAGGATTAATTAATTAAATGCGTATTAATTGGAAATTAATCCGGGTTATAAATACTAATATGATGCGAATTGGTATTTGATTATGTGCATATATGATTATATATGTACTTGGTATTATAAAATTTGTCGTGGGATTTATATACGGCAATTTGGAAATTTTGTTGAGACGCGTGGGACCGCCGCGTCACGGTATAATATTTTTATATTAAAAGTGAATTTAAAATCTATAAACCGTATGGTCGTTTTGAGTGCGCCAACGCGTCCGGAAGGGTCGAGATAGTCAGAAAACACTAGCCGGGGGTATAGTTTGGGTCCCGGGGTATTTTTAGGCCATTCCGGCACCATAAAGGGTATTTTAGTAATTTGGTATTTTTGGGTAATTAAAAGTGACGAAAATTGAGAGTTGTAATCTGATAAGGATTGACCCCAACCAACCCTTATTAACCCAACTAGCTACGGATATTTATTAAAATAGGTTTTCATAAGTTTCCCCAAAGCAAACCCTAGCCACCATAGCCTTTTGGAGAAGAAAGCTTGGAGAAGGAGAGAGAGAGAGGAATTCTGCAGAAATTCTACACCGAATCCACACCGAATTCAGAGACAAACAAGGCAAGTGACTTTATTTCCATTTAATTACTGAGAATGTCTTTTCCATGTTAGAAAATTCAGATTTATGGTTGTTCTTGATGATATATGAAAACCCATGTAGTCTAGATGATAAAACTTGAGGAATTTGAGAAGGATTGCATGTAGAAGGATAGGTAAATGATTAATCTGATGTTAATACATGTTTTGGGTGAAAGAAAAACGAATTTTAATTGATGAATTGAAGGTTCCAAATTTTAGGGTTCATGTTCATAAATGAATTGGGGAAAAATCTAGGTTATTGTAAAGTGATTGATGATTTGGGTGAGTAAATCCATACAAACGTGATAGGATGTGGTTATACTATGTTTAGAATTGTTTAGAGACTTTAAAACAATCGTTGGGATAAATTTTAGAGGTGATTTGAGGAGTAAAAATGGTGAAAAACGATTTTTGGGAAATTCTGGGCCGAAACTGGCCTCTCGTTAGAAGCAACCCCCAGGTCGTTCGAACGAACTCGTTCGAACGAGCTTCTAACGAGTTGACCAGTCATTGCTAACGAGGAGGGATTTTCGTTCGATATCTCGTTCGAACGAGATATCGTTAGAAGAGTCAGTTCGTTCGAACGAACTGGGATCTCGTTCGAACAGCCTCGTTCGAACGAGACTTCTAACGACCTGACAGTCCAAACTCGTTCGAAGCCTCGTTCGAACGAGACTTCTAACGAGTTGACAGTTTGACCCTTTTTGGACTGTTTTGACTTTTGGAGTTCCGGGAACTGGTTCAAGGGTAGAGTTAACATTCCTTTGATGATATAGTGATTGATTTGGGACTTTTGGGTTATTGAGATGAGTAAATCATACACTAGAGTTATATTCAATGAACCGTTTGGGGTGAGACGTGAGTGTCTACTACAATGTGAGGATAAATTATGGCACGTATAATTATGAACCGGAATAAAATAAGTTGTGATAATTATAGTTAGTACAAGAATGCGATATGTACTACGATTAAAATATGATATTACTAAGATGTGTGTTTACTTAGTATTGGTATATGGATTAGGTGTACGACATACCTACCATACTTGCTATCACGGGAGGTTTCGTTCGCTTAGGACCCTCTAATCCTTGTGTGCCTACGGGGGGGATATAGACTGGTACCTTGATGAACATAGGTCATAGAAGGACTTATTGTGATATTAATAAGTCTGCATGATCATGGGAGCGTAGGTATGTGCGTGACCCATGTGATGGTGACTGTGTTCGCCTCCACTATTTGTGATTTGTGTTATCTGAACTATTCCTGAGAGATTCGGAATATGTGATCCTTATGTACGTGATGTACCGGGATGGATAGCAGAGTATGTGTGCACTATAGCTTAAATTGCAGGGTGCTTGTATTGTATATTTATGAGATGAATAATATACATTAAATTAATGAAAATCCTCATGTTAATGTTGTAAAAATATTACGGTATTGTTTCGAGTTATATAATGAGTTAGCTGATAGTTATATCAATGGCATATTTAGTAACTGAGTTTACGTTAAACCTCTATTTAATTACGAGCATTGTTATGTTAAATGAACCGAGTAAAATGGGTAGAACCTTGGCAGTCTAACTAGTTATGTTGTCAGTTAGCTAGTAGTATGGGTCGTTATAGATGGGTACTTGCGTTAGGAGTGCACAGTTAGACGAGAGGTGAGAATATAATGTGAGTGCACGTCCTAACATGTACTTCGCATTTAATGTTTTAAATGTTTTTAAAGCACTTGCAGGTTTTTAAAATATAACACATTCGGGCTCTGACCCGTTTGCTTTTCAAATCTCCTTTTCTTTGTAAAACCATTTTAGGTGCCCAGCCACAGGGACACCAAGCATAGGATACTCATTCAGGTGACGAGTTGTAGCTGCTTGTGGAAGCTACAGGGATTTGCATGTAGACGCTTCTATCTTTTGGATTCCAGAGTCACTATCTATCCATTGTAGGGCATGTTGCCCATTTCTATTTAGAGACATCTTTTATACTTCAGTTTTCAGACTTTAGCACGTTTTATTATTGTTTCAGTTTATTTATTTCAGTTATGGGATTGTAGTGAGGGGTTTCCTCCAGACTCTATTTATTTCTATTGTGATGGTTATTCGTTTTACTTCAGTATGGTGAATGGTGTTATTCATTTCTTCATTACACTTGTTGCATGTTAATCAGACTTAAATTAAAATTTGGCAACTTGCTTTTTAAATACTAGGTGGTTAGACTTAATAAAATGTTTTCGACAGTGATGCTATTAACTGAGCCAACTTGGCATTTTGAATTAATTTTATAAAGGAGTAGCTACTCGGTGTTTAATTAGTCGGGGTGTCACATTGAAGAAGTCCATGGAGGGTCATGTGGAGCCCATGTTGCAGGAAGAACATTATTACAGAGAATGCATACACAAGGGTACTACTGGACAACTATGCGAGCAGATTGTGCAGATTTTTCCAAGAAGTGTGATAAGTGAGAGAGGTTTTCCATCATACGTAAGGCTCCACAAGCTCTCCTAACACCAATCACTTCACCCTGGCCCTTTTCTATATGGGGAATTTACTTGGTCAGGCCTCTGCCAACCACTAGAAGAAGGTTCAAGTACCTAGTTGTAGCTGTTGATTACTTTACTAAATGGGTAAAAGATGAACCGTTGATTGATATGTCCTATGAGAAGGTTTATCAATTTATTTGGAATAGTATTAAATGTAGGTATGGCATACCCTATGCCTTTATCGCTGATCATGGCACACAGTTTGACAACGACAAATTTACTGCTTATTGTGCCCAGTCTAATGTCCAAAAAATCCACTCTTCTCCTGGCCATCCTCAAAGCAATGGCTAAACAGAGGTAACTAATAGAACTTCGTTGAATGGGCTAAAAAAAAGGCTGGAAAATGCTAAAGGGAATTGGATTAATGAACTACATTCTGTCTTTTGGGCTTACTGAACAACTCCTCGAACATCTACTGGAGGAACTCCCTACCTATTAGCATTTGGTACTGACGTCGTAATTCCTGTCGAGCTAGGTTGGCCTACGCACAGAGTTCTTAACTTCAATAACCCAGTTAGTGATTTGATGAGAAGGCTTGATTTAGACGTGCTGGAAGAAGTCCGTGAAGATGCATCTTTAAGGAATGTTGCCTATCAACAAAGGACTGCATGCTTCTACAACATGAGCATCATGTCGAACCACTTAAAAGAGGGTGATTATGTTTTGAAGAAAGTGATTCAGAAGAACAATAAGCTGGAAGACAATTGACATGGGCCTTATCGTATTACTGTCGTTATTCGACTAGGCACATATCGAATTGAGACTTTGTAAGGGGAAGAATTCAAGAACCCATGGAATGTAGAAGACCTGAAGAAGTATTATCAATAAATATGGTTATGTTGTACTCAGTTCACTTCAATATTAATGAGGACATGACTTTCTCAAAATTGTTATTTTGTTGTTTTCTTTTTTGGAGTACTAGTGCTATGCACTTGCAAACACAACAAACACGATGAAGGCCACCAACAAAGTTGGTCGATATCCCTAAAACCACTAACAAAGTTGGTTAGTATCAATGAAGGCCACCAAAAAAGTTAGTCGGTATCACTAAAACCACCAAAAAAGTTGGTCGATATCAATAAAACCACTAACAAAGATGATCAGTATTAATAAGGGCCACCAACAAAGTTGGTCGGTATCGATGAAAACCACTAACAAAGTTGGTCGGCATCAATGAAAACCACCAACAAAGTTGGTCGGTATCAACAAAGGCCACCAAAAAAGTTAGTCGGCGTTAATAAAGGTACCAACAAAGTTGGTTGTCAAACATATAAAACCACACAAGGCTAAATTTTAAGTCCCAAATGCTTGGTTAATGAGGACCCGGATGACAAATGTTCATCTAAACTGGGCTAAAAGATGGATAAATATTCCACTCACGCCTGGGAACCAAGGTAACTAATGAAATTACCATAAAATTTAGGTACATTAGTAGAACCATGGTGAAGCATTGGTAATTGGTATCAAACTTAGGATAATCCTAAGAATATCAATATAACCAATGAAAAACTAGAGATTAACTAAAAGTTGATCCAATCATAGTCAAAGACTAAGAAAACATTCATATACACAAAGATTAACTAAAAGTTAATCTATTCATTCAATAAACTTTCCATTAAATCAAATGATTACATATTGTTATTTAAATATGGAAAAATAAAATAAAAAAGATTATTCTGTAGGACGTTTCCCTTCAGCCTTAGAAACAGGATCCATGCCAGCAAGAGGATCATCTAAGGTAAAAGGAGAGTTGATGAAGTTAAAATCCTGAAGCATTATGGTATTGCTACTACTGGGACGATCAAGTAGATAAGGTGATCGAATGATTTCTAGTTTATCAAGTAGCTCATAATCTCCCAAGTATTTTGAGATCGAGCATTGAGGAATACGATGAATAGGTATACAGTTAACATCTAACTTGAATGGAGGATTATCAAGCTGCAGCAATCCCGAATCATACCAATCCCATAAAGAGTTATACTGATCTACCTTCATCACAGTTAAAGCATTCATCCAACCCCATTTATGGGATTTATTCTGTGCCTGTTGAAGTTTATCATCAAAATGTCCCAAAGATTCATTATACCCACCCATCCAAAATTCTCTTGGTTGTTTATAGAATTAAAAGGTTAATTTATCAACTTGTGATTATAGATTCTTCAATACCCCATCCTTAACCTCTAATTGGGAACATTGATCGGATAGTTTCTTAGATAAGGTCTTCACTTTTGAGATATCTCAAAAATAGCTTGATCTTTTTAACTATGCATCTTGATTGGCAAGGGCTTGTTGGGTCCTAATTTATTCTGTTGTTCCTCGGCCAGACCTATTTCTTACTCGGGAAGAGGATGCAGGCTTTATCTTTTTAAAAGATTCCAATTCATCTCTTAATGTTGCATTCTCAGCCACTTAAAGGGAGTAACCTTCATCCATAGTAGCAACAACAGCCCCAGAGGTAGACTTCAAAAGATTTATTTCATCCCTAAAATTATTGTTCTCCTCTTCCAGGAGTTTGGTAACAGTCCTAGTTTCTTCAACCTCAATCTTAAGTAAGGATTCCTTTTTATTATAAACAACAAATTTATCAAATCCCCGACCTACACTCAAACTTTGATAATTCTGCTCGTAGCTCTGATGTAATAGTGTAGTAGATTCTTTATATTATTCTTGAAGTTCTTCTATCATTTCATGGTAGGAAACATTATTTTCTACCACCCAATCAAGTAAGTACTTCAAATACTTGTAGGATTCTTTAACCTTCTCCGAGGCATCATCACAGAGAAACTGAGTAATTTCTTCTCTGGACAAGTTCGTATGACCATCTTTGAAAAAAGCATTACACTTCTTTAGTAGCTCGGTATCATGGGAAGATAGTTGTTCCATCTTCACGATAAACTAGCAAGAAATAAATAACCAATAATCAACAATAAGAATAGAGAACATGTACAATCCACAAGAAACGAAAGGGAGTAAATGGTTCTTTTATTAATGATAAAAAGTTCAAGTACAACAAAAATGAAGAGAAAGAAATAAGAAGGGAAAATGTCGAATAACTTTACACCTTTTTCCTATCAACCTTCTTATCCTTCTCAAAGGATGGACTAAAGGCTGGGGTTGCTCAGTTTTCTCGATCGGAGGAAGAGAAGACTCAGGGATTTCAGGTTGTTTGGCAGCAGACTCAACCATAAATAATGACTCTTCAGAAGCAGCTTCATCTTCAACCTTATCCTTTATGAGTAGAGGAGGACCATGAATATAACTCTGAAAAAGTTCTCAGTCTTCAGTTGTGTTCAACTCTTGAAGGGCATCAACCCAACCATCTCTAAAACATTTTTGATTCACATACTCAATCTGAGCAGAAGCAACAAAAATGGCTTTGTTCCAGCCCTTGTCCCAACCAGTACTAAAGGAGGCCTTCACATTAGACTTTTTCTTAGCTCTGGTAAAGGATACAAGCTCTTCGGTAGCCTTTGCCATGCGCTTAGCTTCTTTTTCCCTGCGCTCAGCTTCCTCTTTCTTGCGCTAAGCTTCCTTAGCCATGCTCTCAACTTCAAGGGTAGTATCATCTTAAATTTATCCAACAGTCTCAGTTGTCTTCAATTTCTTTGCCCAAGTACTCTTCTTAGTCTCTAAGGACGATTGAGATTCGATCAGAGATTTCTTCAAGCCAGTTAAGGATTCCTCCATATCATTTGAAGAATAATCCTTAATTGCATCATCCTTCTCCAACATATTATTGAATTGTACCAAGAACTGCAAAAGATGAAGATTAAAATGAATATATGACATATATAAAAGACAACCAAACTAAGAAAGTGGAAATCACTTACTGATGTAAGGTTTCGAGTAGCCAACTCAGAAAACCTCATTTTAGGGAGCATGACATCCACCCATATAGTGTGGAAGAGTACCAGACTTGATCAACTTCTTGGCCAACCCAGGAGGAACAACATCAGAAGAGGGTAAATTAACCAAGGACAGTTGATCAGTCACCTGGTCGACTTGCTTCTCTGCAAGCCCTCTTCTAAGTCTCCTCAGAGGAACTTCAACTCCTTTAGGAGCTACATCCTCAGGAGTCAGGCCTTTGGGGCTTGGATCTTTAGGCACTGGATCCTTGTGGGATGGGGGCTTCATGATATCCGTTGTTTTCTTCTTGGACCCTTCAACATATGATTGGGACCTAGAAGCACTACCGTTGTAAAGTTCAGGAAACTTCCTCTTCTTCATAATTTCATACAGAGGAGTATCATAATCAATAGTAACCTCTTGGTCAAGATCAATTACCAGAGCAGGAGAGGAAGCAAGTTTGGCAATAAAAGAAGAAATAGTGTTTCTGTACTGAAGTAGATAGGAGGAAGACCAAACGTGCTCTTTAGCAACTACCTTGTGAAGTCCCTAGATAAACTTCAAATCTCTCAAATTTACTTCACTCTCTTTAGGGAGCTTTCTTCTTCGCTCAACTGCAATGCAATTTATAAAACAACAGTAAGTACAACATTGTATCAAATATAAATAGGAAAAATTTACCAAAACATAAGATAACCTATTTTGTTGCAAAAGAGCAGACATCTAGGTCCTTGATATTTAGAACCTCCAACTAAAGGGACATGTAGACAATTTTTCACAACTACCCCATGATCAAAATAATCCCTATTAGAATCAGGCAGATTAACTACTAAATCATTACTAATAACCCTAGTTTTCAAATAAAAGGTGGTATTACTAGTTACCCATTTATAACAAAATATAATTTCTGAAATCCATAGATGGGTTCCATAAATTTGATTTAACCTATAAACTCCATTGATAACTCTCCATGTGTTAGGAGCCATTTTTTCAGTTACAATGTGAAAATATTGACAAAACTCCAAACACAAAGGATTGGGAGGAAACGTGAAACCATATTCAGTAATAAAGATGGAAGGGAACCAATGACCCTCAACAAGAGAGAAAAAATCAGACAAAAAAGTAGGATGTTCTAATACAACCCAAGACGGAATGTTAAAATCGATTCTGAACTTATCAAGTGACTCGATAGAATAAACCATGATGAAGAAAACAAAGAAGAAGAGGATAAGAATTTTTTTTACAAAGATTTAAGGATTCGGTAAGAACTGAAGACAGAAAAGAAAGCGATCGCATGAAAAAATAAAGAACACAACAGCAGAATCAAAAGTAAGAGGTAAAGGATGATCGAAGTTTTTACCACCCTTTTTATAAGACACATCGAAAATTAGGAAAAGTAATGATTAAAGCGAACGATGGTTGGGTTTACGATGACTAATAAGGGAAAAGACGAAGATACCCCAGAAATATTAGCTAAAACTTGAAATATTTATAAAATTGTCATTCGAGCTCAAAACTGTCAATCAAGTGAGTAAATTTCACAAGTCTGGAAGGTCTGGATCCAACCAAACAGCTCGAGCTACTATCAAAGCATAATACTTCACACTTTCACATCAACTACAAGCATGAAACATTGGGTGCACATGTCTAATTACAAGTCCGCACGTGTCCTCTAATTTCAAGTCAGCATGTGTCCTCCAATGTGGCACAATTCCAAGTCATCCTTCTACAAAATCCCGACCAATGGGGAAGCCCGACCAACGGCCTGTATTGATAACAAAGCGACAGCAGTCCTACACCTTATATTGCCATTGAAGCGACATCCTTCATATAGTTAATTCTTATTATGTATTGATGTAAATTCTTAACAAATAAAGGCATCCCATCCTTTTACACGACAACTATCTGGACCCCACTTGGGCTATAAATACTTTGTATCATCCTCATTGCAAGAGGACCCCGGAAAACAAATCAAGGCAGTCAATACATAACAGTGGACGTAGGCTATTTCTTTTAGCCGAACCACTCTAAAATTTCTTGTGCCTTGTTTGTGTTATTATTTTATCTGTGATCGGTTAATTAGGCCTAGTCTAGTTTTTTGCATCAACAACATATATAGAACAATGAGTTTTTTTCTAAAAAAAAATATTTTCCTTATATTAGACATATTAGGTACACACAAATGGTTATCATACATAATAATGTCATCATCACGAACAAAAAAATAATTTACTTTACCCTTTTTCAAATTGTCTTTAACTTTCTCAAATTATAGAACTCATGCATGTGATTATCGTATCTAGTCTATCAACATAGGTTTAATATTTAGATGTGATACTATTCCCAAAGAATCATTTAAAGTTAATACAACCCCCATCAAATCTAAATCTCTCAATAGCTCAACTATAATAAAATAAACACAAGATACTCTACCTAAAAACTTTCTACTCAAATCATCTGCAACAATATTAGCCTTACCCAGGTTGCATTCATTTATTTTTAAATATTAGAATAAAAAGCAATTACCTTTCCATTCTGAATCAATACATAAAAAAGTCCTTCATATGATACATTACTATAAATTTTGTCCCTATTGGAATCATCAATACTGGAGTTGATGTCAACTTGCCCTTTAAATTTTCAAAGTTTTTCTCACAATCATCATTCCACAAAATCATGTTCTCCTTTCCAATAATCTTAGTCAATGGCAATGAAATAAAATAAAACCTTGTTATAAATCTCAAATAATATCTAATCAATCCCAAAAAATACATAACTCCATCACACTAGTTAGCCTTTACCAATTTGTTACTTCTTTCACTTTCTTGGGATCAACTCAAATGCCATCAGTAGAAATAACATGCCCCAAAAATGCTAACCCGTCTTGCCAAAATTCACATTTAGTAAGTGTACCATATAACTGCTTCCCTCGTAAGGTTTATGAAATAACACACAATTGGTGTTCATGTTCCTTCCTACTATGAGGATATGTCAAAATATCACCAATGGAGATAATAACAAAAGAATCCATGTATGGGTGAAATATGAGATTCATCAAGTCCATGAATACGATTAGTGAATTTGTCAACCCAAACGACGTGACAATAAATTCATAATGGCCATACCTGGAATGAAAATTAGTTTTAAAAATATCACAGTCTCTTACTTTCAGCTGATGATATTCGGATATGAGATTGATGTTGGAAAATAGTGTGGCTCCTTATAAATGATCAAATAAGTCATTAATGCAGGGTAGTGGGTATTTTTTTACGGATCGTCACCTTCTTCGATAGACTACAATCGATGCACAATTTCATGGTTCCATCTTTCTTCTTCACAAACAATACCCGGGCTCTCCATGGTTATACACAAGGTCGTATAAAACCATTATCTTATTTCTTTTAATTCTACGAGTGCCATATGATATGGTGCAATAAATATTGGTACGATACCTAGTACCAACTACATCAAAAATTCTACCTCATGGTCCAGTGCTAAACATGGAAGTTCCTCTAGAAATATATCTGTAAAATCATTAACTACTAGTATATTTGATAGTTTTTAGTCTTTTTTCGTGTGTCCACCACGTGAGAAAAATAACACAGACATCCTTTCCTTACTAGTTTATATGATTTTATAGGAGAAACCAAATATATTGGAGTTACATTTCAGTCCCCTATAAATTTAAATTTAGGTTCACTCGTTAAACGAAGCACTCCTTCCTTTCTAAAGGAGTCTATGCATTTATAATATAAGTCCAACCAATCCATACCCAATGTTACATCAAATTAACACATTTCAATAGGTAATAACTCAACCAACAACTCCTTTTCACCAACTCGTACCACACACTCCCTACACACCGTATCAATAATAACCACTTCCCCTACCGGAGTAACAATAGCTAAACCAGAATTTAATGATGATAATGGTTTATCAAGATGAAACAGATAAAGTAAAGACAAGAAATATGTGTGGATCCAGGATCTATAAACACATAAGCATCTTTCTGACAAATGGAAAGTATACCTATTACCACATTAGGAGTAAATTGTGCATTTTTTCATGTTAGTGCGAAAACTCTACTTTGACAATGGCTTTAAGATATACCTCTTCTACCTTCCCAGTATAAATTTTGTGTAGAACTCCTACCCCCTACCATCACACTCCAAATGTTGTTATATCTCTTATTATTGTACAATTCTTTTGCATGTGCCGTGGTTGATGATAATGGAAACATAAAGATGTTGCTTCAGCTATCATAACATCCCAAGATATATTCCCTTTACCACCACATATATAACAAAAAATGTTCCTTGGTCGTAACCCAAATGCATTTTTTGATCGACTCATCATAATTCTTCCACTTCGAGCATGAAATCCTCCATACGCACTTCTAGTATTTTTAAATCTTTGACCTTTAGATGCCCCTTGTGCTGCATTCTTAATTGAGGTTTATGTCACCCGTCCATGTGCTTTGGTACTATCATCTCTAGCTTTCTTTAAATGTTCAACTTGCATTTCTTTCATTGACTTGTCAGCTACCATATCTTTATCCACTATGTCCACATAATTCGTGATCTTCATATTAGAAACCATTGTTTTTATATCCACATCAAACCAAGTTTGAAACCGATTACCTTTACTTTCTTTTTTTCGCACCAAATCAAATGCAAATATAGATATAGATATGAATAAAGTTTCATACTCTACCACCGTTCAATTTTCTTATTTTAGCATGATAAATTCTTCTTCTATCTCCTGCCTATGAAGCCTTGAAAAGTATTTTTCAAAAAAATATTCAAAAACTTCTCCTAAGTAATTGTTGGAGGAATTACTAGCACTATTCCCATAATTTTAGTAAGTGACCTCTTCGTAGCATCCCACCATAACCTTACATCATCATCTAACCTAAAGGTTGCCAACAAAACCTTTTGGTCATCTTTCACTTCCATCACTTTGAATATTATTTCCATCGTTCTAATTTATTTAGGTTATTATTGCACCTTTGGTTCCTTCAATTCAATATGTATCTGTCCTTCCTGACTATTAGGAATATCATATGTATCTTACTGCTCATGTGGATCCATCACTAAATGCGGCATAAATAAATTAAATAAAATTACAGTAGTACAAAGTTTAACACTAATATTATTAGTTAAAATCCAGACTCGTAACAAACTCACTTTCTATTGTCTAATGTCAATCTAAATCCTTACACCATGTCGAAAATCTAATAATCATGTTCTGATACAAAGTTCTCACACCATGCTTTAATTAAGAGAAAATAATCTTTTTTAATATAAATAAATTTCCTTCAACAATACTTTAATTGTAATCTCTCGGAAAAAAATAATATTTCATTTTTCAAAGGCGTGTTTATATGAAAACATAACTACATTTTCATATAACTTACAGGTACAAAAACAAGGACATCATTACATTTGCATATAAATTAGCAAGTACAAAATAAATTTACATTAACCAATTTCTTATTTTAACATTTTCACGAAAATCTTGGTAATATTCAACCCATATCATATATTCTTTTCTCTCCAGTTTTAAAATCCTCACTTGGCAGTGGCCCTCAAACGATAGGCATACTTGAAACAAAATATTATACTAGTCTTAAGTTAGAAAATCTTTGTGAATGATTTGACAAACACACACCACACCTATAACAAGTTTGAATAAATATTTTAAATTATACACCCTGAGTAGAAATTGTGGACTCTCGCACGCCTAGACCCGGCGCAGCCCAATTTACCCACCACAGTTTATATGGACCACCACATCCCTTTATTTTGGCATGAGTATAAAAAATCTTAAGTTGGATTATTTAATTCAAACGAGACCACCATATCCCGTAAGACCCTACACAGTCCATAAAATTATATAACTTCACTTAATATTTTTAATCATATGCATATGTCTCATAAACACCACAGTATTACACAAGCATCTTAACACAAATATTTAAGCAATATATTTCCATATACAAGTATAAGAATCTACATTTTATAGGGCATTTCAGTCAGCTCAAAGTAAGTAATAAGATTAGTACATAATTAACTTCTTTGGTTAGTTGTATTAGCCTTTTTCCCGCCTATCAATTCAACATCATTACTATATGAATACACAAAATAACATTAAGTCTAGTCATACATCACATTAATTGGAAAATATGAACTAACTAAAAAAGAATGAGATATTCTACTTTAGATTTCTATAAAACTCTATGTATTAAGGTTCTAACATAATTGACACGATGGAATTCCAAAGTTTCTAGAGAAAGTTATGTCCATTTTACTATAATAATTTCTACATTTTTTCCTGTATAAAAATAACAGTGAAACGTCAACTTTAGAACAACACCCAAGTCAATCCATAAGGTATGTTATACTATTATATATTATCCAACATCCCCAACTTGAATCACTTAATTTTGAGTAAGTATCCAATGAATTATTCCACTTTTAATACAACTAGTTCTGGAATAGAACACTACAGCATAACCTAACATAATTAAGCATACATAATCTCTACTTTGAATTTTAAAACATATGTAAACGTGTGTGTGTGTGTGTGTGTGTGTGTGTGTATCACATTCACTAATATCATAAATAATACTTTCACAAAATGATGATTCAAGTCTATGATTTTCAAGCTTCACTTTTTACCATTCTAGTATAATTTCTCATCTATGGACCCCCCCCCCCCCCCCCAAAAAAAAAAAAAAAATACACACACCTCTCTCTCTCTCTCTCTCTCTCTTTAAGCATAATGGGCATTCTTTAAATCTTTTTCAAATTAGAAATAAAAATATACAAATTGTATAACTCATTCATGTGACTAACTTTAACAAAATTATAATTACCTTATAAGAACTCATTGATTTATAATGATTTTTTCCCAATCAATCCTTCCTTAAACCCTCTTTTTTCTCTCCTTAAGCTTATTTCTTCCAAATCTTATACTATGAAAGGAAGAAGATGATAAAGATCTAATTTCTAAAAAGCAAAACATGGTCAAGTAGTCATGTAGTCATTTTTTAGGTGGTTGTGCATGACTTAATGAAAGAAATATCCAATCAAAATATTTTGACTTATTGCAGATTCATCCCTTGTTCGTTATTCCACTAAAACTTACTACTCTGGCACCCGATTGAACTCCTGTTTGCGCTCACTTGTAGATAACATAAATGTGTACAACTTTTAGATTTAATGTTTTCTAAATATATTTTTTTTCTAAGATTAAACTGGGCCCAAATATGAATATAATAATCTGACCAAAATTTTAAGACTTAAAGATTTTGCAATCAAAGCTCACCAAATTCGCACCAACACCCCGGTTTAGTTTTTATAAATACAACAATGTATCCAAAACATACTTTATAATGCATTTAACAATGTAATTAACCATATGATCTACATATTATCACCAATCATAAGCTCAATTAGAATCTAATGAAAGCAACATAAATATCACATAAATATGCATCCTTTAAATATAATAATTAAAATGATTAATCCCCATCGTGAATATTATCAATCATAACTTATACTTAATTATGTAACTAACATGCCGAATCATGATTTAGGGCATTACACTCACAACTACAACGGTGGGGGCTAGCCCCCATGAGAATGAGGGAAACATGATCCTCTATTCCGTCTAAAAATTAACGGTGTTAATGATAGAGGGTAACTTGAAGTTATGTTGGAAGTTCAAAGGTTATGTGTTGAAACTGAAAGTTCGAGTGGTAAAGTTAAAGGGAGATAAAATTCGAGGACCAAAATATAATTAACGTTAAAATCTGAAAACTTATTTGCATGGCGTGTGAGCTTGACACGTCTCGATATAGGATAGGATGATCAAACATGGTATTTGTTTTTTTTTTTTTTGTTTAACCAAAATCTAACATGGTATTTACTTCATGTGATTGTCACTTATTAGCCAATATGATGTTTCACATATGCCAAAGATAGCTAAACAAATTTCAAAGTTTCTGTGCCTGACTTGACTAAATTAAGTCGAGCATGACCCCTAATCAAATCCTGGAATATTCTTGGCTAAACGTGGTAAACATTATATCAGATTACTGATAGAAATGACATGAAGAGGAGAAAATATATGAATTCCAATTCTACCAAATTCCTTTTACTCACATCATTAGTTTTTGACATGAAAACGAGAAAATATATGAATTTCACATCATTAGTTTTCTATTTGTAATGTATGATTATGATAACTGTATTCACTTGTTTAGTTCAAAAAGGAAATACATATGTTCCCAATTTCAATCAAATATGGTTCAGGGAAATGAACTAAAGCATGCGAACCCTTGTAATTTTGAGGACTAAAATATTCATTTACAGTATTTTGTATGATAACCTTAATACATTATGATTTAATTATGCAAATTCATTTATTTTTCACATGCTTTATAATGCACTTGTCGAAATTTATCAAATATGAATATTTGAGCATCATAAAAAATTCATTCACGCTATTATCGTTGTTCTACAGCACTCAAAAATAAAACTTTATTTTTGGTAATACGTTGATAGAGTAAATATCAGTTTTGTTAAGTAATCTGTGGTTTTTGGAAAAATACGTGTAACATTTCTCATGTATATAGGAATATTGGTTTTCAACGAGGTATCTTCATTACATACAATTAAGGGAAGATTAAATGTTAGACTTCTTTACTATAAATTTACCAATATATTTACTATATATTAATTTCAAGAAACAGACTTCTAAGAAAAAGTTATGGTTTGTTAAATAAAATAATTCTAAGAAGCGGGGCTTGATATTAAAAGTATAAACCTAATCTGATGCTGTGAGGGGTTGTATTTAGTCAATTACCTTATATATATATATATATATATATATATATATATATATATATATTCGTCGCTTGCTCATTTTCTTGACTTTTTGGAGGAATTTTAGGTGGTAGGCTTCGTTGTTCTGGGCTCCGGCCCTTTGTTTTTATGCTTGGTATACTTCCTGTATACGGGATTCCACCCCCTTAGATGGGTTGTTTTATGGTATCATTTGCTTAACAAAAAAAATTACCTTATATCATCTCCAAAATATTTGAGCATTTTTCCACAATAAAATTTGCATCATGGCTAAAGCATGAGTTAAAATTCAACGTCCCTAGGCAATTAATTTGAGACAGTAAAAACGAAAAAGAAAATGAAAAAAAATGACCTCGCGGCATAACGGTCACACGAACAAGTTTTGTCTTGCTAAGGTGGGGAAATACTATGCCAAAATACCATAATATTTGCCACTTTTTGTAGTAATGTTATAATGGCAAAATTCTATGAAGTTGATAAAATGACACTATTATAGTTTGTAATATACTTCCGAGATGGTCTTACAAGAGAAAACTGCATGTTCCAAAATTATAGTCAATGAACTGGATTGGACTGATCACTTACCACCCTTACGAAGAGACTTCCACCTAATATTCCGATCAAATTATTTACATAAACATGTATTTGTCTCTATATATGCAGAGAGACTGAATAACGTCCTTTAAGAGACTGATAACCTCACATTTTCTCAGCGAAATCGATAAGAAATTTGTAAATTTGCCAGCAAATTAGCTCAGAAATCCAACAATCTCACCTTTTTTTTTTTTAATTGTGTGTTATTAGAAATTGTTTTTTTTAATTATATTTAAGTCAGATAATTTTGTTGTAAGTGAAATTTCTTGAAGTTTACACTCAGAAAATTCGGCTCATGGACATTAATTATCCAAGTATCTTGTCTTCAACAAGATAATTTAATGTTCTTCATCTTGAATGAAAAAGGTTGAAAGACATGTGGTGATTTGAACACTAAAAATACAATGCAATCCAAGAATTCTTTGTTACCGTGTGTGCTCCCTCGTCCTACTTACATAACTATCATACGTACAAATGATTTTATATAGTATATTATATATGATTGTGAGTAAAGGTTATATTACCTAATGTGACTACTTCACAAAATTATATTGAGGGAACTGTGGAATCGCAATATATAAAACCATGATGTCCCTCCATCCATTATAAATAAATTATGAGTTGCGTACTTCAATATTTAGCATGGTATGTTGAGATATAAAGTCTATATATGTATCAATTGTCCAATTGTTTAACGTTGCCGAATATAAATATACCCACATGTTAAGCTCAAATAATATCACACTTGATGAGTGTGCCGAGATTTAAACTCCCACAAAGAAAATTAGATCATTGGACCACAATATATAAGATTGTGGTACCCTCCACCCATTACCAATTGGTTTGAGGTGGAATGCTCCAATATTTAACACAATTGGATTATTTTAGATACATTAATTCTTAAACGTGAGGATTGTGGTGTAAAATATTAATTCGTAAAGATTTTAAATTGTATTTTTTTCTAATTTTTAGTCCTGAAATATTTAACATTGCAATTATAAGGCATTAGATTATGCAAAATTAAATTTGGAAAGATTACTATAAATAAAATAATCAAATTATTATTGTGGATTAAGATTTACGACTTCTTTTTTTCTCAGAGTCTTGCACTAATAATAAGGGGCTTACATATAAGGGCTTCTTTGATATCCTTATTTGTTATGGAAAATAAGGAGTCTCTCATTTAATAATTTTTGGATATGTTTAACTGCATATTTTTTCTTTGGAAGAAAATTAAACTTACACTAAGGTCTCTCTATTCAATGCACATTTTAATGATTTTCCATGACAAATCTTTCTTTGTGGTGGGTTAAAAAAATGAAAGGAAAATTTTTCTTTGAATTTTTCTCACAACCTAATGCTATCTAACAAACCCTAATACTCGTTTTCGTAAGCTTATATCATATAAGTCCCACAAAAACTCATTTCACTAAGTAATTCATAATTTAAGAGTCATCCGGATTTACCGGATTTCAATTTAACTAAAACACCCTATTACTACCCAACAAACCGCTTAGATTTAAAAGAAAAAGTTACACAAGTGAACTATTTCTTTTTATTTCAAACGTAAAAGAGTAACGATGTTTGATTAATGGGTCGATTTTTCACAAATCACATTTTTGAAATCTAGTTGCAAAATTACCAAAGAAGATCCATGATCACTTTAAAATTCTGAAGAAAAAACTATGAACGCGATATATATTCCCTTTGGTAGTAGATATTTACTAGCACGGTAAATATCTATTGATGCTAAGCGGAGAAGAAGAAGAAGAAGAAGAAGGAGAAAATATATATATATATATATATATATATATATATATATATATATATATATATATATATATACCAAACAATGAAAATATTTACTCTTGTTGTAAATATTTCGTAAGTGTAAACACTTCTCTTCCAATAAGAGAAGGAGAAGAAGAAGAAGAAGAAGAAGAAGAAGAATTAGGAGTAGCATAAAAAGAGTGAGAGAGAGGGGGGAGAGAGAGAAAGAAGATCTATGGGCAAGAGAACATAAGAGAGAGAGGGGAAATGATATCGACTTCATGAAACCAAAATTAAGTCGATGATGTTTTGGTTGCTCATAGAAACTTGATATGGGGGGGAGGGTTCTCTCTCTCTCTCTCTCTCTCTCTCTCTATATATATATATATATATATATATATATATATATATATATATATATATATATATATATATATATAGGGAAAGGATCAAGTGAGGTCCCAGTTTGAGGACCTTGAATGAGGACCATTTTTTTAAAATAGTAAAAAAAATATTTTTGGACTGATTTTTTTTTTTATGATTTTTAAACAATTCAATAAGACCATAAAAAAATAATCAGCTCAAAATGAATTTTTTTTCTATTGTAAAAAAATCAGTCAAACTTTGTCAATTTTTAAGTTGTTTTTAACTGACAAAGTTTGACCGATTTTTTTAAAATAGTAAAAAAATTCATTTTGAGCTGATTTTTTTATATCGCCCTACTAAAATGTTTACAAACTACATAAAAAAAATTAGCTCAAGAATATTTTTTTTACTATTTTATCAAAATTGGTCCGCGTCAGCGGTATGCAAACAGGGGTCCTCATGAGATCCTCTCTCTCTCTCTCTCTCTCTCTCTCTCTCTCTCTCTCTCTCTATATATATATATATATATATATATATATATATATATATATATATATTGAAAGGATGTAAAAAAAATTATCCTTTAATGATTCAGAAAATGGACGAAATCAAGATTTAAAATTGGATGGGGCCAAACAAATTGGTGGTTGGATTGAGAACAGAACGGTCAGACCGAACCAATATTTGTTAGTTTTGGTTCGATTTTATTATTTATTTATTTATTTATTTATTTAATTGTGTGTTTGTGTGTGTGTGTGTGTGTGTGTGTGTGTGTGTGAGAGAGAGAGAGAGAGAGAGAGAGAGAGAGAGCAACAAAAGACTTTTATATTGAGAGAAATAAATAATAGAATAATTTAAAAAAACAAAATAGATCAATATTTCATATCCACGGATAATATAATCGAAATCATAAAGAGGAATGATTTAAGGATCAACTAAAAAGACCATTTTTTTTCAATACAAGCGGAAGTGAACATTTTGCATTACTTAGCACTAGGGCTGTAAATAGATATTCGAAAATCCGCATCCGTCCAATATCTGAATCCGAATTTGTGAATATTTATCCGAAAAAATGGAAACGGATACGAATATGGATACTTTATAAAAATATCCGAGAAAACGGATACGGATATGGATAGGACTAGTATCCGACACGGATAATCCGTATCCGATTATATATATATATATATATATATATATATATATATATATATATATATATATATATATATATATATATACAAACTTAACAACTCACGGTCACCCCACCCACCACACAACATAACCTAATCCCAAACCCCAATTCTTATCTTCTCTCTATCTACAAACTGCTACGGGTCAACGGCTACTCTACAACACCACCACTGTGAGGTCCAGCTCCGCCCCTTCCCTTTGTCTACAAACCCTGCGTAGTCCATTTCATTTGCTCCGTTCGCACGACAAGATCCAAGATCCGATGACAGAAGTTAAAAGGTTTCAAATATCCAAGATCAGGCATTGACCATTTTTTGTCTTCCATATACGCAACCTATCAGGTATTTTTTCAAACATTGTTAGTGGCTATTTTTATTTTCCCTTTCAAACATTGTTAGTGGCTATTTCCCCCTTCAAACATCATTGTTATTGTATATATTTGATGTAAAATCTGTTTTAATACAGTCACATGTCAAGCTCTCCTTATTGTATAATTTTCTTTTTCATGTTTAACCACACGGGTATTTATACCACATAACCTAATTTTACCCATCACTGCTATTGTATAATTTTGATGTAAAATTTGTTTTAATATATCGTTTACATTAGTGCTATGTTGTTATTTGTTAATTTCCCCTTTCAAACAACACTGCTATGGTATAATTTTGATGTAAAATCTGTTTTAATATAATTTTGATGTATAATTTCCCCTTTCAAACATCACTGCTATGGTATAATTTTGATGTAAAATCTGTTTTAAAAAAATGTTGTTTTATAAGTGTTGTTTTTAATTAAAAAAATGTATTATTTTTTGTGGGTATTGACCGAATAGGACCGAGACTGAACACGGACCGCTTGAAAATCGAATAGGATCGAGATCGATTATTCCGATCTGATCTCGGTCCATAATTTTATAGAACCGATTAATGCGGTTCGGTCCCAAAAATACCTCAAAGTCGGACCGGACTGGACCGCGAACACCCCTAGGCGAAACAATGTAAATGGATACGAATATTATCTGAATCCGAGGTATCCGAGTGGATACGGATATGGATAGTTGTTTTAACTATCCGGACGGATATTGATACGAATATGGATAGTGCATCCAGATAGCGGATTCGGATATGAAAAACACGGTATCCATCCGTTTACCACTCCTACTTAGCACTTTAAACAGACCCCCACACACCTATCAATAGAGGCTTGTCCCATTCTATAAGTTTATCCATTTAGGTTGTCCATCTAGCACTTCAAATCTCAAATTGTATATATAGTAGATGCTCGTGTTGACATCACAATTATTTGTAGTCGTCCCTATCGCACGCTTTGTTTTAGTTTTATTTTTGGGCTTTTTTGACTTAATTCTCACATTTTATTATGATATTTGACTTAACTCCACTTCACGAATTTGTATAATTTAACCTCCAAATTCTTAAGACCATTAGACATTTTCCTGGAAAGATCAAATTGGAAAAAGATACGTGTTTAGTAATAGACTTTGAGATATTTGAGTACTTAGTATAAATGGTACTTTTGTCTTACAAATTTGAGGGGCTATATCTAATAATGAATTAACGTTTTTTAACAGAGTTAAGGTACCACCTGAAACCTAGGTGTTAAGTGAAGAGGATTAGTTTAGTGAGATTTAAGTTAATTAAGACATTAAAAGTGGATCTAACTAAAAAATAAAGAAATCATCTTTTAAGAGATAATAGCATTTGCAATTTGTAGAGTGATATTTGTAAATAAAGAAATTTAGACTCACAAAAATTAGTATTTACTTTGTAATAAAATTAGCCCAATTATAAGTACTCTTTGTGGAGTTACTTTTTTTCATTTTATTTTGAGTTATCTTGAATTACAAAAACAATGGTATAAAATTTAAAATGGAAGAAGCATGGGTCCTTTATGCTAATAATACCTTGGCCATGCCCTATTTTCATCACTGATTTAGGATAAAATATGACTGCTAGTCTCTTATTTTACTTTTATTTGTTAAATGAACCACAAACGTTACCTAAATATAATTGAAAATCCTCAATATATTTGGTATAGTAAGAAAGTTACAAAAATGTGAATCTTACCTCCACCTCAACTGCAGTTGTACACTTTACATAAGAATACAAAAGTTACGTGGACCCGCCATTTACCGCTACTGCTGGCTTGTGTGTGTATATATGCTCCTCTCACAAGCCCTTTTCTTCACTTACTCCTCTCTCTCTCTCTCTCTCTCTCGCTCTCGTGGCCAAATCCATACCCTCTTCACTCTTTCCCTATTTTCTTCTCACTTTCTCGACACCCAAACACACAATATTTTTTGGTAACTCACTTCATTTTTTTAACAACCTTTTGCTCCTTTTCATGCCCTATTCTTTTTTATTCATTTGATTTTGGGTAAAGATAGATCTACCTCGTTTTATCAGTTTAGGTTTTCTAGAAAAGTATGAGAGAAACGTTTATTTTCACCAAACCCTCAACCCTCCCCCCCCCCCCCCCCCCCCCCCTATTTTTCATTTCTGGGTATTTTTTTTGGGTGAAAGGGTATTTTTAGTTGTTCTTACAAAAGTACACAAAAAATTTACCACTCATAGGCAGACACATCAGCATGTGTTTGTGGTCATGAGGTGGAAAACGGTATTTCAATATCCTTACCTCCTTTACTAATTTGCTACTATCGATATATACACAATATATATATATATATATGCAGAGAGAGAGAGAGAGAGAGAGAGAGAGAGAGAGAGAGAGAGAGAGAGATGAATAATTGTCGATGTGTATGTATCATTTAGATGGATCCAACAGTCGTATTTTGCAGATGTGGCATCATCAAGATTCACATGCAAATTCCTAAGTTTAATTTGGAAGTGAGAATCTTGATGATGCTGCATCGGCAATTTATGACTATTATTATACCTACAAACCAGAAACAAGAGATGTGCTTCCAACAAGGTAAATTTCTCTCCCTAATTGTTAGATATGTTATATATAACACAGACAAAGACATATATATATATACACATACATGTGTATATGTATACGTATATGTTTAGGTTGAAGATATTTTTCTGAAACCCTTATTTGTTATTAATATAGGGTTTCATGTATTTCAATGTTAATTTTGTAGGTATAAGAGATGTTACCCTTGATATGAGTATTAGTTCATAACACACATACAAAAATTCAATTAAAAAGATTATATATGCAAATAATATTTAAATAGAATTATTTGATTTTCCAAGATGGTTTACACAATTAGGCAAAAAAAAATCAATGATAAATCAGATCGAAGGGGTGTGAACTGGTCCATGATGGATGGTCATATAATGCCAAGTGCTGAGTTCATTGGAGGTGAGTAAATTTGAAGCTCTTTGTTTTGTTTTTAAATTTAGTGAGCTGCTAATGTGTGTTTTTATATGTAAATATATATGTATGTGTGTGTGAATTTGTTTTAGTTTGTATATGTTATTCCACTGTTTTATAATGAAAAGTCTAGCAATAGTACAATATATTTTCATGTATGGCCGTTTTTTCAGCTGCATGTTTTGTCGCTGAATAGTTGAAGCTTTCAAAACTTCAAAGCATCTCCAAGAACTTGATGAGAATCATTTCAATGATCACAGAGTCACTGACAGAGCACACAATTCCATACCATTGTTATAGAAGCATACACATATTAAAAGAAGTTTATTATTTGCATAAGGGATAATGTGGGATTTCCCTTGCATAAAATTCAAATTTGGTTGGAAAGTTAAAGGAACTTACAAATATATTTAAACTTCACCCATTTGTCCAAGAGCTAAGCTTAAACAAATGAATACGAGCTTAGCTCGAGTAAAATGATTGTTTGATACTTCAGTACGATTATTAGTATTCATATATTTGAGTTATGAATATTCTAACACGCATAAACTATGTTCAAGATTGACTTATTCATTTACAAGTTTATTTCGAACGGACAATCTCAACGAACCCAAGTTGAGATTAGTTTGTTTTACAACCCTAAATACATGGTTTGAGAGTAGCATCACACAAAAGCATTGTATGTATTTCATAAAAACCAAATACTTCATCCATGAGAGTACATAATATATTTTCGTGTTTACTTAGTACATTCTACTCTGGCCGAGATCAAGACATATAATTTATCGCCACATTTGTTGTATTGATATTATACTAGAAAGAAAAGAGGATTCTTAACTCCGGGGCAACCTGGAAAAAATATTTAAATTAATTCAAGGTGCAAGGAGTTTGATTAAATTTTAAGGGGCGTTAATATTATTGTTCATGTTTAAACTTATTAGATGCACCAATATACACCCTTTCAGGTTTCCGGATAGGGGTGTCAATTTTTGTCACGTCTCAAACATGACATGAAGTTAGGGGGCTCGAGTTAGTCATTCGAACCTAAAATCGACACACCCTTTAACATATTACAATTAACAAACAAATCGGGTTAGAGCCAGCTCATTTGACATAATTATATAAGTAGGGTTGGGATTGACTCATATTCAACACAAGCCTAAACGTCCAGCACACAAAATGGATACATCACTCTTAAGTAGAGGGGGAGAATATAATCGTACTATCTGTTCTGATTTACTTGAAAAACCAGTGATCATGGTAAAATGCACATATTCAAGTGTTACAAATTTGATAATGATAACTTATACTCTGTATGATGAAATTTTAGATATTGACATTACTAGCTAGAGTTAATAAAATGCGTTAGAATCCATATATATGAGTTATGGGTTTGCTGATAATTATATCCTATACATAGCCTGAATGACATATTAGATTTCAGGGAAGATAATAAGTATATGTTAAATCATAGTGAAAAGCTTAAAATCATCTAAACAATAACTAGCCATATAAACTATTAAACAATAACTACTCACAATACACTATTTAGTACCACTAATTTTTTTAAAAATTAAGTAGAATAGTTATAATTAATAATACAAATAAGAACATTGTTTATTTATTCTACATATTGTATCTCTCCTAGAAACAAAATAGATAATTCTTACTTATATTATTTGTCTTGAGTATCATTTAAGGCCAAACTAATATCAGATTACTTGTAATTGATTTCAAGAAATTAGAAGATTACTCTTATGCTTCAGCTCATGCTTAAAAATTTTTGATATTTCCATGTAGTATATTTGTCTTATATTATATATTCTGTGGGTATTGATATGTAGGGTTATATACTGCATTGTAGTTTTTATCCACTACACATTTATTTTTGCAATGTGCTGAGGATACACTCGCACACACATTCATGTTTCATATATCTTTAGCTAGATTACAATAAATCCCCTAGAATTTTCAATTCTTTTCTAATAACCCTATGAATGTCCCAACAACCCTTTAAACTATACATTTGTGCAAGTATTCCCTTTTAAGACTTATTTGCAGACATACACATATTTCCCTACAAGATTCAAATTAAGAGACTTGTTGATGCGACAATCATACATTCTAGGGGAGACGCGTTTTTGTATCATTTAAAAAATTTGAATTAGTGACAAATACATTATTATCATCCCAGGGAATCCCTTATTTATTGACAAAATCCACAATATGCTAGGATTCTCATCCTTCTAAATCCCCTCTTATTAACATATGAACAACTTTTAGTTTCAAGTTTACAAATTCCGTGAAAATATTGAAGGCATTTCAAAAACTCTCTCTCTCTCTCTCTCTCTCTCACACACACACACACACACACAATAATAAAGTTCGTAAAGAAAATAATTGAAATAGTAATTAAGTGGAAGCCCGACAGCATTTGATACCATCCTTGACATAACAAATGTCTAACAAAATAATAAACTTATCTCCACACAAGCCCAACATCCAATAATAAAACTGCTACATAAATCCGACTCAACAAAAAGTAAATAACAATAACAAGAAATATTGACCATGCATCATCAGTACACCTCCATACTAATTATATGGCCCCATACCCAAGGCTATATGAAAGAGTCCCCTCGTATTATCATCATGTGATAAGACCGGTATAACACTCACATAGTGTCCAGGGTAAAATAGTCATGGTAAAGTCCATCTCGTCATTAGGGTACCAATCAACATCGCATGCGCCCCACAAGAATATCCTCACCAATACATAATACCACGAGGATTCAAGATCAGGTATGTTGCACATAAAATCCAAGAATAGTAAACTCTAACATAAAGAGGTTACTAAGGTTTTACTAAAATATCTTACTTTAATGATTTCCATAACATTAACTATTCAATTCCAGCATCAATTTCAAAGTTTTTAAATTAATAAGATTCATATAGTCCTAAATGGATAAAGAACCTCAAAGTCAATCTAAACTATCCCTCATTTCCAAAATTAATTCAGAATAAGATATAAACCAACTTTGATCTAAACAGTGATTGCCAATCGATCGATCAATCGATGGTCCCAGGGTTTACCATTTTCCTAGTTACAGGATTGAAAACCCTAAACCTCCATTAAGGTAAATCAAGCTCCTCAAATCAAAAAGTAATTCAAAATCCTTCATATATAGTTTCTATAGTATCAATATAAACATGTATATAATGATATTATGAAACTCTAATAAGATTAAAGGATTAGTTTCCAATCTAAGTTAAGAATCATAGTTTATAGATAATCCATGCAATTGGGTTTAATTTTCCATAAAGACAAAATATTAACATGGGTTTTTTATGATTAAATAACATATAATCAATTTTCACTCATCCTATAACCATTTTCATAAAACATTTATGGCAATCCTCAATTATCAACTATGTCATCATCCTAGTTTCTTATCTTAATTAATCAGATTTTAATCCCAACTAGTTCATCCTCTATTTCAGATTTTCATTTGACTTAATTTACATTTCAATGAATAAGAATATCATAACCTAAAATAACTGAATCGAATCCTAATTAAACTTTCCTCAATCACGAATGATGAAGAAATGATGCCTGATGCCTAACTCCTCTCAATTATTTCTTGTCTCTTAAAGTCCCTTCTCTCTAGTCCTTAAGAAGCCTTCACATTGAAATTTAGGAAATAAAAAAACTATAATGACCTCTTAAAAGTTATAACTCGTGAAACTAGTTTAAGCCCCCTATATGGGCCTCATCTAATTTAGTCTAAAAATATCTTTAATAAGTCTAAAGCCTTGTGCAAGTCTTAAACTAGCACAATGGGCCTAAACCTCATGCTTTTATACTAAAATGGACCATATACGTGTCTCGAAACTAACCCGAAACACTTCATAAAATCAATTACTAATCTAACTCAGAAATTTAGTAATCTAGCCGGCATGAATCCAAATGTCTATAATTTAATTAACTTATTTATTCAGTATAACCCGACATTATAGGAAACTACTTCAAAATCGTTGGAACTCGGCACCGAGGGGATAATCCAAATAAGGAAACCCTCTGTACCAAATTCGTGATCGTTCCATAATCGTTCATAATACACATCCACTTTAAAATATTTATTTACTATTTTATCATGTATCAAATTCGATTTCTTAAATAGTTTATATCACCCATAAGAATGTAATTTATATAATCCATAAGAATATATCCAAGTGGTGACATCACATGTCACTACATGCAGATATGCTAAGATAATTTCACAATTAATGTAAAAAAATATGGGATATTACATTCTTTCCCCCCTAAAACATGAAGTTTCGTCTTCGAAATTTAAAATTTATACTTGAGTAGAACTCTGGATATCTCACCTGCATTTTTTCCTCTCTCTTCCCTATAGACTCAGCCTTGCCATGGTGTCTCCATTGTACCCTAACTTACATAATGAACTTTGATCGTAGAGTCTTCTCTCTCCAATCAAGAATATGTTATGGCTTTTCTTCATAGCCACCATCCTACTGTAGCTCAATACCCTTGAGGTCAAGGTGTTCATTTTTGTCTTTATGTCTTTAAAAGTTCCTCAATACGAACACATGAAAGATGTCGTGTACCATCTGAATATGATTAGGTAAGGCAAAGAATATGCCATCGGGCCTATCCTATCAAGAATTGCAGAAGGACCAGCGTATCGGGGAGCCAACTTTCTCTTCGATATGAATCTCACTGAACTCTTCACCAGAAAAACTCTTGGTAACACATGATATGCCACTCGAAATTATAGTACACTTTTGATTATCGGCATAACTCGTCTGTTGGTTTTATGATGTTCTTATCCATACTGGGATGAAGGTCACCTTCTCTAGGAGTCTCGAATAATGTCTGGTACTAACATCCTGTTCTCCCCAGACTCCAACCAACAACTAGGCGAATGACACAGTCGCTTGTACAACGCCTCGTAAGGTGACATCCTAATTTTCTATTGGTGACTACGCAAGCTCCACTAGAGGAAAATGTGTGTCCCAACTTCCCTAGAAATGTAGGACACAAGATTGAAGTCTGTCTTCTAAAATATGGGTCACCTGCTCCTTCTCACTGTCTGAAAAGAGGGTTAAATGTCGTACTCATACTCAACTTAACCCCTATCGCATCCTAAAACCCCCTCCAAAAATGGGAAATGAAAGTGTTGTCCCTATCGGCCATTATATGTTGCGGTACCCCATGAAGTTATACTATCTCCACCACAAACATTTGGCGTACTAATCCACTGTGTAATCTATCCGAATCAAAAGGAGATGGGACACTTTATCATTATATCGATAATGACCCATATGGAATCGTGACGAATCTGAGATGTCGACAACCCCATAATAAAATCCATAAAAATTCTCTCCTATTTCCATTGAAAATTTTCATCTGGATGCAATTCCCACGTCCATCACAGGTACTCTACCTTAGTAGATAACAAGTGGTGCATTTAGACACAAACTTATCAACATACCTCTTCATCTCAGACCACTAGTATGATCTTCGCATATCTTGTTACATTTTATCCCCTATGGGATGTATTGGATATTGCGAGCCATGGACCTCGTCTAAAACTTCCTTCCTTACATTTGAATTATCTTGCACTACCAGCCATCCCTGGTATCGTAACCTTCCATTTCACTTAATAAAATAAAGGAACTGCATCAATTGTAAGTCTATTATTCTTTTACTGACAAAACGAATCCAAGCCATGTGCTTGAAGAACTCTTGATACGATAATCGGGGTAACTGTCACAATATCTAAGAAAGCATCAACTAGATCCATCTCCCATGTGTCCTTCTAGTGCGTTGTCCAAATATCAAGTATATTGTCCTCATACTCTACCCATAATGTCATCAGGATCTAGATCAACGTATCCTCTACCACATTCAACTACCTAGAATGGTTCTGAATGAAAAAATGGTAGTCCTTCACAAACTCAAGCCATCTTCGTTGCCTTATGTTCAGATCCCTTTATGTGAATGGGTACTGAAGACTCTTGTAATCTCAAAACAAAGATAAGCTCACACGCAGTAAATAGTGTCTCCAGATATTAAGGGCTAAGACTACTTTCATATACTCCAAGTCGTGAGTTGGGTAATTTCTACCACGTGGCTTAAGCTTATGAGAAGCATAAGTTATGTGCCTCTCTTTCAGCATTATAACTCCTCCCAAATCCTAAAGTGAGGCATCAATGTAAAACATATACTCAACGCTACCTTGAGGTAAAGAAATAATATGTGGGGTGGTTATATTCTCCTTGTGCTCCATAAATGCTCACTCACAATCGCTATTCCATACAAACGATATTCTTTTTTGGTAAGGTGAGTCAATGACCCTGCAATCTTTGAGAACTCCTAAATAAACCTCTTGTAATAACTTTCCAGACCCAAGAAACTCCTAACTTCCAGAGGCGTCGTGGGCTATCCCTAGGGGTGGGCACGGTCCGGTCCGGGTTTTGTCTATTTTTTGGACCGGACCGAATATTCGGTCCTCAATTTTTTTGGACCGAGACCGGACCGATTAATTCGGTTAACCTACTAATTCGGTCCAGGCTATTTTCGGTCCGGTCCTGGGTAAAATTCGGTCATGACCCTATTTTATATATATGTACATTTTATGAATTTTTTTATCTATTTTTCTCACAAATATATATACAAAAAAAAATACTCGAAACTCCAAGTGATATTTACATGGGTTTTTTTAACCCAAATAAAAAAATGTCTATACATATATAAAATGTTCCAAATTAAATTCATAAGTTATATACATTAATTCAAAAACTATACCTAAGAAACACAATAACATTATTTTTATTATATATATATTGGAATCGGTCCGGTCCGGTCCAAATCGGTCTTTTAATATAGTGGACCGCGGACCGGACCGGTTTAATCGGTTTTTAGGTTTTGTGAACCGATTTTCGGACCGGTTTCAAAATAGCCTTAATTTTCGGTTCGGTCCAATCGGTCCATTCGGGTCGATCTTTTTTTTGTCCACCCCTAGCTATCCCCACTCCAAAACAGTACATTCCTTTATAGGATCTACTAAAATCCCGGCCTCAGATAAAAAAATGTCCCTAAAATAATACCTCTAGAAGCCAAAATCTGCATTTAGGAAACTTGGCATACACTTTGTTCTCTCTAAGAGTCTACAAAATTATCCTCAAGTGACACACATGATCTTATTATGAATGCAAAAATAAAATTATATCATCAATGATTATAATGACAAACTGGTCCAAGTATGGATGAAACACGTGATTCATCATATCCATGAAAATTTTTGGCGCTTTGGTGAGCCCAAATAGTATGACCCAGAACGCATAGGATTTGTAGCGTCTAAGAAAATCCATTTTAATAATTTCCTCCTCCTGAATCGTAAGTTAGCGATAACCCGAGCGTAAGCTAATCTTGGAAAAGAATGATATGCCCCTCAACTGGTCTAACAGATTGTCGATACATGACGAAAGATAATTGTTTCTTATCGTGACCTTGTTCATCTCTCTATAATCCACGCACAGTCGAAGTGCACTAGTTTTCTTCTTTACGAACAATACATGAGATCTCGAATAATATGTTCTCCTTCGTATGAACCCCAGACTCAATAATTCATAGATCTGCTCTTGTAACTCCCTCGTCTCTAGTGACGCCATATGGTATGGTGCCCTCGCAATGGGCCTTATACCCGGAGTCAAGTCAATATAAAAATCTATTTCTTTGGTAAGTGGTAATCCTAGTGCCTTCTCAAATACAACTATAAACTCATGGACGATTGGTATTAAATCTAATAATACAGTGACCTCCTTAGATGTAGTTGAATTTATGTAATATAAATACGTGCTAAAATGTTTGTCCAACCTAGGAATAACAATAAGAAAAATCTTATGCCCGAGGATAGAAAATGGATAAGACTTCCTCCTGTAATCGATCTAAGCATGATATTTTTCTAACCAGTGCATAACCAAAATAACATCATACGTCGATAAAACAAATAGTAAAAATAAGGGGGGGGGGTGAAAAAATACATTCGATTTATTTCAATTACCACATCTCTACAAACCTGACGTAAGGAAACGCTCTTACCTACTAGTTTATCCACATGCATAAACATATACGTCTTTATATATACCATACCTGACGAAGAAGAAGATCTACATCTAGCAAAATAATGCTACGCTCTCATGTCAAAGAGTATCTGAGCATAATTACGGTAAATAAAAAGCATGCATATAATGAAGCTTTGGGATCCCTGGGCCTAAGCCTTTGGAAGAGGCAATGCTAGAAAATATGGTGCGAGTGGATGTGATAAAAACTGCAGTAGTGCTGGAAGATCCTACTGATGCAGATGACCTTATCTGACCTGATTTCATATACGACAACTCTAAAATGAATGAAAATTATCACTAGATTTAAAACACTCGCCTTTAATAGGGTAGTTCGGATAAAGGCCCTATTGTTCCTGCCCCTGGCCTTGAAAGTTGTACTGCGATCTCTGCTACTGGCCTGATTAAACATATTATCTCTAGATCTAATGGCCTTACTGTCCCTAACAGCCCCAATGGTGATGGTAATCCCCATGAAAACTCTTACGGTTTTTCTCCACCTGAGTTGGTCCTCTATGATGATGACCAGAGCGTCCCTACCCTCGGGATGACTCTTCGGTATCAGATGACTTTAGCACTTTGTCGGCTCCTCCTTTCTCCTTCTTCGTCTCTCTCTTATACTAAAACTCCTAATGGTTACCTAAATGGAGTAGTGTAGATCCACTATCTATGTATATGTAGCTTACATCGGAGTCTCCATCAGTACTCTCTTGATTATCCATATCCAGACTCTGATAAAATGGTCCATTTTAATATCCTCAAAACTCTCAATTCTCTAGTGCAAAATGAAAAAGGTGAGTGAACTCTCGCTTATACTCAATAATTGTTTAATTCTCATGTTTTAACCTATTAAACTAAGCCCTCAACTTCCTCTTTTTTTTGGGAAGGGAAGTATTCTCCCTCAAACTTCTTTCAAAACTGTTATAAAGTCAACTAAAACCTATCCCCTACGGTGGTAATGGACTTTCACCAATCCAACGCATCCCCAACCAATATAAAACTCGCAAGCATCTGTTGTTGCACAAATGTTCATTCTACCAGACATAAGTGTCTTTCAATATAACTCATCCACTTTTGTTCTACAATAGGACCTATATATCCTAAAAACTATGGTGGGTGCCCCTTCATGAAAATAATCCAAATACTCTCCCACGAAAAAGTAGTAGGTAGGAATGGAACAAGTACAACAGCAAGTGCTTGTGGTGGTGACAGTAGTGGCAGAGTTATGGATACGAGAGTCATATCCATTGTCTTGGCAATGATAGATGTTAATTTTACAGTGCTATAGCTGGTGCCTGTCACCGTGGTAGTGGTGGCTGAGGTGCATCTGCCTCTGACTCAGTGCTCGTGGTTGGTCACGATCGTACCTAGCGTCTGTGGGTGTTCGTCATCTAAAAGATAGTAAAAAAGGTATATTAGTAACCACATGAGTAATATATTACAACAAAAAAATAATAAAGCTCTAAAGTATAAAAGAACGCAATGTGGAAAGTCAATGAACCCACTTAAGACCCTAGAACACTAGAACATATAATGTTGTGAAATCAATTGTGACAACTCGTAATATCTAATAATAGGTTGATCAAATATAAAATAAATAATACAGGAGTAGATACAATTTAGTACCTTTGTAATCAACTAATAATAAAATAAAATACGTACATAATAATTAAGTGGAAACCCAATAACATCTAATACCTTCCTTGTCAAAATAATAAAATTGTCTCCACACAAACCCAACATCCAATAATAAAACTGCTATAGAAATTCCGACTCACCAAAAAGTAAATAATAGTAAAGATAAGGGCTACGCAGACCAAAAACTACATCCTACAATCGGCAGCAAATGACGAAATGCAAACTGGAAGATCAGGACTGAGTCGGGAACGTCAACCTAGGACCTGAAAAGTAAAGTCAACAACAACGTTAATGACAAGTCTAAGTAGAATGAGATTATAATTTAATATGGCTACAATATTACTATACATTTTCCTCTCGTCTTTTTGTTATTTTTTGTTTATCCCAACCCAAACATGTACTGATCGGAGTAAAATAATCAAGGTAATGATTGTCTCGTTATCATGGTACCAATCAACATCACATGTGCCCCATAAAGATATCCCCTCTAATATGTAATACCATGAGGACTCAGACCAAGTATGATGCGAATAAAATACAAGAATAGTAAATTCTAGCTTACATATATTACTAAGTCTTTACCAAAATATTTTCCTTTGCTAATTTCCACAACGTTAAGTATTTCATTCCAACATAAATATCAAAGTTTCTAATTAATAATATTCATATATTCTTACATGGATAAAAAACCTCAAAGTCTTTCTAAGCTATTCCCATATCCAAAGTTAATTCATAACAAGATATAAACCAACTTTGATCCAAATAGTGATGGTCGATTGATCGACTCTCATTAACCTATTAAATCTCGTAAATATGAAGATGGTGAACACTGGGGTTTAAACCCCTAAACCCCCATTAACATATACCAAACTCCTCAAATTAGAAATTAATTCCCTCTCCTTCGTATATAGTTGCTATTGTTTCAATCCAAACCTATATTTAACGATATTATACAAGTAAAAAAAGATTAAAGGGTTAATATCCAATTTAAGTTAAGAACCCTAGTTTATAAATAATCCATATAATTTGATTTAATTGTCCATTGATTCAAATTATTAACATAAGCCTTTTGATGATTAAACAAAATATAATCAATTTCTACTCATCTTATAACAATTTCCATAAAAATTATGTAGTAATCCTTAATAATCATTTGTGTCATTACCTTAATTTCTTATCTGAAATAATCAAATTTTTATTCCAACTAATTCATCCTCTAATTAATATATCTATTTGATTTAATTCAGATTTCACTAAGTAAAAATATCATAACCTCAAACAATTAAAATCAAATCCTAATTAAACTTACCTCAATCATGAATGGTGAAGAAATGGTGTCCAACTCCTCTTAATTATTACTCTTCTCTTGAAGTCTCTCCTCTTTATTCCTTAGGAAGCCTTCCCAATTACAATTTATCCTAACGACTTCCTAAAACTTATAACCCATAAAATTACGTTCAACTCCTACACGGGCCTCGTCTAACTAAGTCCAAAAATATCTCTAATATGTCTAAAACCTTGGTCAAGTCTTATAATAGCCTAAGTTGCCTGAAACTCATACTTTTAGACTAAAATGGACCTTACACATGTCCCGAAACACCTGATAAAATCAATCACTAATCTAACTCAAAAATTTAGTAATTTAGCCTACAAGAATCCGAGCGTCTACAATTTAATTAACTTATTCATTTAGTTTAACCAAACATTATAGGAAACTACTTCGCATAGTTGAAACTCGACACTACAAGGATAATCCAAACAAGGAAACCATTCGTACCAAATTCCCAACTGTTGAATAGTCGCTCATAATGCAAAATCACATCAAATTATTTATTTACTGTTTTATCGTGTATAAAATTCAATTTCATAAATAATGCATACGACCAATAAGAATGTAATATTTATATAACCCATAAGAATATATCACAGTGATGAAATCACACATCATGGACAAATAAGATAAGATAATTTAGCAATTTGTTTAATGCATAAAAATACAGGGTATTAGACAATAGATAAATGATAAATGGATTTCAGGTCATAACGGGTTGACCTGTTAGACACGGTAATAGAGGTGACAGGAATCCACTCATGCACATGAACTCCATATATAGAAAATATAGAATTGAATAAATTACATTGGTGGTCCCTAAACATTGAACGTTATAATGTTTGTGCCACCTATTTTCTTATATAGCATTTAAGTTCCTATACTATGCTAAGTTTGCACCATTGGCCAACCTCTCTATTAAGTTTAACACAATTAGCCAATGTGACACGTATAGCTAGACTTTTTTTTTTATATAAGTAATATAGCTAAACTTAGAAAATTGAGCCACGACATAATAACACGACACGAACCAACATGATATTAGAAGTTAATGGGTGAACCCTTAATGATTTCAGGTCATATGAGTGTCAACCTGATAAGACACGATAATTAACGGGTCGGGTTAATGTTGATCCCCTTCACCCGTTAATATCCGATAAGACCCATTAAGATCTATTGATTTGAGTAAATAAGATATATAGTTGGGACTTATAAAGAGTTTATGTAGCTTAATGTTAATCTAATCATAACGAATTTGACTAAATAATAGAGTTAGTAATGATGATGAATTAATGCATCTACTTGTGTTTTAAAAAGAGCTAATATGTCAATTTGTATATGATTCAAAACAATTCATTATCTTAAATGGTAATAACGAGTGAATACAACACGAAACGCTAAGGTAACGCGTTGGCTTTGAATACGATTTTTTTACACAATAAAAAGGTCACATGTTTAGACACGAACCTGATAATTTCCAAATACAATAAAAACTGAACACGACTAGACACGACCCATTGTCGGATCTATGTATTGTATTGCAAAAAAAGTCTTTTTGTCATCCTTTTAAACTTATAATAACTCCAATACATAAAAAGAAAAACGTTCTTAGAATAAACAAAAACTTCAATAAACTCGATATTACTCTACAAATATTGTCAGACACAATGTTATAATCTCAAACAACACGAACTACACACAACTCAACAAATCGAGTATTAGTTGTGAAAATTGATATGACATTATGGTATGAAAATTTGTCAAATCAAGTATTACGTGCGCGTATGTTAATTCGAACACCTTGTGATATGAAAAATACCTTACTAAAAAAAATATGACATTGTGAATTTGTTGTTGAATAAAACAGTTTTCATTGCGACTTGTGAGTATAGCTCAGCTGGATGATCACTCTGAGAGTGCCACGATCAAGTGCTGACCCTGATTTTGTACACGTTTGTC
The DNA here is from genome assembly GCA_949130495.1 of Sambucus nigra. Taxonomy (NCBI): domain Eukaryota; kingdom Viridiplantae; phylum Streptophyta; class Magnoliopsida; order Dipsacales; family Adoxaceae; genus Sambucus; species Sambucus nigra. The sequence continues at coordinate 805,770,825 of OX422208.1, forward strand.
TCTTTATTATCCATGAGATGAGACTGAAGAAGAATAATAATCTGAAGCCATGTGATATCGGTTGGGAAGTTTAAGGACAAAATCTATTATGCATATATGTCATCGTACAAATGAGTTGAAAGGGCGATTAGATATTTTATCCTAGGCGAAAGAAAATATATTGTTTTCTCTATGATTTGTTCATAGAAAATAGAATTTGTTTAGGTTCAACTTCTTTTGCAACAAGGATTACAATTATGCATGTGTGTATTCGCATGTATTTTTTGTAATTATTTTTCTGTGGTGTTTGTTTGTTCAACACTGAAAAATCTATATATCATTAGATTTGAGGCAAACTTATGTGTAAGGCGTAAATTAGGGGTCTTGCACTTTTTTGTTGCAATAGATGATGGCATGATAAAATTATATAATCATTGAAATTTTGAATAATGGTGCCTTATAATTGATTAATGAAGATTCATACGTATGTACTTTGATTAATGAAGGTTCATTCGCTATACGTATGTACATTGTTCAAGAAATGTTATTCTCATGTAAATAACATGCGAAGAAAGATTTTTGGACATACTATAAGAGTTGTTGATTTGTTGCGTAAGATTATTTTATTGAGATTACGTGGATAGATAGTTATATGTATGCTTAAAATTATACCAGTATACCATAATTATACAATTATGGTATAAATTACAATTATACCATAATAGTGATTTATACATTCAAATGGGGGAAACATGGGACTTATGGATCATATTTTGGCAGTGATAAATTCATTTTGAAAATGTTAAAGGGATGGTCAACCCATCAACTAAAATATTAATCCAAAAATGTCATTTTTTGTTCTTCCAAAAAATTTAGTTGATTTTATTGTTAGTTTATTTATTTACCCTTCATCCATAGATTTTATTTTCAGAAGCAGATGTTGTTTATCAGATTACGAAAAATGAATATATATATATATATATATATATATATATATATATATATATATATATATATATATATATATATAAACAGTAATTAAAATTAATTAATTAATTACTCTAGAAAAATATAACAGTAAAGGGAGATAAGAAGAACATACAGTTTGTGATTGAAACAATCACTTGTAAAATTTTGACCGAGTCAAAAGTTGAACTATCTCTCCTTAAGACAGAATACGCCCCCGCTACGGTGTTGACGGCAAATTCAATGGGCGTCTCCCTCCCAGGATGAAACGGTCAATGACTATTACAAGAAGCACTTCAGTGCAACAGTCCCACGAACCAATGGTGGGGAATTACTCTCAAGCAGTAAGAAGGGAACAAGGACAGTAGTAGGGAATTCAGGTAGATTTTCTAATCTTTTAAATGGACTGCATATGGTCCTTTTTATAAGTGGTGAAGCGCTGCAACTCATGACTTTTCTCAAAAAAGATATGACTGTTCGTGGTCTCTAATAAAGAAACTTAACGTTTTAATTAATTAATTAAAAAACGGCAGCGTTTTTTAAATAATTAGGTCAATTAAAATTTGCCCAAAAAATTTAATAGTTGCTCAAGAAAGACCCACGATCAGGTCGGACTGCGGCGATGCGCGTGTGTGGGCTTTTGGCCCAAGCCCAATACATGAATAGTGCAGGTCATCGCCCCTTCAAAGAGTTGGGATAGCCCAGAGCATCCAAGCCTTAGTCTCATAACTTGGGTATATTAACTCCAAGGATTTCTACAACTTTTTCAATGTGGGACAAACCCACTTAATTATGTTACACCATCTAGCTTAAACTCAAATGAGTCACTTTAAGTCCAAAATTTTCATTCATTACTTCACTATTTTGAACAAGTGAGTATATCAAATTAATCTCCTTACTACAAAGAACACATTGGTAGTAAGACACGTCACTTTTAACATATGTATCTTAATTAAAATTGACTTTAAAATTTGACCAAATAAGCTGGCATTTCATACAATATACAATAATAGATTGCTTAAAATGTGAAATATGAGAGTCAAAATTTTGAAAAAGTTAAAAATAGCGGACACCATTCTAATACTTTCATATAATGAATACAATTCTTTTGTTTGCATATTTGATTAGATAGTTAGGAACCCACTAGTTTTGTCCTCTCTCTCTCTCTCTCTCTATATATATATATGTAGAAAAGCCTTTGAAATTTTAGTGATTAAAATGGAATCCCTCCCCTCCAACTTTAATCCCATGTCAACACGCTTCACCACTGCCAAGGATGAAAATGATGATATAACTAGTCATGGATCTAGTTATGTTATAGTACGGTACTAAGGGTACTATGATTCTAGTATAAAAAGAGACATATTGGGCTAATACGATAGACAACATAGGAATATTACACAAAATAATAGTCACAATGTGTAGAATTGTAGTCATATTTATTGTGCAGAAGCTTGTCTAGGGTTTTCATGATCAAAATATAATATTCACTAACGATGACAAACCAAATAAAGTTAACAGAGAAAAAAAAAGAACAAAATATTTATGCTACAACGACTATCCAAATAAAAGATTATGTGTTAAAAAACACTTTGGTTCTCCCACACAAGTAATCTATTTTCCCAAAATAAAATTGTAAAATGTTCATAACAAATGAATGACTCACACAACACTCTCAAGATATCTACTACACAATAATATATGGTGTCTTTTTTTCTTTTTTGCTCATAATATGGTGTCTCTCAAATTAGAAAATTTCATCCCTAAACAATCGTCAAGAACAAAAGAATTATTCTCTCTAACCAATATAGCTCTAAGAAAGTATGAAGATTCTAACTAATTTTGTGTATTTCTTTGCACCCTAGATGCCATTTTATAGGCATAATACAAAAAGCTCACTCCTAAAAGGTATATAACTCTAAAGTAGAGACATTAGATCCTAAATGGATTTTAGATCTCGTAAAAAAAAAGGGTTATCTTGAATTCTTTCAGAGACTCTTTAACTACATCCATTCAGAAATAATTAGTAACTTAATCTATTACAATTTTACATCCACAAATTGGATGTCATACATGTCTTATTTTGGTGAATTAAATGAATAATATCTTTACGTAGATGTACTCACAAAATTTGTGATAGGATCCAAGATCACCATTAAAAAACAATGAGTGAACAAATTAACAGGCCTAATTCAATCCGAATTGCAACAATCTCAACCTATACTCAAAATTGATGATAGCCATCTTAAAAAGTCTTCCAACATACTATTTAATTCATTGAACAACACACGATTGTCATCACCCTCCACAAAATCACTGGTGAAGAATTTTGCGTAAGTCTAAGGTCTCCTCTAGGGATATAAAATGGACGGATACAAAGCGGATATCACATTATCCATTATTTGTATTTGTTTACAAGTACACTATTCATCTTCATATATGTATCCGCTAGGATAATATTCAGAAATATCCTTGTCTGTATCCTTTCGAATTTTTCAAATTCGGATAATAAATGTATCTGTATATATTATTTAATATACTTATATTATGTTTATCAATAATTGATTTGAAAATTTGCTAAATTCAACAAGATAATTTTTACACAAAATTTTAAATAAGATAAATAGTTTCTTAAAGATAACTAGAAAAACATAGAATCAAATTTTTAGGATGCTTAAAAGTAAGTTCTAACATTTAATTTGTATTAAGTGACCATTTATTGATATAATAATAGATAATATCGGCCCAATGAGAGTTTAAAATTTTATTTTAATAAATACATTAAAGGGAGAAAGATTAGGTTCAACCACAATACCTAGAAAATATTATTTTAATATTGAAATTTGATTATAGGTTGGAGAAACTACGATGTGTGTCTCGATCTTGATAATTGAATCATGGTCGAATGCTATTTTCATCCGGGGTCTTGTTTAGATGGCGATGCAATTTTAAGACCAATGAAGAATCCCAGCCCAACAGATTCATTCTAGTTTTTCTATGCCCCCTTGTATAGGTTGGGTGAATCCACCGACTCACGTCGTATACGAATGCCTCTCTCGACAAACTAGCCCACTTCTATCGGACTAGACCGAACGAAGTCGCTTGTTCTGTGATACAAAACTCCATATCCCTATAATAATGGGGCAAAGATAGGAGCCATATCGTAAAGGCGTATTAATATGTGTATGTCATTCGAAGAACCTTAAAGTCTATACTCACGCCCTTGGACCCTAGAACCATTACATTATTTGATTCTTTCCATTCAAAGAATTTCCACGATACACTAGAAAAATCATTTATGGGATTTAATGATTCCTAAGAACAAATTCACTCTTGTAAAAAGATATGTATTTGGTCCGATTATTTGATTTGGTAATAGTAGTAAGTAATAACGATAATCAGGAATAGAAAAATGAATGTTTTGGTTCGTGTATCTACGGCTAATCCATAGAAATAATGGAAGAGACTTCTTTTGAAAAATGATGACCAGATGCTCATGCGTGAGGCTTTATTGCATTCCGAACTAAGGGCCTTTAATTGGTCATTTCGAATACTTTAAGTTGAGATGTGTTAACAAAGGATTATCGATCCATCTTCTTTAATGCTTCCTGAAATGTCTTCCATAGGTATAAATATTAATTTCCTCTTATAGTCTATGTTTCGTTCCCCAAATGGAATTCGAACTAACCTTATCAGAAATAAGAGAATCTAATGAAATTACCAAATGCGAAAATGCAACAACAAAAAAATTAGGAGGTTGAGTCGTAGACTAGCTCGCTCTCTTTAAGGTGTTCGTAGCTCTGCCCAAAATTGTTCTGTAGTCTAATTAATATCCCATTACTCCCAAGATAAAACAGCTCGAAATCGAAATAATTATTGTCTCAAAAAACTATGCATGTAATAATATGGTATACTATCACCCGTTCACTATTAGTTGCTCAATATTACATCGGTTTGGGGGAATAAACTCATTACGTAAGGAAAAGAGAAAAAATACTCACAAAGAGAGAGATGAGAGAAAATATTTATGTCGATGTATTCTTTTTGTGTGTGTGTGTGTGTGTGTGTATATATATTTATTTTTTTTGTTCATCTTTTATTCAAAAAATAAAATTATTTTTGGCCCAAAATTTTAAAACACACATAACCCAAGACCAAAACCCACACAATGGCATGCATGTGGAAGGCCCAATAAGTTCTTCCACCCATCACATAAAAAATTCTAATATCCAAAGGGCAGGTCCATTAGTCCCAAAATAATTATACATATGCAACACCATTTTTAATATTTCTATCGATGTGGGCCAAAGCTAAAATATGGGCAAATACTCTTCTTCCTTTTTATAAAGGAAATGACACAAAATGGTTTTCAAAGTTTACACACACACTCTCTCTGTCTCAACAAAGTTTTCAACAATCCCCCACTTGTAAATTTTAAAAATCTATTGAGCAATAATTTATAGAAATTATACATAAGTAAAGGTGTCTTTAGACTTGAACCTTTAAGTAGTAAAAATTATTCAGATTATACTAGAGTAATCGTATTTTTATCTCTATCTCTGACAACATTCCACACACACCCCTACTCGGGTGTAATTCTCAAGCCTACAGCCATGTGCTTCTATCCCAATATATTGAACACTTTAGGGAATTTGCCCAAAATTACTGAAGGGATAAGATTAACTAAGGCCACGTGACCTAAGCCATGCAACCGAACGCCCGACAAGTCACGCAAGAGGGACACAAGGAGTAATGAACTTAAATTTTTTTAGATATAATCAAATCTCGAAGATTGTGCCAAAAAGGGATAAGTATGAAGAAACCTAAGAACGTGGGACATTATGTCTATAAATAGGGGCATTTTATCCCACATTAGGGACTAATTGTAACTAGTACACAATAGCCTGGACTCTCAGCTAGCAACACTAACACTCAGGTTATTGTCTCCACTTTCTCTAATATTAATCTCTCCCTCATTGCCCCTTTGTACATATGCCGACCTCACGATCGAACCACATATATAGCTCCCTTACCTCACGATCGAACCACATACATAACTCTCTTTCTTCCTTTTTTTCATTCATATTAGTTTTTAGGTAAATTTTGCAATTCTACTACTTATTGTGGGAAGAATCTCCTATAATTTGGCACCGTATATGGGAAACTCGAAGCTCTCACCACTATTAAATTCAAAAAAGCCCAAGCTTCACCATGAGTGAAGATCAATCTCACCCCTAGAGATTAGACTATGGTCACTTATATCAGATTTCTTTGAAGATGATTAAAATGATGACCGCATATCTCATGAATTGAACCTAGATGAAGAATGAATGGAGCACGCCCCAATACATTTGGTCGCCTATCAGCAAGAACTGAAAAAGCAACATGGAAAGAATATCAAGATCAAGGAATTCAAAGTCAGTGACCTGGTCCTCCGAAAGTTGCTTCCCATTGCAGCTATTAGAAGAAAAGATAGAGCCGAATTGGAAGGGACCTTAGTGCATAGCTTCAAAAAGGGATGGGGGATCATATCACTTCGAAGAAATAGATGGGAGGGTAGACTTTGTCATGAAATTCCATGAACCTTTGGAAGTTTTATCATTAGATTGCAAGCCAATTGATTTCTTTCAGTTATGTACAATAAAATGCTTTGCATTTAAGTTATATGAAATACGTTAGTCTAGCACGAAAAAACAACTTACACAAGTGGTACGATATAGGGAAAGATCGGTTAAAACCCACTGTTAGGAGTGGTATGATTTAATGCAGACCGACCGAAAAGAGGCACAAAAAACCCACTTGAACAAGTAGTACGATCTAAGAAAGATCGGTTAAAACACACTCTTAGGAGTGGTATGATCTAAAGGAAATAATCCTAGAAGAGGCACAAAAGACCCATTTGCACAAGTGCTACGAAATGGGAATGATTGGTTAAAACCCACTCAGGAATTGTATGATGTAAATCAGATTGGCCTGGAAGAGGCACAAAAAATACACTTGCACAAGCGGTACGATTTGGTAAAGGTCGGTTAAAACCCAATCTTATGATTATGATCTAAACAATATCTCCTTAAAAGAGGGAACAATATCCCTGTAGCCAATCACTCAAAATGGCTTTAGCCAAACTACTTTACTTACCTAAGATTGATTCGATCAATCACTTAAGATGTCATTGGCCAAATTTCTTTATTTGTTAAAAATAATTTAAGGTTTATTTGACTATCACTTAAGATGTCCTTGTACAAACTTTTTTATTTTTTTTAAAATTTAGTTAAGGTTGATTTGGCCGATCACTTAATATGGCTTTGGACAAACTTCTTTATTTGTTAAAAACTACTTAAGGTAGATCTTGTCAATATAGCCTTAGCCAAACGCTTTATTTATTAAATGTCGTTTAAGGGTTGATTTAGTCAATCACTTAGGATGATTTGAGCCAAATAATGGTATTCACATAAGATTGCATGTACTGACTCTAGCCTACTTCGGCAATAACTTGTTGCTTTATTTTTAGTAAAGTGCAAGTGGCAAGAAAATAAAATATAATAGTAATACAACGGTGTATACATGAAATAAAAAGATGTTGTTTCATTCAAAGTAGCAATTGTTGAAGGATACATAAGACCACCAAGGGACATAAAAAATAAAAGAAAAAGAGAAAAATGATCCTTAAGTTTGACAAGTCGCCCCAAGAACACCCCCCTCTTAGCAGGGGGATCAGTGGAGGAGGGGCCAACGTCTACCCAGGGAGATCTGCCAAAGGATTATCCAAAGGGGGTGTTCGACGTAAAAGGGTTACCTTTGTGGACATTACCCCTTTGAAGGCCTATCACCCAGCCTTTGTTAAAGGCAAATAACTCACAATAGTCTAGCTAGGTAGAAACCTCCTGGATATTCTCCTCATTGCTTTCGTCATATGACTTCTCCTAGTCACCATCCCTAGTTTTCTCCCTCTAAACCTCGAGCTTTTGGAGCATGAGCTTCTCCAACAAGGTTCGTTGGTGAAAGACCATCTTGGAGAACTCAAAATTAATTCGACTGAACTTATTCTGAGTTCGTCCAAAGACCTCCACTACCTTCATAATAGTGTCGTCCTTCTCCTTGATCTTCTTGTTCAAGTTCTCAATTTTCTAGCAATGATTACAGATATGGGACTTGAAGGAGGTGTTCTCTTTTAAAAAAGACTCGATCGACTTCTAGTAAGAGCAAACCTGACTGGCGAGCTCTTGTTGAACCTGCATGCTCTACAACAAAAGGAATGTAATGTTATAAACTTCGTAAAAAAAACTAACCCAAGTAAAAAGGTAAAAAACTTACTAACAAGATGTGGAGCAAGCCCTCTTTATAGAGCTTCTCTAACTTGAATTTTCTTAACTCTGTCATATAAGGCAATAAAATGGCAGCCTCAGAGACGAAAATGTCCACGTCAAGATCCTTGTGGGCCAAATATGTTGCCATCGTTGTCTTTTTCCCCTTAAAAAAGGAGATCTCCCACGGATTAGTGCCGTAGTCGTTGTTCTGGTATGGTAATAATAACTGGTTAGTTGAATGGAGGCATGGTCTTAGATCTGCCACCGATCATTGTCTTGTCGGTATTTTTCTTTTTAACCCATTCAACCTCTGTCCTTTGGCATTCTAGCTCATTGGACTCTTTATCCCCTAAGCAGACCGACTTCTTATTATTTTTCTCATTGGTAGAAGGAGCTCGACTTCCCTTCACATTAGCGATCCATTTTTTTCAATTCATCCTTGGTAACTATCAAGTTGATCGGTCTTCTTGATTAGCTTCTCATATCTTCTAGAAACGATGGGATTATGGGAAAAGTGATATATTGAATGGATAATTCCTCTTCATCTTTTACCTCCTCCCAAGCCCAACTTGACACTCTAGTTTCGTAAGAAAAGAGGGTATCACGGTCGTATAACAACGAATCAAAGTCCTCCTCTTATCCCTCCTCTTCCTCTTCTCCTTACTCTTCCTCCTCTTCCTCTCCCTCCCTCTTCTTCCTCATCTCCCTATGACTAGAATCAGACTCAGTGGTAATCATGTATGGAACGATGGGAGTTAGGTTTTTAGGATCGATTGAATCGATTAGCTGAACGATTGCAATGCTAACTGGAATGGTTGTAAAGTTGAAGATGGAATGATAGGTAAGCTCGTAGTTGAGAAGGATGTGGGCCTCTCTATAATGGGGATACATTCCTGTTGGGGTTGGTCTTCTTCAAAATTTCTCTAAGTCTCTTAGATGAACTTGGTAGTTGGATGGTTTGTTATTCAAAAAGCGATTTACAAGTAAATAAGTCGGGTCCGTCATTAACAAGAAAATAGAAATAACAAAACCAAACCATTTGTGGGAGACCTACTAGTAGCCCCCTTATAGCAAGAACACTAAACCCATCATAACCTTCGCCATAACTTTCCCTAGAAACCACAATGACATTTTTATCAGTGACTTTTTAAGATTTGAGAAAATAACTAACCAGATTACGACCCTTATCCCTCCCTGGCTTGGAAATGTTATAGCGTGGTACTCAGAGAAGACCTCAGATTATAACAATACCTGATTTCTCCAATCCCAAGGTTGGTCCCATAAATCTAATTTATGGAAATTGTTCCCATTATAATTAGGTAAAAACTACCACTTTCTTGGACAAGGAGTATTTCGTATTAATGGAGCATCCTTACCTGTAATAGGTGAAGGGGAAACTTCTAATAACCGGCCTATTTTAATATCGAGTGGTCAATTCGTTACCAAAATAAAATAGGAATCTCAGTATGATTTCATTCTCAGTATCTGTAGACACCCCATCCTAGTACCCCCCCCCCCCCCCACACACACACAAGTACCTCCTTAAGACCATAACATTCATCCACTCACTCTAAACCCTAGGTCACACTATGAGTATTGATCTGGAGATCATTAGGCACTCCAAGGCCCTGTTTGTCTCTAGTTAACTCTCTTACCTGAGTGAAGCTTAATGAAACTATGAAAGGATCTAAATATCCTTTCCAATGGTCCACTTCATGCATGAATCATCCTCACGGTCTGCACAAGCGATTCGTTTTACTTCGAGTACTAATCTGGAGGCCATCAGACAATCTCGAGCCTTGTTTGACTCTGGTCATCTCTCCAACCTGAGTAAAGCTCAATTAAACCTTAAAGGGCATAGAATCATCTGTCCAATAGTCTTTACCGTGCACGAATCAGCCTCATATTCTTCACGAATAATACGTTTTACTTCGAGTACTAATCTAGAGGCCATTAGGGACTCCCGAGCCCTATTTGACTATGGTCAACTCTCCAGTCTCAAAGAAGCTTAATAAAACCTTGAAGAGCTCTGAATCCCTTTTTCAAAGGTTCGTGTCATGCCCGAATTGGCCTCATAGTAAACATGAAAGATTCTTTTTACTTCGAAGGGCCATCGAGTGCTTCCGGGCCTCATTTGACCATAGTCAACTCTCAAAACTGAGTGAAGCTCAATGAAACTGCAAAAAGCTTTGAATATCCTTTTCAACGGTCTGTGTAGTGCGTGAATTATCCTCACGGCTCATAAGAATGAGCCATTTTTTTCCAAAAACACCTGTCCAAAGACTATCGAGGTCGCTTTCAAGCCCTGTTTGACTTTGTTCCACCCCTTAAACCAAAAGTGGCTCAATGGATTCTTAAAGGGCTCTAAATTTTCATTCCAATGGTCTCGATTGTGCTCGATTAAGACTTATTATTTTCATTTTATACCTATTTTCCCGAAAAAGTTCATTAAGGACTACCTATAGGCACCCCAGACTCATTTCCTATCATAGGGTAAATTTTCCTTGCCCAACAAGGCAAGCATTGTGCCGATAGAAAGGACAGGGGACATGTCGATCGGCACTCACCCAACCCTTAATGTCACTATATAAAGGGCTCATGACCTCACCCATGAAGAAGGTCCCTTTCAATAGTCAGCAAACATTATCTCAAAATCAGAGCATTCTCATTACCAAAATAGTGTATTTTTTAACATTCCCTAACCTCACTTTCTTACCACACTTACTCATCCACCTAAACCTATAATATTACCATTATACAACTATAGAAACTACCCTACGTACATTTTCTTTCAAAAGTACTCAAAGAAGAGTCTTGTATTTGGATTTATGGGTCGAACCCTACCCCTATGCTATTTTCGAACTATGTGAACTTTAATGCCCTTTGGGATACGTAGGAATCTTAGGCCAATCCCGAGATTCGAATCCTCCCTTTTCATTTTATGTCTTTTATATTCTATTATATTTTTTTATGAGTCTTGGACTCCCATACATTTTTTATTCAAACGACTTGCACATTCGCTTTTCCATAGCAATTCGTGATTTGGTGAACACTTACATCATATGTTTATTATTAGTTTTGAGTACATTCCTACGAATGTGTCCACTCCTTCCATTTTATGACACGAATCGAATATCCCATTATCCTGTTATTTATATTATACACTTGTACACACACATCATGGAGAAAAAAAGAGAATATTAACATAGCTCATAAGAGATCGGAAGGGAGGAATGGGTGCCTAACACATTCTTATTCCGTAACTTAGTCCCCGAACCTTCGAATCACTTGGTTTCATATGCATTAGTATGACATTGATTCCATTTTCACTAGGCAGCGACATTCTTTTGCCTGTTTTGAGCAAAATAGGTTGGCAACTCCATCTCTTCATGTTATCCCCATTTGATAATAGACAATTTTATATTCAAGGGAGACTGTGAAGACACCGACACTAGTGGAGAAAATAGGACCTCCATATACTCAAATCACCCACACCCGCATGGCAATAAAGGGAGAGAAAGGAGGGGACCTTTTCCTTATTCCCCCATAGTCTCGACTTCAGGGCCGAGCCCAAGTTAGAGGAATGTGACCTGGATGGCCACAATGGCGACTCCGCTAAACTCTATTTTCACATGGGTGTTGCTTCTTTACTCTCCTACTTTTCTACATGTATACATATAACTCCACTTGTATGTTCTCCTTACTCATATGCTTACTTCTTGTATATTTATCGCATGTTTATCTCCACCATATTCTCTCCTTATGTATATATCACTCTTCACTCACTTTTACATGCTCACCATGTTACACCTTACACTCACTTGTGTATATTCTCCATGCTTACTTCACATGCTCGCACTCTTATATAGTCTCACCTTCACTTACATTCTCCACACAGCACTTATAGGGTATCCATGCTTAGATTCACTAGAACAAACCCCAACCTTTTTTTCTTATCTCCATGCTCACATACCACTTGTAGATGATCCATGCTTAGTCTCACTAGAACACACCTTCACTTGTATATATTACCATGATTTTTTACTCACACTATTCCCATGTCACTCTCTTATTTTGCGCATATATCTCGCTCACTTGTATACTCACATAATTCACACCCTAGCACCATGCTTTGTATAGTTCCCATGATCTATGTATATCTTTACGTTTTATTTCATGTTGTCTGTATATTCTCCCTCATAGGGATAATACTCCCTTTACTTAGCATACAAAATAAATCTCCATAACATACTTATCAAGACTCATGCATTTTTGCACACTACATCACCTAAGCATATAAATATTAACCAAAAATTTATCCTATAATGGGGGGACACTTCGTGATGGGTGTCTCTCCTATGGGGTGCAATTAACCTAAACGATATGATTCTCACCTTTCATTGGCCTCGTACCTTCTACATAAATTGAACGGTTCTCCCCGCGTCATATTGCTTGGACGAACTCATGACGGAATGTATATAGCAGGAAATTCATTCACGTATGTCGAGTAGATCAAATTCTCTCTCATAAGTACTGTCCCCACGAGGTATATCGTAAGTAATTCACATACACTCGGGTATATAAAATGGCTTGTCCACACGTACCGATGAGTGATTTCCCTTACAGGCAAGAGGTATATTATGGAAGTCATGTCAAAGAGAGGAACCCTACCACTAACCCCCCAAATGCATAAGCCTCATATGAGCGCCAGCCTTAAGACACTCATAAATAGTTAATCGGTTACTATGAGAAACTTTTTTGAAATTTTGGGTCGCCATACCACCAAAATTTTTGTGTTATTTTGCCCATTTTTAAAGCAAGACCATATCTATGAGCTTAAAAATAAGTTAAACCCTATATCTTATACCCCGTCTTTTTCCGGCATTTTCTTTGCATTTAGTCAAACATAATACAAATAAACCTAATAATAATAATCATGCCGAGGATTATCCTTTTCTTTCCTTCTTTTCAAAAACAAAAATACCAAAAACATATTTCCTCCCTTTTTTAAAATATCAAAAATACTCCATTTTTTCCACTGAAAATAAACCAAAATCATTTTTCCCTCTCAAGTCGATCGCATACTCGATTTTGGCCTCACTCCCAATTGTCTTCGATCTTTCGTCAAACCACCCTGAAGCTAAACTTCTTCCCCTACTACTTCGATCGAATTCAAGATCTACCTCAGCAAGTTGTTCATGGAGAACGCAAAGCAAGCATCGAATTTTTGCAAAATCTGATTGCCATCCTAGCTCCATGTAGTACCAAGACTGACAACCCTAAATCTGAGCCCTCTATCCACGTGCCTACCAAAATTCCCAGCACCTCCACAATCTCACCCAAACCTCTCAAAGTTTGCCCCTTTTTTCTCCTACACCCCACAATCTTTGTTGATCAAGGTCTGTTGTTCCTTATATGAGCCTATATTACCGTTTGCACCCGATTATAGGGGGAATACATAGATCTACCTGCAGTACTAGATCCACTCTGAAGGTTTGGGTTAAAACTGCCCACAGAGATGACCGTCGATTACGAGATATTCAATAGCCTTTTATGGAAGATGAGATGTGGGCTCAGGAATATGACAAATAGGTAATACCTATAGAAGAAATCATCTTGGATGATGTCATGCAAACCATGTTATATATGTTTTTGAAAGGAGAAATATGCATCATCCTTGAGATGCTCACAACCTTTAAATTCCAGGGATAGATGGTCTCTTCATTCTTGCACTTCCCCGCTAAGTGGGAAGAGCTGTTTGATGAAGTTGTGGAGGTTGTAGAGTGCACGACCACTCTTTTCAAAAGGACATCATTGCCACCGGATATAAGGATGAATTTGATAGATCAGATGATGAATCAAACCATGGAGAATCCAATTCAGTCACAAACTTATGTTAAATGGTCTCTTTCGAAGAATTATTTAGAGAAACCAACAAAATGTCTATTTAGACCGAAGTAGAAGAAGACACGGGGTTTTATTCTTCCCCGCCTTTATTAACCATATGATTCAATCTAAAGGTATTACAAAGATTCCATTCCCCATGCAATCAGAACATATAAAGAAAAGGGAGTTGTCGAAGAGCTCCCAATTCCAGATATGACATTGAAGAAAGTAAAATTCTTAACCAGCACAAGAAAACCCAAGACAACATCACATTATGGGGACTCTTTATATCCTCCCAACTGCACTAAAATGCTCTAATAAAGCTCCATACAAGATCCACAGCTTCTCCCTCTACCACTCTCGAAGAAGTCATAATTATGGTTGGGTCCTTAACCTCTACCAGACTCGTATCTTTCTCCAAAGAATAAATCCCAAAATTTAGCCCTAATCACAATTATTCTCTCAACATCTCTGTTGAAGTTTTAGGGAAAATAGTCCCATTTTCTCTTATAGATAATGGATCCTCTCTCAATGTCTACCCACTCATAACTTACAACTGCCCGGGATTAATGGTTAGCGATCCACTCCTAAATTTGCCATCGTGCATGCCTATGACAACACTTGTCGAGAAGTGAAGGGTTCCATAAAAACTCATAATAGGGGTTGTCCCTATTAATCCTTTGACAGAGTTCCTAGTCATCAATATACCTACTTATTTCAATCTACTCATTGACCGCCCATGGCTCCACAGCATCCGAGGAGTATATTTTTCCATCCATCAAAAACTGAAATTCTTCACTAAAGGTCAAATCATCACTAACCTTGGGGATGACAATAGTATAGACAATTACAAAATTATCAACCCAGTGTTGGAAATTCAATATGAGACTAATGACATATTTCTCTCTGACTTCAAAATCGATCCACACCTTGTCCTAATAGGAGATAATTTCAAAGATCGAGTTTGTCAAGAACACAGTCCTCATGGAAATGTCAATGTAATCCAGATTCTTAAGAATATGCACTCCATGCCCAGAATGGGGTTAGGACAATGACAGAAAGGGATCCTTGATTCAATAGCCCTAAAGAAAGCCTTTCCTCCATGTGGACAGGGCTATCGACCTTCACCAGTCGAACTTAAAGTACTCTGACGACCACGTCAAAAAAGAAGTCTAAAAGATGAAAATATCATTTTTAAGACTCTCTGAATGGAATATTTATCAAATATGGATAAGGCTTACCCTTTTGTATATTCTTCGAATAGTGTACAAGCCCATTGATAAAAAGATGAAGCCAGGAATGGAGATCATCTTCCAAGATAACAAAACTTGGCGTTGATGCCAAAAATTATCCACCTATATGGACCAATCAGAAGTGAACACATGTACTGCTACAGGGACAAAATCCTAATCAGCAAATAGTAACTATGTCGGCCAACACAAAGAATGCCGACTAACACAAAGAAGGTTGACCAATAAGTAAACCAAGTGTCATCATACCAAATGTCATACTACACGCGGTTTATACAACCAAACGTCACATTCATTATGTAAGGAGGTAAATGCTTAATTATATAAAATCATTCCATCTATTGACATTCGGACCCTTAACCTCCAGGTCATTATAAATACATTGTATCCCTTTCATCAAGGGAACAGTAAAACAAATTTTAAGCTATTCATATTAATAAGGATACCTAGCTTTCTATGACCATTGAAATCAATAAGATAACAATGGATGTACGCTTTTTTACATAGTTGAACCACTTTAAAAACTGTATCTCTCTCTTTATTTACCATTTCAATTATATATTTTATCTGTGATTATAAAATTAGATCAAGTCTAGTTTTTTACATCAACAGATTGACACCGTTTGTGGATTCGTGTTTTTGATTACCGTTCTCACTTTTATATACTCTTGTTCAGGACAAGATGACTGACCCTGAGCCTAGTCTCATAAATGAAGGCAATCCACCAGTTCCATCTGCTCCCCCCATGGCGACGGACCTAACTAGAATCTTGGCTAGTATTTCCATAGGGCAAGAAGCCATGCATGAAAGGGTGAGGCAATTGGCTTAATCACTGCAAAAGACTCCCTCGTCCAGAAGAGAAATGATGCCTCCACCTCCAAAATCCATCAGACAAAGTTATTCCATATCTGCATAAGATACATCCTATTGTCTAGGAGCAAGTTCATCACTAAGGCCCGCGGAACCCTATGATATCCATTATTTCTCTCCTGAGAGGCTAAGTGTCTTGGAAAGTCTAAGCTGAGCTTCTCCCTTTGACCGTCTAGGACCCCGAGAAAATAGGAACCCTCCCAAACCGCTATCCAAAAACACTAGACATACGGCCAACCAGCGAGAAGCCTCAGTCAGATCAAGATCAAGCATCTGACAATCTATACGCGTCGAGTAGACCTCTCAGGAGGTGATTTCAACGCAGACATATGGTCAAAATAACCGAGCTACTTTGCATAGATCTGAGGCAAGCAATCCATTATGGAAAGGATTAATCCAGTGGTTGGAAGATCGGTTGGGTGAAATGGTAAAAAAAAAGAATAATTTGCAGCAAAGTTTTGTTAATGGATCCCCATTTGTTCAGGCAATTGTAGATTTTCCCACTCCATCAAAATTTAAAGTTCTTGTGTTTACTCCTAAATATGACGATAAAACTGATCCAGTTGTCCATATCAAGCAATATCGAGCTGCAGTTGATATTGATGAAATGAGGTGCAAAGAATTTTCAAGTACCATTACGGGTTCATCCCAAATATGGTATAATAACCTGCCCCAAGGACAAGTTGCCAAATTTAATCAAATTGTTGATATATTCATTAGCAACTTCTATTTTGTATCTAATACAATGAAAAGAGTAGCTCATCTTCTAAGTGTAAGGAAGTAAGTGGGGGAAAGTAATAGGGAATACATTATGCATTTTAATAATGAAAAGTTGGAGGTGATTGATTATGAGGAAAGAACATCCATCACTTCTCTTATGAGTGGCTTACTTCCCGAGAAACTATATTATACCCTCGCTAAAGATCCTCCTAAAACTATAGCTGAACTCATGGCGAAGACAGTAAAGATAATGAATGTCGAGGAAGCAGTGGCTGCAAAACAGTGTCCAACCACGAATCCTGATACAAAGTCTGAAAAGAAAGAATCCAATGAGAAGAAGGATAAGAATATGGAGAAAGAAGATAAGCTAAAAAAATATGGAACTTATACTTCATTAAGTGTTAGTATTCACCATATCCTAGAGGAAATCAAATACTAAGGATTTGAGATGGCCTGAAAAATTAAGGGCACCTCCTAATAAGAGGGATAGATCCAAGTATTGTGAATTCCATAAAGATCATGATCATACAACGGATAATTGCATCGCTTTGAAAAATGAGATATAATCCCTCATACGCCGAGGAAATCTCAATAAATTTATCGACCGACGTGATAGCAAAGAACCTAGAAAAAGGTCAAATTCTCCATGTAAGTATAGAGATGACAAGTAGAGAAATCATGAAGATGATTATGAAGATGATCCAGACCTGCCGAAGAAGCCCAAAAAACTAGAACGTGAGGTAGCTATGATCAATTTTGGTTCATTTGATTATCATATTATTATTGGTGGCGATGCAGGAGGAGGTGATCACTCTGTCGAAAAGAAAGCTTAATTGAATGAAGCCCAAGCTTGATCCTATATCCAACAAAATAATCTGAATGAAGATGATCACCTAAGGAATGTTGACAAAGATAAACTAGTGATAAGATTTTCAAAGAATTATCTCTCTGGGGAACTTTATCCCCATGATGATCCATTGGTTGTCAAATTCAGGATCCAAGATATTATCATCACCAAGATTCTAATTGACAATGTGATCTCGACATATATAATGTTTTATCCTTACTTTCAGAGTTCAAACTTGAAGCTTAGCAACCTAGAACCTATCACAGACCATTAATAGGTTTTTACAGTAAAAAAGTTTACCCTCTTGGGATGATTAAGTTAGAAGTGTTGTTCGGTACCAGGCCAGCAAGTCGTACAGAGAAAATATGCTTCTTTGTGATGGAAAAAACATTCAATTTGCGTATAATATGATCCTCGATAGAGTGGGATTGAAGAAGTTTGAGTCTGTACCATCAATAGTTCATCGATGGTTGAAGTTTCCAACTCATTTTGGGGTAGGTGTTGTGAAAGGCGAGCAAAAGGTGACCAGAAAGTATTACTACTCCTTCGCTGAGCAAGAGGACTTAACTGAATTGAATAATAAGACTACAACTTATCAGGTGGATACTAGTGAGCCTAACGGTGAATTTGAAGTAAAAACTTTAGATCCACGAGATGAAATAGAGTTGGTCAAGGGATAGATTGTGGAAGCTACTAAAAGAATTATTCTGGACGATGTCAAGCCAGAAATAACTACAGAGATCGACTCAACATTAGAACCCATCCTTAAATAGGAATTGATTATGTTCCTGAGACAGTGAAGAAATGTATTTCCTTGGAGCCATGAGGATATGCCTGGGATAGATCCTAACTTCCTCTGTCATAAGCTTAATATCAGTAAGGATGCCAAGTCGATCAAGTAGAGATGTAGGGTTTTCAGTCTGAAGAAGAATCAAGATATTTAGGAAGAGGTGGAGAAGTTTTAAAAATCTCAGTTTATTAAAAATATGAAATACCCAGCCTGGTTGGCCAACGTTGTAAAGAATGATAAATGGAGGATGTGTGTGGAATTCACCGATTTAAATAAAGCTTGCCCAAAAGACCATTTTCCTTTGCATAGAATTAATCAGTTAGTGGATGCTACATCAAGACATGAAGCTTTATGGATGCTTATTCTGTTTATAACCAGATAAAAATGAAACCTGAAGACATGGAAAGTAAAACCTTAATTACCCCTGAGGAACTTATTGCTATAATATAATGCCTTTTGGTCTAAAAAAATGCAGGTGCTATGTATCAAAGGTTGGCGAATAAGGTCTTCGAAGAATAGATAGGTAAGAATATGGAAGTTTATGTGGATGATATGTTGACGAAGAGTAAAAATCTTCAGATTATATCACCAACCTTAGTTCGACTTTTAATCAATTGGAAAAGCATCAGATGAAGTTGAATCCGACCAAGTGTGTGTTTTGAGTACAAGAAGGGATATTCTTTTGCTTCATAGTTAATCAAAGGGGAATTGAAGCGAATCTACTAAAGATAAAAGCTTTCATTGAAATACAGTCACCGACCTGCCAGAAAGATGTACAGAGGCTGACTAGAAGACTGGAAACCTTAAATATATGTGTTTCCCGAGCAACAGACAGGTGCTCACCTATTTTAAAGTGTTAAGAAAAACTTTTGAGTGGAATGAATAATGTGAAGAAGCGTTCCAGGAGTTAAAGAAGTGTCTAGGATCACCACCATTGCTCTGCTGACTAGTTTAGGGAGAGAAATTGGACTTATACTTCGATGTTCCTGAGTCAGCAGTGAGCTCGGCCTTAGTCACATAGGACAATGGAATCCAAAAATTAGTATACTATA
Organism: Sambucus nigra; assembly: GCA_949130495.1. Classification (NCBI taxonomy): domain Eukaryota; kingdom Viridiplantae; phylum Streptophyta; class Magnoliopsida; order Dipsacales; family Adoxaceae; genus Sambucus; species Sambucus nigra. The sequence continues at coordinate 805,790,492 of OX422208.1, forward strand.
CCAGCAAAGCGTTCAGAAGAGCTTAAATCTAGTACCCACATTTGGAAAAATTAGCCCTAGCACTTCATGAGGCCTTTAGACATATGAAACCTTATTTCTAAGCGAACACCATAGTTGTGTATACTGATCTACCTCTTCGACTAGCACTCTACAATCCTAAAAAGTCAGGAAGATTAATTAACTGGGCGAAAGAACTGGGAGAGTATAACATTGTCTATGAACCAAGATATTTATTGAAAGGACAAGCTTTGGCTGATTTTATTGCTGAATTTACTTATTCAAAGGTTTTTTACCAACAGAATTTACCTGCCGAGTAGACTTCGAAATAAGAGAGATCAGCTCAAAAGCAAGCCAAAATAGTTTTCGATCAACCTGAGTCATCCAGAATTCAGGAAATGGCCCAAAATTATACAGAGGAGAGTAAGAAGATATTCCAGCATGGATAATTGATATCAAAAAGCTTCAAAAATAATATTCCATTGTGGAATTTGTATGTGGATGGATCTTCATGTGCCACCAGAAGTAAAGATGGTGTAATACTTAATACTTCTGGTAATATTAACATTGAGTATGCTCTCAGGTTTCAGTTAAAAGAATTAAACAATGAGGCAGAATGATTCACAGCTAGTCATTAACCAATTACTGAATATATATGGAGTCAAAGGAGAATTAAAGATAGGGTATCTTGACAAGGCCATGGATATTATAACCAGGTTTCATTCTATCCAGATAAATAAGATCCCAAGAATAGTAAACGCCCGAGCTAATGCATTTTCTCGACAAGTGTCAGCAATAAGAATTGAGCTCAGAAGAACAATCCCTATAGAATTCTTGTTTAATCAGAGTATTGATGAAGAGTTAATGGTTAGTTTCATTACCCTAGATCTGGGACCTTCCTAGATGGATCCCATGAAATCTTATATTAAAAACAAAACCCTGCCACCTGATCCTAAAGAGGCCAAAAGTCTGCGATATAAAGCTGCACGATATGTGTTAGAAAAAGGAGTTTTTTATAGAAGGGGATTAACGATCTCCTTGTAGAGTTATGTTCATACAATGGAGGTGGAAGGTTTTATCAAAGAGGTGCATGAAGGTTCTTGTGGAGCTCATTCAGCTGGAAGATCATTGCTCCAACGCATCAACACTCAGGAATACTAACGGTCGACTATGAGGGCAGATTGTACAGCCTTTGCAAGAAAGTGTGATAAGTGTCAGAGATTTTCTACCATTCATAAAATATGTAATAATGATTTAACACCAATAACTTCACCTTGTTCGTTCGCTATATGAGGAATTGACATGGTCGGTCCACTACCGACCACCAAAGGAAGGTTCAAATATTTAGTTGTTGTTGTTGATTATTTCACCAAATGGGTGGAAGTTGAGCCATTAGTTGATATATCATTTAAGAAAGTGTATCCGTTCATTTAGAAGAATATAATCTATCGATATGGTTCTCCATATGCTTTCATCACAGATTATGGCACCCAGTTTGACAATGAGGAGTTTGAAGCACACTGTGTTCAGTCAAAAATTTGAAAACTACATTCTGCACCAAGTCATCCTCAAAGTAATGGTTAAACAGAAGTGATAAATATAACTTTGATGAATGGGATGAAGAAGAGACTTGATGATCCTAAGGGAAACTGGATTAACGAGCTACACTTTGTTCTTTGGGCCTATAGAACAACGCCGAGAACAGCAACTGGAGAGACACCATACATGCTTGAATTTGGAACTAAAGCCATGGTACTAGCCAAGATCGGCCCACCAACCCCCATGGTAATAAATTTTGATTCCCCGGTTAGTGACTTGATGAGGCGATTAGGCCTCGACATATTAGAAGAGGTACGAGAAGATGTGAATGTGAGAAATGATGCCTACCAACACAGAACTGCTTGATTTTATAATAAAAGGGTCGAGCTGACTAAACCAAAAGAGGGCGATTATGTTCTTAATAAAGTTATTCAAAAGAATAACAAGATCGAGTCCAACTGGTATTGTGTATATCACATATCATCTATCATCCGACTAGGGACCTATCGGATAGAGACTTTGGATGGTGAAGAATTCAAAAATCCTTGGAATGCCGAGCATATCCACAAGTATTATCAGTAATTCAAAGGATTTCGATTGATTGTATCTCTTTTGCTTTTATTTGAGTATCAATAAAACATTGATTTCAGTCATTTTCATGAGTATTATCAGTAATTCAAAGGATTTCGATTGATTGTATCTCTTTTGCTTTGATTTGAGTATCAATAAAATATTAATTTTAGTCTCTTTAATTTTTCAAATTTTTTTGGAGTACGGTGATATACTTCCCCAAGAAAAAAAATAACTTTTGATCTTCAACTCTATCCAAGTCAAAACAGGATTCCAATCCTCAACATTTGGTCGGCAATAATAAAATCAACGAAGTCAAAATACGATTATAATCCTCAGCACTTGGTTAGCAACAACACTTCACGTATAACTTTGTAAAAATAAGATCATGGTCAATAAGTTGATTACTCCATGCATGATTTTGTATAAACAAGTCAAGAATAAGAAGTGTAAAACTTCGTATAAAACTAAAAAAGTTATAAACAAGTTTTACCCGACTAAGTTAAATGCAGGAAGACATGTAAAAATTCCTAAATACTAGAATATAAATATACATTCCTTGTAAACTTGGTCACCACTGGAAAATAATACTAAATTTGGATTAATATATCTAAGTGTAGGGCAATACAATCACAAGTTAACTGATTGATTAAAATAATCATAAGTTAATGAAAATAAATGAATTTCATTCACATGAACTGTATTATATTCAAATGAATTTCAAAATACATGATAATCATTTAGCTAGATGCTTCCCTTCAGCTTTGGAAGTCGGTTGCACTCTCTCCATCCTAGAAGGAGGATTATCCAAGCTATAGGGAGAATTAATGAAGTTGAAATCTTCTAGCATTCTCCTGTTACTACTGCTTGGGGCATTGATTAGATGAGAAGGACGAACTATTTCATGGACGTCATGGAGATCATAATCCCCTAAGTATTTAGTGATTAAACACTGAGAGATGGCGTTAGGAGAGATCCATGATTTATCCATGAATGGAGGATTGTCACAATCTAGCAGCCCGAGTCCATTCTGATACCGCAGTTTGCTGTCTCGATAATGCTTCAATAAAGTTAAATAATTGGTCCATCCCCACATGTACCCTCCATCACGACTTTGCGCAAGATAATCATCAACATGGCCAACAGCCTCATTATAGACTTGCATCCATACTTCTCGAGGTTGCTTGTGAAACTGGAAAGTCAATCTCTCAACATAATGCTCAAGTCTCTTTATTACAATATCTTTCTCCTTTAATTGAGAAGATTGGTCAACAAGAGCTTTGTCTTTAGCTTTTAGTTGTGAAGATAACTTAAAAACAGCCTGACTCTTAGCTTCAACTGAGCAACTTGGTCGGCTAAGGTATTCTTAGTCCTAGACTCCTCAACAATTGTTCAAATCATTCTTGGTCGTTTAGAGGATTGGCCAGGGTTGGATTTCTTCAGAGTCTTAAGCTCCTTCAGAAGCTTAGTATTTTCATTCTTCAAAAAGGAGGCTCCTTCGTTGGCATCACTGCTAGAAGACTTTTTCAGAATTTTCAGCTCATTTTGAAGTTTATTGCTCTCATCCTCCGAAATCGTGGCTCTCTAAATTCATTTAGTTCACAATTCAACAATAACTCCTTCTTCCTGTATGCAAAGGCATATTTTTCTAGTTTCTGCTCAAAACCCAACCTTCACTCAATGCCTTATACTTAGCTTCGTAATCATCATACAGTAGATCTTTAGATTTATTATGATCTTCTTACAAATCTTCAATCATCTCATAATATGCAACATTGTTGGTCATAGTCCAATCAAGAAGAAACTTGAGATAAGTGTATGTATCCTTTGCCGGATTAGAAGCGTCTGCACCGATTAGGTCAGCTAATTCTTTATCTGTCAAGTCCAAGTGATCAGATTTGAACAAAGTGTTATAGCATTTTAGTAGGTTGGAGTCAGTAGAGGTAATTTGTTCCATCTTGGCCATAAATAAGAAAGACAAAGCATTTATTTATTAACAATAAAGGAAGAAGACAGAGCCACAGTCGAACAAAAATAAACGACATATGAAGTGAAAGAAAATTTCTTTGAATGATAAATAAGGAACATTAAAAATACATCAAGGGAAAACCAAAATAATATCCAAGAAAGTTTAAAAATACAAATATTAGAAGACGATCAAATCTACACCTTCTTCTTATCCTTCTCCACATCAGGGATAACTTTCTCGACAGAAGGGTTAGCTGAAGTTTTTTTCTTGGCCAACAGAAGAAGTAATAGAGTTAATAAAAAAAGAGGATTCCCCCGAAACAGCATCATCCTAAATTTTGTCATCAAGGTTGGGGGAAGTGCGAGGGTCATAACTAAGAAAAAGATCAGAATCCTTAGCAGTACCAACCTCCTTTGAAGCTGCCGACCACCCTTCCTTAAAAAAAATATTTTTTGCATACCCAATTTGTGCATAGGTAGAAGAGATGGATTTATCCCAACCCTTATTAAAGGAGTCTTCTCTAGTCTTCTTTCTGTTGGCCTTCTCAGTAGATAAGTCCTTCGTCAGTTTGTCTACTTGATCTTCAGCAGCCTTTTCCATGCACTCAACTTAAGCAGAGGCGAAAGAAGCCACAATCAGAGCTTCCTCAGCCTTTTGTCGAGCTTCTTCAACAGTCTTAATTTTCTACTCCCAAGCCTTTTTCTTTATCTCTAAAGCTTATTGGGAATCCAGTACAGATTTCTTAAGACCTTCAAAGGCCTCCTCTACTTCTCCCGAAAAAGAACGTAGCTGATCATCCTTCCCCACGATTTGGTTATTATTAACCAACAACTGCAAGAAAAAGCCAAATCAATACAAATCAAAGAAGAAATGGACAGTATCTGACCAACTTCAAATATGAAAACTTACTAAGGTTACGCTTTGAGTATCTCTTGATGATAGTTATGATCTGGACATTAAGACAACAATAACTTTATAGTGTGGAAGGGTGCCAGACTTGATCAATTTCCTCTCCAAATTGGGACTAAAGGCTACATATGAGACAGTAACAGAGGGGACCATGCCAACCAAACCTTATTGATCGAAATCAAAAACCTGCTCAACCTACTTAGCACCAGGACCGTTCCTTAGTCTTTTGACAAGAAACTCATCACCTTTGGGAACTAGGGGCTTCTTGCTAGCCTTAATCTCTATCTTATGAACATCAGTATCAACTGATTCCTTGGAACCAACTCCAGAGTCATCCTCCCAAAGGTTGGGAATTTTTCTCTTACCCATGAGGATAGAGAGAAGAAGATCGAAATCAAAGGAAGAAGATGTGCCAACTTCAGCACCAACACCAGTAGATTTAGTGCTCGAGGAAGTATACATTGTATCTCTCTCCAAATCAATTACAATTGAAGGCACAACAGTTATTGGCCTAGCTACTAAAGAAGTGATGCAAGTTTTATACTCTAGAAGTACAGAGGTTAATCGAGGATGTTATTATCCTACCCTTTGGTTCAGACCCCACAAAAATTTGAGTTCTTCCAAATTCACTTCACCTGGCTTGGGGCACTTTCTCTTACGTTCTTCTGCAAAAAAGAAACAAATAACAGCAGTTAGAATATATCAAAAAAGAAATCAATAAAGAAGGGAAAAGCAATGAAATAACGACCTATCCCATTCCCAGACAAATGGCACCTAGGGCTATGATAGGCATCTTTATTCTCAAGTAGAGCATGTTGCCATTTTTTTACTATTAAAGCATGATCCCAATAATCCTTATTGAAATTAAGAAAATGCAACACCAAAGACATATTGTCTTGTTTATTTTTCAAATAATAAGTGTTCTCCCATGTAATAGACAATTTATAACATAACATAATCTCTGGAATCCAAATATAGGTCCTATAGATTTCGTTCAATCTGCTCACACCATTAACAACTCTCCATATATTAGGGGTTATTCTCGCTGGAACAATGTCAAAATATCGTCAGATATGAAGAAGAAAAGGGTTTGGTGGAAAGGAAAAATGCACTCAACTATAAACAAAGTTGGTATCCAATGACCCTCAGCTAAAGAGTAAACATCTACAGGGTTGGGAGGTATTTCTAAATCGACCCAAGAGGGAATTTTATATTCTTTCCTAAATGCCTCTATAGAATCATCATTAACGATGTAAACCATGGCTTAAAAAGAATGAAATGAAGAAAAATTGAGAGAAAGAAAGAATTATTATAGAAGATTAAGGACTCAACAAGAACTGTCAAAAGAAAGGATGAACGATGGGAAACTATTGCACAAAAGCTCAAAAATGGCTGCTACAATTCGAAAGTTTGGGGTAAGGCAAAACCTGAAAAAACATCTTGCCTTTTATAGGTTGCCTAAAATATAGTGAATGAAATGATTAAATGTACCAACGATTGACATTCCAATGGCTTCGTGAATCAAAAGGTTAAAAATACCCATTTTCCCTTTAGCTAAAATTCAAATTATCTGCAAAAATGCCATTTTCAAACAGTGCCAGTAAATTTTACAAATGTGGAAGGTCGTCTGCAGAGTAAGCATCATGAAAATACTCCGAGTTACTTATAGAATCAAATGATCCATACTTTCACACAAGTGTCAATCATGGAACATTGGGGAATCTGTTGATGCCAAAAATTATCCACCCACGTGTACCAATTAGAAGTGAACACGTATTCTCCTACATGGCCAAAATCCTAGTGACTAAATAGTAACTCTGCCGACCAACACAAGGATTGTCGACTAACACAAAGAAGGACGACCAACAAGACAATGAAGCGTCATCATACCAAGGGTCATAGTTCACATAGTTTATAAACCAAACATCACATTCATTATGTAAGGAGGTAAATGCTTAGTTATATAAAATCATTCCATCCCTTGACATTCTGACCCTTGACGTCTGGGTCACTATAAATACATTGTAACCCTTTCATCAAGGGCACGGTAGAATGAATTCTAGGCTATTCTTATTGACAAGGATACCTAGCTTTATGTAACATTTGAAATCAATAAAATAACAGTGGACGTAGGATTTTATATAGCTGAACCAATTTAAAAAGTCTCTCTCTTTATTTACCATTTCAATTACATATTTTATCTATGATTATAAAATTAATTCAAGTCTAGTATTTTACATCAACACCTGAGGCGAGGAATATAAGCATAAGGTGAATCCTCTTACTAATGAAACCATGAAAATCACTGAAAACTATGAGGTGGTGACACCGAGGAATCATTCGACTTCCTAGGGCTGAGTCTCATCATGATTCAGCAGGAAACTGCACCGCCAGATCCGTTACCCAATATTGTAACTACTAAAACACCTCTCCTTAATAGGCATGCCATTTCAGTCTAGCCTGCTCCAGCCCAACTAAATCCTACTATTTACCCAATTAAAGAAAACCCTTAACTTATTGCTAGTTATTCCATTTCTGATATCAATGTAAACGATACCTCTTTGATGATGTTCTCAATATTGTATTCCATGAGAATGAAATGAACGAAGATTTTAAGTATCTTTTTTTCCTTACATTAATTGCATTGATTCCAATCAAACTTTTGATGATGATGATTTTGTAAATGAATCATTCTTAACTTATCTCAATAAGGAAAATAATATCTAACATCGTCACGTTCAAACTAATGATGATAATACTATTATTATTAATCTCGGTTCTAGTAGCCATATGCACGAGATTAGGATAAGGTCCACCCTTAACGATTATGAACGGGTGTAATTCGACGATCTTCTAAAGAGTTCGTGGACGTCTTCGGATGGTACTACGATGACATGCCTGATATTGACCCTATGATAGGTTAGCATGAGATCGTCACATTCCTAAAAAGAAAACCATCAAATAAAAATTGAGGAAGCTCCGAACTGAATGGTCCATTAATGTGAAAGGAGAGGTAGTCAAGAAACTAAAGGTGTGCATCATCTCCATAGTTAAATACCCTACATGTCTTGCAAATATCATCCCTATACCGTAATTAGGAGGAAAAATCCGCATGTCCATCGACTATTGGGATCTGAAAAAAACATCCTCAAAGGATTATTAATCTCTGCCTAATATTAACATGATCGTGGACGAGATATCCTGTCGTGCTCTTAAATCATTTTTTGATGAATTTTTTAGCTATAACGTGATTAAAATGCCCCCTGACCACCAGGAGAAAACTCTTTTCATCACCCCGTAGGGAACCTTCTGTTACACCGTCATGTTGTTTAGACTCAAAAATATCGAGTCTACCTACCAAAGGGCCGCTAAAATAATTCTTCACAACCTCATTCATAAAGAAGTCTAGGTCTATGCTAACGATATGATCATAAAGTTCAAAACTTGAAAAGGTCATATCCCTGCCCTAAGAAAATTTTTCGAGGGACTACGGTAGTACCAGATGTAGCTCAACCCACAAAAGTGTGTCTTAGACGTCACTAAAGGAAACTACTTGGATTCATGGTCAGTGAGACAGGATTTTAAGTAGACCCCATTAAACTGAAAGACATACTCGAAATTCCACCACTCCAAATAGAAAAATAAGTACGCAGATTCCTAGGTAAGATGAAATACACAATCGGTTTATCAGTCAATTAACCTCTATTTGCGAACCCATTTTTAAACTTCTCCAGAAGGACTTGACCAAAGTCTGGAACGAGGCGTGCTAATATGCCTTTGACCAAATCAAGTCATACCTCACTCGACGTTCCGTGATCATGCCTTCAAAACTACGTCTCCCTCTCCTCATATACTTTACTATCACCGACACCACTATAAAAACTTTGTTGGCCCAATAGATTGAAAAATACCTCAAGGAAAGAGCCATCTACTACATTAGTCAGAAGCTAATCAGGTACAAATTCAACTACACAACCTTGGAGAAAGCATGTGTCGCCTTGGTCTGGGTCACATAGAAATTATGGCACTATATGCTTGCATTACACATCATACTAGTATCCCGAATGGTTCTCATAAAATATCTGCTAAAAAAACTCGTTATGTCAAGCCGAATGGACCACTGGTTGATGTTACTAGTCGAGTTCGACATTCTATATGTCACACAGAAATCCATGAAGGTTAGGGCTATCTTTAACTACCTTATTGATCATCTTATAGAAGGAAACAAAGTATGGGTCTCCAAATTTCCTGATTATGACATCCTCTACACCTCTCAGGAGGACCTCAAATGGAAAATGTTCTTCGATGGAGCTGACAATAATAAAGGATATGGAATTATGATACTCTTTATCTCTCTCGATGACTCTCATACCCCTATTGCCATTAATCTAGACCTCCCTTGCACCAATAGTATGACTAAATACGAGGCATGCACTATGACACTCGAGATCGCCCTCGAGAAAGGAGTCAAGCAATTAGATGTCTATGGTGACTCTACCCTCATTGTTGGACCAATTTTAAAAAAGAAATAAATGTCAAAGACAATATCATACCCTTCCACGATCACCTAGAAGAGCTTGCCTCCCCATTCAAAGATGTCACCTTCCTTTACATCCCTCACTCGAAGAATAGCCTAGCTGACGCCTTAGCAAACTTTACCACATCGAGCTGAGGGAATAATAATGGTCCCTATTTTTAGGTAAGAAAAAAGCTACACCCACACACTATTACCACATCGAGCTCTTCACTAAAGAAGATTATAAAATGGCGGGATTATAGTACTATAACATTTTGCACCTTCTCAAATATGGTAGGTATCCCCAAGATGCGAATAATAAAGACTGTACGACCCTTCGTAAGCTAACTACCTATTACATCGTCTGTGATAAAGAGCTTTTCAAGAGAAACTTCGATGGGACCCATTTGCATTGCATAGCACAGCTAACATTGAAGAATGATGCAGAAAATCCACAACGGGGAATCTCTTCCCTTGAAAATCTCTCAATCTCTTATGAAAAATATCAAATGTGGGTTTCCATCTGCCTTCCGAACCGCTTTAATACCCTATTAACTAATATAATCCCATTTTCCACGTAACCCTAAGTATAAAATGACCCTCCTACCCTTATACAGTTCCTGGTATGTCTAAAATGTCCTTGGAACCCAATCATAACAACCGGGTACCTATTCTGGACTATTTCGACCCTTCTTGAATCACTGGTGCACTAAAAAAGGTCATCTGAGTCACACAACTACAATTATACTAACATCTCATTAATTGGGCCCAACACGTGCATACTCTACGCGTCGCCTACAAAATATACTGATCTACCGATGTAACACTCTATCTATATATCGTAATAAATTGTCGCTTTCACTCATAATAGAAATACTCAAATCAAATCACCTCATTACACCGATACTAGATGTGCCCAAAAATTAATACCAACGATCTACCAAATAAATATCGTCTCCAAAATAAGCTCTAAGGATCCTCACATCAAGATTACTACACTAACCTCAATGCCTATAATATCCTTAACAAAAAACTCTTTATCTCCAAGAAACACATCTAACACTTATGCTAGACCCAATACCTTAAGGAGTACGAATAAAAAAGGGGATCAAAGATTGGTAACACGGAAGCTAAAGTGGACTCACAACCTACGAGACCTAAGACCATGCTCTGATACCATCTGTAGATAATAATAAAATAAATATTAATTCTTTACTCGCTAATTAATATTTACCGATATCAATTTAATTTTTCTAATTAAATTGATAAATCCATGCACATGTGGAAATTTAAAATACGGGTAAAAGTAAGGGGTATTACATTCTTTCCCCCTAATAACGGAATTTCGTCCTCAAAATTTGAAGATAGCTGTCATAAAAAGATTTGGATACTTTTCTCGCACGAAATCCTTGATTTTCCTCGTAGACTAGTCGACGCTGTGGTGCTCCCATAGTAAACATACTAACAATACCACCCTTGATCGAAGCTTTAACTCACTACGGCGAAAAATGACAATAGGTCTCTTTGTAAATGTGGTTGTATGAATTTGACTCAAAAACCTTTGATACTAATTTAAGAGTTAAGTGCAACAAAATAAATTGTTCCCAAATTAAACAAAATAAATAAATCCCAAATTTTAGTTAAACCTTAACTCATGCATCTAAGTGATTTAAAATCATTAAATCAGGAAGCATGTAATGGAAACCAATTTTCAGGAAAAAATCCCCGAAGGGAAAAAATCTTTTTATTTCCCTAATAATTTATATATCACAACTTACAAGATTACAAGAGAAATCGGCAATGAATATCCGCAGATACCCATAAGGACTCAACTTAAATCAGTAATGAACTCCCACAGCGAATTCACAAGACATCAAGGAACACCCTAATCACTCCTAATGACCACAGTCGTAGTCAACCAATACCTCCCTCAAGGGGTACCAAGTCAGTCGTAGATTTACCCTCTCTACATGAGAAACTTCAACAAGATTGTATCTTAGGTTCAAAAACAGTTCACCAAAATATTGATATGTTTTGTGAATTGAAAACAAAGCTAAAATTCCCAAAAGTGAGAAGACAAATGTTTCTGCCTAAGCAGTTTTCGTAGAATGAAATTCTCAAGTCTTCTAAACCAAAATGAACTGTTTAACATGTTATTTACAAAAATGTAAGGCACCCGAACGCTCGAACGAAAATAACCTTTCGCTCGAACGAGGACACATGCCGCTCGAACGACAATTTTTTAAACTTCGAAAAAATTCTCTAACGAAAAACTTCGCTTCAACACTTATAAAATATTTTATAAAAAATATCCCATCATCTTAAGTGAAATGCTAAGGTATAAAAACACAACCTTACCAAAATTAATCTGTCGAAGTCTTGAATGTTGAAGAACTTTGATATTCGGATCAGTCTTGATGCATGATTGAACTTGAATAATCTTCGACGGTTGTAGCAGTGTACGACATACTCAAATGTAAACCGGATTATCAAATAATGTCCTTACAAATATCCCCCCTATGTCTATGCCGACATAAAAATAAATAACATATGAATTATCAAATCAAAATTCCTAAACAAATCTAATACCCTGCCATGAATCCAAAGCTGAAAAGGTACTAAACATGCAAGTATCAAACTTTCTTAAAAAATATTCAACATCAAATCTTCAAGCTTTTCTCATCAGGGTGTGCAAACCAATGATTATCAAACTTTATACCTACACACATGAGACAGAGAAAATACCTTCGTGACACATCGAGTTTGAAATGATATAAGAATAAATCAATCATTAATAATCAAATCTCCCCCATAATGCAAAAACTCTCCCATAATTCGTTCTCCCCCTTTTTATTTGACTGAAATAAACAAGGAAACACGTAAAAAATATAAGCATGGAGTTGTCATGACAAAAATGTGCATCGTAAACATGGATCAAACTATGCTCATTAAAAGTAGTAACTCAAAAGCTTCCACAAACTATTTTTTATCTTTCATTTTTTCATACAAAAATGCAGAAATCCTTTTACAAATATCACACACCATGAATTTAAACTAAGACAACCAAATCATGGAAATAGAATGAATGGATGTGAACATATTCAATAGGCGAATTAATGTAATAAAACATAACATATGTGCACGATGAATATGTGAACTCCTAACGAATGAGCTCAAAATCGTCCTTAGGTGTTGAAAAATTGAATTTAAATGACATCATCTTAATCAAATCGAAAAATCAAAGTCAAACATGGTTTTCAAACCAATAACGTCTAAAACTATGTGACGCTTTTTCATAACTTTGTCAGGACGTGAAAACCCATTTTATATTCCATCCAAACTCCCTCATAAATAATAATGCTTTTTATTTTTCTTTTGAGGCGATGAAACTAAACTAAATTGGCCCATTTTTGGCATATTTTTCTTTTTACTGCCTTTCATTTTTTTAGGTTCTTTTAAACGATGGCTTTTAGGATGAGTCAATTTTACACTCTCGCAGCCCTTTCCCGTGAACACTCATCATTTTTTGCAATTTAATTCCTCACGGTAAATGGTTATTACATGCACTACTTTCATTGTCAAGTTTTATTGCATTTGGTTCGTTTTAAAGACAGAATTGAGATGAAAACACATCAACCAACAAGTGATAGACAAGAACAAACAAATTCACGCAAGTGTACAATAAAGGAACTCATATGTCAAACATGTAGGTAGTAACAACTAATCACATCTCAATGACTCCAAATATTGTAAAGCACAAAAATGATATAATAACACATATCAAAGCACTATCAAATAGTCGCATGGATATGAAATTAAATTATGACACGGTCATCCTAAATATCCATTCATATACAGTGCAAAACAAAATACATAAATCTTTTTGGATTTTTCAAACATTTTATCAAAATAAAATCTTTATATAGTTTTTAAAAAATTTCAAAAACGAAAATCTAATAAAAAAAAAGGTACACATGTCATAACACTAGAAAAAATATATCATGAAGTACAACTAGGGTATGACAAACAAATAACACGATCAACTAAAAGATCTAACATGGGGTGAATCACGTGCAATCAAACAAGAGTTATGAACAATCAATCCAAAAGCCTCTAAATCCAATTTCCTAACCCGGACAGATTTAAAACGATACGAGGGGGTTTGAGGAGTCGAGTTTATTCTTTAATTAGCTTCCTAGGAGTATTTTGAAGTCTGTAACAGAAACACCTAATATGACCTTTCCTACCACAATGTGTGCAAGTGTAAATAGGGCGGTGCATATTCCCTAAAGGCGGACCACTCCTAAAATTTCTAGGTGGCACTATCCTAACATTCCTAGGTGGCACTATCATAATGTCTTGTGATACCCCGCCTAATAAAATATCGGGTGATCAATCCTATTCCAAAGTAAAATAGGAATCTCATATGTTTCATTCTCAACATCACTGTCCAAAACCAATATATTACTAACAACCTATTAGGCCTGGCATCAAAATTTTAATTTACTAATCTTTTTAACCAAACCAACCATAAGGAAAACAATCACAACAGTTTATATACACAAAACTAAAATGAAATAAGATAACCGAACTCTCGGTACAACATATAATACAACCAAATCGAAGTGTCACAAACTAAAATGCGGTAACAAAATACATGAATACAGTAGGGCCATCAGCCCGAATGTTACTACAATACCTCATATCTAGATCACAAGGATAGAGGCATCTAAAATAATCCTACAAACATCCACAACTGCTGTAGCAACGTCTGACTCGAAAGAATCATCATCCAGGTGTCCCTGTGACTAGACATCTAAAATATATACATATATAGCAAGAGAGAGGGAAAATAGAGAAACGGACCAGAGCCCGATTTTTGAAAATATTTAGCAAGTGGTATCGCACTCCAAAGAGATACACCTCACCCCTCCTCTAATAGTGCACACCTATCGCATACATTTTTAAACAACCTAGTCAAGATACCCTCCATAAGTAATCTCTTTCACACATCTTCTGAATTCTCATAACTATCACTACCCCGACGTGATATAATATAAGTTATACCATAAGCTAACACATAAGCTTTAATTGGTGTAATCATCGCTTATATATATATATCGTTCATTTTTCGAAACTTTCACTACTTTAAAATAGTAATTTCACTTTATTATATAAAGTCCCATATATATAATTCTCACTTTAATATACGGATCACAGTTTAATTCTGGATAAAAATATCCCGAAAGGAGAATAAAATCTTATTCATCGTACACTTTACACAAGTCTAAATTATATTATTTCACATCTTCATATACGTTCAATATCCTATACGCAACAAGTATATTTATACCTATATCGCAACCATAAGTATAATAACCATCCCACCGAGCTATAAATCGAGGATGCAGTCTCAAAGTGCTATCATTATCCGGGTATACTAAACTTAACCCAGGATCCAAGTCTGACTCACTCAAGATCATGGTAAAAATACTAAGCGATGGACGCAGTCATATTCCATCCTGAAAGTGGAATCATCATCGCACCCAGATGCGGGACGATAAGACCTCGGTACTATACTCTCCCTGCTCTCAAGCCAGGGGATTCACCCACATCGCGCAACCTCCCGGGATAGCACTAGAGATATATGTATACATAAATATATCATTCACATACGGATATATTTATAACCAAATCATATATATATTGTAAAACACCCGTACATATGATATATATCACTTCCCAATATAACATGGCTATAATTACCAAACTCTCATAACAATAGTCAAAATCTCGAATGTTCCCATTTGTAATAGTATATAAGTATTCACACACTTAAAATACTAAACTTATAAGTATTCTCTTACTTAATATTTAACTCACACCTTAATCACTTTTAAGGATTTTATATAAACCCGAATATACCGATTCATAAGAATTAAATAAGTATACACGCAACGTATTTTACTCCCATAGGTATCACATCACCTATAATAATAGTCATCAATGAAGACATACCAGATAATAACTTAATCCTCTCTAGACCATATCCTAATTTCCATCCTACTCGCATC
The DNA here is from genome assembly GCA_949130495.1 of Sambucus nigra. Taxonomy (NCBI): domain Eukaryota; kingdom Viridiplantae; phylum Streptophyta; class Magnoliopsida; order Dipsacales; family Adoxaceae; genus Sambucus; species Sambucus nigra. The sequence continues at coordinate 805,806,066 of OX422208.1, forward strand.
CTAGGATTCACTTAATTGTAATCGACCCATATTTATTCTCTACTCATCCTCTCTAGACCATATCCTAATCACACTTGCCTAAGACTTCTCTCGAATGTTACTCGTCCTAAATATTTATTAAATCCATACCTTGGATTGTACACTCAAGTAATACAAGGTTCTCTCTTTCAACCCAAGGTTTACTCACCCTCAATTCCATTATCTAGAAGTCCTAATATCATATCTAGAATCCCCTACAATAATCTCCAATTTATAAGTTAACCCCCCCTAAACTTAAGGAAGAAGAATTTTCAATTCCCGATGTTGCGAATCGATTCGCCCTAACTATGAATCGATTCAGCCAAGCGGATCAATTCAGTCTAAATCCGAATAGGTTTGAACATGATCAGTAATCAGGTCTTTAGGGGAAAATCGATTCTCCCCAAATGTGAATCGATTCGACCAGAGACATCCCTACAAGTCTTCTTAAGCGAATCAATTTGCCCCAAATGCGAATCAATTCGCCCGAATAGGGGCTGACAGTTCGAGGGATTTCTTCATCTCCAAAATCCCAATAATTCATCCCAACCTCCATTTTTGTGTTTTTTAATCCCAACCAACAATAATATAATCATCCAATCACTAATTTATAACTAACACGTCAATTATTTTATGGGATAAAACAATTTATCTTGGATTTCAAACCCTAAAACCAGTTAAACTCTCATTTCTCGTTTCTAACCATATATACACACAATTAACATGGGTTTAACACTAAAATTCATAAAGAGTTAACAACACATTAATTTATGAACTCAAAATCAAATTTCCCAAATTTATTTCAAGGGTTTCAACCCAAAAATCATATAGTTTACCAACTACAATATGTGATACACACACTCAATTGAATAAAGCAAGTAAACACTTGCCTCGTGGATAAAATCCGACGACCTCGAGTCGAATCCCGCGAAGTTTGGGCCGGAATCCCCTTTCTCTTCTCCCTTTTTCTTCTTCCTTTATTTCCTTATTCTTTTCTCTCTTTTATTTCTTCTTTTTCTATCTCTCGTGCCTTATAAGAGAGAAAATGAGTTTATCTCCTTATTAAACCAAAAAATGACACGTTTACTCAATTGCGAATCCTTACTAGTCCAAAAGTCCCCAGAACCCAAATGCTACTCCCTGGTACTCTATTCTGACTAACTCGGCCATTCCGAAACCAACTGTGCACTCAAAATATCCATCCGAGCCACTGAAGTAAATTTGAATAATCGGACCCAACACTTCTCAACACGCATTTTCCCCAACGTGAAATAATTTTCGTCGCTTTACCCAAATGCGACAGGACATAAAAAATATTCTGACTCATTTACTTAGTCCCAAAAGTAGATGTAACAGACATCGGTAATAATCTAACACTCATAAATTCCAAAATTACTATTCACGATAATTCCTCTAATTATCATATTACACCCACTTATGTAATTTGAATATCCATTAAAGTATGGGGTATTACATACTCCCCCTTACAAAGGAATTTCGTCCATGAAATTCGAAAACAACTCGTGCCACCAACCTAGGATCGCTAATCACACAATATCCTAGTACACAGAAGTCGAATGGTACAAACACAATTGTACTCTACCAAATACCCATTCTCAGTACCCACCTATCTCAAGGCTTATACTCTAACGCACTAGCTTAACCACAAGCTTAATTAAATATCTACATGCTGAAACACTACCTCGGTCATAAGGTTAACTCTAACAATGACACATTGCACCTAGTTCTTCTATAATCGTATTTAAAGATAACGAGCCTATAACCTTATGACCGAGGTAGTGTTTCAGCATGTAGATATTTAGTTCTTCTATAATCGTATTTAAAGATAACGAGCCTATAATCATAGCTCTAATGCATTGATCTTATAGGAAAGTCGCATAACACTAAGCGTCATATTGTATACATCACGACATAGAATTCCCCCAAAAAGGAAACTACACCAGCCCTTGAATACTCCCGTCAGTCTTCCATCTCATCTCAGGTGTGCTAACTCTTGTTACACCTATATAATTATATTATTGCATATCTCATACGACGTTCAATCCATCACACTCGAATTCCATTTATAACTGCCCCAAAGCATATTCTTCAGCTTTATATACTACGCCCCTTCTATCTCGGATGGTATATAAAATCAACTTACCAAGGTGTCCACACACCCTATAACTTGTGCATATCTGCACAACTATTTCAAATGTCACACATGTAACACATTCTCCAAAAATGAGCATCACTTCCTCGGCCTGGTGCTAGCACTAGGGTACTCTCAACCCGAATTACTCGAGATTCAATTCTTCCTAAACCTGGAAATTTAATCCTTCTCAAGGCTAACCTACCAATCTTCTTGTGGTAAACCTACTACAATCTCCCTATTTCAGAGCTACCGGCCCCACGGGATTTTCATCACGATACTTTAGGATCGGTGTGTTTTCCTATACACGTAAAATGATCACTATACTAACTATATCCCTAGCGCCCAAGACCTTTCTCAACTTTCGACATTCGCTCGGTTTCATGCATGGGATGTCTCGCAAAGTGAAATCGAAACAAGGAACCCTCCCGTTACACTACTACCTCGCATCATCGGTCATCAAGATATAATGGCCTAAGACACACAACTGAAAAGTTCAAAATCCTACCTCGCAAACACACTAACGCGCTTTTACCTCCATGTCTTTCCATTTTGACAAAATGGAAAGTCTAACTAATCAGGGTACCTATACTCTGCACAAGTGTTACGAACATCACACACAAAACATATTACCTCAGTATTAGCCTCCTAGTCACGGCATGGCTATAAGACTCAAATCAATTTACTTAATCTTACCTCACCCATTACTTATAGTGAGAGAAACATTCCAATTCTTTTCCACGGCACTTCCGTCTCCATAAGGCCATAATCATCACATGGCTCTCAGTTTATAGTGTTTTCTCCACACTAGGTAATTTATCATCAAAAGCAAAATCCTAGCATCCAATAACATCTCTCCATTCCCAACTTCATTAAGTTTCATTCGTGGAGTGTTTCGCAAGCGAAATCCAAACAAGGAACCCCTCCGATACACTACTACTTAACTTGTTGGTCATGGAGGTCTGTTAGCTTAAAATATGAAACCGGGATATTCTTATCTCGTCTACCAATAAAATATGGTCAGAACTTCTACTTCTCTCAAGGAGACATACCATAAAGTTCTTGTACTAACTCTAAGCCCTTTGCGCGAACAACAACGAGCTTAAATTCACAGCTTACCAATAAATCCTGCATACCTTAAATCACATCTATAAGGTCGCCACGCACTAAAATCATGATAACGAAGCATCTACTCATTGAAGTTACATCTAAACATATACTAAAGGCGAGCTCAATCTGTATCCAGGTGAGATATTGCAAAAATAACATGTTTCACCCTGGAACCGCGGATATGATAGCCTTATAATCACTAGCCTACTATCGCTCCAACCATCCACGAATAGATTATACTCATAAATGTAACATACTCGTATAACACACATAATACGAGTAGTGTACACCAAATATAAGCTTAAGATAACAACACCCGCTTCCACAGCGAATGAAGAGAATAATAGAACCCCGCTACCGCGGAAAAACATATATATATACACTCTATAATATTATCGATACTAGCACTAAACTCAAATCACACACAAGAATCTACGGCTAACAAAATATTGTGACTCAATCCTATACCAAATTAAAAAAGGAATCTCATATAGTTCATTCTCAGCATCACTATCGAAAACCAATATATTACTAACAACCTATTAGGCTTGGAGTCAAAATTTTAATTTACAAATCTTTTTAACCAAACCAACCATAAGGAAAACAATCACAACAGTGTATATACACATAACTAAAATGAAATAAGATAACCGAACTCTCGGTACAACATATAATATGACCAAATCGAAGTTTCGCAAACTAAAATACGGTAAAAGAATAGCTGAATACAGTTGGCCCATCAGCCTGAATGTTACTACAATACTTCCTATATAGATAGCAAGGATAGAGGCATCTAAAAGAATCCTGCATGCATCCACAGCTGCTGCAGTAGCGTCTGACTCGAAAGAATCATCATCCAGCCATCCATGTGTCTGGACACCTAAAATATATACATATATAGCAAGAGAGAGGGAAATAGAGAAATGGGTCAAAGCCTGAGTTTTGAAAATATTGAGCAAGTGCATCAAATGATATATTTTTAAACTATGAATCTCTCAAATTTAAGCCGGTATCGCACTCCCATGAGATATACCTCACCCCTCCTGTAATAGTTCATACCTATCGCATACATTTTTAAACAACCTAGTAGAGCTACCCTGCCTAACTAATCTCTTTCACCCATCTTCAGAATTCTCATGACTATCACTTACCCGACGTGATATAATATAAGTTATACAGTAAGCAAACACATAAGCTTTAATTGATATAATCATCGCTTATATATATAAGCTTTCACTACTTTAAAATACCAATTTCACTTTAGCATATAAAGTCCCGCATATATAATTCTCACTTTAAAATACGAATCGCAGTTTAAATCCGGATAAAACTCTCCCGGAAGAAGAATAAAATCTTATTTATCGTACACTAATTATATGATTTCACATCTTCACATAGATTCAATATACTATAAGCAACAAGTATATTTATACCAATATCACAACTATAAATATAATAACCATTCCACCGAGCTATAACTCGAGGATGCAGTCTCAAAGTGCTATCATCATCATCCGGGTATACTACACTTAACCCAGGAACCAAGTCTGACTCACTCAAGATCATGGTAAAAATACTAAACAGTGGAGGCGGTTATATTCCCTACTAAAAGTGTAATCATCATCGCACCCATATGCAGGACAATAAGACCTGGGGACTATACTCTCCCTGCTCCTCAAGCCAGGGGATTCACCCACATCGTGAAACCTCCGTGGATAGCACTAGAGATATATGCATACATAAATATATCATTCACATATCGAGATATTTATAACCAAATCATATATATACCGTAACAACACCCGTACATATGATATATATCACTTCTAAATATACCCTGGGTATAATTACCAAACTCTCATAGCGAAAGGCAAAATCCCGAATGTTCTCATTCGTAATAGTATATAAGTATTCACACACTTAAAATTATAAACCTATAAGTATTCTCTTACTTAAGATTTAACTCACACCTTAATCACTATTAAGGATTTTATATAAACCCAAATATACCGATTCGTAATAATTAAATAAGTATACACCCAACTTATTTTACTCCCATAGGTATCACATCATCTAAAATAATAGTCGTCAACAAAGACATACTGGATAGTAGCTTAATCCTCTCTAGCCCATATCCTAATTTTCATCATACTCGCATCCTAGGATTCACTCAATTATAATCGGCCCATATTTATTCTCTAGGAATAAATATATAATCACACTTGCCGAAGACTTCTCTCGAATGTTACTCTTCCTAAACATTCATTAAATCCATACCCCGGATTGTACACTCAACTAATCCAAGGTTTTCTCTTTCGACCCAATTTTTACTCACCCTTAATTCTATTATCTAGGAGTCCTAATATCACATCTAGAACCCCCTACAATAATCTCCAATTTATAAGTTAACTCCCCCTAAACTTAAGGAAGAAGAATTTTCAATTCCTGATGTTGCGAATCGATTCACCCCAACAACGAATCGATTCAGCCAAGCGAATCGATTCGGTCTAAATTTGAATCTGTTCGAATATTATCATTACTCAGGTATTCAAAGGTGAATCAATTCGCCCCAAATGTGAATCAATTCGACTTGAGACAGTCCTACATGTCTTCCTAAGAGAATCGATTCTCCCCAAATGCTAATCGCTTCGCCCGAACAGGGGTTGACAGTTCGGGCGATTTCTTAATCTCCAAATTCCCAATAATTTATCTCAACCTCCTTTTTTGTGGTTTCTAATCCTAGACAACAACAATATAATCATCCAATCACTGATTTACAACTAACACATCAATTATTTTATGGGATGTAACAATTTCTCTTGGATTTAAACCCTAAAACCATTTAAACTCTCATTTCACATTTCTTCCCATTTCTAACCATATCTACACACCATTAACACGGGTTTAATACTAAAATCCATAAAGAGTTAACAACAAATCAATTTATGAACTCAAGATCAAATTTTCCAAATTTATTTCAAGGGTTTCAACCCAAAAATTATATAGTTTACCAACCACAATACGAGATACACACACTCAATTGAATAAAGCAAGTAACCACTTGCCTCGTGGATAAAATCCCACGATCTCGTGTCGAATCCCGTGGCCTTTGGGCCGTAATCTACTTTCTCTTCTCCCATTTTCTTTTTCCTTTCTTTCCTTCTTCTTTTCTCTCTCTTTATTTCTTCTCTTTCTCTCTCTCGTGCCTTATAAGAGAGAAAAGGAGTTTATCTCCTTATTAAACCCAAAAATGGCTCGTTTACTCAATTGCGAGTCCATACTAGTCCAAAAGTCCTCGGAACCCAAACGCTACTCCCGGGTACTCTATTCTGACTAACTCGGCCATTTTGAAACCAACCATGCATCTGAAATCTCCATCTGAGTCATTTAACTAAATTTCACTAATCGGACCCAACACTTCTGAACACGCGTTTTCTCCAACGTGAAATAATTCTCGTCACTTTACCCAACTGTGATAGGACATAAAAATATTCTGACTCATTTACTTAATCCCAAAAGTAGATGTAACACACATTGATAATAATCTAATACTCATAAATTCCAAAGTTATTATTCACAGTAATTCCTCTAATTATCAAATTACACTCACTTATGTAATTTAAATATCCATCAAAGTACGGGGTATTACATGTTCCTAGGTGGATATATCCTAACAACTCTAGGTACCTCTCTCTTGACATCCCTAGGAGGCTCTCTCACACGTGTGGGGTTGACTTTGGGAATGGGTGCAACACTAACATTGAAGACTATACCACACCTATCCTCCTTGATTTGGATAATGCCTAACATCTTATCTAGCTTTTCTGACCTAGACTCCAAATCAAACTTCACCTTACTTGACTCTCTTAAAATGTTACCAAGCTCACCTATCCTCGACTCAAGTACATGTCTAGAATACTCAAACTCTAAAAACTCCTTTTTCATAGTCTCCATCAACCCTTTAAGACTATCTCTCTCATCCTCAATATTAGTCACATGGGTAGGAAGCTCTCGCTTAGAAGCATAAAAAAGCTTCTTTTTCATAATCACTATCACTAAGGGAAGAAACACGAGATGTCGATTTATTAAAAATCTTCCTTATATTAGAGGGACACTCATTTATCCTATTACCAATTCCCTTACAACCAAGACACCTCTCAGAGTCATTTTCGACGGATGATTTAAAACAAGAATTCATGTGAACTTTCCAATTAGACCTTTCAAAAACTTGACATCTAAAATCATCAATACCACAGAAAGCAATACTTAAAAAATCTCGATCAAACACAATAACTTAGTGCAACAGGCTCTGATACCAATTTGTAAATACGGTGGTAAGAATTTGACTCGAAAAGCTTTGATACTAATTTGAGAGTGCAGTGCAGCGAAATTCACAAATTTAGATAAACCTTAACTCATGCTTAAAGTGATTTTAAATCATTAAATCGGGAAGCATGTAAAGGAAACCAATTTTCAGGAAAAAATTCCCGAAGGGCAAAAACCTTTTTCTCTCACTAATAATTTATAAATCACAACTTACAATATTACGAGGGAAATCATTAATTAATATACGCAGATAACCACAAGGATGCAACCTAAATCAATAATGGACCCCCGCTGGGAATCCACAAGATAACAAGGAACACCTACAAGCACTCCCAATGACCGCAATCGTAGTCACCCAGTACCCCCATCGAGCGATACCAAGTCAGACGTAGATTTACCCTCTCTACATGAGAAACTTCAACAAGATTGTATCATAGGTTCCAAAACAATTCACTAAAAGATTGGGATGTTTTATGAATTGGAAATAAAGCTAAAACTCTTAAAAGTGAGAAGACAAACATTTCTGCCAAAGCAGTTTTCGTAGAATGAAATTATCAAGACTTCTGAACTAAAATGAATTGTTTCACATGCTTTTTATAAAAACGTAAGGCGATAGATTACTCGAACGAAAACATCATTTTTCTCGAATGAGGACATGTGTCAATCGAACGACCTTTTTTTTAACTTTAAAAAAATTCTTTGACGAAAAAATCGGCTTCAACACTTATAAAATCTTTTGTAAAAAATATCCGAGCACCTTAAGTGAAATGCTAAGGTATAAAAACACAACCTTACCAAAATTAATCTTGTCTAGGCTTGAATATTGAAGAACTTGGATATTTGGATCCCTCTTGACGCATGATTGAACTTGAATAAGTCTTCGACGGTCATAGTGATATACGACATACTCAAATGTAAATCGGATAATAAAATAATATCCTTACACTCTCCTCATCGGAATATTCGATTGTAAGTCAGTCTTCTTGAACATTATATGCTCACACACCATGCTATCCCTGAGATACCTCCTTAGTGACGATACATAAAACACATCATGAATCTTCTGCAAGTGATCTGGTAAGGCAAGCCTGTGCGCAACATGAACTACCCTCTCAATGATCATAAAAGTCCATATATACCTAGGTACCAACTTCCCTTTCTTATCAAACCGCATCACTCCCTTCTTAGGAGATACCCGTAGCAACACCTGATCACCCACGTTGAACTCTATAAATCTCCTTTTCATATTAGCATAACTATTATGCATATCTTGAGCTACCCAAATGTGACTCCTGATCAAATCGATCTTTGATGATATCTCTTGAATCAAATCCAGCTCGAGAAGCTTATTGTCTACTAACTCTAACCAATAAGAGGGGGAATGAAAAGGTCCCATGTATAAAGCCTCAAATGGTGCCCTTCCTATAGTGAACTGGTATAAGTTATTATATGCAAACTCTTCCAAAGATAAATACTTCTCAATTTATAGGTGATAAGTCGTGCTCTGACACCGCTCTGTCCCCATCGCCTCTTAAAATTTCCATCATAAGTGGGACATAAGAATCTTATCTCGATCTGAAATAATATTAAGAGGCACCCCATGCAGTCTCACTATCTCTATTACGAGCAGCTGTGCATACTGCCCTATCGTGTAATCCCTTCGAACTGAAAAGAAATGGGTTACCTTGGTCAGCCAATTCACACTGACCCAGATGGAATCATGACCCCTCTATAATGTTTATAACCCTCTAAGAAGTCCATCAAAATACTCTCCCATTTCCATACTAGAATATCTAACGGATATAGAATCCCGGTTGCTCTCTAATGATCGACCTGCACCATCTGATAAGTGGTGCACCTGGAGACAAACTCTACTATGTCCCTCTTTATACCGGAGCACTAATACTGTCACCTCATATCCTGGTACATCTTATCCCCTCCAGGATGTACCAAAAGTTATGTCCCATGCTCGTCTTCCATCACTATGCGTCATAGGTCCTTATTAACTAAAATAATCAACCTCCTATTAAAGCATAAGTCACCCTCATAACTGACTGAGTAAGACTCCACTCCACCTACTAATAACTGTTGAATCCTCTCTTAACAAGATGGATCTAACTGTGCCTTTACAACCCTCCAAATGATCTCATGTGTGACGATCATCACTGCCATATAAGCTTAGACTATACCCTCCTCATGAATAAATTCATCCCTCTTCGTCTTTCACACTGTTGCCAACTGCCCTCTAGTCATATGGATCAATGTATCTGCCACGAAATTAGTTTTTCCTGAATGATACTAAATATCAAACTGACTAGGGTGCCTATACACCCTATACCACGTGATCATATGCACCAATACCACATATGCTACCTACATACTTCAAAAATCAACTACACATGTCCTACATTATCATAGAGTAAAGGTAACTCGATTATCCTACTAATTGAGACTTAATTCTTCTTAATATTACCCGACTTATTCAACTAGTGGTGCAAATATTCCCCCAGTTCTCTCTACATAGCACTACTTGACTCCGTTGGCCTTAAATCATATAATAGCTCTATTCTTAAAGCGTTATATCTTCATACATGAAATTCTTTATGTACTAAGCCAATGTCCTAGAGCCTAAATGTCTCTCAACTCCTAAACTTACTAATATTCATGTGTGGTTTCGCAAGAGAAATTCAAACAAGGAACCCTCCTGATACACTATCACCTAGCTCAATCGATTATTGAGATCTCTTGGCCCAATATATAGTACTGGGGAACTCAAAACCCCTTCTCCAATAACTACTAAATCTAATCTTTCAACTCCCACCTTCCTCAAGGATTCATACGATACTACGCTCGCACTATTGCCTAGCCCCTTATGCTAAGTCAGTCACAACTCGGCCTCTCAACTATCAACCATATATTCCCTGAATCACATCAGTAAAGTCCCTAGACACAGGGATCATATCTAACAATATAACTAGACTCTTTAAAGTCTCATCCCTAAAATTATATATATTTGTGCTCAACACTCACTCAGGATGAGGCATCATAATAAGAACCATACCCTACCCTGGAATAGCGATCACGATAGCCTTAATTTAACAGTCCACTATATCTCTGCACATCGTTAGCCCCTCTATACCCAATATAACATCATACTCGTACTCACTAACATGAGCATATCAGCTACTAATCATAACCTCCCAATGTCCATGCCTACTCCCTTGCAAATGTAATGAATGGGATCCCCACTACACATTGGTAAATCTATGATCAGAATATTATCTAACATTATGTCCAGTAAACCCATCTCATGCACAAATCTAGTGAAAACAAAAGAATGTGACACGTTCTTGTCACAAAAAACTCACCCCATGTTCTTATGGGTAAAAAGCATACCCTCAATTTCTAATGGTGCTAATTGTAGAGCTGGTCCACATACGTGATACACATGCCTAAATTTCCCTTGCCCCTGTGGATACGGTAATGCTTGAACTCCTAGTGGGGTGAGAAATTATGGTAGCTACTGCCCCGACTGAGCGTCTTACTACTAACCCCTAAATCCATTCGAGAACTCATGTTGCATGTGGCCCTGCTCGTCTCATACGAAATATCTCCCTGTGAAATCTATCAGCCTCTGGCTCAATTGGCTCTAATAAGGCCACACCTATCTTTGGCCTTACTGGTCCTGATACCTGCGGCCCTAATGGCCTCCAGTCTGATTCCCATGGCCCTATTTTTCCTAAAGATAATGTTATTGGCCCTGATGGTCCTACCTATAACTACCATTACACAACCTAAATCTCTTAGTCGAGTACCCATACCAAAAACCCCGCTCCTTCTTCCTACTTTGCTACTGTGGTGTCTTGTGGGCACTGTTGCCCCCAGTCTTGCTCTACAAGCTGGACTATTCTGTCCTCTTTGCTCCCCTTTGATGGAAGCGATGATCCTAAAAGTGAAGTAATGTTGCGTTAACAACACCATTATAAGTTCTCAATGTAGGCGTCCCGAACAAATGCTCGTAGATCCTTCAAGTCATCCCATTTTTAAACTTGAAAATCTTCTTCCCCTTAGTGTTCACCTCATCTGGAATGAATTTCACCAGTCGAACTCCTCCTCCTCATACTTGGCCATAGTCTGGCCATCCTTTGAGAGATCTAGAAATCTCCTTTTTATCTTCGTTTGCACTACTTAAGAAAAGAACTTAAGATCAAATCGCACCCAAAACTCCCCAATAGTCATTGAATCCCTCTTCTCTGATATGGTAACCAATTCCCACCATTGTAGAGTCTCCCTGACTAGCTTGAATGTAGAAAGTACCTACTTCTTAGTGTCACTTCACTCAACCATAAAAAAATGCCTCTAAATGTCCTGTTTTCATTAGTTAGCTGCTACAACGTCTGTACTCCCCTGAAACAAGCCCTTCTGAAAATCATGTCTGACTCTCTCCTTAACTGACAACATTGGGCAAGTCTGAACTGCTCCTGCCATCGGTGGCTGTGGCTATGCCGGGGAAGATGCTATGTCAAGTATGTCATAGAAGCATTAAATGCCTGTGCTATAATAGATGTGAGCTCTGTTGTGGTCACAGGGGGAGTGTCATGTGGCTTCTACTCAGCCTCATCCTCTACAGCACTCCTCGTTGCACATGATGGTCTACCTCTCTTGGCGTTTGGAATCTGAAACCAAACCAAGATTTGTATGAGATTAACGTCAACCATATACCATAACACAAGAATGTAAAAGCGCCATATGAATCAGTAGTCCTAAGCATAAGGCTTTATATCAAAGAAACGCAACACTAACAATGTAGCAAGTTCACATATATCATATGGACACTAGATTATGATGCTTTGATACCAACTGTGACAACTCGCATGTTCTAATAGCGAGTGGAAAATCCTCAATGAAAATAAATAGGATTCTCATTATGGTTTCATTCTAAACATCACTATCACAACAAGCAATATAAATAATACGAATAAAAAAACATACAACCAAAATGATTTAATAAGTCACCATGCATAAATAGATAGAGTGAACTGAATAAACCATCGATCACCAAGTAATAACACCCATCTAAAATAACAAAATAATAATAACAGAGTACTAAATTTAAATCTCATAGTAATATAAAATCCTATCCATTTACGACCAACACGCTCGAACTGAAAACTGAAATGAAATGATCCTATTTTGATTGAACAAGCTGAGGCATCTAAATCAAGTCCTCTAGCATCCACAACTACCGCAGTGGAAAGAATGAATCTATCCATGTGGTCTCTGTTGTTGTTGCTTCCCACCTGGGGTTTAAAAAGAAAAATAAGGAAAAACAATTATCCATAGGTCAAAGCCCGAAAACAGGAAAGCATTTTTCAAGTAGATAATTGTTTTCAATCGATTAAAATAGTAGTCTATTACTTTCATAATTAATCGGTTGCTCTCACATGAGATAATCTTCACCTCTCAACTATAGTGCTCACCTAATGTGTTCATTTTATGATCCTAACTAAACAACCCAGTCTAACTAAGACATATACCATATGTCTAAACCCAAATATGATAATACTCTCTATTAGCTAAGTAAACTACCTTCACTAAGTATACATTCATAAACAATATGGTAGCGACACACTTGCTATAAAAATAGAGGTACATACGATATACTACACTGTGCTATAAACAGAAATTCACATAATATAATAACATATGTCCGCCCGCGCTATAATTAGGTATACATATCACATCTCTCTCTCTCTCTCTCTCTCTCTCTCTCTCTCTCACACACACACACACACACACACACACACACACACACACACACACATATATATATATATATATATATATATATATATATATATATATATATATATATATATATATATATATATATATATATATCACTTGTTATATTCATATAACCACATGCCTAGAGTTGAGACCTCGCAGTTGCATCCCTCGCGTGCTATCAGGCTCCAGGCATCATGCATCACACTGAACTATCGGGTCTAAATCTCACCACCGATCCCAAACGTAAACACATACAACGGAGGTGGTCATAGACATATGTCTGGGGTTCATAACCATACCATATGGCATCCACCCGCTCTCCAAACCAATACCTATCCTCACTTATGGATAGTGGACATGCAACAGTTCTATGTCCTGAAAAATCAATCTGATATCTACTGGTCAATGCCAGGGTTGACAACCCACTATGCACAACCTCCTAAATAGCACTAATGAGTAAGTATGTTCAATATAAACAAGTATCATACACACATACATATATATACACGTCACTCTAATATGTATATATTTAATGTATCGAACTCATATGCATATCCCATAATGCATGGTTCACCGAATCCCAAAGTTCAACCCAACTTCCTGATTAATCACTTAAATTGTCACTCACTTGAATTCCTAGTTCTCCTTGAGCGAATCCACCTATTCATTGTCTTATCACACGTACCCAATCCTAAAAAGCATTCCCTAATAATCCCATACTACCTCGAAATCCCCTACGATCATTCTCCAAGACCTAATGGGTTAAAACAACACACGAACAAAAACTAGATAGGCCAGCAAACCAAACTGGTTTACTTCCCCCAAAATCAAAATTTTCAAAAGAAAGGCCAATCCAAAACCACCAATTTAAAATATTGGTGTAACGTACCTTTAATAGAAAATTTATAAAACTATTTGAAAAATCAAAAAAATACGAAACCGACGCCCTCTTCTTCGTAATTTGATTATGCACAACCTTATCCAACTTTTTATTTATTTGATCGATCGATCGACACATGTTCGAGTTATCTTCTCCAAAAATCATGTTTTCTCCACCCAAACCCTCCAATAGAGGTCCCAAACCTCAAATATACCAAGTATATCATTATACTAATATTCCAAGAGTATTTAAGCATATCTCCAGTCATGAATAATACCTCAAACACCTAAGATTATGAATCAAATTCCAATTTAATCCCATGCAGAATTTTCCTCAAATAGATTTTTAAAGATTATACCTTTTTATTCAAGTTCTTCGTGTTCATCATTTAAATCCTAGAATTTATTTTGAAATTCAAGTATGATTAATCTCAATTTATAATCAATTTGAAATCCCACATCCCTTATTATTTAGATCCCTACATCAATTAAGCAAGTTTTCATCTTTAACATCTTAAATCTCAGTTTTCTACCTCTAATTATGAAAATAAATATATAATCTTCACCTGTGACATAAATCAAGTAACCGTTTGTCTTGGTGGATTAAATTCGACATTCTCCACGTGCTTGATGACGAATTGAATCCGAAGATATATTTTTTCCCTCTTCTCCAAGCCTTTTCTCTTCTTTCATCCTCTTTCTCTCTTCTCTTGAACTCTTTCTCAATCTCTAGTGTAAAATATCACAGATGGGCGGACATCTACCTGTCGAGCCTCTTAAATACCCTCTTAATTACTCTAATATTATTTTTTCACTTAACCCTTAGTGCAAAATGACCCTCCTACCCTTATACAAGTCCTACAATGTCTAAAAAGTCTATGGAATCCAATCAAAACACTCGAGTACCTATTCTGGACTATTTCGACCCTTCCTGAATCACTAGTGCACTCGAAAAGGTCATCTGAGTCACCCAAATATAGATATTATAATATCTCATTAATCGGGCCCGACACGTGCGTACCCTGAGCATCACCCATAAAATATATCAATTGCCCATGTAACACTCTATCGACATATCGTAATAAACTATCACTTTCACTCATACGCGACATATAATAAATCACATATCTATTTAATTATCATACACAAGTAAATAATAATCAAATATATATTAATTCTTAACTTGCTAACTAATATTTACCTATACCGATTTAATTTTCTAATTAAATTAATAAATTCATGAACACATGGAAATTTAGAATATACATAAAAGTATGGGGTATTACAAAATCGACACCCCCAACAAGTATTTCCACTTTTAAAAAGTAACCTCACCATGAGGAAGAATGAAAATATTTTCCTCCTTACGGGAGACTCTTAAGACAACATTATCAGGAATTCCATATTAATTACAGAATTCTGAAAGTTATTGGCCGATGAAACTTCATACTTTGTAAAATTCTAATACATAGTAAAAGGATAAGATGGAGGATACTAGATAGGAGAACAGTAAAAAATAGAGAGAACAAAAGAAGAAAATGCAAACTACCTTAGCAAGTGGTGAAAATACAATGTATAAGGGTGTGGGAACCCTTATACGCTCTGACTTTCCATCTTCTCACAGTCATCACAACACTTAGAGAAGCATGTCACACATGCATGTGCCACCATTACCTTTAGTGATGATGCTAGGTACATAACCCAACCTTATAACTACATGCACAAACAACGCATGCAATGATTGCCTCGTGCGCCTCTAAAAATAAGCACATGAAAAAAATAATGCCAGATTAAATAGACACGTGTCGGATAACCAAGTCAAAGTGTTTAGCCAAATAATTTAGGAGACTGACCACACATACATCAATACAAGGTTAGGCCAATCGATGTGTCTGACCGATCACTGCCACCTTGGGGGAAAATGAAGGGATAAGATTAACTAAGGCCACATGGCTTAAGCCATGCGGATGAACACATGGCAAGTCACATAGGAGGAATGCAAGGAATAATCATCCTAGGAAGATTTATATATAATCAAATCTCGAAAATCATGCTCGAAAGGGATAAGGATGAATAAGCCCACGAATGTGGTACATTAAGTCTATAAATAGGGGCAAAGTATCCCACATTATGGACTAATTATAACTAGCAAACAATATTTTAGACTCTTAGTTAGCAACACTAGCACTCCGATTATTTCCCCACCCTTTATTTAATACAAACTAACCCCTTTACCCCCATGGATGTAGGCCAACCTCACGGCCAAACTACGTACATAGCTCTTTTTATTCCTTTTTTCTACATTCAAAATACTTTTGGGGATAATTCTATAACTCTACTACTTATTGTGGAAAAAAACTCCTACAACTATAGGAAGCAACCACACTTCCATATTCGTATAGGTGGGTCTATCATTGATACTTTTGTAGCTACGTACTCCACTCAAAATAGATCTACATAACTTCATTAAGAGTTATAATTTACTCAACCTTAGCTCGCACCATGATATCATGCTCCATAGGGATGGAATCGGAGTAAAACCCAGCATTTAATAATTAGCACGATTCAACCCATATCACTTGTGACTTGTTATTACCCTTTGAACCTATTTTTTGGGATATCCAGTTTATAGGTTGGGTTTCCATCACAAGTAACTCAAACATTTAAGGGATTTATTAGCATCCCACTCGAGGTGTTCCACACCTTTTCTCTTATAATAAGGATCCACCAATTTTTTGTCAGTTCGTATGTGATCCACTCTCATAACACCCATAGAGATAAACTCCCTAAGAGTATTGTGTTTGCAATGCATCTATCACTTATTACCATTATAGTAATAGCTATATACCTTTGCAATAGTCCTGGTACTGTATTAGTGGATAAGAAAAGCTAGTACCGGTCTCTCCCATAATGTGATATCTAATAGAAAGTTTCTTAAACATCTTACCTCTTCTATCATTTCAGACTCCGGCATTGATTGAGCCAAAATATTATGTTTCCCAAACTTCCATAAAACTGCACCACCAATGATAACTAATATGTATCCACAAGTATCTTTGGAGTCATTAGATAAGGTGTTCCAATCAGCATCACTAAATTCTTCAAGGACAATGAGATTCTTTTGATTGTATAATATGAGGTTCATCGTTATTTTAAGATATCGCATGACCCTCTCCACCGCATGCCAATGCTCCATACTAGGTGTACTGGTAAATCTATATAGTACTCTCATATCATAATCTATGCTACAGCTAGTGCAATTTGTATCATAACATAGGCTATCAATGATGCATGCATACTCAGTTTGGTTAACACTGTCACCAGTGTTCTTGAATAACTTTACATTATGATCAAATGGAGTACTAGCAGTTTTACAATTAAAGTAATTATATTTCTTTAGAATTCTCTCAACACAATTAGATCGATCTGAAGAAGTTCCCTTTTCAGACCCATTAATTTCAATTCCCAATATTACACTAGCTTCACCTAAATCCTTCATATCAAAATTAGCACATAATAAAGATATAACATCATCTATGACATGAATATTAAAACTAAATATAACCGAGTCGTCCATATAGAGACATGTGATAGTGCAAATGTTAGTTCATATTTATAACACATGCATTTATAACTTGCATTTATCCTATTAGAGATGATTCAACTATAAAATATATCATGCCATTGTTTAGGTGCCTGATTTAGTCTATAAAGAGATTTATCTAATTTGCACACTTTATTTTATTGACCGTGTACAATAAAATTTTCAGGTTGGTCCATATAAATCTCTTTTTCCAATTCACCATTTAAAAAAGCAGCTTTAACATCCATTTGGTGTACAATTAAATCATTTAAAGTGGAAAATGAAAATAGTATACGTATAGATGTAATTTTAGTCTCGGGTGAAAGTTTATTAAAAAAATGTCTACGTCGTGCCTTATACTTTTCAATATGACTTTCGGGTTTTAGTTCCTTTTTAAAAGAATCCACTTGCGACCAATAGTTTTACACCTCGGTAGAAGATCCTCTAAATGCTAATTTTATTAATTTAATGATTTCATTTCATCATTAATAGCTTCTTATCATAAATTGGCATCTATAGAAGACAAGGCTTCTTAAAGGGTATTAGGATCTTACTCTAATGTGTAAGCATAAAAGTCAGGACCAAAATCTGTTTCAACACGAGATCTTTTAGTTCATATTGGTTCTAAAATAAATTCATTTGGTTATGGATTTTTAGGAATAAAAACACTAATGGATGTCACACCCCCACTATTTATCAAATTAAATGAAAATTTATCTTCACAAAAATTAGAATCATTTGATTCGATAATAACTTGATTTTTCAAATCATAAGACTGATATGCTTTTTTTATTAACCGTGTAGTAATAAAAACATATTCATATGCTCTACTAGTCAATTTAGACCTCCTAGGATGGAGGATACATACATAGGATAAAAACCCCCACGTTCTAAACTATGACACATTTGGCTTATTATTTTTCTAAATTCATAAGGAGAAATTTTTATTTTAATCTCAGGAATTCTATTAAGCATGTGATACATCGTTAATGTGAGGCTCCTTCAAATTTCATAAAATGGTAACTACCAATTTAGTTAAAGTTCTATTTCTTCTTTAGACTTTAGCATTCATTTTGGGAGAATATAGGGCTATTTTCATGTATAATACCATGGGTTTATGAAATTCAATAAAAGATCCAAAAACATATTTGGTGACTATATCACTGCGCAACCTCTTAATATTGTGATTAAATTGATTTTCAATTTTATTTAAGAAAATTTAAACATGTCAAGCACTTCAATTTTATTTTTCATTAAATATACAAATGAATAATCCGTGCAATCACCAATAAAAGTAATAAAGCAACTTTTTCCATTTCTTATCGTAATTCAATCAAATTCATAAATACCCGAATGAACTAAGTCAAGTGATTTACATTCTCTAGTAACATATTTATGTGCGATCTTTGTTATTTTATCTTGACTATACCATTTTTCAAAATCATTTAGTGATATTTCTGAAATTAATCCTAAAGTTCTCATATTTTTAACAAGTCATTTATTAACATGACAAAGCCTACCACGCCACACATTAAAAGAACAAGCAATATAAGAAAATGGGAAATTTATTAATAGCATTAATGTAAGGACATATTTCTCATGTCCGTTATCTTACATTTGTGTATGTTGTACGCCGCTACATTTGGCACGTCTCAACAAGTTCTCACATGATGGCCTTAATCTAAATTCCGAGAATTAAGTGTTCAACATCTCCATCATGTGTCCCACATCTGCCTCAACGACTTCACGTTCCACGATTTTAGGGACTTTATGCAAGTGGTATGCAAGAGAAGTCAAAATAGTGAATGAAGGCAAGATATGCAAGTTCAAGGGCATTTTGGTAATTTTATAGCCGCCTTGGAAAGTTAAAGAGCTCGCCTCAACGAAGATACTACAAGAAACGAAACCTCAATCCGAGTTACGGTGGAGAAGTTATGGCCCTTTGAAAATGGAGAATAATCTTAGAAAAAGACTTGGAAAAATGCTAAGTAATTCAGCCCCATGTTTCAGCGATTTTCTGTGAACCGAAAGCCAAGCCGGTTCCGTGGAAAACCAGCTCGTGGAACACCCGAACCGATTCGGGGTACCTGATGCTAGATAGAGTTCCAGATTTTTAAAACTCTTTTTGATTTCTTTATAAAAACCAACTTTGGGGGAGTTATGTCATAAGACTTAGAGAGCCGAATTTGAGAATCCAAATACATCTAGTCTTCATATTTTTTAGTACCAAGACTCATGTTTTGATTCACACATCTTTGCCAAACCTTTGTGAATCTGTTTGCAACCCAAGAACACAACCTTGTGTTTGTTCAACCCTTATGGAGAAGACCGTCCTTCTTCTTCATTGCTGCCCTCCTGAAAAGGGAAAGTTCCAGCCGCCGACTACAGAATCGATGCCTGCGGGGTATTTCTGTGTCACACTGTATTTTTACTATAATCCGTGTAACCGTTTCTTATAAAATTATAGTGAAAATAAAAGGTTTTGCCCCTTCGGGGGTTTTTTCCTCACATGTGTGTGTTTTAAATGTTCTTGCATGATTTCACCATCTTGTTCAATCACACCTAGATGCATGTTTAGGACTTAATTGATAAAAACTGAGTTTAATTAAATGGTCTCTCTATTTGAACGCATGCGCACTCCTTTCAAATTGGTATCAGAGGCAAATACACAACTTTACCATGTAATTTTCTATAATTTTTTTTCTAAGATATCAATTTTCTGAAAAATTGATTTTTGAAAACGAGTGTGTTCATAATGGAGAAATTATATAATACAATGCCAGTTTTTGACGGGAAAAACTATGAATACTGGAAAGCCCATATGAGATCTGCATTAAAAGTCATTGATTAATGTGTCTAGATTTTGTTTGAAAGAGGGTGGAATCCTCCCTCCGTCACTATTATTAACGTGACTAGTTTAAAACCTGACACTACTTGGACTGAAGAAGAATTTAAATGGTCATCTTTTAATTCTAAGGGTTTATGTGCTATTTCTAGATCTGTTACACGTGATGAGTTCAAACGCATAATGACATGCATCACGTCAAAATAGGCATGGGATGTTTTACAACTTACCCATGAAGGAACTAATGTTATGAAAGAGTCTAAACTGCAAAATTTAACAGCTCAATTTGAAACAATCACCATTCTTGAATCTGAATGTTTTGATGAATTTTATGCTAGACTGTCTAATATTGTTAACACTAGCTTTAATCTTGGTGAACACATTCCTAATTCTAGAGTTGTTAAAAAGATTCTTAGATCACTGCCTAAGCGTTTTATCCCTAAAGTCATTGTGCTAAATTCTATGGGTAATTTAAATACACTTAAATTGGAGGAACTTGTATGAGACTTGCAAACTTATGAAATTGATATGTTTCCTAAATCTGTTAAACCTAAAGATAAGGGAATTGCACTTAATGCCCAATAGAGAAAATGTGAGGGGTCAGCAAGAAAGAGGGAGTCATCTAGAAAAAGAGAGATAGATACATCAGATTCTGAGTGTGACTTTGATTTAGATGATTTGGCCCTATTTGCTAAAAAGTTCAAAAGAATTATAAAATTCAAGAAAAATGGTAATTTCAAAGATAAAAAGAAGTTTGAGAAAAATAAGTTTGAAAAGAAAAATGAAAAAGATTTTAAATATCCTCCTAATAAAGAGAGTGAGAGATGCTTTGAGTGTGACGTTAGGGGTCATAGAGCGTTTGAGTGTGCTACTAGGCTGAACAGAGAAAAGGGCAAAGCTGTCCTTAATGCTACCCTTAGTGATAATAGTGAGGTCGAGTCGGTGGACTCTGGAGACGAGTCATCGCATGAGTGTAACTTCACCGCGTTCATGGCTAGTCATGTGAGAACTTCTAGTACTCCTCACGACGATGAGGATTCTGCTTTATATGTACACCTCGACAGTGAGAGCGATATGAGTGAGGGGTAGGATGATGCAAGTGAGAGCGAGAGTAATCTTCAACGGGCCTATGCTGAGTTATATAATGAGTCATTTAAAATCAAAAAGCGTAACAAATCACCACGTCAGAGGAAGATTTAGAAGAAGCAAGAGAGAGAGAGAGAGAGAGAGAGAGAGAGTCCTCCACCAGTACTACCTTGAGAGAGAGAGAGAGTCTGCTTGTGTTGAGAAAGAGAGTTTGTTTAGAGATAGAGAGAGAAACTGCTTGGAGAGAAAGAGAGTTGTTTTGAGAAAGAGAAAGGGGACTTGACTAAACAAGTGTCTAGTCTTACGAGTGAGCTCCATTCCCCCCTGGAGACTCAGAAGAAACTTGAAGCCTTTGTTTCCCAGCGTACTCATGATCTTAAGAGAGCACGGGAAGTCAAGGTACAAATCGATGACAGATCTGGAAAGATGGGAAAGATGCTCCTCGGCCCCTCTTTAGGTTTTAGTGATAGGCAGGAAATAGGTTATGATAGTGCCTCCACGTCCCAAATTGCAACTGGACCAGTTCCTGAGTTTACTACGACTCCATATGGCCATCGTCAAAAACCACGTAGGAGAGTTCGACCAAGAAAAGCAAACTAAGTTTTGCCTAAGACTGTGTTCTTTTATACATATTGCAAAAGAAAAGGCCACCTCATGGAGTTTTTCTATAGTTTGGGTCAGATACGACGTACTAATGCTCCACCACATCATACTGATGATTTTGACAGTCTGAGAGAGCGTGTTGAGTTTTTAAATGCCACATCACAGAGTTTGATGGAGGAATTCCGACAGATGTCTTTGCTATCAGTGAATACTTCTCACCTCCTGGCTAAAATCAACAACAATAAGGGTAAACAAAAGGTTACCACTTCTTGGGTACCTAAGAAAGATAAGAAAGCCCTTGTTGTTCATGTCGCTATCAAAGCACATAATACCTCACAGTGGTATTTTGATAGTGGGGGCTCTAGACATATGACAGGTGATGCCTCATTTTTTACCTACCTTGAGGATTATAAGGATGGTAGAGTCACCTTTGGAGATGGGAGCAAGTCTAGCATTGTAGGATGAGGTACTGTAGAGTTACTAGGATTTCCTAAGATAGAGAATGTTTTGTACGTCAAAGGTTTGAAAGCAAACCTTCTCAGCATTAGCCAACTGTGCGACGCTAACTTTGCCGTAAAGTTTGATCGGGATACGTGTAATGTCTATAATCAAGCCGATAAACTTTTAGTGCGAGGGGTGAGGACAAATGATAATTGCTATGGGGCTGAGCCCACATCCTCACTTGTCTGCAACAGCGCCATGATCACTCTTATGGATTTGTGGCACCAATGTCTAGGTCATGTGAACGTTAGAGATTTGACTCGTTTAGTTAAAAAGGACCTAGTACATGGCTTACCATCACTTGGAAAGTCAAATTCCACGATTTGTGGACCCTGTCAGTTGGGAAAGAAAATCCTTAGTCCTCATAGGCAGTTACATTCCATTACCACCTCCCGTGTACTGGAGCTGATTAACATGGATCTTATGGGTCCTACTCATACTGAGAGTTTGGGTGGTAAGAGGTATATCCTTGTGATGGTAGATGATTTCTCCAGATATTCGATTGTAGCTTTTCTGAGAGAGAAATCCCATGCTGTAGAGTTTTTAACGACCAAGTGCCGTGTCCTGCAAAATTAACACGGAGTCACTATTAATAGAATATGCAGTGACAACGGCACAGAATTTAAGGAAGCAAAGGTAGATCTTTACTGTGATAGCCTTGGGATCAAACACGAGTTTTCTGCTGTGAAGACTCCTTAGCAAAATGGGATTGTTGAGAGAAAGAATAGGACGATCCAGGAAATGGCTAGGTCTATGCTTCTAGGTCAAAATGTGACTAGGATATTTTGGGCAGAGGCAGTGTCTATTGCACGTCGCACGGTGAATAGGGTTTACCTGCGTCCACACACACTTAAGACACCTTATGAATTATGGACTATCAAGAAACCCAACCTTGCATATTTCCATAATTTGGGGAGTAAATGCTACATCCTACGGGATAGAGTGCAATTAGGAAAGTTTGACTCCCGGAGTGATGAGGGAATAATGCCAGGATATTCATCAAATAGTAGAGCATACCGGGTCTTTAACCTGAAGAGCTTTAAGGTTATGGAGTCAATAAATGTCACCGTGCAAGATAACGAACCTCCGAAGGTTATTGAGCCTAACCTTTAATGTGAGGATGAGGATTTTTCTGACAGTGATTTACTTGTCTCTCACCCACACTCTGTGGACCCTACTCTTGTGTTAGGGGACACACCTACTTGCGTTTGCAAGAGTCATGACCTTATCTCCATTGTAGGCGATCCCACTCTTGGGGTCAAAACTCGTGCTCAGCTAGAGAACGTCGTTAGCCACTTTTGCTACACGTCCAAAGTCGAGCCTAAGAATCACAAAGAAGCACTCAAGGATGAACACTGGATATCTGCTATGCAAGATGAGTTGCTTCAGTTTAAAAAGAACAATGTATGGGAACTTGTCCCTAGACCTAGTGAGACTAATGTTATAGGTACCAGGTGGATTTTCAAGAATAAAATGGTACCATAATCATAAATAAGGCTAGGTTGGTCTCTCAAGGCTATACACAGAGAGAGGGTGTAGACTTTGGGGAGACATTTTATCCTGTTACGAGTCTTGAGTCCGTCCGCTTACTACTCGCCATCGCATGTCATCTGCTCTTCAAGTTATATCAGATAGATATCAAGAGTGCCTTTATAAATGGCATTCTTCAGGAGGAGGTTTACGTGGAACAACCAAAAGGGTATGAAGACCCTAAGCACTGGATCACGTCTACTATTTGAGGAAAACCCTGTATGGCTTGAATAAATCACCCCGTGCTTGGTACGAGAGGCTTACTTCCAATCTCTTAGCTCGTGGCTTCAAGAGAGGGGGAGTTGATATGACATTGTTTGTCAGGAGAAATGACGGTGCTATTTTGGTTGCCCAAGTCTATGTGTATGACATAGTATTTGTATCTACATTCTCCCAGAATGCTCACCACTTTAAGGAGGAGACGAAAAGTGAGTTTGAGATGAGCATGGTAGGTGAGCTTACATTCTTCCTTGGTCTCTAGGTTCATCAGCTAGAGGATGGGATGTTCATCTCCCAATCCAAGTATGCTAGAGACCTAGTGAAGAAATTTGGTTTAAACTCTGCTAAACATGCACGTACACCTATGAGTACTTCTATCAAGCTTAGTAAGGACACTTTAGGCAAGGACGTAGAGCAAACCTTGTATCGGAGTATGATAGGTAGTCTTCTCTACTTGACTGCCAATCGTCCCGACATAGCCTTTAGTGTTGGAGTTTGTGCGCGATATCAGGCATCCCCTAAAGAGTCACACTTACTCGCTCTAAAATGTATTATCAAATACATGAGTGGGACTCTCTCATATGGTATTTGGTATTCCTTTGATATCAATGACTGTTTGTCCGCCTATTCGGATGCCGATTGAGCCGGGGATGTAGATGGTTATAGGAGCACTTCTGATAGGTGTTTCTATTTTAGTTCTACTCTTATCTCCTGGTTGAGCAAGAAGAAAAACTTCATCTCTTTGTCTATAACGGAGGCTGAGTACATCGTCGTCGGGAGTTGTTGCATGCAACTCTTGTGGATGAAGCAAATGCTGGAGGATTATGGGATATCACAGGACACCATGACCATATCCTATGATAACACGAGCGCGATACACATATCCCGCAATCCAGTCTAAAATTCGAGCACACAACACATCAGGATACGCGAGCACTTTATACGCCAGTTAGTTGAGGAGAAAGTCGTATCCCTGAGTTTCGTTCCCATCGACCGTCAGTTATTCGATATTTTCATGAAACCTTTAGATGCCCTTAGATTTTAGAGTCTTAGAAAGTCTTTTGGAATTTGCGCTGTTGACTGAGGGATTGGTCCGTGTCTAGGATAGGATGCCTTTTCATGTTCATATCATATGCTTCCTATTGCTAGTTTGTATCATGTGTATTATTACTTTTGTTTTTTTATATATTTTTTTGAAAAATCCAAAAAGATTTTCTTTTTTTTATAAAAATTTTAGAAAAGCACAAAAAGATTTTTGTATTTTTTCTTTTTGCATCTTTTATGGATGAGCATTTAAGATAAACGAGTCACAAATTTCATTCCATCTATCCTTGTGACTATTTGATAGTGATTTGAGACACTACATCATTGCATCCATGTGCTTTACATCGGTTGGAGTCTTTGAGATGTGATTAGTGATATGTTTCTACATGTTTGACTCATATCTCCTTTATTGCACACATCCACGGCTATATTTGATTATTGTACTTGTCTATCACATATTGGCTTGAGTGTTTCCATCTCAATTTTGTCTATATAATGTACAATATGCGATAAAACTTGACAAGATTGGAATGCATGTAAAAATCATTTGGTGAGACTGTGTGTTTATTTGAAAACGGGGAAGGGTTGTGAAAGGTTCATTTAGCCTTTGCGAATACTAAGCCACCGTTAAAAAGGACCTAAAAAATAGAGGAATTTTATTATCCAGGGTCCAAAGAGGTTAAAAGATCCCGAAAAAATTTAAAGGCAATAAAAAGAAATACATACCAAATATGGGTCATTAGGTTTCACCATTAATTCTCCAAAGTTTTAGAATTTAGATTACCTCTATTCAAAATATAAATCTGAGGGAGTTTGGTTGGAGAATTTAAACGGGTTTGTACTTCCTTGAAAGTCATGAAAAAACATGAAATCATTTTGGATGTTATTGGTGTAGAAATCATTTTGAGCTTTGATTTGTTGATTTGATTGAGTTAATGTTTCATATTTCCATCTTTTTACACCAAAGGAAGATTTTGAGTTCATTCGTTAGGAGTATCCGATATTCATCGTGCACATATGTCATATTTATATGCATTGATTTTCCTATCAAATTTAATCACACCCATACATTTACGCTATCATCGACTTGGTTGTTTTGTGCTCTTTCATGGTGTGTTTCTTTGTATGTATATTCGGTGTGAAAAATTTTGAAAAATTCAAAAGTAGAAGTTTATTTCCTTGTGACATTCTCCACTTCTTCTTCTCATTTGTCTATCTGGGGACATAATAAAAAGGGGGAGAAGAATTATCATATTATCATATTATGGGGGAGTTTTTGAGATTTGAGATTTGTCATATGCTTTCATCATATATTGATATCTATGTTTATCTCATTTCAAAATCGATACGTCACTTAGTGTTTGATTTATCTCATGTGTGTAGGTACTTCATTGATAAGAATATGTTGCACACCCTGATGAGAAAAGTTTTGAAGATTTGAAGAACAAACGATGAAGAGTTATTCATTTGTACCGTTCCAGTTTTGGGTTCATGGGAGGGTAGATTTATATAGGCAATTTTGTTATTTGATAATTCAGATTTTTATGTATGTACCGGCATAGACATAGGGGGAGATTTGTAAGGACATATTTCTCATGTCCGTTATCTTACATTTGTGTATGTCGTACGCCGCTACATTTGGCATGTCTCTACAAGATCTCACACGACGACCTCAATTCGAATTTCAGGAATCAAGCATTCAACATCTCCATCATGTGTCCTGTCACACCCCGCCTAATTAAATACCGGGCGATCACTCCTTTATTAAATTAAAATTAAGGTGAACAGTTGGTTCATTCTTAGCATCACTGTCGTAGAAATAAACTTTTCCAAATTAACACCCTAATTAATTAAGCTAAGTGTCAAAAACCATTTTTAACATTTCTAACCAAATAGTATTTTTAAAGAAAAACTTATTTATTTAATTATTAACCACATTCTCAATAAGTAAGAATCATACAACAATTATCCTGGAACATAATCCAATTACTTTAAACATTCAACATCCAAAATCCCAACATTTAAAACTAAATGTAAAACATACATGCTGAAAAAATCCCAAAGTAACAGTACTGGAAATAACTGAAATACAAATGTCCCAACAGAACAGATAAATAGTGGAAAGGGTGACAATGCCCCAATAACTGAGAATCATAGGAGTGGAACAAAGTAAGTGAAATCGTCTAAGCAAATGGCCTGCAACTCCCACCTAAGCTGCAGCACGTTCCTTCCAAGGGTTCCTAAGCAAGACGCCCTTGTGGCTGGGCACCTGTAGTACATACATATATATACAAGAGAGAGAGAGAGAGAGAGAGAGAGAGAGAGAGAGAGAGAAATGGGTCAGAGCCCGATAGTGTATATGATTTAAAAATTATTTAGCAAGTATTTAAATTGATACAGGTCAATGCAACAACAAATTAGTGCGACACTCCCTTGAGAAATTCTCACCTCTCTTCTAATGTGCACTCCTATCGCATTAACCCTCCTAATGGTTTATCCCATCATATATCACGCTATCTTTCCCCAATGATTTAACTTATCTTAGGTTATTCGCAGGATTCAAAATTTAACGATACAATTGTTTGAAAAGATTATTTCAATTAATAACCAAAGTTCTCATTTTAACTTTATTAATCCATAAAGTTTTTTCCAGTGTCATTTTATACTTTCTCAAAACAAGTATTTACAATTTGAGTCATCAACCATGTCCTACATATCAATTCACAGTAGGTAGTTCCAAATTTCAGAATTTCATATATATATATACTACTCGTAAAATATATATATCATAACAGCACCCCAAATAAAAACTATGGTGCGGGAATACTCTACTATCCAAAACCCCATATCACTCATATTAAGGGGAATACAATCGGAATCACTCTTGAATTGTATTAACACATACACAAACAAAATTGAGGCGAAGTATAGATTCCAAGTCTCTAAGAGGATGGCACATGCCTGCGTCTCTTAGGACCGTCTGAACTATCACAACGATAGCCTGTATCAAGGATATCTATCTTCTAGGGTACAAGTCAATATCCCCCATAAAGGTCCCATCGAGATAAGACTTGTCCCAGCGCGGTAACCTCAGGGATAGCAAGTAGCGTGGGCATGATTTTCACACATAGATAGCTTATGCATACACAATCATATAACTATACTAATATTACCATATCCATATTCAGTATATTCTCAAATCCCATAGTTACGACTTTTATCCATATTTTCATATTTTAGTAAACACTTATAATGGTTCATTTCTAACCTTGATTCGGCATTATTCCAACGTACCACACAACTCTCATGGCTTTATTCTCTAAATTATAAAATTCAGTAGGTATACACATTTGTCTCAAAGTAACTCTCTTACGTGTCTCTCTCTTTAAATCATAAATTCACCGACCCTTATGTAATTATCCTAAAATATAATCTTAGCCCGACATCAAGGGTCCCAAAATTTATTCACATGTCCTACTAGTCTTCCCTATCTCCCAAAACATTTTATTAAGGATGCCCAAGAATTATTTCACAATAAATTGAACTTAACTAATTTTGAAAGGGAAATAGGAGTCTGCCAGGAGGGGTCGATCGATCGAGGTCTGGGGCTCGATCGATCGATCAAGCAGGTATGGCGAATTCTGCAGTTTTGCAGTTACGGGTTTCATCTCCTAACTTCAACAATTTCCATATTTTCTAATCCCAATCATCCCAGAATTGATACTACTAACCTTATATCATCATATTAGGTATTTTCATCGTAAAGCATGTGGATTTCAATCATTTATTCATGGATTAACAGCCCAAGATCTATACAGTTATCAAGAACCCTAGAAATCTCAAAATCATGGTTCCAATCTGTTTTTCCAGAAATTCCTTCTTATAAACATCATAATTTCGTGGGTAAATTCCTCTACATGGCAAGGGTTTCCAGAATTATCATTTAAACCATAACTACATGCGATTCCTATCTCAAATCTTAGGTTTTCTTCCATAAAACTCACCCTAATCATTCCCACACTAATATGAAAGACGCATCAACGAAATAAGCAAGATAAACACTTGCCTGGGATTTTCGACGTTTTGGTTTGCGGATGATTTTGGTGTGGTTGCGTTCCCCGTCGCGCGATCTACGCGTTGGTGGTGACGGCGGTGCAATCGGAGGTGTTCTTGGCCTAGAACTCCTTGGAGAGCTTCTCCTCTTCCTCTCCAATGGTCGTCATTAGTATTTCATTGTGTTAACCCTAGAAGGTGAAACTTTCCATCTGATATAACCCTATAAAATTCGTGGGTTTAATTACCCAAAAATGTGAAATGTCCAAAATGCCCTCCCGGGTTAGTAATTAGGCCTAAAAATGCCCCGAGACCCAAACTAAACTCCCGGGTACACTTTTCTAACTATCTCGACCCTTCCGGACGCGTTGGCGCACTCAAAACGACCATACGAACAACTTATAAAATATTCACTTTTATTTATCAATATTTAGTCCCGACGCGACACGGGTGCGTCCCGATCCAAATTTCCATAATTGCCATTTTATTCACACGTGACAATATTATAAAAATAAATTTCATATATTACTATACTCATCCAGTAATATGCAACCAATAACAAATTTTCAATAATTACTAATTCTCGTCACGCTAGTAAATATTTAAAACAACATTCCGGATTAAAATTAAATTAATTTATCGCAATTAAATTTAATAAATCCTTAAATTTAAAAGCCGTGAAAATACGGGGTATTACATACTTCCCCCTAATAACGGAATTTCGTCCCAAAATTCGGAAAATGAGGCCTACCAGGTAGCACAATTATGGATATCCTTATCAGTACGCAAACTATCTACATAGTACGGCGCTCAATCGCTATAGCTTTTTCCTCACAGTAACATTGTTTTACATTCTCATTGGAGACACTTCACATTGCACACCCAACTGACAACATTTGAATAGGTTACGTCTATTCGTTATAAATTCCATTATCTCACTATCATTAGGAGGCCGCACCTCACTACATGACAACTACTCGGATTTATTCATACACAAAATTCCCATTCTGAGAAGATCATACGAACATTTGACCACTCTTGACTGCCTAAAACAGTCGTGGAATTCCACCATAGATATCGGATATTTTCTTGACCGATCAAAAATTTTGATTATCTACTCTCCTCTAAACATACGGAAGGAGAATAGTCGAGGTTCTTCCATAACAAAACCGTAATTAGTACCTCGTACGCGACAAACAGGTACGAGTGCTTCTACAGAGCATACTTGAAATCATCGTACCAAGATTCCAAAATTTCCTTCACGTGGCTCCACTAATCTTTAATCACCATGCGCTTATTCCCTGGCTAAGGGTGATACATCCCACTCGAAATGAAATCTTATCTCCGCTGGTTCCTGAAATCCCATTTCAAAGGTGGGATTCACCAATCTCATCTTAATTCAATATTGCGCAGGACCATGCACTGGCGCGATCCTTCCTTTCAAAGGAAGTCTGGGGCATACTAGTTAATATTGTAAGTCATCCCAAAGGAATATCAATCACTTCCTTCTCGGCGACTTAATTCACATGTTTGGGGTAAACCCTTGATCTTGTTTTGAGGATGGCATCCCATCCAAGAACTTTACCGACTTACCAACCTCTTCCAATTCCAGGAATTTTCGATAAACAAAAAATTCTTTGGTTGATTCCCCTCTTTCAACCAAATCTTACCTATGGGCAGTGCATGTAGAGACTACCCACTACGTCTCGCTAAACATCGATTCTTCCCTTGAAATGCCTCACATTAAGTGACACGTAATACTCCCCTTCCTTCCTTGTAGTATGCCGAAAGTTCCACCCGTGCTCTTCTCTTTACGAAGCGCACTTTTGGATCTCTTATACCATACTAACATCATCACCCTTTGTATGTGCAAGTCGCTCTCATACTCGCCTACTAACAACTCTGCTCCGAGTGTTCTTCATAATCATTTTATTCTGCTCCATTCAAGGAATACTCTTCTTAAATGACTTCCCACAGTCTTTCAATTCAAATTTGGGTGTGATATTCTAATTACACACCTATGTATGGATTATCTCCCCTCTTGTGACGTTTAATCCACTCTATCACTTCCACCTCGTTATACTAGTGCCACAAACATATATTTCACACGTCTATTACCACGTCCCTTCGACTCGGACTATTTTAACTATAGTTAACCAAGATGCCCACATTTTTGCAACACTCCGACCGCCCTAGGAGAGCGAACGACGTGTTACTCATCTGTAGGACTAACTAAATTCAACGGAATAGAAGGAATAGGGCATTCAAATTCCATGACAATAAAAGAGAAATAATAATTCTCAACCTTCCTCAGATAAGTACAACAATTTTTCCCAAATAGGTACAACAACCAAAATAAATCACTAACGCTCTATTCATCAAAATAATTACAGGTCATCTATTTTGTACAATATAAAGTTCTTTCCAGATAATCCATGCTAAAAATCATTCCAACTCTTCATTCACCTTGTTTTCTGTACGCGGTTACGACATTTGGGTATTCTCAATCACCCTAGAAATCAAAATTCTTAAATTCTCCTTACCATCGTTCCACCCCTCAAACCGTGGGGATAACTTTCAATGTTTTCTTACCACAAATTCCGGCTCCAATGGCTTTAACACAAAATTCAACTTCCAACTTACATACATAATTACTTGATCCCATTTCGACCAGGGTACCGAACTCATGGAATAGTGACCAAACGTCTCCCTATTTCCAACCTTACGTTAAGTTTCATGCGTGGGATGTCTCGCAAAGCGAAATCCAAACAAGGAACCCCCCCCCCCGATACACTACTACCTAGCATTGTCGGTTATCGAAATCCGTTAGGTCCTCCGTCCATAGTATATACCCCTTTATTCCGTCCCTTGACAGAAAAGTTACAATTTCTCCCGCAATTATACTTAACAAAGAACGTTTCACCAATTGCACTATTGTTCAGTATAGGTGGTTGGTAATAGCATTTCGTAAACCTCGAATACATACACTCGGAATTCTCGAAATTCCTTTCCCTAATAATAGGGGTATAAATATTAACTCCCACATCTCTAAAGGATAAATATAACAATGCACTTTTCCTATCACTAAGTCCGGAGTGCTAAACATAATACTGAGTCAAATCTTTTCGCTCAATGGTAAATCCCGATACATACGGAATTATACTGACAAAGTCTATACATACTTTGGCATCGAATATCTCGAGCCCACTATCTCCTCCGAAGTCTCTAGGATAGATAATATAGGTGCGAGTCCAACCTTCTTACAGGTAAAGCTCGCCACAACAAAACATGCTACACTAATGCAACTACTCCGATAGCCTTGTAATAAATGCCCACTATCGTACTAACCATTTCTATAACGTTTTAACAAAGATAATATCATACTCGTGTATCGCATCACTACAACGAGTAACCTCAATAAAGTATAAAACACTATTAATATACTCATTCATCCCCCGCAGATAGCACCAAAGAAAAATCCCGTTATACTAAGGAGAAATATTCACATAATGGTAACATTTATAATGATATGCATTAAACTCGTCTCACATGCTAATCTAGCAATGAACAAAATATGGTGACTCGCTCGTGTCACATAAACACGCCGCATCCTCTAAGGATACAACTTATACTTCCATCCTGGCAATCGTCTTGACTGCACAAATGGTTTTCGGACGTAACACGTCTGCCCAAACCAAAACAAAAATTATTTTTAATCGTCGTCCTTTAATAGGCACCGTATTCTTGTCCCTTTTTCTCACTTTGGAACATATTATCGCGAGCAATTTCACTCCGCACCAAAATACCTCAACACATAATCCACTTATCACCTGTCCTACTAGCCAGGTTAGGATTGTCCTACTCTCGTACTTTAGTAGACTCGATTCCTGTTAGCCATCCTGGTTGTTCCCTTAGCTTTTTAGGCCATAAAGATTATGTTACTATCTATAATAGTACTTACTGAATTTACCATCACTTGGTAAGAATTTAACTATCTGAAGCATTTAAATGGTTTTCCTGATGTGTATCCACATCCTTTTGTGGTGCTATACCACCACCGTTGTATTCAGTCTTATTTTCGACTAAATTCTTTGATTCCTTTAACTTCCCCCATAAAGAAGCGTTATCATCTATATTGACAAAATATGACATTGTCAACCTCTGAATCGGTCGTCCATTAGGATTTCCTCCTCGAGTATTATCAACTATTATTACAAGTTGGTCTCCCACTTGGAGTCGTTTCCTCCACTAGTATCTACCTCTTTCGGTACAAAATTTGCTAACGATTAGGATTCATATCCACAATTGGACTTCTGTCATGCCCTCCTGCGATGAGTTCAGAACCACGTTTTCTTCTCATCCTGAACAGTTGAGGAAGGAACATACGATCCACACTGTACCTAAGGTTCTCCTATAGGCATAGCATTCCACTTCTAAAATTGGTGGTTGCCTCCAACCATTATGATTTCGTCCCGAAAGCCAAGAAAATTTTCTATAAATTTTCACTTTCAGTTTGCCACACTTCGTCCTATATTTAGGCCTTTGGATACTTCACCTCCTTTGGTAGACACATACAATTTTCGCATTTCTAAAATTTTCTACTGACAGTCTCTACACGTTTTTGTAATACGTTGAGTAAGTTTACCCTCGCACCTCATTTGACTATAACAGCATTTGAAAATCATTGTTGCACCTTAGTCGCCTTTCTAGTCATGGCTTCTCGAGCCATAATGGAGGTGACTTCAACTACGGTCATCATTCTCGGTTATATTTTGTAATCTTAACTGAGCCCTGCCTCCTGATGTACGCTTAACGGTCCTCTTCTGACATCCGTCATCGCTCGGTATACGCACACATCTGAACGAAATTAGAATTCACTAATGTATACACATTTTAGCAGGAGAACGAAATCTCGTCAAAGGAATCGATAATCCTAAACATAGGGCTCTATAACAAACAAAGAAACTCTAAAAGCATAATAAGCCGTACAGATCCTAAGGACACTAGAACCTGATGCTCTGATACCACCTGTGACACCCCGCCTAATTAAATAGCGGGCGATCACTCCTTTATTAAATTAAAATCAAGGTGAACAGTTGGTTCATTCTTAGCATCACCGTCGTAGAAATAAACTTTTCCAAATTAACACCCTAATTAATTAAGCTAGGTGTCAAAACCATTTTTAACCTTTCTAACCAAATTGTATTTTTAAAGAAAAACTTATTTATTTAATTATTAAACACATTCTCAATAAGTAAGAATCATACAACAATTATCCTGGAACATAATCCAATTACTTTAAACATTCTACATCCAAAATCCCAACATTTAAAACTAAATGTAAAACATACATGCTGAATAAATCCCAAAGTAACAGTACTGGAAATAACTGAAATACAAATGTCCCAACAGAACAGATAAATAGTGGAAAGGGTGACACATGCCCCAATAACTGAGAATCATAGGAGTGGAATCAAGTAAGTGAAATCGTCTAAGCAAGTGGCCTGCAACTCCCACCTAAGCTGCAGCACGTTCCTTCCAAGGGATCCTAAGCAAGACGCCCCTGTGGATGGGCACCTGTAGTACATACATATATATACAAGAGAGAGAGAGAGAGAGAGAGAGAGAGAGAGAGAGAAACGAGTCAGAGCCCGATAGTGTATATGATTTACAAATTGTTTAGCAAGTATTTAAATTGATACATGCCAATGCAACAACATATTAGTGCGACACTCCCTTGAGAAATTCTCACCTCTCTTCTAATGTGCACTCCTATCGTATTAACCCTCCTAATGGTTTATCTCATCATATATCACGCTATCTTTCCCCAATGATTTAACTTATCTTAGGTTATTCGGAGGATTCAAAATTCAACGATACAATTGTTTGAAAAGATTATTTCAATTAATAACCAAAGTTCTCATTTTAACTTTATTAATCAATAAAGTTTTTCCAGTGTCATTTTATACTTTCTCAAAACAAGTATTTACAATTTGAGTCATCAACCATGTCCTACATATCAATTCACAGTAGGTAGTTCCAAATTTCAGAATTTCATATATATATACTACTCGTAAAATATATATATCATAACAGCACCCCAAATAAAAACTATGGTGCGGGAATACTCTACTATCCAAAACCCCATATCACTCATATTAAGGGGAATACAATCGGAATCACTCTCGAATTGTATTAACACATACACAAACAAAATTGAGGCGAAGTATAGATTCCAAGTCTCTAAGAGGATGGCACATGCCTGCGTCTCTTAGGACCGTCTGAACTATCACAGCGATAGCCTGTACCAAGGATATCTATCTTCTAGGTTACAAGTCAATATCCCCAATAAAGGTCCCATCGAGATAAGACTTGTCCCAGCACGGTAACCTCAGGGATAGCAAGTAGCGTGGGCATGATTTTCACACATAGATAGCTTATGCATACACAATCATATAACTATACTAATATTACCATATCCATATTAAGTATATTCTCAAATCCCATAGTTACGACTTTTATCCATATTATCATATTTTAGTAAACACTTATAACGATTCGTTTCTAACCTTGATTCGACATTATTCCAACGTACCACACAACTCTCATGGCTTTATTCTCTAAATTATAAAATTCAGTAGGTATACACATTTGTCCCAAAGTAACTCTCTTACTTGTCTCTCTCTTTAAATCATAAATTCACCGACCCTTATGTAATTATCCCAAAATACAATCTTAGCCCGACATCAAGGGTCCCAAAATTTATTCACTTGTCCTACTGGTCTTCCCTATCTCCCAAAACATTTTATTAAGGATGCCCAAGAATTATTTCACAATAACTTGAACTTAACTAATTTTGAAAGGGAAATAGGAGTCTGCCAGGAGGGGTCGATCGATCGAGGTCTGGGGCTCGATCGATCGAACCTTCGATCGATCGAAGCTCTTGGCTCGATCGATCGATCAAGTAGGTATGGCGAATTCTGCAGTTTTGCAGTTACGGGTTTCATCTCCTAACTTCAACAATTTCCATATTTTCTAATCCCAATCATCCCAGAATTGATACTACTAACCTTATATCATCATATTAGGTATTTTCAACGTAAAGCATGTGGATTTCAATCATTTAATCATGGATTAATAGCCCAAGATCGATACAATTATCAAGAACCCTAGAAATCTCAAAATCATGGTTCCAATCTGTTTTTCCAGAAATTTCTTCTTATAAACATCATTATTTCGTTGGTAAATTCCCTTACATGGCAAGGGTTTCCAGAATTATCATTTAAACCATAACTACATGCGATTCGTATCTCAAATATTAGGTTTTCTTCCATAAAACTCACCCTAATCATTCCTACACTAATATGAAAGACGCATCAACGAAATAAGCAATATAAACACTTTCCTGGGATTTTTGACGTTCTGGTTTGCGGATGATTTTGGTGTGGTTGCGTTCCCCGTCGCGCGATCTACGCGTTGGTGGTGACGGCGGTGCAATCGGAGGTGTTCTTGGCCTAGAACTCCTTGGAGAGCTTCTCCTCTTCCTCTCCAATGGCCGTCATTAGTATTTCATTGTGTTAACCCTAGAAGGTGAAACTTTCCATCTGATATAACCCTATAAAATTCGTGGGTTTAATTACCCAAAAATGTGAAATGTCCAAAATGCCCTCCCGGGTTACTAATTAGGCCTAAAAACGCCCCGAGACCCAAACTAAACTCCCGGGTACACTTTTCTGACTATCTCGACCCTTCCGGATGCGTTGGCGCACTCAAAACGACCATACGAACAACTTATAAAATATTCACTTTTATTTATCAATATTTAGTCCCGACGCGACACGGGTGCGTCCCGATCCAAATTTCCATAATTGCCATTTTATTCACACGTGACAATATTATAAAAATAAATTTCATATATTACTATACTCATCCAGTAATATGCAACCAATAACAAATTTCCTATAATTACTAACTCTCGTCACGCTAGTAAATATTTAAAACAACATTCCGGATTAAAATTAAATTAAGTTATCTCAATTAAATTTAATAAATCCTTAAATTTAAAAGCCATGAAAATACGGGTTATTACATGCCCCACATCTGCCTCAACGACTTCACGTTCCACGATTTTAGGGACTTTATGCAATTGGTACGCAAGAGAAGTCAAAATAGTGAAAGAAGGCAAGATATGGAAGTTCAAGGGCATTTTGGTAATTTTATAGATACCATCTGGAGGATCGGTCAACTGGAAAGTTGAAGAGCTCTCCGTAATGAAGATACTAGAAGAAACGGCACCTCAATCCGAACTACAGTGAAGAAGTTATGGCCCTTTGAAAATGGAGAATATTCTGAGAAAAAGACTTGGAAAAATGCTAAGTATTTCAGCCCCATGTTCCAGCGATTTTCTGTGAATCGAAAGACAAACCAGTTCGGGGGGCGCACCGGTTCGCGGTACACCCAAATCGGTTCGGGGTACCTGACGCTGGATAGAGTTCCAGATTTTTAAAACTCTTTTTGGTTTCCTTATAAAAGCCAACTTCTGGGGAGTTGTTTCATAAGATTTGGAGAGACGAATTTGAAAGTCCAAATACATCTAATCTTCATATTTTTGAGTCCCAAGACTCATGTTTTGATTCACACATCTTTGCCAAACCTTTGTGAATCTATTTGCAACCCAAGAACACAACATTGTGTTTGTTCAACCCTTATGGAGAAGACCGTCCTTCTTCTTCGTTGTTGCCCTCCTAGAAAGGGAAAGTTCCCGCCGCCGACTACAGAACCGATGCCTGTGGGTATTTCTGTGTCACTCTGTATTTTATTGTAATCCGTGTAACCGTTTCTTACAAAATTATAGTGAAAATAATAGGTTTTGCCCCTTTGGGGGATTTTTCCTCACATGTGTGTGTTTTGGATGTTCTTGCACGATTTCATCATCTTCTTCAATCACACCTAGATGCATGTTTAGGACTTGATTGATAAAAACTGAGTTTAATCAAATAGTCTCTCTATTTTAACGCACGCGCACTCCTTTCAATCAATGTTCAATTTAAACATTCCTTTAGTGGCATAACCTTTGCCTAAAAAAATACCATTTTTAGTCCATGCATATAAATCTATTCCGAAAGTCTAAGTGTAACCAACTTTGATGACGAGATAGCCCGAAATCAAGTTCTTCCTTATCTCGGGAGTACAGAAAACTTCAATAAAGACAATAGGTTTTCCATACGTGAAGTTAAATTCAACATCTCCAGTACCAACAACCTTAGTAGAGTGGAAATCACCCAAAAAAATATTATATCTTCATCTTGAGAATAAGTCTTAAATAAAGTATGATCATAGAAGCTATAGCGAAAAATACCGATATCTACCCACCACCCTTCAGCTCTGGTTACCATTTTGATTTTCGAGATCATGGAACCTAAATACTATT
The DNA here is from genome assembly GCA_949130495.1 of Sambucus nigra. NCBI lineage: Eukaryota > Viridiplantae > Streptophyta > Magnoliopsida > Dipsacales > Adoxaceae > Sambucus > Sambucus nigra. Next base: position 805,845,235 of record OX422208.1, read on the forward strand.
CGGTTAGGTTCACCTATGGAGCAGGACGAGGTATTTGCGGGTTAATTGTACACACATATTACACTTAAAGTAGAGAAATCGTCCGATGTTACCAGTCTGTCTATTTCCATTAGGGTAGTTTTTATACTTATTCTCATTTTTATTTTATTTAAAGTTTTAGTTGATATTTCTATCCTGATATTTCATATTTTTCTATTTCATTTCGAAACAATCAAAGTATTATTCTTGTTATAATTCTTGTTGTTAGACACAATAAGAATTTCATCCTTATAATCTTATTTTTGGTCTTCCTCCTCAATTCTAAAATGATTGATTAAGCTTTCATGTGAAAATTCTATCTATTTAAGCCTTAAAGCATTTTTAAAATCTTTTCAATCAGTACGTAACTTGTCCATAATAACACCAACCTGAAATTGCAAATTTAACACCATACTTTCAAAAATAATTTCGTGAGCAGTTTTTTATAAATTGTGAGTTTAAGCAAAAATATATTTTCCATCCGTTAATTGAAATTTCATTTAATGACTGACAGTATATTTTTTAGTACCCACCTCCTCGGTATTATTTTTTTTTTTATAATGCCTCCCAAACAGCTTTGGAACTTTCGCAATTGGCTTAATAATCGTAAAGATCATAGCTTAGTCCATTCATGATATAATTTTTACAAAGGAATTCATTTCCGTCCCAAGTTTTTATGGCCTTGTTTTCATCAGCAGTAGGGGGTCACACATAGTAGGTTTGTTTAATTGAACGGATAATGCTAGTTTTTTAGTAATTAGGTAAAATACAATTTTTGTCTCGGTCGTTTAAAACGTAGACACCAAAATTTTAAAGGTTTGTTAATTGCAGAGATATATTCATATCCATAGAAGAAAGAAAGCACCTTAAAATAGTTGTATCTGAAATAAGAGAATGGAACAAAATTACTAAATGTGAAAATCCAGTAATAGAAAAATCAGGAGGCTAAGTCGCAGACTAGGTCACTCTCTTTAAGGTGTTTTACGGTGTTGCCCAAAATTGTGTTGGAGTCAAATTAATGTCCCTCCATCTCCAGAATAAAATAACCCAGAATCACATAAATTTTTGTCTCGAAAAACTATGCATATAGTACTTTGTATACTATCACACATTCACTATTAGTTGCTCAATGTCACACCAGTTTGGGGGAACAAATTGATCTAGTAAGGAAAAAAGAAAAAAATGCTTAGAAAGAGACAAAACAGCAAAAAATATTTATGCCTCTGTATTCTTTTATGTATTTACTTTTGTTTTGCATAGGAAAACAATTATTATGCTGGTAGAGAGAGACTCGCTTTCTATGTGTTGTTTTCTATACGACAAATAATAGTTGAAGGCCAATTATTAATGAGAACCAAGTTGAAAGGCTAGTGAAAGAGAGCCAAGAAAAGTGGGATGAAAAGTCTCCCACATTCGACAGTTAAAAACCACTTTCGGACAAATTAAAAAAAATAGTTTATTTTTTGTTTAGATTTTATTGAAAAATAAAATTATATTAGGCCTAAAAAATTTAATACACGAAAAGCCCAAGACCAGAAAACAAGACCTGAATACGTGCACGCGTAGGGTCTAACAGACGGTAGCGGTGGCATGCGAGTGAACTTTGGCCCATTAAGTTCTTTCACCCATCAAACATATAATTCTAATGCCCAATGGGCTTTCCCACTAATCCCAAAATAATTGTAGATATAAAACATCATTTTTAAAATTTCTACCAATGTGGTTCAAAGTTAAAATATGGGCAAATACTATTCTTCGTCTCTCTAAAGGATAGGTCACGAAAAATGGTTTTCAAAGTTTACACTCTCTGTCTCTACAAAGTTTCCAACATCCTTCTTTTACATCGTCTTTTAAATCATCTCCAATAAGCAGCTACTACCAGCGGCTAATAATGAAAATATTTTTTTTTCTCTAAAGCATAAAATATTTATGACCTCCCTTCGCAGTTTGTTATGATTATTTGATTGTAACTTAAAATTCTTTATTAAATTCAAATAGGTTATGTCATTGTCACCAAGATTATCGCAATATAAAACAATCATTTACCTCATTTTTGGAGAATAAAGAATCATCATTAGATCGTGTATGAAGTAAATAACAAGAACCAAGAACTAAATAACCTGAAGCAATAACCCATTTGACATTAATATTGTTACCATAACATGAGGTTTCCATGAGATCATAATCACCATCCCCAAAATTGATTGATACAATTACCACTAAATTTGAGGCCCCAATGACATAAGTAACATTCCTTGTGCTTGTAACACATTCGCTTGGACCTATATTTCTTCAAACCTCGATCATTAATTCTTCCTCTCACATTTATAAGCATGTTTACTATGCACCACCCTCCATCATTTTTCCATATTCTTGTTAAGGATAAGGGTTAGTGTGACATCATCCAAAACTAAAGTCTTCTTTTCACACCTCATTGTAATGTCTAAGTGCACATATATTTCAAAAGAAATATCCAAAAGTATGGAAACCTTATCTATCCCTTCATCTTCACATCCATGTTTTATAGATTCGAGAAAATCCTATTGAACTCAAGAAGGTGGTCTTACAATGAAGTACCTTCAATCATTTAAAATAGTATAACTCTGATTTAAGATTAACCTAATTTGTAACAAATAGCTTTACATAGATATTTTCATTCTTCTCCCATGTTTCTTTTGGTAACATCTATGTCTCACGTTATGCTTGACCTTCATGTACGACCACTATCACATCATGGACAAACTTCCCAGACAATTTTCTTCCACCCATCTTCCTTCGTCAAGGAAATTGTTTGTTGGTGATGAAATTTTTTTTGTGTCAAGTTCTTAGTCATTGGAAAATGTAAATTTTATGGCGAAGATAGTGTTCACCACAAAAAGTTAGTAAGTGTTGTTAACTTTGTGGTGAAAACTATAATTCACCTTTAAACATTGCCAATAAATGTTTCCTCGCTCACGCTGGAAATTTTGATAGAACATTTGCAGCTAAATTACAAGATTCACCACAAACAGAGGTCCAAATTAATAGCATAAGTCCATCTTGAATGGCTTTAATTTGCAACTTAGTCTCTAACATCAATTTGATTTCCGAAAGTGCGTGTTTGGGCCTTCTTGACCAATCTTGACCAATCAATAATATCCACATCCACCGTTTATGTAAATTCAAATAGAGAAATTGGAAAGAATAAATTACATGAGATTTATGTGGCACTAATGATTCTTCACATGTAGTAGTATAAGATTTAAGTTTAAAAAAACGTTTTGATTCTTCCCCCACAAAATAATCTATCTTTCTAAAATAAAATCCTAAAACTCTTACAATGAATTGAAGATTCACCAATCACTCTCAATTTTACCATTAAATAGTATAAGGTTTCTCTAGGTGAAAAATAAAATCTCTCCAAACAATCTTCAAGAACAAGAACTTATTTTCTCAAGAATAATTGATATGTATTTCTTTACACCCTAAATGCACAATATCCCAAAACGTACCCTTAAATGGTAGTGAATTACCAAGTTCATTAAATCTTAAATGATTTGAACTTCTCTCTAAAATCTAAGAAGTAACCTAGTTCAAGTCCATCTTAAACAATATTCGAATAGTCATATTGTAAACTTGCAGCCATATTAACAAAATGAAATTATATTAAAATCTACGAGACTTTTGAAAAGTCAAATCATTTTTATTCCAAACATAACTTTGTTAAATATGAATGAATTCAAACTAAATGCCATTATAATTATTGCATTAGTTACTTTTATATGATATCATCACATCTATTTTCACTTGAAATCAATATGACCATTAGTCTCAAAGCATTAATATATATACACACACACAAACACAAGATGTCTTTTAAGCGGGTTTCAATTAATGAATCTTAAAAACTGATCAAGTTTTTAAAATAATAAAAAAAAAATCAATCCAATTTGTTTAAAATGATCTCCATAGTGAGCATGTTATTTATTAAAAAAATTCAATCGAGTAGTAGGTGAGATGATTATCAAGAAATTCAAAATTTTAAAAAAAATGACCATATTTTTTAAAGGGAACCGCTATTGGCGCTCCAGTAAAGTCTGGAGGCACTCCACCTTTTATCCTTTTTTTTTACATGACCATTATATCCTTCTATCCATTCTTTATTTTCAAATTGGTGCTTTAATAAACAATAGTGTAAAATAAATGATAATTCAAATGGGTGCCTACTCATCTTTAATTTTATATGATAGTTTTAATAAAAAAATCTTTTAAATAACTTTTATTTAGTTCTTACAAAAATTATTTATTTATTTTAAAATAAATTAAAGTTGTAATAATTAATGTTTAATTCACCTTATTTTCATTGTATTCCCATTTTTTTAAAAATTTGTAATACACACCCATTTTGTTAACTGTCCATCCAAAAAATAAAAATGGAAAAAAATAAAAAATAAAAAATTTCTAATCGACATCTATTAAAATGTCGAAATATTATAAATTCAAATAAGTAAAATATGTCAAAATGCATGTTCGTTATAAAAAGAAGTTTTTCAATAAAATAGCCATCTTGATATTAATTTTTTTTTATTATAAATTCACATTAAAAAATAATGTATGTGACTTCAAAAAATTGTACTACAATTAAAAATACTTTTTAACTGTTTTCTAAAAATAAAAACTAGGAAAACTATTAAAATATATTTTAAACAATTAAAAAAATGCTAAAACCATTACATTTTTTTTAGTTTTTAAAACAGTTTCTTATAAAAAAAACAGTTTTTTTAATCAAAAAATTATTTTTTATCAAAAAACAGTATTCACTATTTTTTTTTACCCAACACAAATGCGATTTAATTACAAGGTTACACGATACGACATGATATGAAATTTTATTTTTTTATCAAACACAAACATGACCCAAATAAAAGGGATACGACAAAACACAAAGTCTTATTTTTATAATCAAACCTGAATACAATCCAATTGAAATGCGACACGACACATTTTTTAACTAACACGACACGACATGAAATCTTATTTTATTTTTTTGTCTAACACGAACTAATTAAAACGTAACATGACACGAACCAAATAAAATTAGATCGTGTTAGTTAAAAAAAAAAGATTCCATGTCGCGTCGTGTCACTTTTGGATCGTGTTTGTTAAAATATAAAATGTTATGTCGGGGCGTATCGTGTCGCTTTTGTATGAATTTCAAACATAACAGGTAATTCCGTAGCACTTTATTTTCTTTTGAATTTCATGATACCCAAATAATTCATAATTCATTACCACACTTTGTCATGTCGCGTTTTAATGTATTTTTTACCTAACATGAACACGATCCAATTAAAACAAAACACTATTTATACGTGTCATGTTTGTGTTAGATAAAAAAAAATGTGTCATCGTGTTTCAATACTGGGAGCGCCAATAGCGGTACTCCTAATAATTTTAACAGGAGAATTATACAACACGAAATATATTTTATATTTAAAATTAATATTTAAATATACGTAAATATTTAAATTTTATTTTTCAAAATTTTAATGAAAATTTAGTATTATTTTCAAATGAAATATACGGTTTAAATGTTTTTTTTAAAAGTAACAATTTTTTTCATATTAAAATGTTTTTTTAACAAAAGAGTCTTTTTTAGTAAAAAAATGGTTTTTTTAACAAAACAGTTTATATTTATAAAAACGGTTAATAGTATTTTTTTTATGTGTTTTAAGTTTATAGTAAATTTTACTTTTTATTTATATGTATAATTTTGAGGTAGGAAAAATGTTTATTCTTTTGTATGAGAGAAGGATGAAAGGATTAATAATAACGGTATAAGAGTCTTTTATTTATATTTGAAAAAAAAATGGAGTGTAGGAGAACTTTGTGGAGTGTGTATAGCCATACCCTTTTTTAAATTTGCATTTTACCCACTCCCGAGTTAAATTTTTTGTCGATAATCTCTTCAATACGGAAATCATTTCTACCAAGTTGTGTTTAGAAAACGTATTATTTTTACTATTTCTAGAGTTGATCCGCTAATATATATATATATATATATATATATATATATATAATTTCTGGTCTATGTTTAGGAGCCACTAGCCAACCACACCAAAAAAAAAAGAAGGAAGCACTGTGTGCAATAGTAAAAATGCGGTGGTCATATTAGTACTCCCCTCTTCATTAGTTGTACTATGTTTCAAAATGATATGAGACATCCATCTCACTTTTCAACAGAAATGATTTTTCTTCTTCTTATTTTAACCCTTTATATCAAAATTAAGGGCCTATATATTTATGAACCGCCAGTTAATAATGCTCAAACCCACACCAGCTCACAACATGTGTACTAATTTGTTGAAATGGCTTTTGGATTCAATACTGTTTTGACAGTTCATAATTTCTGCTTTGGACATATATCAAATAGAAGATTTGTAACCATGAATAATTTTACATGGTCCCGGGATCTATTATGGCTTCACGAGAAAAGGGTACAATAAACATAACAAGCTGTACCATGAGATTTTTATGTTGTCCCTACTCAAGATCTTGCATTTCAAAAGAAACCAAATTGAATTATCAATACGATTTGAAATGTACTCATTGTTTGGGACCACGGTTATAATGAAAAACAACATAATTTGTATATATGTGTTAGATTGGATCTGTTGTTTCTTAATTTCTCTATGATTTAAGTTTATAAATGGGAGGATTGTTGAAAAGAATAGATTGAAGATGAGTGAAAGGAGAACTATGAATGTCTGACAGGTTATGAGGTTTTAAGTTATTAAAATGAGAGAAAAAAAACATGTTATTATCTATGGTGTAGTATCCTTCATTCTTAAATGTTCGAAAGCAATTCACTTATAATATGATGTCCTTAATTAACAGCTATAAAAAAGGTGTTATCTAAAATGATTTTTAATTAATTTACGGATTATATAAACAATAATTAATGCATGCATAATAATCTGAATAAATACAAACAAATGTACAATAACAAATAATGCAAAAATAAATGACAAATAGTTATTTTTGCATTATTTGTCATTGTACGTTTGTTTGTGTTTATTCAGATTATTATGCATACATTAATTATTGTTTATATATTCTGTAAATTAGTTATAAAATTATTTTGGATAAGCGAGATTTTTCCTCCACTGGTGCTATGTGGCTCAATGACAATCGTCTTCTACGAAATATAACAAGCATGACTTGCAATAGTAGTAGCACTCCATATTGCAAGTTACAGTTGAACAAACAATGAATAAACTCCCATTTATGAACACCAAATGGAACTAAGTCTAGACATAAATTATTTTTGAAAAGCAACAAAATAATGGACACAAACCACCAATTTATACTAAAATAATTGAAGGTTAAAACACATTTAAAATCGTTCATAACTGTCACGACAGTTGAAACAAAAAATTGGTAAAAACAAAATTAATAATTGGGCCAGAAGTAAATAAAATACACACCAAAAAATTGGACTCATAATTAAATACAAGGCCCAATAAAATTTGACTCAAAAAGTTAATATTTTGGTCAACTCAAAGCCCAAAGTCTATGACCATGTTGAGCTGGACCGAGCGAGGTGGCGCGCGCGTATGGGCTTAGAAGTAAATTCAAGCCCATGTAGATCATTTCTCCTTCAAAGCGTTGGGATACCCCAAGGCCACCAAACCCATAAGTTAAAATGGGTCCTTATATACCACACTCATTTCTTATATTATATTTACGTGGCACTGTAACTTTAGCATAACACTTCAACCAAATTCCATGCTTCAAGTGGGTACTTTGAGTTACAATTTCTCATTCATTAATTTATGATTTTACACATAGACCACGCTATACTCCTCATGGAGGAGAACGAACTAACACTTCAAATCATCTCGAAAGGTGTGTGAGTCCCATATTAAATTGACCCTGAAGTTTATCAAAATCTAAATTTTTTCAACTCACTTAAAATACCATAAATTTCAACAATATTATATCAATATAAAAGACTATGTAGACACTAAGAAATTTCTATAGAAAATTTCTGGATCAGGAAAGATAGCTTTTGGACTTGAATCTTCCTTAGTGAAAGACTACCAGATTTACTTACTGGTCAGTGAATGAAATGTCATGAAATGTTCAGTTTTTGGTGTAGACCTAAACAGTAGAATTCAGGCATTAATTCTTCGAACAAAGTTGGTTCTTTTGGTTGTTTTATTTTGGCCCTGAACATCTCTTGGTTTCATGAGCGCTTTAGAGAATTTTGACCTTTTAAAGTTCTCATAAAAGCAGCCCCTTCAAAATAACATATGTGACTTCCCATTAGGAGTATCCTGCTACCGCACTTAGATTTCTAACAAATAAGAGCCGTTAAAAGCTAACCTTTTTCTTTCTTACCTTGTATGCATCACTGTTTTATCATAGGAATATGTATGATTTAGAAACTCATTAGTGCTCACTTAAAACAGTTAGTCAATATTCAGTTGCCCCTTTGAACCTAGATATTGAGATTTCCAGTCATCTAAGTAGGGTTTCCATCAAGACAACTCTTTATCTAATAGGCTTTAATCTCATTCCCCTTGATAAACTATATTCTTTCTCTCTATTCAAATCTATAGTCAATGGATCAGCTATATTATCCTCAGACTTAATATAGTCAATAATAACAATTCAATTGGAGAGAACTTGTTTAATGGTATTACGTCTTCGACGTATATGTCGAGACTTACCATTATACACATAACTCTATACTCTGCTAATTATTGATTGATTATCCCAATGTATGCAAATTGCAAGAACAAGTTTTGGCCACATTAGAATATCCTCTAAAAAATGTTGAAGTCACTCTCTACTACACCAAAAAGGTTAAATTGTGACCTTTGAGCCGTCCAGCCTTGTCACGGTGGTCATTGACCGTGATAAGTTCATGACAAGTACAATTGTCATGGACTTGTTACGGTAAATGACTGTGATAATTTTAAAAAATTATCAATTGTCACGGTCAAAGACCTTGACAAGTCCGTGACAAGCCTTATAACTAAAAACCCCATCGCCTATTTTTTTCCACCGTTTTTTATTCCCACCATCTCTCTCTCTCTCTCCTTTGTGTACGTATGTGTGTGTATGTGTATATATATGTGTGTTTCTGTAGGACTGTGTGTGTGTGTGTGTGTCTGTAGGACTGTGTGTGTGTGGGGGGTGGGTGGGTGGGTGGGTGGGTGTGCGTGTGTGTGTGTGTGTGTGTAGTTGTGGGGCAGGGGGGACAGGTGGGTGAGTATGGGTGTCTCTATGTGTGTGTTTAGTTGTCGGGCGAGGGGAGGGGGGTCGTGTAGGGGTGTGTGTGTATAGGTGTATGGGGGTGGGGGTAGGGGGTAGGGTGTGTGGGGCTGATGTTAGTTGGGTATTTTAGGACTTAAATTAATTGAACATTATAAATATTGATTGGGTATTTTTAATTTAGGGCTTTCAATTGATTGGTGTTGTTATTTGTTAATGTTGATTGGGTGGTGTTAGTTGGGATTGAAATTAATAGGTATTGCTACTATTTTGTGAATCTTATTATTTAGAGAATGAAATTAATTTGACATTATAAATATTATTTGTGTGTTTTTATTGAGGTTTGAAATTGTTAATGTTGATTGGGTGTTATCATTTAGGGCTAAAAGGTAATTAGGTTTGTATATATATCAGGAGGGACTTTAATGTCTAAATAATATTTAGGGGGGCAATGGGGGTAGGGGTGTGTGTGTGTGTATAGGTGTGTGGGGGTGGAGGGAGGTAGTGGTGGTGTGTGTGTGAATATGTTTTGTGAGATTAAAGTCCATATATGTGTGTGTATATGTTTTTCAATTATATAAATTACAACTGTTTCTAGATATTGAATTGCATTAATGGTACTGATATTGATATTGATATTGAATTGAATTCCATTGGTATTGATATTTTTATATTAAATAGAATTTATTTGAATTGAATTGAGTTGGTTTGGACAAGTTGGATTAATTTCACATTTCGATATTTAAATTACATTGACAACTACCTTATGAAATGGACTAAAACATTCTATAGTTCTTATGCGTACTTTAAATTAAATGAAGCGTACTTTAAATTATATAATTAAATGAAATCTCTAGAATTGTGATAAGACATAATTAAATGAAACATACTTTAAAGTACTTATAGTACGCATAGATACTAGCCTTCTAGTTCCGCGTAGGCATTCAATAGCCCTTAGACCCGTTCGAGAGTCATTACCCCCGTAATGAGATATCTCGAATTGTCCTGTTTGGATAGTTTGGGACTGCATAGTTTTTGTATAATAATATTCTTAGCGGCTTAAACTTGTTACTTTTGGGGGAAGTTTTGCAGTCATATCTTAATGCTCTCTGGGTACATACTAGATGATGCGATGTTAAGTGTTATTTCAATTGATAACTTGAAATAACACTCACGCTTGCGAATCTATGTAGTGTACTTAGAGAATTATGGGGATATGCTACCGAATTTTTCTCCAATTGGAACAATGTTCATGAGTTGTTAAGTATATTACAGAAATATGTGGTCTTGAATGGGATATGAACACTCACCCTTTAGAGGAGATGGAGAATAATGAATTAATATTATAAATTGAATTTTAATTTCAATTTCAAATTGAAATTAAAATTCAATTTGAATTTCAGTTTTAATTTCAATGCACGAATAAACTTACGCATAGAAACTAACCTTCCAGTTGTTATGCATACACATTCAGTAGGTGATTGTTTATACTAATGAGAACTAAATAGTCAAACTATTATTTATGCTAATCCACGAATATACTCTTTTTACCCATAATAGGTGATTGCTTGTAGTAGCTGTGATGGGATATCCTAAATACAAATAGTGGATGGGTGAGACAAATGCTTAGGGGATGTGTTTCGCAAAGGTGCTAATGAATTTGTGAAATATGAAAAGAGATGTCATAATGATGAAGATTTTTCATGTCCGTATGCAAGGTGTAAATATAGTAAAGTGTTTGAGTGGAAAATAGTTGAACTACATTTGTTAAGATGGGGTATTCAAGACAGTTATCGAATTTGGGTTTTTCACGGGGAACCAAAAGTTCCTTTTATCCCCAAGAAACCTTCACAACAACCTTCAATAAGAAGGATAGATATACATGGGTAGGATGACAATATAGATCATAATATGCTAGAGGATTTAGTTGATGACGCGTATGGAGTTCATGAAGTGGAGAATGAGGTCATAGTTGTGACAACCCGAATATAATTATGATTAAATCATTCTTAGCTTATGTGATATGGATAATATGTAATTAGTATATATAATTTTAAGTCATTATGTTTTGTCAAACCCTACCTTCATAAAGAATGAAATATTGAATTAGTTACAAATATAAAATTTTGAAGTTTTCGGTAGGAATGTTCATGTTTAAGACTAGTTTTGACCTTTATAACATAACAATTGACTTGAGGAGAAAACTAGATAGTCGTATATATATGAGTTAGGTTTGTAACACGATAAACGGTGTGTTAAACGGAGGTCCGAGCGAGAAGTTATGCTGGAATTACGAAGCAGGCACAAATTTGACCATTCATTAAATGATATTTCGTCTTATTAGGCTAATAAATAGTGGATTTTGATGGGTTAAAGAAGGAGGTTGGTTTTGGCCGACTTTAAAGGGTTGAAATAAGCCCCTCCTTCAGCATAACTCAGCCATTAAAGATTTTGTCTTGAGAGGAAGAGAGAATTGGAAAGTTTAGGAAGAAAGTGAGGAGAAAATTTGGAGAGATATCCGTGGAAATTACGTAAAAGTCCCGAAGGTAATCCTAACCCCAAATATTTTTTTTTTCTTTTATTAATGATTTATATGATATCAATCATAATTTTTTTACTAAAATTTCAGCCCTTGATGTATATTTATGGTTAGATGCAAATTTAAGTTAAGTTGAATGTACAAACCTTTAAAATTGCTTCGTTTAGTAACCTTGTTTATTCAACCTTCCATATCTTTTTGTGTACTTACTAGAATTGATTGATTCTAATTGAAAATGAAAATAGACTCATATATGTGTGACATATCCTAAAATTATGTGAGAATAACAAGAAATGAATCTTTGGTGAGAGTTTTAAGTTCGGGTATAAAATATGCCCCAAGGGTGAAAGTATGCAGGCCATGTGTTCGATGTTTTGCTTGACATAGCAAATGAACCTTAAATATTATGAAACTTTAATTTTGTATTTTTAAATATGTTTAATGATGTTGGGTGAAATATCAAATAAAGTTATGTTCTAGTAAAATTATGAAAATTCCGGGAAGTTGAATGAACAATAAAATAACCTATAGGGAAAATTTGCTATGCAGTAAATAAACGTGCCTATCTTGCTCTAGGAAACTTGAAATGATGTGCCGTCTTTTGTAATGGAATCCTAATATGATAAGGATTTAACTACAAGTAATAAATGAATGTATGTTTGGTCTATGATTTGGATATGACAAATATATTAACATGAATTTGGATGGAATTTCACTTGTAATAAATGATTTGAATATAATCATACGATGCTTATGAATTGAGTTATGTTTGAGATATTCCATGGATTTTTTATATTACTATGGTTATACTAATAGTGTAAGAATGATAGGAAGGTAAGAATAACCGGTTGAACAAGTACCGGACAAAAGAAAAGGAAAATCCTGATAAGTTGCCAAGGTGAGTGTACTTATGATTTGATACATATATAAATATGAATATAGCTCTAAGAGCGGATTTTTTTTGAATTCTTCGGTATTCAGGATTTGTTTGGATATTAAAATATCCAGAATTTTTTTGGGTCTTATGATCCATGATTGGTTTGAATACTTTACTATTCAAGATTTGTTTGGATATTAAAATATCCAGGATTTATTTGGGTCTTATGATCCAGGATTGGTTTGAATACTTCGGTATTCACGATTTATTTGGATATTAAAATATCTAGGATTTGTTTGGGTCTTACGATCCAGGATTGGTTTGAGTACATTGGTATTCAGGATTTGTTTGGATATTAAAATATCCAGGATTTTTTTGGTCTTATGATCCAGGATTGGTTTGAATACTTCGGTATTCAGGATTTGTTTGGATATTAAAATATCCAGGATTTGTTTGGATCTTATTATCCACGATTGGAATTGGAAAAAGATCCAATAATTTGATTTGTCTGATGACAAGGATTTTTTGGAACTTACGTTCCAGGATTTGTTATTGCCAACGGGGAGGATTGTTTGGATTTTATATCCACAGATTTGATACAAAACTCTTATTTCGTAGCAGGGCAGGATTGTTTGGATTTCATATCCACTGATTTGAAATAAAATTGTTATTACTGGGATTATATATCCACATATTTGATATAGAATTGTCATTTCATTATAGGGAACGATTGTTTGGATTTTATATCTAGATATTTTATATAATATTGCTATTTCATAAAAGGCAGGATTATTTGGATTTTATATCCACATATCTGATAAAGAACTATTATTTCATTTCAGGGAAGGAGTACCTCACTAAGCTTAATGCTTACGGTTTATATTTTAACATTTTCAGGTCTGTACACTGCCAGTTAGGATATCATATGATCGGTGATTTGAGAGTTGCACTGTTAGAATGATCTCGGGATTAGACATGGGGATTTTGTCATTATCACACTGAGGTTTTACTGCACTCGCACATCTTATATATTGAGTTATCATGGTTTGATTTGATGATTGTAATATTTAATCATAGTCAATCGTAGTATAACATGTTCTTTTAATTATGACTGTGGTGTTAATTATGTTATGGTATAAAGAACATGATTATGTTTATTATACAAAAAAAATACTGATAAATGAATTATATTTCGAATGGACGGAAGATTATGATTTAATCATAATATAAGTGAAATGATTAGAATATATTTGGGTTTGGGGTGTGACAAGTAGTGGTATTAGAGCGTCTAGGTTATTAATTCTGGGCGTGTGTGGTGATTTGATGGAAGTTGTTGGTTTGATATGATATTTATGAATTGCTTATGTTCTAACCAATAATTTAGTATCGTAAATTATTTGTGTTGGTTGTTATAACTCGATTATTGTAGATGAAACCTAGGGCATGGGATAAGCCAGTGGTTCCAGGCCAGGTGGACGACTCTTTACGATGAAAAAGGCTCATATTACCCCGGATGTGGTGACAGGTACACTGTTTGTTACTGATAGAACTGTTTATGTTTTGATTGATCCTAGTTCCACACATTCTTTTGTGTCCTATGCATTTGTTATATACCTGAATAGACTGTGTACTCGTTTAGATGTGGGGTTGGGTATTTATATGCATATGGGGGATATGGTTGTAGTTGAATATATTTTCGTGATTGTGTTTTGACTGTGGGGGTTAGAGATACAGTTATAGATATACTTCCATTGGATATTTCTGATTTTGATATAATTATGGGAATGGATTGGTTATCTAAATATCATGTATCTATAGAATATTTCTATAACGAAGTTATTTTTAATATGCATGGTGAGCCTGAATTTAAATTTGTGGGGGAAAGGAAAATTGTTTCCAGTTGCATCATTTCTGCTATTCAGAGGAGGAAATTATTGAGTAAGGGTTGTGAGGGTTTTATTGCATATGTTATTGACACTAGGAAGGGGGTTTAAAGTTAGTCGATGTTCCTATTGTACGGGATTTTCCAGAAGTGTTTCCTCGTGAGTTGCCTGGGTTACCTCCAGAAAGAGAAGTTGAATTAGCACCGGGGACATACCCTATTTCTATGGCACCGTATAGAATGGCACATGTTGAATTGAAAGAACTTAAGATTCAGTTGTAGGATTTACTTGATAGGGGGTTTATACAACCTAGTGTATCTCCATGAGGTGCACCAGTTTTATTTGTGAAAAAGAAAGATGGTACTATGCGTTTGTGTATTGATTATAAGCAACTGAATAAAGCTATAATTAAGAACAAATATCCTTTACCTCGTATAGATGATTTGTTTGATCAGTTACAGGGTGCTAAAGTGTTTTCAAAAATAGACTTGCAATCGGGTTATCATCAGGTAAGGGCTAAGGAGAGTGATATTTCTAAAACTTCTTTTCGTACTTGGTATGGTTATTTTGAATTTCTGGTGATGCCTTTTGGGGTGACTAATGCTCCAGCTGTATTTATGGATCTTATGAACCGGGTACTGCATCCTTTTGTTAATTCATTTGTGATAGTTTTTATTGATGATATTCTGATTTATTCATGTGATATGGTTGAACATGAAAAGCATCTCATAACTATTTTGAATTTGGTGAAAGATAAGAAGTTGTATGCTAAGTTTAACAAGTGTGAATTTTGGCTATCACAAGTTGTATTTTTAGGCCATGTTATTTCTAGAGATGGTATATGTGTTGATCCTAAAAAGGTAGAAGCTACTGTTAAATGGAAGAGGCCCAATAATGTGACAGAGGCGAGGAGTTTTCTGGGTTAGCTGGGTATTATAGACGGTTTATTAAGGGATTTTCTTCAATTGCCTTGCCAATGACTAAATTGACCTGAAAAGGTATTAAGTTTGAATGGAATTCTGATTGTGAAAATAGTTTTGAAGAATTGAAGAAAAATTTGGTAACTGCACCTATTCTTACTATTCCACATGGTGGAGATGGTTTTGTTATTTATACCGATGCTTCACACCAGAGGTTGGGTTGTGTTTTTATGTAGCATATTAAGGTTATTGCTTATGCTTCTAGGCAGTTGCGTACACATGAACGTAATTATCCTACACATGATTTGGAACTTGTTGTTATTGTGTTTGCTTTGAAATTTTGGCGTCATTATTTATATGGTGAAGTACATGAAATTGTACTAACCATCAGAGTCTTAAGTATTTATTTACTCAGAAGGAGTTAAAATTGAGGCAGAGGCGTTGGATGGAGTTAATTAAAGATTATGATTGTACAATTCACTACCATCCGGGGAAGGCGAATGTAATTACAGATGATTTGAGTATAAAGGCTTCGAGCATGTTATCTTACATTCAGTGTGCTAGAGTTTCTCATATTATGGAGTTGATATTGATGGGAGTGGAATTGGAAATAGCAGATGGGGAAAAATTCTTTGCTCATGTAAGCATGAGGCCTTTGTTAGCTACCCTTGTTCGCGATTTGCAAAGTCAGGATCCTTTTCTTGAGAAGAAATGGTAAGATGTTCGGGATGGTAAGTCTGATGATTTTTGTATTATTCATGATGGAAATTTATTGTATAAGAAGCGATTATGTGTGCCTAATGTGGATGAATTGAAAGCAGAAATGTTAGATGGGGCTCATAATTCCATTTATGTTATGCATCCTGGTTGTACTAAAATGTACAGGGATTTAAAGGAGAATTATTGGTGGAATAATATGAAGAAAGAAGTAGCTAATTTCATTGCTAGATGCCTTATATGTCAGCAAGTAAAAGTGGAACATCAGAAACCTACGGGTTTGCTTCAACTATTGCCAATAACGGAGTGGAAATGGGATCATGTAACCATGGATTTTGTGGTTAGGCTTCCTCAATCTCAGAAGGGGTCAGATTCGATTTGGGCAGTGGTAGACAGGTTAACTAAGTAAGCTCACTTTCTAGCAGTAAAGACTACGTATACAATTGATAGGTATGCTAGATTGTATGTTAATGAAATTATTCGATTGCATGGAGCACCTGTTTCTATTGTTTCAGATATGGACCCTACTTTTACATCTAGATTTTGGGATAGTTTGCAATATGCTATGGGTCCTAACTTAAAGTTTAGTACTACTTTTCATCCCCAGATAGATGGGCAGTCTGAAAGGACAATACAAATTTTGGAAGATATGCTTAGAGCTTATGTTCTTGACTTAAAAGATAATTGGGATGAATATTTGCCTTTGATAGAATTTTCATATAATAATAGCTTTTAATATACTATTGGTATGGAGCCATACGAAGCATTGTACGGTAGATGATGTCGCACATCGGTATGTTGGGGTGAAGTTGGTGAAGGGAAGATAGAGGGTCTAGAATTGATTGAAGTCACCACTGAAAAAGTGAGGATTATTCAAGATAGAATGAGAACAGATCAAAGAAGAAAAAAAGTTATGCGGATAAACGATGAAAAGATTTGGAATTCCAGAAAGGGGATTATGTGTTTCTTAGGATATCTCCATGGAAAGGAGTTATGAAGTTTGGAAAGAAAGGGAAATTAAGTCCACGCTATATTGGACCTTATGAAATTCTTGAGAAAGTCGGGATGGTTGCCTACAATTGGCGTTACCACCAGAGTTAGCTCGATTACATGATGTTTTCTATGTTTCTATGTTAATAAAGTATATAGCGGATCCTTCACATGTGTTAGTGGAACAACCGATTGAGTTTAAGGAAGACTTGAGTTATGTGGAAGAACCACTTACTATCGTGGATAGGAAGGAACATATATTGAGATAAAAAATGATCCCACTTTTGATGTTGTGTCGAGAAGGAATTCCATGGAAGAGGCTACATGGTAGAGAGAGGATACCATGAAGTTGAGTTATCCTTAGTGTTTGATTCAGACAACCAAGGTATGTCAATTTCGGGGACGAAATTTCCTAATAGGTGGAAAATTGTGACAACCCGATTATAATTATGATTAAATCATTCTTAGCTTATGTGATATGGATAATATGTTATTAGTATATATAATTTTAAGTCATTATGTTTTGTCAAACCCTACCTTCATAAAGAATCAAATATTTAATTAGTTACAAATATAAAATTTTGAAGTTTTCGGTAAGAATGTTCATGTTTAAGACTAGTTTTGACCATTATAACGTAACAATTGACTTGAGGGGAAAACTAGATAGTCATAGATATATGAGTTAGGTTTGTAACACGATAAACGGTGTGTTAAACGGAGGTCTGAACGAGAAGTTATGCTGGAATTACGAAGCAGGGACAAATTTATCCATTCGTTAAATGATATTTCGTCTTATTAGGCTAACAAATGGTGGATTTTGATTGGTTAAAGAAGGAGGTTGGTTTTGGCCGACTGTTTAAATAATCCCCTCCTTCAGCATAACTCATCCATTAAATATTTTGGCTTGAGAGGAAGAGAGAATTGGAAAGTTTAGGAAGAAAGTGAGGATAAAAATTGGAGAAAAATCCGTGGAACTTACGTAAAAGTCCCGAAGGTAATACTAACCACAAATCTTGTTTTTTTTCTTATATTAATGATTTATATGATATCAATCATCATTTTCTTAACTAAAATTTCAGATCTTGATGTATATTTATGGTTAGATGCAAGTTTAAGTTAAGTTGAATGTACAAACCCTTAAAATTGCTTCGTTTAGTAACCTTGTTTATTCAACTTTACATATATTTTTTTTTTACTTTCTGGAATTGATTGATTCCAATTATAAATGAAAATAGACTCATATATTTGTGACATATCCTAAAATTATGTGAGAATATAAAGAAATGAATCTTTTGTGAGAGTTTGAAGTTCGGGTATAAAATCTGTCCCAAAGGTGAAAGTATGCACGCCATGTGTTCGATGTTTTTCTTCACATAGCAAATGAACCTTAAAAATTATGAAACTTTAATTTTGTATTTTTCAATATGTTTACTGATGTTGGGTGAAATATCAAAGAAAGTTATGCTTTAGAAAAATTATGAAAATTCTAGGAAGTTGAATGAACAATAAAACAACGTATAGGGCAAATTTGCTATGTAGTAAATAAACGAGCCCATCTTGCTCTAGGAAAGTTGAAATGATGTGACGTATTTTGTATTGGAATCCTAATATGATAAGGATTGAATTATCAAGAAGAAATGAATGTATGGTTGTTCTATGATTTGGATATGACAAATATATTAACATGAATTTGGATGGAATTTCACTTGTAATAAATGATTTGAATAAAATCATATGATGCTTATGAATTGAGCTATGTTTGATATATTCCTTGGATTGTTGATATTACTAAGGTGGTACTAATAGTGTAAGAATGATAGGAAGGGAAGAAGAACCGGTTGAACAAGTGCCGGACAAAAGAAAAGGAAAATCCTGATAAGTTGCCAAGGTGAGTGTACTTATGATTTGATACGGACAAAAGAAAAGGAAAAACCTGATAAGTTGCCAAGGTGAGTGTACTTATGATTTGATACATATATAAATATGAATATATCTCTAAGAGAGTATTTGTTTGAATTCTTCGGTATTTAGGATTTGTTTGGAAATTTAAATATCCAGGATTTGTTTGGGTCTTATGATCTAGGATTGGTTTGAATACTTCAGTATTCAAGATTTGTTTGGATATTAAAATATCTAGGATTTATTTGGGTCTTATGATTCGGGATTGGTTTGAATACTTCGGTATTCAGGATTTGTTTGGATATTAAAATATCCAAGATTTATTTAGGTCTTATGATCTAGGATTGGTTTGAGTACTTCAGTATTCAGGATTTGTTTGTATATTAAAATATCCAGGATTTTTTAGGTCTTATGATCCAGGATTGGCTTGAATACTTCGGTATTCAGGATTTATTTGGATATTAAAATATCCAGAATTTATTTGGATCTTATGATCCAGGATTGGAATTGGTCAAAGATCCAATAATTTTATTTGTCTTATGACAAGGATTTCTTAGAACTTATGTTCTAGGATTTGTTATTGCCAACGGGAATGATTGTTTGGATTTTATATCCACAGATTTGATACCAAACTGTTATTTTGTAGCAGGGCAGGATTGTTTGGATTTCATATCCACTGATTTGATATAAAATTATTATTACTGGGATTATATATCCACAGATTTTATATAGAATTGTCATTTCATTGTAGGGAAGGATTATTGGGATTCTGTATCTAGATATTTGATATAATATTGTTATTTCATAGAAGGGAATGATTATTTAGATTTTATATCCACATATCTGTTAAATAACTGTTATTTCATTTCAGGAAAGGAGTACCTCACTAAGCTTAATGCTTACGGTTTATATTTTAACATTTTCAGGTTCGTACGCTGCCAGTTAGGATATCATATGATCAGTGATTTGAGAGTTACACTGTTAAAAGGATCTGGGGATTAGACATGGGAATTTTGTCATTGTCACACTGAGGTTTTACTACACTCGTACATCTTATATATTGAGTTATAATGGTTTGATTTAATGATTGTAATATTTAATCATAGTCAATCGTAGTATAACATGTTCTTCTAATTATGACTTTGATGTTAATTATGTTATGGTACAAAGAACATGATTCTGTTTATTATACAAAAAAAAATATTGATAAATGAATTATATTTCGAATGGACGGAAGATTATGATTTAATCATAATATAAGTGAAATGATTAGAATATATTTGGGTTTGGGGTGTGACAATAGCAGAGTCATGTCTATTAAGTACCCACAACTCACGGTCACGAAATCAATAAAACAACATACTTAATTATTCTACGCGTACACATAGCCCACAATTACATAATTAATATCACTAATTAATTATTACAAACACACGTTACAAAAAACACACTGCATGTAATATTTATTTAATCATCTAAATTTATCAAATTATTATTACTAAGTGCACAAGTAATAATTTATCCCGTTCATTAATTTATTAACCACTTAATAAATAATAATTACAGTCCTTGAAAATATGGGGTATTACATTCTTCCCCCGTAATAAAAGAGTTTCGTCCTCGAAATTTGCAAAAGCATGACATCAAAGTGTAACCAGCACAAATATCATAGGCTTACACACAATTAGCTCTTACCTACATACCACGAGATAAAATAAAAAGGATCACATACGCTACCATAGAGCCACGACTAGGGTACCCATATACTCTATACCACGTGCACACACGCATAACTATCAAATATGTAACACACATTTATACACCTAAAACTCAACCATATCTATATTTCATGACCATAAAGTAAAAGTACAATCTAATACCTTACTAACCGCGACTAAACTTTTCTTGAGATTTCCCCACTTATTCAACTAGTGGTGTGAACATACTTAAGTGCTATAAATGCTGCACTCCTTGGCCCCGCTGGTCTTAAACCATATAATATCTCGCTAGTCGATGGGTTATATCTCCATACAAGTTATTTATAACATAGTTAACCAAACATATCTTAACTCCTTACACTTACTAAGATTCATGCATGGGACGTCTTATAAGTGAAATCTAAATAAGGAACCCTCCCAATACACTATTGCCTAGCTCAGTTGGTTATCGAGATTCATTGGACCAAGACCAAACACGAAAAAATTCACTAACCACATAAATCTCAAGTTTTGACAATTCCAATAAAAGGATCACCGCTTACAAGAATGATATTAAACCCTTTAAGTTAATCAATCCAATAACGCTAAAAATATTGTGATTTTCTCAAATATCCGATAGGACACCCTCTACCCATCCTTAAATCCAGTAAAGTGCTTAACCATTTCTAAACCTCTGAACATCTAACCATTCCAATAAGGGTCTACTATCACTAGTCGTCCTAATAACATTACTATGCCAACTCCATATGTCACCATAAAAAACTTCATGTAACAAAGGCCGTCACTAGTCATAAAGTTCTCAAAATAACTAAAACGCTTAAAATATAATTACTTATCATCACTCATATCCTTAATACTAGGATAAATCTATCATCAAATAACCATCCCACGTAGCCACCCTATAAAGTATGTCGCCACCAACATATAGCCCATATAAGTACTTTGAACTAAGAAATCACCTCCAATAGATATATCCATGCCGTAAGCCAAAATCAATATCGTTATCACATTTGCTATGAAATTTACTGTAGGGTATTGCCACCGCCCAATAATAACTAGTAGAACACATAAGGCGTTTACAGAACCCATAAACCATTCAGCCTTTTCTTAACTTAAAATAAGGAACAACAACCTAGGGGATGTTCACATGTCCACCACTATCCAACATATAAGTAAGAATATCCACATAATCTATCTATACAAAATAACTCCCATAGACACTTCCATATGAAATTTTGCCTCTCACCACTATCGCCTTATCCTAGTGAAGACTATCCCATACTCTACGTGATTGCATCGACAGTCAATCCACATATAAAGATACATCTTTAAGAAAAACCACTATGTCCAAACAGGTTACATCACATACAACACTTAAATATTATGAACATCACTCTTCATTATATCCCTAATCCATGAACTATATCAACAGACAACCTAAAAATCTTCACCTCATTGCACCTACAATCGATAAGGTGATACTTGTCAAGTCATGCAAAACCCAGGTCTACAACCCCCGTTCCGATAGTAATGCCCACTATATAGAAATATGCGATCCTCAATTGAACCATACTTAGCTCTACATCACTATATTCAGAATCCACATTTGGTACCTGCCAACCATATGGCCATACTCCATACGTTATAAAAATCAGAATCGGAATCATAATTCCTCTTAGGAGCCCTCTATCTCTCTATCTCTCTCTCTCTCCCTCTCTATACTCAACTTGCTATTTCATAACATCCTCTTCCATTATCTCCCAATTGTCTCTAATAGGGATACTCTTAATCTTTCCTTCACAATCACAACCCTCAATCGAAACACGCTCTTTCTTCAAGCCTCTATGAACTTACTTGTTCCTAAACCTTATTCATAACTAATACATCAACAAAACACACACCTATAATGCATGGATAACTCTGTCCTCATTCCAAATATCTAACTGAGTCGTTTCCACTCAAGCTAGCAGGAAAAATTAATACTCTCCTCTCTAATTTACCGTCACTCGAGTGTACTACAAATTATCTTAACTAGTCTCCAACTCATATTTTGTAACCACACGGTGAACCTTCTCCTAAGTCCAAACACTCATATTATAATCTCCAAAATCACAAATGATTTAACCAAATAAATGAGCCTCGCTCAAATCCGAGCACAACACCAAATTCCACTATCTAATTGGAATTAATCCACACATAAATTTATCAAAATCCTTATATTTTCTATAACCCATTAATAGATTGCCCTCTCTCTTAGGTGCACAAAATCTCACAAGGTCATTATACTAGCCTAAATTTCCATCACAATCCATATTACCATCAGAAAAACTCAAAATTCCAATAGGCTCCTTAAAACTCAAATTCCTTAATATCTCCGAATACAAACTCAACGTGAAACACATTCACTAACTTGTGTTTACAAAAGTATCTAAGTTATAGACTTTACCCCCAAATATGATAAATTCCCATATTAATCCTCAAGGCTATGGTCAATACTATTGCCCAACCACTCGTGTCACAAGTGACAACTAACTCCTAACGGTCCTCATTATCACACTTCCCTAATCTTGAATACTCCTTAAGTCTTACCAACATTCAAATGACAATGAACGGTGTTGACACACACGATATCATGACACCAGAGTCTAAAATACAATGAAAGGCTCTAGACACAACAAAGAATAATGTGTACAATGTGGTCCCCACTGCAATGGAGGGTTCAATAGGAGCTACTGCATGGGCTCAAATAGTTCGCAGCACCATATAGTTAGCCGTGACTTCTATTAGCTACTGCCTGGACACAGATAGACCACACCATCCCCTTCACCTGGCCGCTACCTAGGATTATACATGTCACAGCATCCTTCAATATGGTTGCCAAGTCTTAATAGGACGTAGCCCCTATTTGTATACAACTAGCTACTGTTCAGAAGGATTCATTCTTCAGCCTTATCCATAAGCCATGTGTCTTAGGCACGTGATACCACATTTGTATGTCCTATAAATAGAGGATCTCACCTCACAATTAAGGGGGAGATACTTGGAGGATCCCTGCTAAACTCTCATCTATCTCTAGAGATCACCATACTTGGGGCCTTACCCCATTGCTGCATCCACAACTGGATCTATCTCAGGTAGGCCACATCTCTATTCATTAATCTAGCAATATATTATCCTTTATTCTTATGGCCTTGTAAACTTGTATTACACTACATACATAATGAGAGTGAAGCACCAAAGTGAATGTAGGCTCATTTTTATAGCCGAACCACTTTATATCTTGTATTTATCTTCTTTTATTCGCTTTATTTAACTTTACACTTGACTTGATGTTTGAGAACGAATTATAGGCGATTTTTCGTACCATCAATCTGGTGTCGTATGTGGGAACGAAGGTATTAGAACCTTATTTCCTTTACCTTTTAGGGTTCTTGGTACCTTATTTCATCTACGAGGGCTCTCGGGCCACTATCTCTTGAGTGAAATCTTGGTTATAATACTCGTGTTTTGACATATGCACCCCTCTTTAGGGATCGTTTATTCCTAGATCCCCTCATTGGTCGCCTTTTTATGACCTTAGATCTGTATTTCTACACCCTTCTAATTTTTCCCCACCAAAATAATGTTGAAAAGCATCAAAGGCTATAGCCATCTAAAGCTGGGTAATTAGGGATGAGTTTTGTTTACTCGATTCTACTATTTTTCACCATGATCTAGGGTTTATTATCAATCTTGTGCTATAATTTGCACCTAAAAGTCCATTTGACCCTTGGTAAACTCCTAGTAGGTATATTCTAAACATTCTCAATGAGCTAAAATTCACTTAATTGACAAATTTCTGGAATTACACCCCTGACTCAGACAGGTTACGGCCTGGTAATTATACTGCCTGTTAGCCATAGCCCTCCTAGCGCAGCTAGTGCACAACATATGGTGACCAGGGAAAGGGACTTATCACTGCATCCTTAGGATCATCCATGGTGCAATTCCTTCTACGGTCACGGCAGCACATGTACTGTGCATTCTTGGCCACGATCGTGTAACACCCCGCCCGCCCGGGGAGAGCGAACGGAGCGCTACTATAGATAAAACTAAACTAATACACAAATAACAAGGTATAGAGCATATAAATCCCACAATAAAATAAGAAACCACTATTCTCATCTTCAAATTAATACAACAAATCTCTCGAAATAATTACAACAATCTAACTATCTCAAAAATAAAATAAATCTTCAAATGCTCTATATATCAAAATAAATACAAGTCTTCTCATCTCTTGTATTAAAAATCTTCCCAAAATAATCCTCGTTAAAATCAATCTCCATAGCGCCCCAAAATTCGCGCTAACCTGCCACTAAAAGAAAATATGGGGAAGTACACAATACGATAGGAAAGATGCTCAACAAATATTAGCGGTGAATAAAGCATAACAATACGAGTACGAATATTCAAATCAAATGCGAATCTCATAAGCATTTTTATCAATATAATTTCTCAACAACACATTAATCAGAGTCACCAGGCCTCACCATACCGCGCCATACTTGATCAAGTAGCCGAAAAAGGAGTCTTGGCGGGTGCCCAACTTCAGTGCCATATTAAAATCTCATGATAATATGCTCAACATAATAATAATACCACATGAATCAAAACTAGATTCCAACAAATATTTCCAGATTCCAATTGAATTTAGCAATTCAAATATGAGTCAATAATCACAAGAAAACAACGAGAATAAATCTCGCGACATTAAGGAGCATATTGTGTAAAACCCCATACCTCAAAATCATCACATAATTCAGCCTCAAAATTTAATTATACCATCACGTTCCTCTCGCGAAAATAATCAAATCTCGTTCTAGCCCAAACTCGAGAAAACGCCAAATAAGCCTTCTAAACTAAGGTTGAAATCTTGAATAAGTTTGGGGCTATGGTTTGTATATGAAAGGGAGTAATTTTAAAGAGCTCTTCTGGTTGAAAAGTTTGAGAAAAAGTTATTTGAAAAGCCAAGCCACGAATTTGTTGATATATAAAGGATTAAGAGTTTGATTAAGAAAAGAGTTCTAATCAGATACAAACACTAAAATTTTTATCCCGGACGATCGGAGGAATTGCTTGAAACTTTTTTATGTTGTAGCGAACGGCGAGACATGACTTCTGACAAAAATTCAGCTTGATCGGACGGTCGGATTTCTAAAAATATTATTTTTACAAGAAAGTTTTATGTTTTGAGGACTCTTAGAGAGTTTTATATTTTGAGGACTCTTCTATATAATAAAAATTCAATTAAAACTCCATTTTAATTCCGATTTTGAATCCATTTGAAATTCTCGCCCTTATAAATAATAACCAACATATTTGAGTAATAAAAATAATTTTCTCTCAAATTTATTTTTCCTCTTAATTTCGAAAATACCCCAAAAATTACGCGGGTTGCTACACTTCCCCACTAACAATGGAATTTCTCCCTCGAAATTCGCCGAATACCTAACTCTCAAAAATCAGGCCAACAATCTCCAAAAAGTAAACTCGGCACCAAAAATAAATTCCTCACATCTAATCTAGATGTCTAACACGAAACGATCATCTAAAGATTCTATCTCCAAAAATACGCGCCACAAAAACGCAACAGACCCAAAACCCAAGACCCAAGGGTGGTTGTATACCTAGGCTCTTAGACCATTCTGTAACACCCCGCCCGCCCGGGGAGAGCGAACGGAGTGCCACTATCGATAAAACTAAACTAATCCACAAATAACAAGGTATAGAGCATCTAAATCCCACAATAAAACAAGAAACCACTATTCTCATCTTCAAATTAATACAACAAATCTCTCGAAATAATTACAACAATCTAACTATCTCGAAAATAAAATAAATCTTCAAATGCTCTATACATCAAAATAAATACAAGTCTTCTCATCTCTTGTATTAAAAATCTTCCCAAAATAATCCTCGTTAAAATCAATCTCCATAGCGCCCCAAAATCCGCGCTAACCTGCCACTAAAAGAAAATATGGGGAAGTACACAATATGACAGGAAAGATGCTCAACAAATATTAGCGGTGAATAAAGCGTAACAATACGAGTACGAATATTCAAATCAAATGCGAATCTCATAAGCATTTTTATCAATATAATTTCTCAACAACACATTAATCAGAGTCACCAGGCCTCACCATACCGCGCCATACTTTATCAAGTAGCCGGAAAAGGAGTCTTGGCGGGTGCCCAACCTCAGTGCCATATTAAAATCTCATGACAACATGCTCAACATAATAATAATACCACATGAATCAAAACTAGATTCCAACAAATATTTCCAGATTCCAATTGAATTTAGCAATTCAAATATGAGTCAATAATCACAAGAAAACAACGAGAATAAATCTCGCGAGATTAAGGAGCATATTGTGTAAAACCCCATACCTCAAAATCATCACATAATTCAGCCTCAAAATTTAATTATACCATCACGTTCCTCTCGCGAAAATAATCAAATCTCGTTCTAGCCCAAACTCGAGAAAGCGCCAAATAAGCCTTCTAAACTAAGGTTGAAATCTTGAATAAGTTTGGGGCTATGGTTTGTATATGAAAGGGAGTAATTTTAAAGAGCTCTTCTGGTTGAAAAGTTTGAGAAAAAGTGATTTGAAAAGCCAAGCCACGAATTTGTTGATATATAAAGGATTAAGAGTTTGATTAAGAAAAGAGTTCTAATCAGATACAAACACTAAAATTTTTATTCCGGACGATCAGAGGAATCGCTTGAAATTTTTTTATGTTATAGCGAACGACGAGACAGGACTTCTGACAAAAATTCAGCTTGATCGGACGGTCGGATTTCTAAAAATTTTTTTTTAGAAGAAAGTTTTATGTTTTGAGGACTCTTAGAGAGTTTTATATTTTGAGGACTCTTCTATATAATAAAAATTCAATTAAAACTCCATTTTAATTCCGATTTTGAATCCATTTGAAATTCTCGCCCTTAAAAATAATAACCAACATATTTGAGTAATAAAAATAATTTTCTCTCAAATTTATTTTCCTCTTAATTTCGAAAATACCCCAAAAATTACGCGAGTTGCTACAGATCGCATCATTATAACCTTGTAGATTGCCAAATGCTCCTTCCTAATTTCCATACTTAGTCCATAGTTCATCCTCTATTTGCTTCCATTACTCACCTCGGTTTAGTTTTATCTTAGAATATATATATATATATATATATATATATATATATATATATTAAAGACTAACAAAGTAAAATGGAGGGAAGCTCCGGAACAAATTTAGAACATAATAAAGAGATTGTTCAGTTGTACAACTACCTAAACCATCTTTATGATAGACATGCCTCACTTCAAACTCAGGTCAACTTTCTGACTCAAAGGGTTCTTATGTTGGAAGCTGCAGCACCTAAGGTGGCCCCCCAATAATCATGGTCCCTGCCGTAGAAGCAACTATCTCAGAGGCCGCAGACAAGAACCAAAAGAAGAAGATGGAGAAACAAAAGCTAGAAAGAGGCCATGACACCTACAACCCATTCATTTACAAAGTTAAAGACATTTTTTAGCTCATAAAAGAAGAAAAATTAATCTGTTGTCTCGAGAAGTAGAGGTCTCCTGCCCATAAGAGGGATCGGGACAAATAGTGTAGCTTCCACATCGATTATGGCTATAACACGAACAATTGCCACGCCTTCAAGAATGATATTGAACGGATGATCAGGAAGGGATCGCTTCGGTGATTCCTCAAGGATGCTTAGGGCGCACAGTCGATATCTGGGAGGCTACTTTCTAGATTTCAGCCATAGTGTCTATTTGTTCACATTTTCCTCTTCTTGAACTCTATCTGTGAAGTTTTTGTTGCTATATCTCAAAGACTTGTGTGTTTAGTTAAAGTCAATATATACATATATCTACATGAATGACTGACAATCGTTAGTCATATATTAATCTTGCTTTCCCACTTAGAAATCTAATAAGAAGCCTTCGTCTTAAACAAATTTGGGCGAACTTGATGACCAATTATCCTAAAGATTATTTGCTTATTTTGGTAAGAATGGTCTATTAAGGAGATTGCCTTGGTTGGCAGTCGCACATAATGCAAATCCACGGGGACTCTTAATGCCCGTTCTCAGCTTTTGGGATGCTTCAATTAGCTACGAGGGGTCATAATACCCACACAGAGATGGATAGATATATATCCATTAATATATTGGGGAAGCTTCATAATACCTAACCTTGGGAGGCCTCATAATAACCCAAAGGGGACAAAGACTTAATCGTTTGCGGACAATCCCATATCTATTCAAATGGGCCAAAGATTTAATCGTCTGCGGGCAATCCTATGTTCAAAGGGGTCAAGCACTTAATTGTCTGCGAAAAATCATGTATTTATCGTAAAAAATATAGGCGGTAGCCTCACTGGTCGCAGCCTATTCTCAAGTTCACAAGAGAATGCAAGTAAAACAAAGACCACAAATTATTTAAGATTGTGGAAAGAGGTATTAATCAACATCCGCAGCCTCAAGGGTCATTTATTCTATAAAGTGTCCTCAGACCTATCACATTAGAGGGTCCAAAAAAATGACCACCAGTGTCAATATGGCTGTGACCAATGTCTAAAGTATAACAAAAAGCTAACATGTACAGAGGCAGAGAAAAGCAATGGTATTCAAGGTTTATTACAAAGAGATGGGGTCAATAAAGAATTTAATACAGCTGCATTAGATAGGGTTTACCATGTGATTAAAGATTTTGGGCCACGACCTCTTAGGCCGCCAAAAACCTTGGAGATTCTTACCAAAGTGAAATTAAAGCATTTAACGTAAATAATATGCAAAATGTGGCAGTCAAATAATGATTAAGGGATATAACCTTTCCCAAAATGGGCGCAGCCTTAAATAGTTATAATAGTGTTTAATATTTTGGAGATTACAAAACAGGAAGTTTAAAGAACCATAAAAATTACTAAAAAGTTCAAAAGGTTGCATCATCTTCATAATCTTCAGCGTCAACATCAGTTGAGGTCTCAGTCTCATCATTTTCTACCACAGCCTCATCCATTAATTATTTAGCTGTCGCCTCTACAGCAACCCTGATCTTAGTCATACATTTGCAATGTTCAGTATTGCCTAACTTCTAAGACATCACTTGGTCTTTTGATTTAGAAAAAAATTCATCAACCTATACCTTAGTTCTTGGAAGCTGTGAAGATAGGCTTTGTTGTTCTTAAGGAAAAAATCCTTGGATTTCTTACAAGTGGCTATAGCATCATCCACATCCCTTGTTAAGGCAGCGACATGAGTCTCTTCCATCTGCTTTAAGGAAGGGGCATGATCATTATCCTTTTATTGGAGTAAGGATGTGTTGCACTACTCCAGTTGGTTATATTTTTGCAGAAGCTAGTTAAGCACGCTCTCCAAGTTGGTGGTCTGCCTGACAACCTCCACAACCTTGGCCTCAACAACTTGAAGGGATTTTGCAGTTGCGATAAAGTTATGTTCAAGCTTTTCCTTATCTTTTATTGTAGCCTCTAAGTTAATATCGGCCCATTGGAGTTCCGCAATCGATGAATTCTTTCCTGCCTTAAAGGAAGAGGCCCGGGCATTTTTTAAATCTGACTTATAAACTGATGCCGCGATCTGATGCAGTTTATACAGGCCTTCATATTTTTATCGTTGAGCGACGGCAACGTCAACAGCCTGAAATTATAAATGTGAGAATAAAAGATACTATACAGAAAAATGAAGTGAAATGATTTAAAGTGAAGAAATTCTTACTCGTAGCAGACTATGGCGGGTGTATTCCTCCAAATCCTCATGATTTTCCTCCACCAAGCTCTCTTGGCCAACAATATCCAAAACTTTTCTCATCTTGTTGATCGCTCTAGCTGCGGTATCCAAAAAGGAATTATGATTGGGTTATCTAAGTTGAGGCCGTAGACGACCATCTGAACCAACCCTTGACCTTCTTTGGGGAGTTGGTAGGTTGGCATTCACTACCATGATGTTCTACGGAGGAGGTAGAGGAGATCCGGAAGTATAAACATGTAGGGGGTTATGACCTCCTTGAAAGTCTACAGAGGACATCAGACCGACTGTGAAACATTATGGAGCAATGTCATCATCCATTGGGCCTTCTTGCCTTTCGTTAGCTGCAACATCTTTAGCATTGGCAACATTTACTGTGTTCTCTACTGATGGATTGGCTGCAACAGTCTCAACATTTGGGCATAAATGGTCTTAGTGGGGGCACCTGCCGCTGCGTCTTTAACTTTTTTGGATCATTTTATTATCTTTCCCTCATCGATCATAACGCAGTGGACATTTAAGACTGCAAGAACTGTCACAGTTCTATTAAAAGGGCCAGTTGGCTCATTCCTAGTCTTAAAAGGTCCACCAGTCGTGGAAAATACTTTGGCAGGAGGACGGTTGCTATAATTTAAATCCTCCTCCATGATCGCAGCCTCACCAGTATTCCTACAATTTTAGGAATTCGTGGAGTTAGAATCAGTAGTAAAGCAGTTGGGATAGTCCTTAAACAAAAAAGGTCCGACAGTCTTCAAAGGCCTTACAGAAGTAATTTCAGGTGGAGAAACGCCCAAGTGAGTTTTCTAGAAGTCTTCCAGAAACTCTTGAGGGTTCCAACTCATAGGGCCGCAATAAACTTGAAACGTAGAAAGGCTCTGCTGTTAGGTGTCGTAGCCACTATGGGCAGGAAAATCTCTTAGAGGTCATGGAAGATGTTAATGAATTAAGGCTATAGCCAATTGAATTCTAAATGTTTAACTATAAAGTGGATTTTTTAACTCCAAGATACAAACTGCAACTAAGAGGAGTGATAAACACAAGGCTATAAAGCTGTGGCCAAAAATAGAAAACGGGAAAGTTAAGCAGCCAAGGCCTAGAAACATAGTACATCCTATCCTAAAGTTATTTATAGAAGGCTTTGGTGAAATAGCACAGTCGTAACAGATGCAAAATATATGCAGAGTTGGTAACTCAAGGCTACAATGATCTAAAGGCTGCTTCCAAATACTCTAAAGTTTTATAACTCTAGACTTAAGACTATAGCCAGGGGGAATTATAACTACCAAGGAATGATAAGAGGCCATAGTGAATTATTGTAGCCACGGCCAGACACACAAACATGTGATTTATTGGATTATAAGTACTCAAAGATATAAAAGGATAAACCTTAGAGTCTTAGGCAAGAACACGAAGAACGTGTTCTTTAGTGTGGATTAAACCCAAAAAATCCATTTTCAAAAACCCTAGCTTCTACACAAGTTCGAGAAATTCAGCCAAACAAACTCAAATAAACAGATTAAACAAACATGGATTGAAGCAAAAAATTCCAAAAAACAGATAAAAATAAAAAGTTGGTTTGAATGTTGCCCAAAAATATGTAGGAGTGGAATAAGAACCACCATGCTCAACCTTAGAACGCCTTGAAACCACCATAAACAACTCGTGGAAAACCTCAAGGGAGAAAATGACAGAGTATGGCTTTATATTTTCTCTCAAAAGTTTAGAAAATGCAATGAGCGCCATGGCCAAAACCCATTTATATAAGACGAAATAGGAAGTTGAAGTGTCGTATCGCAAGTTGCCACTGCAACCACAGGACATTGACTTCAGCCGCAACTCCAACTCATTAATTCTTGGCACTATGGCTTGGGAGCTTATTAATATGGATAATATAGTCCCCACTACCACAGAGGGTTCAACAAGATCCACTTCCTGGGCTCAAATAGGTCGCGGCACCATACAATTAGCCTTGGCTGCTATTACCTACTACCTGGCCATAGACAGATCATGTAATCCCCTTTTACTTGGTCGTTTCCTAGGATCAGACAGGCCACGATATCCTGAAAGATTATTGTTGTCAAATCCTAACAGGTCGCAACCCCTATTTGTATATAGCTAGCTACTATCCAGAAGGATTCATTATCCATCCTTATCCATATGACATGTGTCCTTAGCACGTGACACCACCGTTGTATCTCATATAAATAGAGGAGCTCACCTCACAATTAAGGGGGGAGATACTTGTCGGACCCTTGTCAAACTTTCATCATAGATCACCATACTTGGGGCCTTACCCATTGTCGTAGCCACAACTAGATCTATCTCAGGCAGGCCATATCTCTATTTATTTATCTAGCTAGTTACATGTATTCTCCTCTATTCTTATGTCCTTGTAAACTTCTATTACACTACATAGATAATGAGAGTGAAGCACCAAAGTGGATGTAGGGCCATTTTTATAGATGAACCACTCTATATCTTCTATTTATCTTCTTATATTCACTTTATTTACATTTTACACTTGACTTGATGTATGAGAATGACTTATGGGCGATTTCTCTCACCATCAATCTGGTGCCGTCTGTGGAAAGGTAGGTATTATAATCTCTTTTCCTTTACCTTTTAGGGTTCTTAGTACCTTATTTCATCCATGAGGGCTCTTGGGCCACTATCTCTTGAATGAAATCTTGGTTATAGAACTCGTGTTTTTACATATTTACCCTTCTTTAGGGATCGTTTTTTCCTATATCTCCTCATTGGTATCCTTTTATGACCTTAGATTTGTATTTCTATACCCTTGTGATGTTTCGCCGCCAAAATAATGATGAAGAGCATCAAATGCTATAGGCTTATAAAGTTAGGTAATTAGATATGAGTTTTGTTTACCCGGTTTTGTTATTTTGTGCCCATTATCTGGGGTTTATTGCCAAGCTTGTGATATAAGTTGCACTTAAAAGGCAGTTTGGCCCTTAGTAGACTCCTGGTAGGTATATTCTAAACATTCTCAGTGAGCTAAATTCACTTTACATGATCAAATTCTAGAATTGCACCCCTGACTTAGATAGGTTACAGCCAGATAGTTATATTGTGTATTAGCCAACCCTCCTATCGCAGCTGGTGCACAACATCAGGTCACCGAGGAAAAGGACTTATCATTGCGTCTTCAGGCTCAACCTTGGTGAAATTCCTTCTGCAACCACTGCAGCACATATGTTATGCATTCTTGGTCACGACTGCAGCATTATAACCTTGTAGATTGCCAAATGTTGCTTCCTAATTTCCATACTCGGTCCACAGTTCATCCTCCATGTGCTTCTATTACTCACCTCTGTTTAGTTTTGTCTTAGAGTATATATATTTTAAAGACTAACAAAGCAAAAATAGAGGGGAGATCTGGAATAAATTCATAACAGAATGAAGAGATTGTTAAGTTCTACAACCACCTCAACTATCTGTACGATAACCATGCCTCACTTCAGACTCATGTTAACTTTTTGGCTCAAAGGGTTCTTATGTTGGAAGCTGCAGCACTAAAGGCCCTCCCAACAATCATGGTCGTAATCATAGAAGTAATAATATCAGAGGTCTCAAACAAGAACTAAAAGAGGAAGATGGAGAAATAGAAGCCAGAAAGAGGCTATGACACCTACACCCCGTTGATTTACCAAATTTAAGACATTTTTAAGCTCATCAATAAAGACAAATTACTTTGTTGGATTGAGAAGTTGAGGTCCCCTCTTCATGTGAGGGACCGGGCCAAATGGTGCAGCTTCCACAATGATCATGGCCATGACATGAATAATTTCCACGCCCTGAAGAATAAGATTTAATGGCTCATCAGGAAGGGATTGCTTTAGCGATTCCTGAAGGATGCTTAAGGGGTTCAGCCTATATCTGGAGGCTTCTTGCTAGATTCCAATCTTAGTCTCTATTTGTTCACATTTTCCTCTTCTTGAACTCTATCAGTGAAGTTTTTATAGTTATATCTCAAAGAGTTGTGCGTTTTGTTAAAGTCTGTATATACATATATCTATATGAATGAATGATAATCGTTAGTCATATATTAATCTTGCTTTCCTACTTAGAAATCTAATGAGAAGCCTTCATTTTAAACATATTTAAGGGAACGTGATAACCAATTATCCTGAAGATTACTTGCTTATTTAGGGAGGAAAGGTGCACTGAGGAAATTGCCTTGGTTGGCAGTCGCACATAATGCAAAGACACGGGGCTCATAATGCCCGTTCTCAACTTTTGGAATGCCTCAATTAGCCACGAGGGATCATAATACATAGTCATGGATGGCTATATATATATATATATATATATATATATATATATATATATATATATATATATATATATATATATATATATATATATATATATAATTATAGCTTGGGGAAGTTTCATAATACCTAGCTTAGGGAGGCCTCATAATAGCCCAAAGGGGCCAAAGACTTAATCATCTGTGGAGAATCCTATATCTATTCAAAGGGGCCAAAGACTTAATCATCTACGGATAGTCCTATATCTATTAAAGGGCCAAAGACTTAATCGTCAGCAGACAATCCTGTATTTCTCGTCAAAAATGTAGGTGGCAACCTCACTGGCTACAACCTATTCTATAGTTCACAAGAGCAAGCAAGTAAAACAAAGACCACATATTATTCAAGATTGAGGAAAGAGGTATTAATCAAAATTCGCATCCTCAAGAGTCATTCATTCTACAAAGTGGCTGCAGACCTATCACATTAGGGGGTCCAAAAAATGACCACAAGTCTCAATATGACTGCAGCCAATGTCTAAAGTATTACAAAAAGCTAACAAGTATAGAGGTCGAGAAAAGCTATGGTATTCAAGTTTTATTACAAAGAGATGGGGTCAACAAAGAATTTACTATAGCTGCAGCAGATAGGGTTTACCAAGTGATTAAAGATTTTGGGTCGCGGCCTCTTAGGCCAAAAACCTTGGAGATTCCTGCAAAAGAGAGATTCAAGCATTCAACATAGATAATATAAAAACTGTGGCAGCAAAACATGATTAAAGGATGCAACCTTTCCCAAAATGGCCATAGCCTTGAATAGTTATAATAGTGTTCAATACTATTGAGATTATAAAAGAGGCAGTTTAAAGAACCATAAAAATTACTAAAAAGTTCAAGAGGTTGCATCATCTTCATCATCTTCAGCATCAACATTAGTTGCGATCTCAGTCTCATCATCCTTTGCCGCAGCCTCATCCATTAATTATTTAGCTCTCGCCTCTGTAACAACCTCGATCTCCGCCACACATTCATCATGTTCAGCATCGCCTAACTTCCTGGACACAACTTGGTCTTTTAGTTTAGGAATTTTTTTCATCATCCCGTGCCTTAGTTCCTAGAAGCCACGGAGATAAGCTTGGTTGTTAGTATGGAAAAAATCCTTGGATTTCTTATAAGTGGCTATGTCATTATCCGCAACCCTTGTTAAGGCCGCGACATGAGTCTCTTCCATTTTCTTTATGGATGCGGAAAGATCATTATCCTGTTGTTGGTGTAAGGGTGTGCTGCGCTGCTCCATTTGGTCATATTTTTGCTAAAGCTGGTTAAGAGCGCTCTCAAAGTTGGTGATCTGCCTGGAAGCCTCCATAGCCTTAGCCTCAACAGCTTGAATGGGTTTTGCAGTCGTGATAAAGTTTTGTTCAACCTCTTTCTTAGCTTTTATTTCATCCTCCAAGTTAATGTGGGCCAGTTGGAGTGCCACAGCCGATGAATTCTTTCCTACCTGAAAGGAAGAGGCCTAGGCATTTTCTAAATCAGACTTATGAACTGATGACGTGGTCTGATGCAGTTTATACAGACCTTCATATTTTTACCGCTAAGAGATGAGAACGTCCATAGCCTGAAATTTTAAATGTTAGAATAAAGGATACTGTACAAAAAAATGAAGCAAAGTGATGTAAAGTGAAGGAATTCTTACCCGCAGCAAACTATAGAGCGTGTATTCCTCCAAATCTTTATGGTCTTCCTCCACCAAGCGGTCTAGGTCAACAATATCTAGAAATTTTCTCATCCTGCTGACCGTTATGGATGTTGTATCCCAAGAGGAATTATGATTGGGTTATTTAAGTTTAGGCCGCGGACGACCATCAGGACTAACCCTTGACTTGCTTTGGGGAATTGGCAGGTTGGCAGTCACTTCTACGATGTTCCATGGAGGAGGTAGAGGAGATCGGAAAGTAGAAACATGTAAAGGTTTTTTCCCTCCTTAAAAGTCTATAGAGGACATCAGATCGCTCGTGTCAAGTTGTGGAGAAATATCATCATCCACTGGGCCTTCTTACCTTTCATTGGCTGCGACATCATTATCATTAGCATCATTTGCTGCATTCTCCACTAACGGATTGGCTACGGTAGTCTCAGTAGCAGTATTTGGCCAAAAAATGGGCTGAGTGGGGGCACTTGCCGCCGTGTCTTTAACGTTTTTGGATATTTTTCTTTTCTTTCCCTTATTGGAGGCATTATTGAGGACGGTTGCATCCTCATCCATCTCTGTAAGTTGAGCAGCCAGAAGTGTGCGGTCAATCTCCTCACATGTATTTAAACAAAATTTAGAAAAATAGGCTCTGGAAATATATTTATCAAGTAAATGAAAGTGTGAAATTACCTTCCGCAAACATTTTGTGCGAAATATGCTTGCTGGGAAAATATCAAAACTTGTAAAAATTAATCGAAATGGCCAAGACAGAGAATCATTTAGATGTGTCACTAAAGTTGACCGCTTCCTCAACTCTCTTTTTTGCCTTGTTGTTGAGTTTTATATCATCAAGGGCTTCACAATACGTCGGTATATATGGCAACATTAGAAATCAATGCGGTTGTGTGAACAGAAGTCGCGGAGAATAAATTGAAATGAAAAGGTTAAGAATGTGCCACAGCAAAAAATTACCTGATTTTGAAGGATGACCCCCATTTTTGAGGCATTCTATTTGATTTCTCTCTCTCGGACTCCTCTGGATGGATTTCCCATTCCTCTTCACAAATATACAAATACTTGCATTTACAGGTTTTCACATTGGAAGGCCTCTTAGTATAGAAATACCGCAGCACCTTACAGTTAGCCTTGGCTTCTATTAGCTGTTGCCTGGCCATAGACAGACCACAACATCCCCATTTACCTGGCTGCTGCCTAGGGTCAGATAGGCCACGACATCCTTTAAGATAGTTGTTGCCTAGTCTTAACCAGCCACAACCCCTATTTGTATGCAACTAGCTACTGTCCAGAAGGATTCATTATCCCACCTTATCCATACACCACATGTCCTAGGCACGTGACACCACCTTTATATCTCCTATAAAAAGAGGATCTCACCTCACAATTAATGGGGGAAATACTTGCCAAAGCCCTACCAAACTCTCATCTCTCTTTAGAGATCATCATACTTGTGGACTTACCCCATTGCTGCAGCCACAACTGGATCTATCTCAGGAAGGTCACATCTTCATTCATTTATCTAGACAGTTACATGTATTATCATCTATTCTTATGGCCTTGTAAACTTGTATTATACTACATACATAATGAGAGTGAAGCACCAAACTGGACGTAGGCTCATTTTTATAGCCTAAACACTCTATATCTTGTATTTATCTTCTTATATTCGCTTTATTTACATTTTAAACTTGACTTTATGTATGAGAATGACTTATGGGAGATTTCTTGTACCATCATAGAACACTTAATAAAAACGAAATGGACGTAACACATATCCTAAGGACACTAGAACTTGGATGCTCTGATACGAACTTTGATAGCCCTAAAATTTTCACGCCCAACTAGTTAGGCCACACATGAAATACTGGGGATGCTAAAACAATTTATATCATTCTCAACATCAACAATGAATTAAAACTACATTAAACTAAAACTAACACATTAAAGAATCAATGAAAGTTGATGAACATAACTACCAAACTATGAAAAACTTAATTCATTACATAAAAATCTATGATTACTATTGTTCAACTGAATAAAAGTGTATAACTAAAGCCTCAACATCCCAATACACTGACCACAATGATGAAACAGTGACTCTAACTCTACGAACACCAAGTTGGATCGCCACAACCACAAGTCTGACCACTCAGCTCTGTTAACCTATTTATAAAACAATAATACTGGGGGGTGGAGGAGACATTTTGTAATTTGGATCAGCGCCCTAAAGTTTCTAGAATTAACTTTCAATACTAATAAATAATGATGCAGTTAATTCGCAATATATTCCACCCATCGTCTCTTATATGTAATAAGAATCTCACCTCTCACCAAAATGGAATACTATGTGTACGTCCTAACCAAAGGCATATCTATGCTAAAAGTCTTTATATCTAGACAATTAAGCACCATCACATCACGAACAACTACCATGGAACTCTACTAATAACCTAAATAGGATTTCATTCCATGTCTCACACATATATTTTCAATAACATATTCTTAGTCTTAATATAGTAATGCTCTGTCTGTTTTAATATCTTTTAATTAAACGAATTATGATCCAAACTACCATAAAAAATCAAGCATGACTAATTATCGTATAACAAGAATGTAACTACCTACACATATACGATCACAGTCACAAAACTAGCCCCCACAATACTACCCACCCAAGATACAATTAAAGCACATAATTTATTTTTTTGTAGCATTGGATCTATTAAAAATTGTCTACTCCATTAGACTACATTAGTTCTCACATTATATATATATATATATATATATATATATATATATAGAGAGAGAGAGAGAGAGAGAGAGAGACACACACATACACACACACACAGATAGGCTATGGTACATACCAAGTTTACATACTGATTTTTTTTAAATAGTAAAAAAAATTGAGTTGAGTTTTTTTTTTTGTCGTATTTAAATATTTTAAGAAACCCATACAAAACAAATCAGTTCAAAATAACTTTTTGTTGTTTTTAAAAAATCACTAAACTTTCATAGCTTTTAAAGTGCTTTTAAAAGGTGTGAAGGTTTGACCAATTTTTTAAAAATAGAAAAAAGTGATGTTGAATTTATTTTTTTATATGGTCCTTTGAAATGTTTAAATACCATATAGAAAAATTTAGCTCAATTTTTTTTTAATATTTTAGAAAAATAGGTTTGCGCCAGCAAGTATGTATACTTGGAATGTACGAGAGTCTCTCTCTCTCTCTCTCTATATATATATATATATATATATGAGATATGATAACAGATACATTCAAATGTACCCAAACATATATATCCCCATATCGTTGGATCTTTATCTAAATTAGATTTACAATGTCTCCAAACTAGGTTAAACATATATAATTAAATAGGATATCGTATACATTCAAACGCACCCCAAATCAATTAAATCCCTAACCGGATTATTCTAAATGTTCTTAGGATCATAAACTCTAATCTTTATTAAATTCAACTCCTAGCGTATTACGTCTCTAAACTATGGTACATATATCCCTCTCTATATACACACACTCTTTCTTAACGTACATATATGTTTTCTTATTTAATTACTAAATTAATTTTACGGCCAATATCATCTCAAGTTCTGAATTACTTCTCCCAAACACTTTAACTCATTACTCTCTAAGATCGGTATATACATACAATAATAAGATATCGTTCACTTGCGCGTTTACCCATTCTAACCAAATCCTAACACTCGATGTAAGTACAATAGTACAAGGGTCATAGATCTAGCCGACATAACTAGCCTCAATATTTACCAAATCTAATCCATCAATAAAGTAGGTGTAGTAATCCTGAAGGAAAGTCCCAACTAAAAATCACCAAATCCAACTATTGATCTCGTTCACCGTTTAGTAAAAAATCATATCAAATCCAACAAAAATAATAAAATATAAAATCAGCGCCCGCGCAAATTAAATAAATTTCTAAAGTTATTCGAATGAGAAAGGGACCTCGTTCGAACGAGAAATGGTACCTCGTTAGGACAAAAAAAGATGTGTTTCGTCCCCAATTAGGAAAATCAACCCCATAACTCCTCAAAATCTCCATTAAAACCCCACAAAGGTCTGTAATCGAATTCCCATCATACCATAACCTAAAACTAACATCTAAGGGCAATAATTCTAATGATTTCTAATCATAAGCAAGGGGTTTCAATATGATTTCGATCAATAATCATATTAACCCAAAATTCCTCAAGAACAATTTATAAATTCCTAATATCTTTCAATTCAAGATTTACTAAACACGGAATCAATTAAAAGTAACTAGAACCCTAAATATGGATTCTAACATAATTTTCATTAGTTATCCAATGCTAAGTTCGGTCTTTATCACCAAAATATTCACTTTCAAAGTAATCTTAATCAACAATTAATCCTAAAGAGTCCCAATCCTAACTCGTTATATAAATCATTCCCCAACATGTTTAAAAATCCAAAATGTTATGAGAAAGCATGCTTATAAATTAAGAAACACATTATTAAATGTTTTGAAAGAAAATTCTTGCCTAAAATTGGAAGATTGAAAAACCCCTCTTGGATTCTCCTTGCTTTCTCCTCTCCAAGATTGCATAACTTCTCACAAGTGTTTATGACTACAAGAGTTAGGTTTATTGGATGAAAATACCTAAATGATGTGATTTAAACCCATTTTAAAAACTCTAATCCCGCATATCTAATTGAGGTTTAATTTCAGTCCCTTAAAAGAGCCCAAAATGCTACTTGGAATAGTCCAAAATCTCTCCTAAGGGTATACATTACCCCAAGACCAATTTAAAGTGATAAAAATACATAAATGACCATCTGTATCACCCCAGAGTCCAGCCTAAAAAATACTAACACAACTCATGGTCATACCGTCAACAAAATGGCACACATAATTATCCAACGTGTACACATAACCCATAATCATATAATTCATGTTACTAATTAATTATTACAAACATACGTTTCAAAAATCACAGAGCATGTAAAATTTAATTTATTATCTAAATTATGCCAAATTATTATTACTAAGCCACACAAGTAATAATCAATCCCGTTTATTAATTTATTAATCACTTAATAAATAATAATTATAGTCTATGAAAATACGGGGTATTACAGGGCCATAAGCCGTACCTGTTAGCTTTGGATGTTATTGAGTGTTTGGAGCATTTGTATCATTCATTGATTGCAATTGTCCATTCCCTTAAGGTCTTTACTATCATATTGGTTAGATATCTTAGGATCCTTTAAACTCTATTATTAGTTGTTAGATCATTTGGAGATGATAGTTGGATGTTAACCCATAAAGAGATCCTTCCTATTTTGCCAATTATTTTTTTCAAAACCATGTATTTCTTTAAAAAATGTTACCGTTAATTTACATCTGTACCCATTTATCACATTTGACTACTTTCTTTTGTGTTTGAATTTCATTAGGTGGTTTGGGTATTTTTAATACTAATCTTGGTTAATTTTATCGGAAGACTTATTACAGCAGGTTAGCTTATCTTTTAAGCACTAGTATTAGTCCTTGGATTTTAATCCATCTGGTAAAATCAATCTTAACCCATTATCTTCTTAAGATATCAAGGCTCCTTTATACCTTAGTATATAAACCCCATTAATTCTAGAGAGAGATACAAAGAGTGTTAGCTCATATTCTTAGTAGAGAGAGAAAAATAATATTATGAAAGAGAATATATTTTCAAATTCAAACATTGTGTTTGATTTCCTTTTTTTCTCTTAATTTTTACATGTTGATTTGAAATTCTCGAGGCTCTTAAACAACACATCTTCTTATGAGAAGAGGTTGATTTATTGTGTTATAGTAATGAGTGTTGATGTGAAAAACTAGACCAGGTCTAATTATTTAATCACAGATAATATTTGTGAGTAAAATAAATAGACGAAAAGGTTTTTAAAGTGGTTTAGCTTATGGAAAAAAGCCTACGTCCATTGTTCTTATTATTGTCTTGTCTTTGCCTTTCAATCACTTGCCCTTGATGTAGGGATTACAACATATTTATATCCCAGTAGGGACATAAAGAGATAGAATGTTAAAGGATGAAATGCTTTTATAAATAAGGCATTTACATTAGTACATAATGTCCATAATGTTTCTGGCTGTTGGCATTTGGCCAATACTGTTGGTCGGCCTCCCTACTGTTGGTCGGGCTTCCTATACTCTGGTCAACATTCCAATATGTTGGTCGACAATCCAGGCCTTGGTCGGTGGTTATGCCTTGTTAACTAGGATTATTGCCAAAGTGGATGACACGTGTCTATTTTTTATTGATCCACGTAAGTGGGTAATATTTGGTATCAACAACAAGTATTATGATTATTTATTTAAATTTGTTTTTATCAAAAACTAATCTCTCTTAATGTTAGATCTGAATTTTTAATGAAAATTATTAAAGATTTTGATATTATGATTTTGTGCTAAAAATTATATATTGTTTAAAATCATTTTTTCTTAGTGGATCTAAAGTATTTATTGAATATCTTTTGTAGATCTGTTTTCTCTTATAATTGTATGTTAATTTTTTTACAATTCTCTCATAAATTTGAATGTACATTTTTAGAGATAGAAAGAGAACAAATTTTAGAGTGAGTAAATATTTGGTCCGTCTCCATAAATATTCTACATTAATATTGAAAGAAGTTTTCTGAAATTAAAATGGTGGCATATTTTTAACACTTTCTTTGTTTTTGCATTGTGTCAATTTATGATCATAGTTATATTTTCTCTAATATTTTTAGTAGTAAAATTTCTTTAAACAAATGCTTGTACTATTTTTCTTTTCTTAGATTCCTTGAATATGTTTTTGTGAATTTTTTTTTTGATAAATTCGGTTTTTAAAATCACATCTATGTTTTAGTTGTTTATATATCATGAACTTTGGTTAAACCGGTATTATTCCAAATTAAGAATGTTAATTTTTAACAATATGAAATTTGGAAAAAGTGATTAAAAATACAAAAAAATATTTTATAACTTTTTTCAAACAAATTTAGTCACTTCAAATTTGCACTAAACTTTGACACTAAGAACACTGGTTTCTTTTTATCGTGTGGAGTAGCATTAGAGGATAAGAAGGTGTGGAAGAATGAGAAGTGTTGAAAGCATCACCGAAGTTTGACAGTTCTATTCACTATCAGTTTTGGATTATCTACGTTGTATTTGGGGTTTTTATAGGTAATAAGTTTGTTCTTTATTCGAGTGTTTGTAACATGTAAGTTAAATCATATTTTTTGTGGTATAAAGGTTACTATGGATGTTTCCCAACCTCGTTTGGGGTTTTACCGAATAAAAGCATTAACATGTGTTATATACTTTGCCTCATCTCATTCTACGTGTGTTTATGCTAAAAAATATTATGTGATTAATTTGATTGACTTTGATTAATGCATCATATTGGATATTTAGTAAAATTGTATATAACATTTATACAATAATGAGATTGTTATATTGACAATATGATAGATACGATTTAATGATTTTTAAATTTTGCCTATTTTAAAATTTGATTAAGTAAAAAATATAATATTTTTCAAGATTTGATTATATATATGTGATAAGAAAAACTTACATGATAATCATGATGATCAAAGTGTTATTTGGAACTTAAATACACTTAACGTAATTAGTGATATCTTCCCCTATGGAGTTACTGTCATTTTATTTGGGGACTAAAATACGTCGGATATTCGATTATGTTGGAAAAAAATTCGTGGACTATTTAATTAATGGCAATACCCCGTATT
This sequence comes from Sambucus nigra, assembly GCA_949130495.1. Classification (NCBI taxonomy): domain Eukaryota; kingdom Viridiplantae; phylum Streptophyta; class Magnoliopsida; order Dipsacales; family Adoxaceae; genus Sambucus; species Sambucus nigra. Next base: position 805,889,639 of record OX422208.1, read on the forward strand.
TTTTAAAACCGAATTTAATTAATTAATTGGATTAATTAATTGAAATGATTATTTTAATTGGAATTTGATTTTAATTAGAAGTAATAATTTAAATAAAGTTGATATTTTTTTGGTTAATTAATTGAGTATTTTGAGCATTTAAAAAATTATTGAAGCGGGCCCTTGCGCCGGGGGGGGGGGGGGGGGGTAGTTAGGTAGTGTGTGTGTGTGTAATTTAGGACTCTTTTAGTAATGGAACAATAATTATTGTAAAAAGGAGTGTGGGACTTAAAATTTTTACATGCATGAACATTCTGACTCTCCCAAAAATACAGAAAGCTACACACCCTTTATTTTCAACCCTAAACAACATTAAAGAAAACTTCAACCCTAATTTGGAAGGCTTTACATACATATTTTGAAAAAGGACATAAAATAAAACTTGTTTATTTTCAAGATACGAATGCAGCGGTACACTCGGATTTTTCAGAATACTTCTTTTCAGGCAAGAATATCACGATTGTTCTCCTTAGGTATTATTTGATTTAAATGTTGCCTAAACATTAATTACTTATGATTTCTTAATACGATTAGAAACTTAATTAGGGAAAGTGATAACCAAATTATTAAGTTGCTTTATAAATTTTGGAAATCAAATTTATTGCTCAAAATACTGCATGCTTAGATTATTGGATATTATTAAATTCACCTAGATAATTAAAATGATGTAAAATGTGATAATATGTTACTGAAAATTGTTAATACATATGTTTGAACCGATTTATAATTTAATTGGATTAATTATCACTCGTACTATCACATGATATAATTGGTTTATCGTGCATGAAATCAGACTTGTATAATGGTGAAATAAAGAATTGTAATGTTGGAGTAAAGAATGTAATTACTTTAGAAATTGTATTTGTTAACAAAATGACACAGTTAGGACGCTGGGATTTATGTAAGTAGTTGTATTTTCGCCCTTGTTGTGAGTATGATACTTTCTAGGTATGGGAATAGAAAGTAGGCATACTTATTTTTTGTTGACTCTTTCTAGTTATAGGACAAAGGAGTGTACTTTTAGGTATTTATAGGTATGGAACTAGGTATTATGACGTTACGTTATTTTATCCTACACATGAGACTAGGTTGTGAGTTTTAGTTATTCTCCCTAAGTGAGGGACTAGGTGATACTTATAGCTCGGTGATATCAAGATATGGGACTAGATATGGATTGTAGTTGTGATGACCGAATTATATTATAGGATAGTTGTAAATAATGAAAACATGATATGAAATGATAATTAATGCTGTAAATTATAAATGCACCAGTGTGATACTGATTTAAGACGAATTCACAAGTTTTCAATTAAATACTTGTTTAATGGGTGACAAAAATCAAACAAAATTAATTTAGCTCCTAAACATGCAACTGTGTGTGTGTGTGTGTGTGTTAAACCATCACAAACAAAATTGCTAACTCACAGGTTTAAGGAAAAATCCCTTTCGGGCAAAACTTTTATTTCATAATAAAATAGTAAATCGCAACTTACAAAGATTACAATGACATCTGAAATGAACACCCGCAAGAATCTACAAAGACACGCAGTCTTGAGTCAACAATGGAACAACTGCCGCAGTCCACACGAACAGGCAGTCTAAACCAGCAAGGAACACCCTCAAGCACTCTCAATTGACATGCAGCCGTCAACCGTAGATTTATCCTCTCTACAAGAGAAAAACTTCACCAAAGTTGTATCTTGGGTTCTAAAATAATTCACATAAAGATCGATATGTCTTGTGAATTGAAAAAAAAAGAATTAAACCCTAAACTAAGAAGACAACATGTTTTGCCAATTTGCACTATTTGCATAAACTAAAATGTCATTGATATGCCCAAAGTGCACCCTCTTACTCAGTGTGACTAACCTCGGACAATCTCACAGCCAAGGTTACGAGAAGCTTATGACAAGCATCAGCAAGGTCGTCTTTTATAAGGTCGGCCCCTCACACACCAACCTCGGCTGGCCATTAGCCGAGACAAGCAGAGCCTCATGGACTCAAATAGCTGCCAACAACATCATCTGCCTAAGCCAACATTACAGCTACTTCATATTTAACCTCAGCCATCCCTCCTGGCCGAGGTCATCATGGATATTAATAAGACGAAGCAGCACTGTCGGACTTCACCAAGCTTATAATCATCCAGGTCGAGGTTACATCAGTCAAGGACATAGGGCCGAGCATTTACAAGCACATATAAGGTTCGGAACACGTGGACAAATCAGTTATAACCGAATCATTCCCCTCACGTGAGGGATAGTGATGTCGTCATTATCTACATAAGATCAGCCAGGTGTCATTCTCATACTGGTTCAATACTCATGCATATGCTCATTACATGCTTGGGGGGTACATTACACACCCCAAGCACTATATATAGAGGTCATCCTCTACCTTGTAATGGGATCGATAATTGCAACCCTAGCTAAAACTCTATTTATTTTACAGAAGAGAGAGAAAGATTGAGAGATTGTATCTATGGCCATTAGTTCCTTCATCTAGTGAAGTTACTCACACACTCACAATGGACGTAGGCCAGATTGACTAAACCACTTATATACTAGTGTTCATCCTCTTCTCCTCACCCCCATCTACTAGATATTTACTCTTGTGCTGCCATTGCTATTGCTAGCTTGATCTTATCAACACTTCATACTAGTGGTGCTATTTCTAGCATCATCATTTTAGCACCGTCTGTGGGAATGAGAAGATTCATCTCTTCCATTTTTATTTCTTAACCTCACCGTAGACTCTATTGGTGAACCAGGCCTCACCCTTTGCGTGGAGCTATTTCACCATTTAAAGAGGTCCTTTAAGGTTTCCAAGCTCAATAGTCTTCTCATCAAAAGCTAAAGCATATGTCACCGGAGTTACCACCACCTCCTCTACCATCTATTGTTGGATGACCCAGTTCCAGCCAAGAACCACCCCAGTCCGAGATGGTTGAGGTGGAAGCATCCTTGAAGTCCTTAGCTGCAACGCAGCAAGCGATGCAGGAATAATTTACCCAGCTAAGCCAGAATATAATAAGACCACCTGGGGTCTCACTGAAGATGATTACTCCGGCATCTGTTCAACCCCACCCTGAGGCTAGGGGACCACCCAGGCACCGTGAAACAACCAGCCTACTCCTCAACAGAGGAGGGATGTTGCTGACCCTAGGCGTTTACGCCTGGGGAGGCAAGGAAACCCTTGCCCTGAGGATATGTACGACGACATTGAAGAAGAGGAAGCTCCAGCAGACTGTTGGGAGCCCTATGAGGTCTCAAATAACACTGTACATCCTATACAGCAGAGCCAAGGTCAGTGTGAAAGACGAGATGGTGATGCACAACAAAGAGGATCAGCTTTTGATCGCTTAAGTAGAGGGTCCGCCTTGAAAGGCTCGGCCCAGTTAATAATCTGAGGCAAAGGCTATCCAGGTCAAGGATCATAGATGGCTCACGAAGGGGAGGTGATGAAAATTGACCTCACCATGGCCGACCCCAACATGGCTGAGAATGTGGTCAGGAGGAGGTCAACAGCCGACGTTGCGCGGCAGCTGGGGAACCCTCAGTTCACCCTTTAGAAGTGGCTGGGGACAACCTCGGCGAAGACGATGTTTCAAACCCATGGAATGACTCTATTCAGAGGTTAGAAGAGAATATAGGAACCTCATAAAAAGCCGAGACTAATTACAAAGGGGTAGTCAAAGGGCTCCCCATTTGTGGCAAGGATTATCAATTTCCCAACCCCTGCCAAATTCAAACCCCCAGTGGTGTCTCCCAAGTACGATGGTAGTGCTAACCCAATCCATAAAATTGAAATGTATCAATCTGCAGTAGACATTTATTCAATATCTGATGAGATAAGGTGTCAAGCTTTCTCAAGCACTTTGACTGGGGATTCACATATTTGATTCACTTCTCTTCCTAAAAATTCAGCTGACAATTTCAAAGGTTTGGCCGAGCGATTTATTCATAACTTTTGTTTTGGGGTAAGACCTCAGAAGAAGAAGACTCACTTTCTTTATGTAAAGCAAGGGAAGAATGAAAGACTCAGAGACTACATCGTGAGGTTCAATAAGGAAAAATTAGAGGTAGAAGATTATGAAGAGAGCATAGCCATGATAGCCCTTATTGGAGGACTTCAGAAGGGAAATCTACTTTGGAAGCTTGCTGAAGACCCTCTAAAATTTATGGCCAAGCTGTTAGAAACAGCTGGAAAGTTCATGAATGCAGAAGAAGCAATTGCTACAAAGTATGAGGATAAGAATGGAAGTAGCAGTGGGAAATTTTAGAGGAAAAGGGATAGAAAGAAGAGGACTACAGACGATAAGTTTGCACACTATACTCGTCTAACTGTGAGCCACGAACACATCCTCAACGAAATAAAGAATGATAGATCCATGAGATGGCTGGAGAATCTGAAGGACCCTCCATATAAGAGAAATAAGAATATATGGTGCGAGGTCCATCAGGATCACGACCATCTGATTAACAAGTATTTCACACTGAAGGACGAGATTGAGAAGATGTTGATGCCGAGTAAACTCATAAAGTATGTGGATGGTAGGGCTTCCAAGGGGGGAAGAGATGACCCCAAAAAGAAAAGAAATGATAAATGTCTGGAAAATGTCCCTGCCAGAAGATCTGATGACTCAGATGATGATGACGATGACCCTGACCTCCCACCAAAAGACGACAATGCTCCAGTAAAGAGGGTTGGTATGATCTCTTTCGCTGTGAACACTATCTATGGGGGATTAGCAGGAGGTGGATCAGAGGTAGCTGATCGCAAGGCTCATGTGACAGAGGCTAAGGCAGTGATTAAAGCCGAGGTTGTGAACATGGCCTCTGTAGAGGTTAAACACGAGAAGAGAAAGAAAGTATATATGAACACCCTCATAGTTGGCTTCTTATGACTTGATTTCAAAGGTATCTTAGCTTTTCATGATGAACCTCTGGTAATCACCAAAAGGGTTCATGGGTGTGAAGTTAAGAGGATCCTCGTTGATGGGGGTAGTTCAGCAGACATTATATTTTGGTCCTATTTTAAAAATCCTAGACCTCAGTAAAGCTAGGATTGTCCCTTATCATCATACTTTGATTGGCTTCAATGGTGAAAAGGTTCATCCATTGGGCATATATAAGATGGATGTTAGAATGGGAGACGAATGGCCTAAGAGGTTGACCAGAAAAATTAATTTCTTTATAATGGATGATAACATCTTCTCAGCTTATAACCTCATCATAAGACGAGTAGCCCTCAAGGAATTTGAGGCCGTACCTTCAATGCTCCACCAAATGCTAAAATTCTTGACTCCTTATGGAGTAGGGGAAGTGCAAGGTGATAAAACATCGGCACATAAGTGCTACTTCAACTCTGCAAAAGAGAGAGAGGCTTATAAGAGGACAACAATCACATAAAACATCGATACACTTGATCCAAGAGATGAAAAAAGCTTAAAAAAGGAGAGGCCACGAAGGAGGTAGAATCCATTATCCGCAATAAGGATGAGCCAGAAAAAACCATCTAAATCGAAAAAGCCCTAAGACCTGAGATCAATGAGGAACTAGTAAAACTATTAAGGAAGTGTCAAAGTATCTTTGCATGGAGCCATACAGACATGCCAGGTATTGATCCTGAGATTATGTGACATAAACTCATTGTCGTAGAAGATGCTAAACCCATCAAACAGAGAAGAAGAGTGTACTCAAGGGAGAAGTATGATGTCATCAGATAAGAGGTTAGAAAGATTAAAGAAGACAAGTTCATCAGAGAGGTCATATACCCTAAGTGGTTATCTAATGCTGTCATTGTGCCAAAATCCAACGGGAAATGGAGGATGTCCGTAGATTTCACTAATTTAAACAAGTCTTGCCCAAAAGACAGTTTCCCCTGCCTTGTATTGATCAGATGGTGGATTCCATAGCAGGATATGAGCTCATGAGCTTCATGGATGCATATTCTGGGTATAATCAAATCTTCATGAACCCGAAAGACTCAGAGAAGACAACAATCATCACAGACAAGGGGACCTATTGCTACAAGGACATGCCCTTTGGGCTGAAGAATGTAGGGGCTCCTAACCAACATCTTGTAAATAAGATGTTCGAGGATAAAATAGGCAAGTCCATGGAAGTATATGTGGACGACATGCTGACGAAGAGCCTGAAGGCCGACACTCATGTGGCCAACCTTAAAAGAACTTTTGACACTATAGACGAATATAGAATGAAGCTCAACCCATCCAAATGTGTCTTCGGGGTAGGAGCAGGAAATTTTTTGGGCTTCATTGTCAATCAAAGGGGAATAGAGGCTAACCCTGAGAAAATTAAGGCCTTGCTGGAAATGAAGATGCCCAAAACTATCAAAGACGTTCAGAGGTTAACTGGAAGAGTTGATGCACTTAACAAGTTCGTCTCAAGAGCTACAGACAAGTGTCTTCCTTTTTTTAAATTGCTTAGAATGGCCTTCAAATGGGATGAGGAATGCAACAAAGATTTTAAGGAGCTCAAGTCCTACCTAGGATCTCCCCTGCTCTTATCTCGGCCAATTTTGGGTGAGAATCTATACGTATATCTAGCCGTCTCAGAGTCAGCCATTAGTGCTGCAATAGTAAGAGAAAATAACAAAGTGCAGAGGCTAGTGTACTTCAATAGTAAAGCTCTTCAAGGGTCTGAACAGAAGTACCCTCGGATTGAAAAATTAGCCTATGGATTGATACATGCTTATAGAAAAATGAAGCCATACTTCTAAGCCCACTCCATGGTCGTCCTCACTGATTCCCCACTCAAACAGGTTCTCCATAAGCCTGAGAAGTCAGGCAGGCTAATGATCCGAGCCATTGAGTTAGGGGAATATGACATTATTTATCAACCCAGTGTTGCCATTAAGGGGCAGACACTCACAAAATTTGTAGCCGAGTTTACATGGGAAGAGGCCGAGGTTGAGATTAGTTAAAAGGCTATAGAAGAATCGAGCAAAAATATCTTCCAAGATCCGGACGAGGTTGAGTCAAGAAAATCCAAAAAGATAATAGTTGGGAATGAGTAAGACAGATACCTCTTCAAGGAAGGGACCCTATCATAGGGAAACTTCTCTTTAAATACAACCATTTCAAACCTCTTCATTGATGGGTCGTCTTATAAAAGAGGAAGTGGAGTAGGACTGATAGTGTCAGCACCAGATGGTACCGATATTGAGTATGCATTGAGGTTCAACTTCAAAGCTTCTAATAATGAGTCAGAGTATGAGGCATTGATAGTTGGTCTCTCTTTGGCAAAGGCCCTTAGTGTCGGCCAACTCCTAGTCCACAGTTACTCAAGGTTGGTTGTCAACCAAGTCCTGAGGGTATATGAGGCCAAAGATGAAAGGATGGACAAATACCTTAAGAGGGTGAGAATAATTCTAGAAAGCTTCTAGGAAGTAAAGATGAAGAGGATAACTCGGCTAAATAATAGCCGAGCTGACGTGCTTGTGAGGTTGGCCTCAGCAACAAGAAAAGACATAAGGAGAACAGTACCCATTGAGATTCTGCTCAAGCCGACCATCGAAGAGGAAGAGGCTGCTAGAACTTGCCTAAATCTGAATATGGGAGCATCATGGATGGACCCTCTTATCAGATACATCAGAGAGGGAGATTTGCCAGAGTCAAAGTTATAAAGGAGAAAGCTGAGGTTCAGAGCTGCCAAATTCTCAATTGTAGGGGATGTCTTATATAAAAAGGGGTTCCTACTAATGGATCTGCAAGGTGTTCAATCCATTAAAGTTTTCAAATAATGCATTTCTTATGTATTTTTAATTCTTTTTCTCTAGCTTGTAAAAGCCTTGGTAGGGCATTTCTACCTAGTTTAATAAATTTGTGATTTGTTAAAAAAAAAAAAAAAAAAAAAAAAAAAAAAAGGGGGTTCCTACTCCCTCTCCTCAGATGTATCCACCCTGCATAGGTTCCATACATCTTGCATGATGTTCATGAGGTCTCTTATTCAAGTCACATAGAAGGAAGGCCATTGGATAAGAGGATAATCACTTAGGGATACTAGTGGCCAACCTTGGCCAAAGATGCAGCTGTGTATGTGAAGAAGTGTGATAGATGTCAGAGATTCTCTAATATACCTCATAAGCCACACCAACCTATTACTTCTATCATATCCCCTTGGCCATTTTCAATATGGTGCATTGACTTGGTAGGACCCTTACCAAGATTTGTAAATAACTAACGATTCTTAATAGTAGCAATTGATTATTTCTCCAAATGGGTGGAGGCTAAGCCAATGATCACAATCACTGAGCAAAAGACTTTCCAGTTCATCTAGAAGAACATCATATGTAGGTATGGTGTTCCAAACACCCTCATCTCAGACAATGGGACCCATCTCAAGAATGTTTCCTTAGAAAAATACTGCGAAAGGGTAGGGATCAACTAGTTCTTCTCATCTCCCAGCCGACCGCAGGCAAATGGTCAGACCGAAGTCACAAACCGAACAATCCTTGGTGGGATAAAAAAGAGGTTGGAAAAGGCTCAAGGAAGATGGATATAGGAGGTATATGCTGTGCTTTGGGCCTATAGGAAGACAACAAGGACATCAATAGGAGAGACTCCATTTATGTTAGCCCATGGCTCAGAGGCTGTCATCCCTACAAAGGTAGGACATCCCACTCATAGAGTTCAGACCTATGACTCTTAAAGTAATAAGGAAGAGAGAAGACTTGATCTTGATTTGATCGAGGAAAGAAGAGAGGATGCAGAGATAAAATAGGGTGCCTATTAGTAGAGAACTGCGAAATTCCACAATCAAAGGGTGAAATCAAGGCCTCTAGCTATGGGAGACCTAGTCCTAAAGAAGGCATGGCAAAAGGAAAATAAACTCCGTCCAAATTCGCATGATCCTTATAGCATAATTGATGAAGTTGTTCCTAGTACCTACCGGCTAGAAAATCTTGAAGAAGAACCTTTCTTCAACCCTTCGAATGTCGATCATTTAAAGAAATATTACATATGATGTTGCAGTTATCTTTGTAATACGTGTATCAATTTATACAAAGGATGCTAATAAAAATATAGCAATGTTATGCTGATACTTGTATTATTTTATTAAATATCATTATTTGGTAAAAATTTATGAGGTAAAACATCATAATATGGTGAACTCAGACTTTAAACATCATTATTTAGTGAAAATTTATGAGGGTAAACATCATAGTATGGTGACCTCAGACCTTAAACATCATTATTTGGTGAACATTTATGAGGTGAAACATCATAATATGGTGACCTCAGACCTTAAACATCATTAGTTTGGTGAAAATTTATGAGGGTAAACATCATATTATGGTGATCTCAGACCTTAAACATCATTATTTAGTGAAAATTTATGAGGTGAAACATCATAATATGGTGACCTCAGATCTTAAACATCATTATTTGTTGAAAATTTATGAGGTTAAACATTATAAAATGGTGACCTCAGACCTTAAACATCATTATTTGATAAAAAATTATGAGGATAAACATCATAGTATGGTGACCTCAAACCTTAAACATCATTATTTGGTGAAAAATTATGAGTTAAACATCATGCTATGGTGACCTCAAACCTTAAACATCATTATTTGGTGAAAAATTTGTGAGGTGAAACATCATAATATGGTGACCTCAGGCCTTAAACATCATTAGTTTGGTGAAAATTTATGAGGTGAAACATCATAATATGGTGACCTCAGACCTTAAACATCATTAGTTTGGTGAAAGTTTATGAGGTGAGACATCATAATATGGTGACGTCAGACCTTAACCATCATTAGTTTGGTAAAAATTTGTGAGGTGAAACATCATAATACAGTGAGCTCAGACCTTAAACATCATTAGTTTAATAAAAATTTATGAGGTGAAACATCATAATATGGTGACCTCAGACCTTAAACATTATTATTTTGGTGAAAATTTATGAGGTGAACATCATAATATGGTGACTTCAGACCTTAAACATCATTAGTTTGGTGAAAATTTAAGAGGTAAGACATTTCAAGCAAAACATCGCATGAAGTAGTAGAATATGAAGAAGATTGGACTAATAATTATCATTAAAAATATTCAGTTACAATTCATCCAGTACCAAGGAGCCATCAGAAGTTCACAAAAATAAGACTTACAAAAATATAACGAAAAGCCTCACAAGAAAAGGGCCTATATCTCTGGAACTGCAGTTGTCTGGTCATGGCCGACGTTCGCCACTTCAATGCCATCATCATGGTGAGTGGCATCTTTTGTCTCAGTGATCTCGAGAGGAGTAGTCTCGACTGACCAAGGGTCCCCAACGCCATGACCCACAAAGTCTGAGGCATGCAAGACACCAAACTCGCTCTCCTTCGAGGCTGCCCATTTTCCAGTCACCTCGATACCTCTTTAAAGGTATTCAAAACCAAAGATGATAAATTCATCTGAGAGCTTGTAATCTTCGATGGTCTTTTCAGTAGCGTCTTCCAAAGCAGCCTTGACTGCAGCATCAACCTTAGACTCGAGGGCGTAATCTTTAGCCTTCATAGCGACGTCATGGTCCTTCTTGAGTATAGATATGTCATTGTCCCTCTGCTGGACAACTCCCTTCAGCCTTTCAACCTCTGCAGTCAAAGAGGCTTGAACCTTCTCAGCTTCCAGACCCTTCTCTATAAGGGGAATCCTCTTCAAAGTCCAATCAACGAGGCGATCGAAGGATAAGACACCCTGCAGAAGAAGATCAGATGTAAGAATATCTGAGCAATAATTTCTAAAAATCCAAGGTTACACTTAGACTTATGAGCAAAAATTGGTACCTGAATTGACTTATGGAGAGCAAACTCGACCAATAATGGGATGTCCAATGAACGTAAGAAACGCTTATCCTTTTCAGTCATTATTGTGCCGATAGCATTGGTAGCCTTCCGATTGTGGCCGATCAAGATATCACTGATTTTAAGCTGAGCTAGATGAGCAGCTAAGGCATTGCCTGTAGATATGGGGATAGCATGATCCCTGGCCTGAGCCTTACTCTGCCTCGTATGCTCTGGGTCTGTCATAGACTTACTCTTTTTATTAGCATCGACTTTAGAGGTGCCGACATTCTTCTTGCTGACAAGTGGGGGTACATTTTTTCCACCCATTTTCTCCATCAACTTCAAAAGACCTGGAGCATACATTTCCCAAAGGTCGTCTGATATGCCTGCTGGGCGCTCTACAAAAGACAAGTCTCTGAGTTAGTCAATGAAAGATATAAAACATAAGAGGTCCAACTTATGTAAGAAAAATTAAGACTTATGAAGTTCTTCCAAGGGACCACCCCCTAAACCTGTCTGAGATAGGTAATAGGGGGTCATCAGATGCTCATATTTAACAAGCCGACCCTTCTCTCCCTGACTGCGAAGGTCTTCAACATTTTTATAATTATCCTGGCTAAGTCCAGGGTCGGCTTTGGCAGTAAGGGAGACCTTCCCCCATCTCAGAGGGGTCCTTAGAACCGACATTCTAGAGTCCTCATTTAAGCCAAATTCCCATGCTCGGGAAATAAAAAGGTACCAAGGTTTTCAATTATGGTTTGAAGTTTGGGTAACCAATAGCATTTTTTTCTCTGATTTCCTGGCTAAGAAGTGGTAATAGCTAGGGTGGTTTTTGGCAGATAAAGGGAAATAACAACCAGTGAAAACTCGAACTCAAAGGTCTGAGTGATGGACATCCCTCCAAAGGATAATGGCCCTAATCATAACCCTCCATACATTAGGGGATAATTGGGAAAGAGCCAGCTTTATATGGGAAAGTATGGCTCTGATGGTTAGGTGAATAGGAAGACGAAATCCCAACTTGAACATCTACTCATAGATGAAGATCTCTCCATCTTGGCCATGAAAGGCCCTCTTATCCCTCAGAGGTTTCCTAAGGATAATAGAAGAATTTATGGAATAGAGATGCCTAAAAGTGAGAAGGTCGTACTCACTAATGGTACTCTCATACTCAGTCACCTCAAATGTATCAAGATCACTCTCCCCATCATCATCACCATCCTCAGTAAGATCGGCCCGAGCAGGTGTCCGAGCACCACCAGGAAACCTCTGAGAAAATTAGGCCCTAGTGGCAGCCGACAGGGGAATGGCATCAATGGGAGGTGGGAGTGCACACTTGACCCTAAGATCTCAACGTCAGAAGACCTGTGCGAAGTGCTAGCACCTTGGTGAGACGAGGCATGACTTGAAACCTCGGCTTCCTCAGGAACTTCACCCCGTCTAAGAGAATAATCCATAGCCTCTTAAAAAGATTCTACAGATTCTCTCACTTTAGAGGTTGTCATGGGGTCTGAGGAAGATGACTTAGGCTCAGACATTGGTGCAGGATCCTCAGGAACCTTTACAGGATTTGTAGGACCGGCTGGCTCAGGGTATATAACCTTCAGGGGTGGAGGAAAGATGGGTCTGAGAGGAAAGGCCTCAGCCCTACGAGCTTCCTCTTGGGCTAGCTATATTTTCCTATTTTTTTCAAAGGTCTTCTCACGAAGAGATGGGAACTCTTCTATGATTGGTACAGGGGTCTAAGCATAAGTGAGACGACACAACACTTAACTCAAAACTGCAAACAATCTAACAATTTTTTCAATCTAAACTAAAGATCAAACTTGGAATCTGAAAGGTTTTCACTAAGAACATCAAGAACACTCAAGGACAGGTCACCGGAGAAGACGACCGGAGGGTCACCGGTAAACCTAAAAATGGGTGTTTTATGGTTGAAACAACCTCGGAGCAGGCTACAATAATCGCAAAGCCACATAATCGCTACAAGCTACCCTAATAACCACTTGGCAGTGGTGGAAAGCTTTGCCAAAAAAAGTAAAACCTCTCCGGAAATTCAAAAATGGAAAACATTGACTAGAAATGGAAAAGAAAGGTGGAAATTAATACCTGGCTAGTCGCGCGAGAGAGAAGAAGAGGCTTGGGAGTGAAGGAAACTCTGAATCACAACAAGCTATGGAAAGTATGAAGATAGGTGCAATGGCAAAAACTCTTGGGCAGGAGAAAGAAAAAGAGAATGAGGAAGGAGAAGGTGTTTTTATAACTACCCAATGATGGGGCGCGAGTCCCAATGCCCCATCATTGCCCTAGAGAACCCAAAAGACAAGTCAGAATCACCTCGCCTTGGGGAATACATATCACCTCAGTAAGTGACATGTGTCAAGAAAATATTGACACCCAAAAAGACTCAGCCTTGGCCCAACACGCATACCCCTCAATCATCTATTTACATCGAAGACTAAGGGTTAGGGGGTGATTGATATGTCCAAAGTGCACCCTCTTACTCGGTGTGACTAACCTTAGCCAATCACACAATCGAGGTTACGATACGATTATTACAATCATCAATAAGGTCATCTTTTATAAAGTCTCCCCCTCACACACCAACCTCGGCTGGCCGTTAGCCAAGACAAGCAGAGCCTCATGGACTCAAGTAGCTGCCAACATCATTATCTGCCTAAGCCGACGTTATAGTTACTTCATATTTAACCTCGACCAACACTCTTGGTCAAGGTCATCATGGATATTAACAAGACGAAGCAACACTGTCGAACTTCACCAACCTCGTACTCATCCAAACCGAGGTTACATCAGTCAAGGACACGGGGTCGAGCATTTACAAGCACATGTAAGGTTCGGAACACATGTACAAATCAGTTATAACCGAATCACTCCCCTCACATGAGGGAATATTGAGGTCATCATTATCTACATAAGATCAACTAGGTGTCATTCTCATACTGGTTCGATCCTCATGCACATGCTCATTACATGCTTGGGGAGTACATTACAGCGCCCAAGCACTATATATAGAGGTCATCCTATACCTTGTAAAGGGATCGATAATTGCAACCCTAGATATAATTATGTTTGTTTTACAGAAGAGAGATAAAGCTTTAGAAATTGTATATGTGGCCATTAGTGCCTTCATCTAGTGAAGTTACTCACACACTCACAGTGGACGTAGGGCACATTGGCTGAACCACTTATATACTAGTGTTCATCCTCTTCTCCTCACCTTCATCTACTAGATATTTACTCTTGTGATGCCATTTTTATTGCTAGCATGAGCTTATCAACACTGATACCGGTGGTGCTATTTCCAACATCATCAGTCATGTCTTTTTAAAGAAAATGAAGTAGCTTAACACGCTTTAAATAAAAAAAATTAAGGTAGCAGATCGATCGAACGATAAAGGCATCTCGCTCGAACGGTGACACGCGTCACTCGAACGAGCTTCGAGCGACATAGTACTGTCGCTCGAACAAAATAAATAAAAATTATTTTTTTATTTCATCTTTAAAAATCCGCCTTAAAACTTAGAAAAATTCTTTTAACGAAAAACTCTGCTTCAACACTTAGAAAATATTTTGTAAAAAATATCCTAACGCTCTAAGTGAAATGTAAAGGTACTTAAACACAACCTTACCAAAATTAATCTCGTGGAGGCTTGAATGTTCAAGAACTTTGATATTCGGATTCGTCTCGATGTTTGAATGATCTTTAATATTTCTTCGACGGTTGTAGCGGTATACGACATACTCAATTGTTAATGGACAATGTAAAATAATGTCCTTACAAATCTCCCCCTATCTCTATACCGGTACAAAATAAAAACATATGAGTTATCAAATCAAAATGCCTATACAAATCTAATACCCTCCTATGAACCCAAAACTGAAAAGGTACTAAACATGCATGTATCGAACTTTTCTTCAAAAATCTTCAACATCGAATCTTCAAGCTTTTCTCATTAGGAGGGTGTGCAATATAATGATATTCAATTTTTGTACCTACACATATGAGACAAAGAATATACCTTCGTGACGCATAGAGTTTGAAATGATATAAGAATAAATCAATCATCAATAATCAAATCTCCCCCATAATGCAAAAACTCCCCCGTAATTCGTTCTCACCCTTTTTATTTGTCTAAAATTGACTAGGAAACGAATAAACAAAATAAACATGGAGTTGTCATGACAAATATGCATAGCAAACATTGATTAAACTACGCTCATGCAAAGGAGTAACCCAAAAGCTTCCACAAACTATTTTTTAATTTTTAATTTTTCATACGAAAAATGCAAAAATAATTTTACAAAAATCACACACCATGAATTTTCACTAAGACAACCAAATCATGGAAACAGAATTAATGGGTGTGAACATGTTCGATAGGAAAATCAAAGCAATTACGCATAACATATGTTCATGATGAATATGGGTACTCCTAATGAATGAATATCAAAATCATCCTTAAGTGTCGTAAATGTGAATTTAAATGACATAGTCTTTATCAAATCCACAAATCAAAGTCAGACATGATTTTCACACCAATAATGTCTAAAACTATGTAACATTTTTTCATGACTTTCAAGGATGTGCAAACCCATTTTATATTCCATCCAAACTCACTCATAAATAATAACGCTATTTATTTTTCTTTTGAGGTGATGAAACTAAACTAAATTGGCCCACTTTGGGAATATTTTTCTTTTTATTGCCTTTTTTCGAGCTCTTTTTCAACCTCTTTGGACCTTAGTAAATATTTATTATGCCACGCTTTTTATGGGTCCAATTTAGACGGTGGCTTAATCGCAAAGGATAAATGAGTACGTTTCATAGTCCTTCCCTGTTTTTTCAAAAAAATCACACAAATACAATAACAACGGCTCTTACATGCACTACTTTCATTGTCAAGTTTTATCGTATTTGGTTTCTTTTAAAGTAAGAATTGAGATGAAAACACATCGACCAACATGTGATAGACAAGAACAATAGTCAAATAAATCCGTGCAAGTGTGCAATAAAGGAAATCATGAGTCAAACATGTAAGTAGTAAAAATTAATCACATCTCAATGACTCCAAACATTGTAAAGCACATAAATAGAATGATGACGCATATCAAAACACTATCAAATAGTCATATGGATATGGAATGAAATTTTGACTCAGTCATCTTAAATGTCCATTCATATACAGTGCCAAACAAAATACAAAAATCTTTTTGTCTTTTTCAATTTTCTCAAAAAAAATAGAAAATATTTATGTATTTTTCTAAAAATATATCAAAAAGGAAAAAAAAAACATGACTAAAAAATGGTACACACTAGCAATAGGCAAAAATATCATCATGCAAATCAACCTATTCTAGCAAATAAGTCTAGACCTCAACTGGTAGGTGCAGTGGAGTTTTCCAAAGGTGGTGACATCCTATGAAAAATATCCATAAAGTCATGTCAAGTCTTGATTAAAAACTTTACCTTCTCCCTAAGATGCGAAAACTCTCCCATTTAATCATCCGGAGCATTATGTGTGGGTGCGTGTGTGTGAACACGTGTAGTAGCAAAATGTGACACATAACCCAACTTAAAACAAAACTCCTTAAGGTGACCTCTATTTTTGCAATGAGTGCAAACATAACAGGCCTAGGTACACCTTTCTCAAAACATCTACGACACACTCTCCTATTAGGTACGGGACGCCTACGTGGGTGGGGTTGAGAGTCACATGGATCTATCGCTAATTTGGGAATCGGTTCGAGTGCAACGTGGAAAGTGGAAGCACCGTCATGACCTATTCCTCGTCTCTCAACATCACCTAAAACGGGATTGAGAACCAGCTTTCCAACCTTTTTAGATGAATTCTCTAAAGGGACATTGACCTCCCGGGCAGGTTCGAGATAACTATCGAGTTTGGATACACGTGCCATTAGACTAGACACCGTGTTGGTCAAATCACTTTTTTCCCCATCTAAAGCAATCAATTGTTCACTCAAAGAAACCTCCAGCTTCTCGAGTTGACCTGCTTTCGCCCCACACACCCTCAAAACCTTTAACTCTCTCTCCAAATTTCTCACCCTAATACCTAAATCCTTATTCAATTTATTAGTCTTTAAGGTCTCGGTGTACAAATCTCTAAACGCAATTTGGAGCTCACTTTCATCTCCACTTTCACATTCACTATCACCCTCACTCAAAATAGTCAAACTATCCTCCTCCTCGGGGGTCTCACGTGCACAAGTATCCTCATCGTCGTGGGACCAACTAGGTGTGCTCACGTGGCTATCCAAATATACAAAAAACATCCCACATGAATACTCATCCTCGGAATCATTCACATCTTCCTCACTATCACTAAGAGTGGCTGGCATGGTAATTTTCTTGACCTTTCTCCTTAGCCTAGTGGGACACGCAAAAGCTCTATGACCCCTACCCTTACACTCAAAACACTTATCTTCTTCCTCTTTCTCACATTCTTTCTCACCTCTCTCTTTAGCCTCAATTTTATTTTTCTAAAAAAAAAATCTTTTATTGGAAGAATTTTGTTTTGAAAACTTGATAAACTTTTTAAAAAATATCTCAAGCATGGCCATATCAAAATCAACCTCACCCTCAGATTCAGACTCATAAACTTTCATTTTCTTTTTCTTCTCTCTCTTGGACACTTCCTCTCCCTTCCTAAACTGGGCTCTAAGTGCTATCCCCCTATCCTTAGGCTTGACAGTGTTAGGAAATATGTCAATTTCATATGTCTGGAGGTCTCCTACCAGATCTTCTAGTTTTAAATTGCCCAAATTACCTAAGGTATTCAAAATAGTCACTTTTGGGATAAAACGTTTAGGTAGCGATCTTAAAATATTTTTAACCACTTGTGCATAAGGTATGAGATCACGAAGATTGAAACTAGTATTGATAATGTCAGATAAATATGCATAAAAAGCATCAAAATGCTCAGATTCAATCATGGTAATTGTTTCAAATTGATTAGATAAATTTATAATTTTAGACTATTTGATCGCATTAGTGACTTTGTGGGTAAGTTACAAAATGTCCCACACTTCTTTTGACATGGTGCATGTCATAATATGTCAAAACTCCTCAGGAGTGATGGCACCAAAAATTGCACTCAACCCACTTGAATTAAAAGTACTCCATTTAAATCCGTCCTCAGTCTAGGTAGTCAAAGGTTTTTGAGATGTTATGTTATCTACAGTGACAGTGGGAGATGTCCACCTTCTTTCACAAACCACCCAAACGCGCTCATCAAGGACCTTTAACTGTGATTTCATATGTGCTTTTCAGTAGACATAATTAGACCCATAAAAATGTGCATCCGATTATATAAGTGCTCCATCGAAAAAATTGCAATTTTTCACAAAACAAATTTAAAAAAAAATCAATATCACACAAATTTTACGGACAAAGGAATACGCAGTAAATTTGAGTAACCTTCTCTGATACCAATTTGTAAATTATAAGTGCGCCAGTGTGATACTGATTTAAGACAAATTCACAAGTTTCCAATTCAATAATTATTTAATTGGTGACAAAAATCAAACTAAATTAATTTAACCCCTAAACATGCAATTACTTGTGTGTGTGTCAAACCATCACAAACAAAATTGCTAACTCACAGATTTCAGGAAAAATCCCTTTTGGGTAAAACCTTTATTTCACTATAAAATAGTAAATCGCAACTTACAAAGATTACAATGAAATTTACAATGAACTCCCGTAAGAATCCACAAAGACACGCAGTCTTGAGTCAGCAATGGAACAACCGCAGCAGTCACACCAGCATGCAGTCCAAACCAGCAAGGAAAACCCTCGAGCACTCCCAATTAACACGCAACCGTCAGCCGTAAATTTATCCTCTCTATATGTGAAAAACTTCACCAAAGTTGTATCTTCGGTTCCAAAACAATTCATGTAAAGATCGGTATGTTTTTCGAATTGAAAACAAAAAAGATTAAACCCTAAAGGAAGAAGACAAAGTGTTTTGCCGATTTGCACTGTTTGCAGAAACTAAAACGTCAGGTCTTCTTAATGAAAATAGTGTGGTTTAACACGCTTTAAATAAAAACTTTATAGCGGAAAATTGCTCGAACAATATAGATATCTCGCTCGAACGGTGACACACGTCGCTCAAACGAGCCCTACTATCGCTCGAATGAAAATAAATAAAAATTTATAGAGGGGGCTTAAAGGTAATCTTGAGATTAGGGATAATTCCCCTATTTACAATAGTATCTGGGGTTAAAGCAGCGTGGCAAATCAGCGAGATAGCTTAGCGTGGCAACTCATATTTTAGCTTGTTGTGTTACTTGGCCATATTATATCTTTTGTTTGTACTGACTATGAGCTATAACGATTGTAATGATGTAACGAGAATAATCACTACACCAAAAAGACAAAATTGTCACCTTTCAGCCGGTCACCCTTGTCAAGGTCATTGACCATGACAAAAAACACGCATTTTGTGTCACGGTCATTGACCTTGACACGACCGTGACACAAAACGCGTGTTTTTTGTCACGGCTTAAAGTTGTTATTTTTGGAGGAAGTTCTACAGTCGTATCTTAATGTTCTCTGGGTGCATAGTAGATTGACAAGTGTGACTGTTATTTCAATTGACCAATTGAAATAACACTCACGCCTGCCAATCTACGTCGTGTACTTGGAGAACTAAGGGGATATGCTGTCGAATTTTTTTCAAATCGTAACAATGTGCATGAGTTGTTAAGTATATTATAGAAAAATGCAGTCTTGAATGGGATAGGACCACTTACCCTTAAATAGGATAATTAAATCATGGGATAATTAAATAAAACATACTATAAATATAAGTTTTGTTTACCTTTAATAGGTGTTTACTATAAATCTAAGTTTTTTTCAAATCGTACCTTTAATAGGTGTTTAGTCCGTGTGCTAGGTGTTTGAGTGGAAAACAGTTGAACTACATTTGTTAAGATCGGGTATGCAAGATAGTTATCGATTTTGGAGTTTTCACGGTGAATTGAAAGTTCACTTGTTGGTTCACCTATGCGACGAGTGACACTACAGGTAATGTATTTATATTTATATGTCAATTTCGATTTCAATTTCAATTACAATTTATATTTATCTATATTTGAGGGGCGGATACTAATTTTACTTTATTTCAATTCAGGGGACAGGGAGTGGCCCTAAGGGTAGGCCACATATGCTCTATACTTATGTGGCTATTCGGACGAGAAGGGAAGGATAAGGAGGTGTCCCCGAGCGTCGCGGTACAAAATCTCTTTTCCATGCAAATAGTTTGTAGATTTGAGATAATTGATGGTGATGTTGTTTCTTCTTAAATAGTTTCTATTTTGAATATATATTTGCATGATCTTTAGTTTGTTTGGATATATGATGTTTGGAACAGGTACAACGTTGCTATAACAGGTACAAATATACTGCTGGGCAGTGCCAGTGGCCATACTGCCCAGCAGATGTTTTTTAAATTCTGCCCAGAATTGTTATGGTCATTGACCGTGACAACTTTTTTAAAAAGGGTCACGGCTTTGTCACGATTATAAACCATGACAAACGTGTCACGGTCATTGACCGCGACATGACCGTGACACAAAACGCGAGTTTTGTGTCAAGGTCAATGACCGTGACACGACCGTGACAAAAAAAGTTATCTCGCCTCGAAATTGTAATACCCTGTATTTCTGAATATTCTATTTAATTAAATTGGAAAATTAAATGAGAAAATACGGCTTAATTTAAATTACGTAAGAGGAGTAATTTAATGGTATTTATTAAGAATTGTAATTATAGTATATTAATCGAGAGATAGTTCCCGATTTATATTGCCTCATTATATTTACTTAGTGCGAGTAGTAAATAGCTACTTAACGCATGTAGACCGTTTTGGGGCGAGAACGAGTAATATATTTTTAAGTGACTCAAATGATAATTTAGAGGTCACAGTTAACCCCAGAAGGGTCAAAATAGTCAAAATAGTATACCCAGGGGTACTAATTGGGTCCCGAGATGTTTTTGGGCTAAGCCGGGACCGTTCAGGGGCGTTTTAGTCTTTTAAATTATAGGAGTGAGAAGACCTACGAATTTAATAACTCTAAGTTAGATTATACGATTTGGAGGCTAAGGTTAGAGAGAAGAAAAAACACACCATAGCCATTAGAGAGAAGAGAGAAACAATTCTCAAGGCAAAAGGAAGAATTGGGAAGGATTCAAAGGAGATTTTCACCACAAACTTGTGGGGAAGGAAGATTGAAGGAGAAAAACAATCAATCATCAACAACAATCACAAAATCAGAACCCCTCTATCAAGGCAAGTGTTTATTGCAAATCAAATTCAAGTTATAATACCCATGTGTAGGGAGTTTTCAGAATTGATTAATTCTATTGAAAACCCATGAATTAAATGTTTGAATTGATCACATGTTTGGGTAGGATTGCATGTAGAATGAATCCCTAAGTAAAGTTAAAATGAAATTTGAATATATTTGATGATTAACATAGAATCTTTATGAGTTCTTGGTTAAAGAACATGAATCTTGAATGACTTAAGATTTAATTGATGAACACAAGATGCGAATATGCCAGAATTTTTGACACAACTTTAAACGTATTCCATTTGAGATATACTTCGAATTATAGTGTGAAACATACATTAATAGAAAGGTATTTCTCGTAGCTATCCAATGAACTTGGAATCAGTTCAATCGGAGTTCTGTAGAGGGAGTAATAGACATATTACTACAGGGTGTTTAATCTGCCAGCATAGTAATCTGCCAGAAGTTTGACGTGACTTTAAACATGTACGATTTGAGTTGTACTTACAATTAGAGTGTGAATCATAGATTTATGGAAAGGTATATCTCTTATCTTTCCAATGAACTTGGAATCAGGTCAATCGGAGTTCTGTAGAGGGAGAAATCAAAGTTTTACTAGAAGGTGTTTAATCTGCCAGAAAATTTTATGATTCGTTAGGCTACGAGAAAATATAAGATATTTAATTTTAAGCCTCAAATGCCTAAAATTTTATTGGGGAAGTGTTTGGGACCTTGATGAAATATATTTTTGGAATAATGTTATGGAAGTAGGTCTATGATTGAGCATTGGACTTTAATTTTGTGAGAGAATTAAAGTGGAGATTCATAGGCTTGATTGTGACGTATTCTAATTTGAGATGATAAGAATATAATTACGAAAAAGCATGAGCGAGCTTAAATTTATTGGGTCAATATGTTAACAAGGGTAGCTACTGAATTGATATTACGTTAGGGGTAACTAGGGCCCTTAGATTGTTGTGAATACTCAAATAAATGCGATTAATGAGATAAATCGTACAATGAATATTGTACGGTAAATATAAAAGAATAAAATATTACGTACGAACATGGTTGATAGGTCGGGCGTGTACCTACTGAATTGTATGAACTTTTAGGTTAAGAGAAGTATACCTAAATTAACTATGTTAGGGTCGATGAGATATTCCGAACTAACATAGGGTTATTATATAATTGGGGTCGATGTATCATTCCGAACCAATTCTTACTTGGGGTCGATGAATCATTCCGAAACAAGAGTCCTTTATGTATGTAAAAAGGACAAATAGTAATGACTGATACTTAATATATATTGTGTGTAAAATATATATTTAATGATATTCTACTTCTGTGTATTAGTAGATTGATATATACTTAAATTAACTATGTTAAGGTTGATGAGACATTCCGAACTAACATAGGGTTATTATATGTTTGGGGTCGATGTAAAATGCCGAACCAAACCTTTGAACTGGTGGCGTGATGAAAGAGTCCGAGCCAGAATTTGTGTATATAAATAATTGGGGTCGATGTATCATTCCGAACCAATTCTTACTTGGGGTCGATGAATCATTCTGAACCAAAAGTTCTTTATGTGTGTAAAAAGGACAAATAGTAATGACTGATATTTAGTATATATTATGTGTGAAATATATACACTTAATGATATTATACCATTGTGAATAAGTATATGAATATGATGTGTTTAATGTTACGTATCAAATTGGTAAGTTAAGTAGTGAAACTTAATTACGGAATGTATCTTTAGATAGAGAATATCTAATTAGTAACTTAAGTAGTGAAACTTAATTACATAAGTGGAAAGATAACAATTGTGAGAATCATAGAAATTTAGTAGTGAAACTAAATAGCTTTGAAGCATAACATAGGTGAAATGTTATTTGAGTATTAATTAACCTTTGCGAGATGTTATTGAAATGAATTCACGGTGTGGGCGATGTGAGAACTTAAGCTTAAATAAATTCAGATGATTACTTAGACCTAATTAACTTGGGGAACATGGCTAGGAAGGCTAGGTGTAGAAAGTTAGGTGTGCACAATAGATGAGAAGTGAGTGAACTGAAGAGAGTGTACGAAAACCTAACATGTGTAATTAATAACTGCATTTTATATTGTGATAAACGCTTGCTAAATATTTTCAAAATGTTTTGAGTACTAACTCTTGCTATAAAATATTTTCAAAACCTTTTAGGTGTCCAGCCACAGGGACGCCATGGATGATGATTCTATTCTAGGGACTCGCAGCTGTAGCACAGTGGATGCTTACAGGATTTTGACTAGACGATATTTCTCATTCAGATCTAGTACAGGATGTCACATTATTCCATGTATGGACTTGTAGTCCGGTATCAGTCTCAGATGTTAGTTTCAGATTAGTAGTTGTTCTATTGTTGTTTAGCATTTTTAGCCGATGGTTTATTCGGTAATACTTTTGCGCTGTTGTACTTACACTTTGTTGGTTTGGGTTTTAGCATGGTATTCTCTTTACTATTTTTCACATGGTTGATTTATCTGTTTTAAGAAAGATAAAATTTGGCACCAGTCTAATTTTACTTAGGGGATTAGTAATTAAAAAGTTTTCGACAGTGATGCTAAGAATGAACCATTTGATAAACCTGTTTAATTTAATAAAGGCCTGATCACCCGATGTTTAATTAGGCGGGGTGTCACAAATGGTATCAGAGCATCAGGTTCTAGTGTCCATGGGATCTGTACGGCTTACTACATTTTCTGCATATCGTTTGTTTGATATAGAGCCCTATACTAGGATTGTTGTATTCCTCTACGTACGTGGTTTACATTTTCCTGTTATTTAGTTGATGAAGTGTAGTATATACAAGTTCGATTGGGTATGATACGTCGAACATGGCGATAAAAACTAGCGGAGGCGTTGGAAGAAATGTAGGAGGAAGGGGCTCGGCATGAGGCGGCATGAGCCCTTGAGGCATGGGGTGTTCGAGGATGGTAATCGTAGAAGAGATGACCGTTGTCGAGGTCTCTCCAAGTGTGAAATTATAAGTAAATGACGCAAGGGCTGTTGAGGCATAGTAGGCATTTTCCAAGTGTCGCGATGGAAAAAGGGGAATGCTAATATAGACCGCCAAATGCAGTGATGGTGAGAGGAGGTCTGGAGGATTTTTATGAGAACGGGCCGTAAAAATGTGATAAAGCGGCGACTGTGCATGTTAATGCATGGAAGTTGAATGCCTAGAGATCTTGTCATTTAGGATAGAGTAGGAATACCGAGAAGTGAAAGTTTGGGTAAAGATTTTTGAGGCAACGTGGTGGGGGTACCAGGCACCACATCCGAACCTAGGGTCAGTATACAGTTAGAGGGATTTTACATATAGTTTAACCGCAAATTTCTCCAATGATGGTTAAGAAGCGAAGTGAATGGAAACTTCTGAACCCATCACATGAAAACTTGGTAAAGGCCAATTGTGAGAAAGAAATTTATCCGTTGAAGTGAACTGGTACCCGATGAGATAGGTATAAAGGAAAAAGAGCCCTTGAGAGAATGGACTCACGAGTTGTCATCCACAATTTTGGTAAAACTCTGCTTGGACGACTTATGTGTATGAAGGTAGTATGGTGCTTCTTACAAGGTTGATGTAAATGCTCCTAGGTGACCGGAGCTAAAAGAGTTTAAGGATTTAGTCAAAGAGTAAGACTGAATGCAAGGGGGCTAGTGCAAGCCATGAGTGGAAAACCACTAGGGGATTCATTGATTTGATTCTAAGCCAAGACTGTTAAGTCCGATAGTGTGTTCCTCTTGGTCAGCGAAACTAAGGGATCCATGATGATAATGTTCAGAATTATGGTTGCCAACTCCGAGAGGAGGACTACCCTAAACCAGTAAGTGTGGCCCGGAATAAGGGGATTTATGAAAAGATGTATTATGTGGGATGTAAGACCACACGTTTTGATCTTTCCAAGTTATTCAAGGGAATACGACTAGATTTTTATGCACGTCAGGAGAAGAGATGTTAGATGCTAGGACATCGGTGGGGTCGGTAGTGTTGTGGGGAAACACTGAAAAGCTTATCTCACTACGAAAGGATAAGTGGGACTTTGTGGACAAGAATTTGAATTTTGTTCTATAGGGGATTGTGAATACCCACAAAATTATAGGCATGCCATGAAGACAAGGCGAGAGTTGAGGAAAGCATGTTACGAGTGCGACGTTTACAATGTTTTTGCAAATGTGCACGGAGAAAAGGGGGTATGGGCGCCCTAGTCAATTGACTTTCTTAGTCATCCGAGGTAGAGGGATGCAGAAAAAAAAATATATTTGATAAGTTCGTCGGTGGGGAGGTTATGAGGCAAGTCGTATCGATGAAATGGATTGAACGTCATGGGAAATAGACGATGATCCAAGCTTTTTATATACTGACAGAGCCAGCACACCCTATGGGATGAAAGTTGGTGGGAAGCCGTTCAAAAGTTGTCTCTTGATATGGGAGGCCTAACTGTTGTGAAGAAGTGACACCAGGTTCTACTTAACTGAGTGTTGAGAGTGACATACGCGTTATTAAAATGTTGATTCTTATAAGGTAATCAACCCTAAAAGTGAGCCAATTTTTAAGAGTGCACGGATTGTAAAGTATAATATACCCGGAGTGAAAGGGGAATAGGTTACCACTTGAGGAAAGATGACGTAAGTGGGAAGCGGTGTTGCGGAAGAGATATAGTGAGATTGTCTCCAGACGCACCACTAGTTAATAGAGAAAGACGGTCTTGAAATGAGCAACCAAAATTCGGTTGTGAACCTACGTTTCCAGTGATGGAATGCGTAGGCAGACTTATAATTTATGGATGGGCTATGGACATCGTAACTAAGTCAACATTCCGTTGGGTTAGCGAAATGGGTTGACCGTTATGAACTAATATGTCGTTAAAAAGGTAGAGTGCACAAGTGCAAGGTGCCGCTCTATATTGTTGTGAATCAAGATGAAATCCTAAAACCCCACCCTGTGAGAGATGGTTAGGGAGGAATGGAGATAATGTTTTATTTTGGGTGTGCTGTGTCGCCTATGACCCAATGATTGTGAGAAAGGAAGATACTACGTCCTAACGATAGTGGAATTTTGGAAGAAGCCACTGATCAATTCATAGGTTTAATGTATAACCGTATGAGCATATTTATAAGTAGTGTGGGTGCCTATATGGACTATACATAAGGATTAGGTTCTTGGATACCTATTATGAACTTATATGTACTTTGAGGTGTGGTTCGAGGAGACATTTTGAACTCTTAGTCCTTAACGCGTGCTATGAGGACATTCTATTGGAGTATGACATTTTAGGATATATAAAGTGTGTAATATATGGCTCATAAATGGTCTACTCATGTGCGATGAGATATATTTACATATATTAGTTCTCGAAGTGTGATTCTGAGACAATATAACCAATCACTATTGGTGATCGAGGTGAGATTCCGAGCCAATAACCCCAAAAGTGTTTTAGAAGGAGGGGTGATTATAATATTAGTGTTGATAGTATATGTTATGTGTAAGAAATATATACCTTATGGTTTTCCTACTTATGTGCGATAATAAGTATGATTAATTCTGTATTGGGATCGATGATGTTCCGGACCAATACATGCAGGGTCGATTTGGGGTCGATGATTTTCCGAACCAAATCGATGATAATTATTGGTATCGACGGAAGGTCTGAACCAACATATGCATTACATTTACCTTGGGGTCGAGGGATTTCTGGACCATTGTAAATGATAGGATTTTTGGGGTCGATGATTTTACCGGACCAATTTCCCTTATAGTATATATTGTGTGTGAAATATATACCTATTAATATTCTACTTATGAGTGATAGTAGATCCACAGATGTTATATATAGAGATATATATAAAAAGGGTAAATTAAGTAGGGAGAAACTTAATTTTAAGATTTAACGTTAGATTGGGGAAATCTATGGAGAAATTAAGTAGTGAGACTTAATTATGATATATGCGGCATGGGTAACATGCGATAAGAATTTATAATGAAGCAAGGGATGTACTTGGGACGACTGTTAGGATGTTAAGATTTGGTTTTGAGTATTAGAAGATGCAGTGATATTTAAGGTCCTTACTCTTAATACTAGCCTTATCCTAATTTCGAGGACGAAATTCCTTTGCAAGGGGGGAAGTATGTAATACCCTGTATTTCTGAATATTCTATTTAATTAAATTGGAAAATTAAATGAAAAAATATGGCTTAATTTAAATTACGTAAGAGGAGTAATTTAATGATATTTATTAAGAATTGTAATTATAGTATATTAATCGAGAGATAGTTACCGATTTATATTGCCTCATTATATTTACTTAGTGCGAGTAGTAAATAGCTACTTAACGCATGTAGACCGTTTTGGGGCGAGAACGAGTAATATATTTTTAAGTGACTCAAATGATAATTTAGAGGTCACGGTTAACCCCCGAAGGGTCAAAATAGTCAAAATAGTATACCCAGGGGAACTAGTTGGGTCCCGAGATGTTTTTGGGCTAAGCCGGGACCGTTCAGGGGCGTTTTAGTCTGTTAAATTATAGGAGTGAGAAGACCTACGAATTTAATAACTCTAAGTCAGATTATACGAGTTGGAGATTAGGGTTAGAGAGAAGAAAAAATACACCATAGCCATTAGAGAGAAGAGAGAAACAATTCTCAAGGCAAAAGGAAGAATTGGGAAGGATTCAAAGGAGATTTTCACCACAAACTTGTGGGGAAGGAAGATTGAAGGAGAAAAACAATCAATCATCAACAACAATCACAAAATCAGAACCCCTCTATCAAGGTAAGTGTTTATTGCAAATCAAATTCAAGTTATAATACCCATGTGTAGGGAGTTTTAAGAATTGATTACTTCAATTGAAAAACCATGAATTAAATGTTTGAATTGATCACATGTTTGGGTAGGATTGCATGTAGAATGAATCCCTAAGTAAAGGTAAAATCAAATTTTAATATATTTGATGATTAACATAGAATCTTTATGAGTTCTTGGTTAAAGAACATGAATCTTGAATGACTTAGGGTTTAATTGATGAACACAAGATGTCAATCTGCCAGAATTTTTGACACAACTTTAAACGTATGCCATTTGAGTTATACTTCAAATTGTAGTGTGAACCATACATTAATAGAAAGGTATTTCTCATAGCTATCCAATTAACTTTGAATCAGGTCAATCGGAGTTCTGTAGAGGGAGTAATAGACATATTACTACAGGGTGTTTAATCTGCCAGCATAGTAATCTGCTAGAAGTTTGACGTGACTTTAAACATGTACGATTTGAGTTGTACTTACAATTAGAGTGTGAATCATAGATTTATGGAAAGGTATATCTCTTATCTTTCCAATGAACTTGGAATCAGGTCAATCGGAGTTCTGTAGAGGGAGAAATCAAAGTTTTACTAGAAGGTGTTTAATCTGCCAGAAAATTTTATGATTCGTTAGGCTGCGAGAAAATGTAAGATATTTAATTTTAAGCCTCAAATGCCTAAAATTTTATTAGGGAAGTGTTTGGGACCTTGATGAAATATATTTTTGGAATAATGTTATGGAATTAGGTCTATGGTTGAGCATTGGACTTTAATTTTGTGAGAGAATTAAAGTGGAGATTCATAGGCTTGATTGTGACGTATTCTAATTCGAGATGATAAGAATATAATTACGAAAAAGCATGAGCGAGCTTAAATTTATTGGGTCAATATGTTAACAAGGGTAGCTACTGAATTGATATTACGTTAGGGGTAACTAGGGCCCTTAGATTGTTGTGAATACTCAAATAAATGCGATTAATGAGATAAATCGTACAATGAATATTGTACGGTAAATATAAGAGAATAAAATATTACGTACGATCATGGTTGATAGGTCGGGCGTGTACCTACTGAATTGTATGAACTTTTAGGTTAAGAGAAGTATACCTAAATTAACTATGTTAGGGTCGATGAGATATTCCGAACTAACATAGGGTTATTATATAATTGGGGTCGATGTATCATTCCGAACCAATTCTTACTTGGGGTCGATGAATCATTCCGAACCAAGAGTCCTTTATGTATGTAAAAAGGACAAATAGTAATGACTGATACTTAATATATATTGTGTGTAAAATATATATTTAATGATATTCTACTTATGTGTATTAGTAGATTGATATATACTTAAATTAACTATGTTAGGGTCGATGAGACATTCCGAACTAACATAGGGTTATTATATGTTTGGGGTCGATGTAAAATGTTGAACCAAACCTTTGAACTGGTGGCGTGATGAAAGAGTCCGAGCCAGAATTTGTGTATATAAATAATTGGGGTCGATGTATCATTTCGAACCAATTCTTACTTGGGGTCGATGAATCATTCCGAACCAAGAGTTCTTTATGTGTGTAAAAAGGACAAATAGTAATGATTGATATTTAGTATATATTATGTGTGAAATATATACACTTAATGATATTATACCATTGTGAATAAGTAGATGAATATGATGTGTTTAATGTTACGTATCAAATTGGTAAGTTAAGTAGTGAAACTTAATTACGGAATGTATCTTTAGATAGAGAATATCTAATTAGTAACTTAAGTAGTGAAACTTAATTACATAAGTGGAAAGATAACAATTGTGAGAATCTTAGAAATTTAGTAGTGAAACTAAATAGCTTTGAAGCATAACATAGGTGAAATGTTATTTGAGTATTAATTAACCTTTGCGAGATGTTATTGAAATGATTGCACGGTGTGGGCGATGTGAGAACTTAAGCTTAAACAAGTTCAGATGATTACTTAGACCTAATTAACTTGGGGAATATGGGTAGGTAGGCTAGGTGTAGAAAGTTAGGTGTGCACAATAGATGAGAAGTGAGTGAACTGAAGAGAGTGTACGAAAACCTAACATGTGTAATCAATAACCGCATTTTATATTGTGATAAACGCTTGCTAAATATTTTCAAAATGTTTTGAGTATTAACTCTTGCTATAAAATATTTTCAAAACCTTTTAGGTGTCCAGCCACAGGGACGCCATGGATGATGATTCTATTCTAGGGACTCGCAGCTGTAGCACAGTGGATGCTTACAGGATTTTGACTAGACGATATCTCTCATTCAGATCTAGTACAGGATGTCACATTATTCCATGTATGGACTTGTAGTCCGGTATCAGTCTCAGATGTTAGTTTCAGATTAGTAGTTGTTCTATTGTTGTTTTGCATTTTTAGCCGATGGTTTATTCGGTAATACTTTTGCGTTGTTGTACTTATACTTTGTTGGTTTGGGTTTTAGCATGGTATTTGCTTTACTATTTTCCGCATTGTTGATTTATCTGTTTTAAGAAAGATAAAATTTGGCACCGGTCTAATTTTACTTAGGGGATTAGTAATTAAAAAGTTTTCGGCAGTGATGCTAAGAATGAACCATTTGAGAAACCTATTTAATTTAATAAAGGCCTGATCACCCGATGTTTAATTAGACGGGGTGTCACAGAAATGTCACGGTCATTGACCTTGACAAGTTGGATTTGTCAAGGTCAATGACCTTGACAATTCGGCAGATTTGGTGTAGTGAATGATTATGTGTGAGGTCAAATGGTACTCGCGAGAGACCAGTCTTGGCAGGGCCTGGGAGAGCTTTCATGCTTTATCGAATGACCTCGTCATGGGAACTTTGGAGGGACTTGGTTTGGAGTATTGAGAAGTGAGGCACCTGTGACACCCCGCTTATTAAAATAAGAGGTGGCTAGCCCGATACTCCAACATTTGCAGGAATCATAGATGGTCCATTCTTAGCATCACAATAATATAATAAATATACGAGATAACCACCCATTATTTTAAAAAACGGATTGTCAAAATTTATTTAGTAAGATAAAGAAAGCATTTAAACAATCCTAATTGAAAAGAAGGTTGGATATAACTAAAGACAGATAATCTATCAACCATCATACACATCAAAATAAACGAATAATCTGTCGGTTAACGGACACTTACTACAAGGTTACTCTTAGTATTAAAGTATAACATTTCATAATATCATACCATTACAAAACTTGGGCAACACGCCCGAATGTGTAACCAATCATAGATAGATACAAAAGATGGAGGCATTTATATCAAAATATACTGTAACATCCGCAAGGTGTTACAACTCCAATACGCTGGGATAGAAAAGTCAATACGGGCGTCCTTGTGGCGGAGCACCTGGGTGAATATTAGGTTCATGCAAAACAAAGAAATATGAACAGGTCAGGGCCTGATTTTATATGATCACCATGTGAATAAAATGCATGATAGTCATGGAAAATCTAATCATTATGAATAATGGTAAGAATCTAACTACTCAATCTAAAAGCATGAACTCATTTTAATTTGCAATAGAATATGAATAAAAATATTACTAAATAGAATTCAATTCCCTTTCTAGAAAATTTCAGTTCAACGTTCCATATCTCTTTAGGAGACGTTTTCAAGTAGTTATTCATAGAGTGCTTTGCCATAAATAATATCCCACTTTAATATGAATAGTTATATTTCACGATATATAATGATTCTAAGATCGCCCTTCCGGGTTTCCCCACTGGACGCGCCCCTAAATAGCTATCATCTTCCAGGGCCTATCACCAATACAACCTGGGCATCCTACATCGTATAACATCGGGAAGCGGTCATATACCTTCGACAGTGAGTCATAACCACACCCAGAATTACTTCACTTTGAACAATAATCACACTATATAATATAACCGGTCCTATGGCCGAGGACTATATTCGCCCTGCATTCACTAGCCAGGGGACTTCACGTCATACGCGTAACATCCCCTATGATAGCATTTAGAGAGGTGTGCATCTACAAATTTATCATTCACAAGTTATTTACTTTATCAAGTATGCATTCCATTATATCCGGAGCCATAAGAGTTTAATGTCATCATTATAAACCTTAATGTTTAATTATCACCAATATAAATCTCCCTTAATTAACATTTCATCTATAACCCCTCATGTATGATATTCTTCAATACAATTCTAAAAGTCAACATTAACTCAATCTAATTCTCCATAGGTATAGACTCGTTCATTCTAATAAAGTCTCATTTTTCTTCCTCTAATTTAACTAACTAAATTGATTCCCGAACTAAGCCCCAACTCTCATTTCTACTTTGGTTCTTAAATACCTTACTATTAGACTATAATACTCTAGTTTTACTTCGTTCAAGAAGGTTCCTAAGTCTCTCTCTTAAAAGAAAGAAACTAGAAGGAATTTGGGATTTAAGAGTGAAAAATAGGGAACTAGTCGACCGATCATGCGACCGCGGTCGACCGTGCCTCAACGGTTTTGTCTACAAAAGAAAGCAGTAGGCTCAGTTTGGGAAGCCCGGTCGACTGGTCCTGGGACCATGGTCGACCGCGCCTAGCAGACCCTCGAATTTCTCTTCTTATACAAGATTGAATCCAAAACCTAAACTCCTTATTCTTACACTTCCTTCATTATCATCACCCAACCACACAACCACAACAATTATACACCCCAATAAATCCATATAACTAACTTAATCTATACAACTCCAAGATTCAAGGGTAAACATCCAAAATTTATCAAAAAAACTACTATTTGTTCCCATTCTCCAATTACACAACTATCACAACAAATTACTCACATTAAATCATATATTAGCATGTTAGAAATTTGCCTTAAGCTAAAATATCGGATTCTCGGGAGGTAGATGCAATATCACACCCTAATTTCTTCAATTCTTCTCCTTTCTCTTCTTTTTCTCCACAATTCTCTTTCTCTCTAGGTTTAGGAACATATAAGAGGAATAAAAAGGGTTGGAAGACTTAAATCATGCACTTAACACTTATTTCTAACCTTAAATGTTAATACACCATTAAAATGACTCGTAACTACACAATTAAGTCATAACCTGTCAAAAATGTGCGAAACTCCAAAAATACAATATGGCACTTATTTTGACTATCTCAAGTATTTCGGGACTATCTCAAGTATTTTGACTGGCATCCGGAATAATATAAATCATTTTCATATCCCACTTCATTTTAACCATAACTGTCATTTTAGCACACGACATTACAAAATAAAACATGATGCTATTTACATTCACATAATAGTAAATATGCAAGAATCTATAAATATTATATTTTACTCACTTAGATATTATTTACTCCATTCTCCAATATGTTATATAATTACCTCATATGGTAAATTAATATAAATTCAATTACTAAAAAGTAAGGGTTATTACAGCACCGTTGGGGCTTGGCCTTACCATCTTAGATACACCTGGTAAAACACCGAAAGACCCTTACCGTGGAACCTCGGGGGGAGCATCTTGGAGTTCCATCGGGCGTTGAGTTGTGAGCCAAACAACCCTCTACTTAATGTCACATCCACTTTATCTAATGTCACTAACCAGCTAGGCAATGTCAAACCTGCACTTGAGTAAACCACCGTGGTATTTAGGGCTATCAGATAGTTGGTGAGACACCTCTGTGATAACAGCCCCCTGACACACAGTGGTTAGGCAAAAGGCATGTCTTGGCATTTAATGTTTATGACGTGGAGACAACTAGTGCATCAAGTATTTAATGTTTGTGACATAAAGTATGAGGGATGTCTTTTACAGGCATTAATGGCAGAGTTTCCTCGGGGATGGTGTTGGAGGCTATTTAAGGACCCCAACCACCTCTGAGGAGAGGATGATCTTTTTGAGAGTTCATAAGTGAAAAATAGAGAGTTATTACAAACTAGAGATTTTAATCACCCACCATTGTCATTTATTACGAAGATTTTAATACTTGACAGAGATTCTTGAGGGTGTTTGGTGTGTTTGGCTGCCTGCCAAGGTGTATCTAGGGTGCTTACTTCTCTCTCCCTCTAGCTAAGTTACTTCTAAATTCATTGCCACCTTCTGAGTTATACACGAGAGATATGTCAGTTCAAACCGAGTCTATCTTCATTGAGTAGTATTTGTATGTCCTGTGGTTAATCAATAGTGTCACTATTTAACTTATCATTACTATATTCAAAAAGGGGTTACGCCTCCATCTTATCTAAACTACCCTCTTACATTTGGCGACTCTGCTGGGGAGGCATTCTTCTAAGCAAGGAGTATGGCATAAGATAACATTAATCGAAGGCTCAACTTTGATGACATCCAACACAATGAAGAACAAGTGGCGAGAGAACTAGAGGCTCTAAGGGACGGGGCTCCTCTAATGGAGGTACCTCCAGTTCAGTCAACGACAGGCGTTCCAGGAGTGACACAAGCTTCCACGAGTGTTGGGCTGGGACCAGCCCAGGTGACACTCCTCAAGAATAAGTTTTATGAGTTTTTGCAAAATTCGATAGCTTCAACGGTGTTGGGAGGATTTGAAGCCAACTCCTTCGTAACACCATGGACAGCTCCAACGGCCCCACCGAGTGAAGGAATAACAGGAACAATCCCAACAAGTATACCCTCTATTTTGAATCCATCGGTAGGAACCTTGGGAGTATCAACAGCTCCAATAATGACGATTGCTCTAGCTGCAACGGGCACTCAGCCCATGGTCCCATTGGTTGTTGCCCCAGTAGCATCACCCATGGAGGAAATGAGGAAGGAGATGCGAAAAGAGATGCTGAAGTTCATGAGAGCCTCCTCGTAATCTGCTGGTGAGGTAATTTCGGTTTATGACGACTTTTGAACACCTTACCCCCAGGAATACAATGATGAGCCTTATCCAAAAGATTATATTCCTCCTATTTTTAAAAAATACACAAGGAAATGTGGAAACCTAAAGGAGCACATTAAGCGATTCGTTGAACCCTTAGGGGTCCATTGTAATTATAAGAAGCTTAGGTTGAGAGAGTTTTCTAAATCCTTAACTGATAAAGCATATACCTGGTATTCTCCTTTGGCTCCCAAGAGAGTTTTTATATGGGAGGAGACGCATGTTTTGTTTGTCCAGAAGTTCTTTCTGGTAGAAGATGAGTTTACTTTGACCCAATTGGGGAGGGAGAAGCAATGACCCGGGGAAGAAGTGGTGGCGTATGTTTGAAGGTTCAGGGAAAGGTCCCTTGATGTGAGGGAGGAGGCCAAAGAATCTAAGTTATTGCAGATCTGTGAGGAGGGGTTGCTTCCTGAGTACATTTGTCATCTCATTAATGAAATGCGCGAGGGGACTTTTTCGGCGTTATTAAAAGAAGCAAGAAATATCTCCTTTGTACCAAATCTAGTGGTGGTGACCATGATGTTTAGACAGTCGATACAACCTGTGGGAGGGAGGTCTCAGCCCCCACGGGTAGGTACACCGAGGGAGCAGATGGGGGCAAGGCGCCAAAGAAGGACAATAAGAGGAAGTTTAGAAGAGACAGAGAGGACGCACCACCGTTTACTTGTATAGTGGAGTAGGTTGTATGCTATTACAATGCAATCGTCCAAGGAGGAACGATCTACGAACCAAAGGGCAATCCCGTGGGGGAACCCGATGCAGCAACAAGGGCGGATCCCAAATATTTCTAGATTCATCGAAAGATCTAGCATCCAACAGAGAGTTGTTTCATGCTGAGGAGAATCATCGATAAGTATATGAAGGCAAGGATGTTGCAAATCCCTCTGCAGAACATTAACAACAACCCACTCCCAGCACATGAGGCCAATTTGGTGGTGGCCTATGATGAGGAAGTAGAGAGAGAAAAAAGAAAGCCAACTACGAAGCGGGGAGATTTTGAAGAAGCTTTGGAAGATTGTACAAAGGGAATGGTTAATATAGTACTAGCCTATAATGAAGCAAGCGCTAAAGATGTGGAGGATGTATACAACTTTGAAGGTGAGGAAGCAGACATGGTCCTAGAGTACTAAGCAGTTTTAAAATCCTCAA
The DNA here is from genome assembly GCA_949130495.1 of Sambucus nigra. Lineage (NCBI taxonomy): Eukaryota > Viridiplantae > Streptophyta > Magnoliopsida > Dipsacales > Adoxaceae > Sambucus > Sambucus nigra. Next base: position 805,925,722 of record OX422208.1, read on the forward strand.
AGTTCACCTGGTTCTTCGACCAAGTGGGGATACCGGGGGAGAGTAGGTTGGAGATAACCCAAGCAATACTTGACATTGCGAGGAAGAACGCAATTCATTCGCTGAGATGGAGGGGACCCATGGCCAGGTTGGTAATAAGGTTTCTATCATAAGTAACTTTTAGCGATGCAGATAGGGCTGTAAGATTCCCTCATAATAGGCCATTGTATATGACCTCCAGCATCAATGGAATTAGTTTCGCAAGGACTCTTATGGATGGGGGAGCTTCCATCAATATTATGCCAATCAACTCTTTTCACGCAGCTAATATTCCGGAGGAAAGGTTGGTCCCTATGCCTTTGGTGATTTTAGGATATAATAACTAGTCTTCCAAACCTATTGGGTACGTTAATGTTGGGATCGTGATGGGAAATCTGAGTTCCCATATCAAGTTCCACGTAATAGAGAGTGCATCTTCCTACCATCTGCTGATAGGAAGAGTGTGGATGCACAACTAAGGGCTAGTTCCCTCGATGTACCACCAATGCGCTAAGGCAAATATCGAGGGAACGAAGGTGACCATTAGGGCTACGAAGAGGCCCTTCACTATCGAGGAATCCCACTTGGTAGACGCGACATTCTACATGGAGTTAGAGGAGGATGTCTGGATCCTACCAAGAAGAATGTAGGGAGCATGGGTTCCCTCAATCAGAGAAAGGATGGGTCCCTTGAACGAGCAGAATAAAGAGGTTGCAAGCAGCGCAAGAGTGATGACCGAAGAAGCTCACCCAATGGCCCCTCGGCCCCAAAACATCTCGAAGCAGCTCAAAGACAGGATGAGGCCCAGAGTGGATCCGATGGAACATGAGGTCCAATGACAAAGCGTGCTGAGCAGGTTCTCAGGAAAAAGACTGGCCGAGGCTTCTAGAGAGAAAAAGATAAGGCAGCTACAGCTACCAGTAGACAGTTTAAGAAGGTCATCACCGAAGAAGGAAAGGTGATATATAGATTATAATGGTGTGAATGGGCGGCTGAAAAAGTAGACAATGAGGTTGAACTGATGTATGAGTGCTTCGTAGTGGATCAGCGAGGGACAATGTATAGTGATAGACAACTCCAACATATAGGAATTTGTGGAGGAAGTAACCAAAGAACCAAAATACATGGCGGACCAACCAAAATCGCAGGCACAAGAACTAGAGCAGTTAAACCTGGCGAAAGAAGAGGAGGACCTAAGACCTATTTTTATCGTGAAAGATCTCAGTAAGGAAAAACGAGAGGCTTTAGTTAAGTTGATTAGGGAGTTCATAGATGTTTTTGCATGGAAATACATGGAGATGGAAGGGTTGGATGAGGGATTCAGCTGCCATAAATTGAACGTAATGCATTCAGCCATTTCGGTGAAATAAGCAACGAGAACATACAAACCCGAGATAGACTTGAAGATTAAGGAAGAAGTCCAATGGTTATTAGCGGTAGGACTCATCAAACTGATACAGCACCCGCTTTGGCTGTCTAGCATTGTGCCGGTGGGAAAGAAAGACAAAAACCAGATAAGGATCTATGTACATTTAAGAGATTTGAACAGAGCTTTCCCCAAAGATGAATCCCCACTACCCTCCATCGATAGCTTGATAGATGCAACGGTTGGTCATAAGATTTATAGCTTCATCGATGGGTATATAGGGTACAACCAGATCAAGATGGACCCCATGGATGCAGAGAAAATGGCATTTAGGACCCCGTTAGGAAATTTCATATACAAAGTAATGTCGTTTGGACTCAAGAACGTTGGGGTTACTTACCAAAGAACAATGATGGTCATTTTCCATTACTTCTTCCACAAATTTGTGGAATTCTATGTGGATGATTTAGTCATCAAATCAAGGAAGAATGAGTCCCATCTGGGCGATTTAAGGAAGGTATTTGCCCGATGCAGGAAGTATAAAGTGAGGATGAACCCACTAAAGTGCGTCTTTGGAGTAACCAGTGGTAAATTTCTAGGATTTGTGGTTGATCGGCAAGGGGTGAAGATGGACCAGGACAAGCAGCGAGCAATCTTGGATATGCCAAGTCCAAGAATGGTGAAGGAGCTGAAGAGTTTCCCCATAAAAGTCTCCTATCTTAGGATATTTGTGCCTGGATTAGCCGAGATGACGCATCCGTTGATGCAATAGTTACGAAGGAACTTAAAATTCAAGTGGGAGGAGGTTCACCAGGATTCACTCACTGGGCTAAAGAAGCTGCTTGTTTCACCACAAATTATGGTTCCCCCACAGGTAGGAATACCATTGCAGCTATACCTCACATCTACCACGAGGTCCGTGGGTGCTTTGTTGGCACAGGAGATTGATGGGGAAGAACGGTCGGTCTAATACCTCAGTAGGATCATCCATGGGCCAGAAGTCAGATATAGTAGCTTGGAAAGGCATTGTTTAGCCTTAGTCTTTGTAGCATAAAAACTTAGACATTATATGTTGTCTTTTGCAATTCATATTGTAACTAGATGTGATCCTATTAAGTATTTGCTGGCAAGAACTATATTGATTGGTAGGGAAGCTAGGTGGTTCCTCATCCTCTCCGAATATGACGTGAAGTGTGTGGTTCCTTGCGCAATCAAAAGCCAAGCGTACATCGATCTGTTGGCAATCTTCCCCTCGGGAACATTTGAGCCACCTAAAGACAATATTCCAGGAGATGATTTGCAGGCTAATCACATAGACACAACGGATGAGGAATGGACAATGCAGTTTAATAGATCTTCGATGAAAAAGAAAGGAGGAGCAGGGGTTATTCTTTCAAAAGGAATGGAGGATATTTGCCTTTCCTACAAGTTAGATTTCCCTTGTTCCAATAATAAGGCAGAATATGAAGCATTGGTGTTGGGGTTGTTAGAGGCTCTCCGAAGAGGAATTCGTACAATTTGCATCAAAGGTTATTCGAACTTGGTAATTCAGTAGGTGAACGGAGAATATGCATTAAAACACATGAGTTTGGCACCATACAGGATAATCATTCAGAGGATCCTCTGCTAGTTCCATCGGAAAAAGATCAAGAGACATCCCAGAACAATGAATCGTCATCCAGACACCTATGCCACCATTATTCAGAAAATGGTCATGAGTAATGATGCAACTACTGTCATGATCCAATGAAGAACGGGTCCTTCGGTAGTATAATCAATTTTACCGGTGAAGGAGGACGCGGACTGGAGGGGAGAGATTAGGAAGCAACTGGAGTCTAGAGAAGGAACGGTGGGACTAAGAGAATTAGCTCAATACTTTTCAAACCAGGGGAACCTTTACTTTAGGAACGCAGGAGAATAGCTGTCAAGGTGCGTCGGCTGAGAAGAAGAAGAGCGAAGATTGAAGAAAACACATGAAGAGCACTGTGAGAAAACTGAGATACCCCTCTACCGAAGGATTCAAAGAGAGGGGTATTTTTAGCCTAGAATGAAACAAGACACGACAGAGTTACAACGGAAGTGCGACAAATGCCAGTTATTCTTTGAGGCGGTTGAATGTCATTTTATGGAAAATCAACCTGATTGGAGACAACCCTATATTGACTTCATTAGAGATGAAGTTTTCCCCTTAGAAAATATTGACACGATGGGACTAAAGAGAAGGGCCCCGATGTTCTACGTTTAAGAGGGGAAGCTTTATCGAAGAGGCTACTTCAACAGGCCATTGCGTTGCATCATGAAGGAAGAAGAGGCCGAAGTCCTCAAATAGGTGCATGATCTGGCTCACATAGGAGGCGCCAAGTTGTATGACCAGTTAATGACGTTGGGGTATTATTGGCCAACAATGGAGAATGACTCTGCTGAGTTCGTTCAAAAATGCAAAGCTTGTCAACTTCATAGAAATATGATCCATGCCCCATCGGTGGACCTACACTCCCTGGCAACGCCTTATCCTTTTCACACTTGGGCGTTCGACCTGTTAGGGGAAATACACCCTTCGTTGAAGGGGAAGATATGGATACTAGTAGTAATGGAGTGCTTCACAAAGTGGGCCGAAGCGATACCACTGAGAAGGGTAACAGCGGGGGGTGGTAATCAACTTCATCATAGAATACATCATTTGCCATTTTGGGATTCCAAAGGTTATCCTTTCAGACAATGGAACCCCTTTCATTAATTCATAGGTAACGATGTTCACGGACAAGTATTCCATTATTCATCATACCTCAACGGTGGCATACTCGAAGGGAAACGGCCAGGACGAAGTAACTAACAAAACTTTGGTTAATATCTTGGCTAAAACGATAGAGGATTTCCCAGGAGCGTGGGATGATAAGATACCAGCTGTATTGTGGGCCTATCGAACAACTAAGAGAAAGCCCACATGGTATACTCCGTTCTCCCTTGTCTATAGGGCTGAGGCCATTCTCCTAGTAGAGTTGGAAGTTCCCTCTGCTCGATATGCCTTGTGAAGTAGCATGCTCCCTCAGAATAGACATGTGCAGTTGGAAGCATTAGATGAACACATAGATAATGCGATGCAACACTTTCAAATGTACACAAAGCAGCTCTCCAAGGCATATGATAACCTGGTGAGGCTAAGGAAATTCGTGGAAGGAGACCTTATTTTGAAAGCAACAGTGAAACACATCAGGGGGCTTCCTCTACCTAAGTTTGCAGCAAATTGGGAGAGACCTTTCATTGTAAAAGAAGATCATGACTGAGGTTATTTCTTAATTTCTAGGATGGAAGAAGATAAGTCATTCAATATTAACAATAAATGGTTGAAAGTCTATCATGTGTAAGTAATTATATTTGGACCACTGATGTATCTGGCTGTTGTTGTGAATACACAAGTTCCTTTTTATGATGAGTATACAAGTTCTTTTTTATTATAACTCAAGTGGAGATGAAAGAATTATAAAACTTCATAATGTATGCAAGCAGTTGTAACACAAAGAAATGACATGGAAAATATACATTTTTTTTCATTCATAAACTTTAGGGCATTACAAAATTGGGAGCTATTGCCCAAGAATTACATAGAAATAAGAAAAGAAAATATTTACAACAAATCATTGACCTAAGAGGAACCAAAGATCTAGAGCAGAGAAAAAATCTACCGGAAGGCCCGAAGAAGCTGTCAAGAAAGACTGTTGGGCATTTATAGAAACCTCCAACCTCGTTTGCGCTTGTGTAAGCTCGATGAGAAGCTTCTCTCGCTTCAACTTTGCCAAGCATAAAGCTTCTTCGAGGTCCCCCACCTCATCATCAACGGCTTCAAGAAGAGGTTCTAACTCAGCTAACTTAGCTTCCTCAGCCCATTGACCCTCCTGATGTTTCTAGAGAAGTTCCCTCTGGCTATCCAATCGCTGGATCTTCAAAGTTTTCAAATGCGTAATAAGATAATCAAAACGAAAGCCATAACGACCTAACTCCTTCAGGTGACCCAGGAATTGGTTGAGGATGGCTATGGTAACATTTGAGGTCGGATTACTGGAAATCTCAACCACAATGGTAGCCATGCCCTGAAGCCTGTAGCTCATCACAGAGATATTGGAATGCAGGCAATCCACAGTGAACGTTTTAGGATGGTGGTTTGAAAGCTGCTCAACTACCAAGCGATGGTTGGCAAGCATATGAGGAGAACGCTGAAGCACCATCAGGCAAAAGGCATGAGGAGCCAAGTCAGGTAGAGGAAGCTCACAGCCAAATTCTCTCTCAGCAGCAACACCGATCGTGAAACCTTGATCGTTGAGACTCGAGCATTATGAAATAACGGGTTCGCGATGGGGTGATGAGGTAAGAAAAAGAACTGGTGGAGAATCCTCCCGAGCAACCTGAGAACAGTTAGAGGTAAATAATGAGTTTATGAAAAATCTTAACAAGTGTTTTCGTTGTTAAGTCACCAATATAGGCGGAGTTCATAAAAATCTTAACAAGTGTTTTCGTTGTTAAGTCACCGATATAGGTGGAGTTTATGAAAAATCTTAACAAGTGTTTTCGTTGTTAGGTCACCAATGTAGGTGGAGTTTATGAAAATCTTAACAAGCGTTTTCGTTGTTAAGTCAACGATATAGGTGGAGTTTATGAAAAATCTTAACAAGTGTTTTCGTTGTTAAGTCACCAATATAGGTGGAGTTTATGAAAATCTTAACAAGTGTTTTCGTTGTTAAGTCACCAATATAGGTGGATTTTGTCAAAAATCTTAGCAAGTGTTTTCGTTGTTAAGACACCGATATAGGTGGAGTTTATGAAAAATCTTAACAAGTTTTTCGTTGTTAAGACACCGATATAGGTGGAGTTTATGAAAAACCTTAACAAGTGTTTTTATTGTTAAGTCACCAACATAGGTGAAGTTTGAGAGACTGGGAAATGCAGAGAAATTAGCGAAGTACCTCAGCAGTAGCATCAGCGGTAATAGTAGCCACCGTGGAGGCCTTAACGGAGCCCCTAACTGAAGAAGCCTCAACGGTCGGCAAAGCTCCCTTGCCAACAAACAGTACCAAGGCCAACGAAGGAATTTCACTGAAAGAATATGAGGAACCTCCAAACGATGCCCTAACATGGGCAGACACTGAAGAACCACCACGCGGGGTAGCAGCATCAACCTAGGCCTTGAAAAGAGAAAAGCCACTAAGAGCAAAGGGTGGGGTAAGGCTTGGGGAAAGCTGCAAATATAAAACCAAGTGTTAGATGGATGGAGCAAGTATAGCAAAAAGGCAGGAATACATCTAAGTGTTACTTACCCCCATTATGGAACCAAAAAGGGGAACCGCATTTATAGGTCTCATCAGCACGGTGACAAGAAGAAGGTCAGCTAACAAGGATATCATTTCAACCTAAAACGTCCCAACATATCAGAATGATAAACAAAGAAATTGGGCAAGAAAAAGACGTGAGACTTGACAAGAAATTTTTTTTGCCTCAGGGGCACTCTCCTCGACCACAACGATGGGAAGAGGGACCTCTTTCTCGGATGGTAATTCATAAGGGGATGGAGTAGTTCCCTCTGTTGGGAAGATATCCCAACAGATTCAACGGTAGCAGCCCCCGCAATAGCATCTTTGGCCCGTTGGGAGGACAAATGGAGAGAGTACGTAAGACCTATCATGGGGGAACGGGGAGGAGTAGTATCATCTTGAGAGACATCGAAGTGGCGCACAGGGGAACCAAGGGGACTGGGCCTTTCATCAACTCCATGCACCAAACTCATCAAGGAAATAAGCAAATGCAGCTTGCCGTAAGAAAAGGGGAATAAGAACAAAATATGCACACGTACCTCAGATCCAGAGGGAGAACGAGAAGGTATAACCACTGGTGAAGGTGGAGAGGAGGCAACAACAGCAGGAGCTAGGGCAGGATGTATCTCGAGCGTCCGTTTCTTCTAGGACTTGGTACCCAGAGTTTCCTTCCTCGTGCTCGTTTCACCAGCACCATGAGGTACCCTAAAACTTTTTCTCCTCTTTGTCGTTGGCTCAGTTGGATCAACTATGACTGTGGGAAAGGCAACCGAAGGAGGAACAATAGGGGCGTGTCACTGAAACTCAGCATTTATTCGTTCTACCTCAACCTGAACTTGCCTTCTCAATTCCTCGGCCATTTCTGCAGATATGGGAGGATGAACAGAGGAAATGGGGAACGCCTCCAAAGGAGCTTGGGCTTGGGACTTAGATTTCTAGTAAGTCCCACCCTTGGACTTCCTCATCTTTTTGGCTAGTGGCTGGGAAGGCCCTTCTCCAGTAGCAGCTTTGACTGAGGGGGAAGGCGGTTTGGCAGTTGCAACAGTCTTGGGCTTCGGGGTGGCAGTAGGGATCATCGGGCAATAAGGGGGCATTTTTTGGGGAGGTTACTCAAAGGAAACTCAACTCCAAGAATGGAGTTCCCCTTGAGACCCAGTTTAGAGGCAGAGAAAGAAAGGACCAGGGGATATTGGGGGGACTCTGAACATACTCACGAATCCTGGTCAACTGCATTAAACGAAACTTGGTGGCATAGGAGGTGGATACATCCCCCTTCCGAGTGGAACTGGGAAGGGTGACTCTCCCATCAATGGTAGAAGTCACACCAAGCACCGTTGCGATAAGGTAGAAGGTGCAGGCTTCAGCGAAAGTGACCCTTATGTGGTTTTGTTAAAACACAGGTCGAGGGGCCCCCTGATCAAACCCAAACTTCCTGCTACATCTATCAGGGTTGTAAGGTTCCAAGGTGTATCCCCATTCATTATAGGAAGGAAGAAACCCAGGGGTAAACACAAGCACCACGACCTGCGAAGGATCTTCTACAACGGGGATGAATTTGACCGTTGAAGCTGTAGAAGGGAAAAAATCCCAAGTATGGGAAAAAGTAGATTTGTTGTAAGGACTCATTATAAAGGAGTCAAAACGATCAAAAACTCCCATTATCTCCTTTCAACTCTGTTTTCTATGGAAACATAAGAGGCGTGGGGGCTTGATACCTTAGCTCATGGGGAGAGAGATAGACTTGGCGGCAATGGCAGGAAAACGGGTGTAAAGAAAGCCCGTCAAGATAATCATGTTGGCAAAATTAGCCAAGTTATAATGACCCAGTGACCGTTCCATGTCGATATGAGTTCGATCTAGCTAGGTGTAGAGGGACCCCAAGGCAATGCGGCTAGTGGAAGGTTGAAACCCCTGGCCAAACGGATGGAAATATTTATGAGGTCCCTCTAGGGCTGCTCATTGGATTTCTCAGTCAGGAAGAAGCGTGAAAGCAACACAATAATGTAGGCTGGTAGTTCTAGAGATGTACCTCTACCTTGGCCCGTTGCAGCAGTGACATCCCTCGGGGTTAGAGCTTCAAACAAATAATTGATAAGGGGGGTAAATGTGTCTTTATTCGAAGAACTAGTCTAGTAACAATAGATTCGATCCAGCTCAGCCCGATCAACAGCCTCTTCGGCATCCAGGGCCTCATCATGGTATGCAAACTCACCCATGGGCTCAAGCCCAAGTAGCTCGCAAAAGTCCTCCAACGTGATGGTGAGCTCTCCCCACGCAGCAAAAAATGTGTGAGTTGTAACGTTCCACCTGGAAACAAGTACTTGCAGCGCAGCGTTATGCTTAGAAAGTGTGAACTCTCCAAACCAGTACGCTCGATGAAGACTAACCTTCATAAGAGCAGCAATGTGAGAGCTCTGCATATGTGTGTGCCAGGCAGCAAAATGGGCTGGCGACCCCCCAGGGGCCTTGAAATCGATTTAAGAATAGGGGAAGTCACCACAATCCAACTGAAAATACAGAGTCCCCGGTAGGGGAAGATAGCCCCACTTTGACGAATCCTCATCTTCATCACCCAAGAGTAAAGGGTCATACTTGGCTGAGAAATGACAAGTCTTACATGCATCAGAGAATTCTTCATCTTCGCCAAAGATGGGAGACAGGTGGTAGAATCTTAGATGCTCTTGATGAGACGCATTCAGGGTAGTGGCGCTAGACATAGCAGCGGCACCATAGGTGGCAAAAGAGGAGCTTGGCTGAGCAGCGGTGGTGGCAACCTTTGAGACATTTGAAGAAGCCATAGTAGAGTGGCGATGGATGAAACGGCTTGGTAAGAAAGTCTAGGAATAAAGAGGGAGGAGAACAACCACAGGCAGTGGCGTAAAACATGAGTGAAGGAAGAAAGTGAGTAAAAAGCTGGACAGCAATGGAGTTTTCGAACAATTTTTTCTCTCTAAAGAAGACGGGAGCTTGAAGAAGATGAAGACAAGAGAAGGGTTTTGAAAAAAGAGACGTTTGACACCTTTTAAACCTGTCTACTGAGTTTCCCACCACCACACGTGCAAGGTCGCCTATAATCATTTCAAATGAAAATGTGGCACTTCGGGAAGCATTTTGACGACTAAAAAGACAGTGTCATGCCATTTACGAAGTGACGCCTGGGAAATGAAAAGAGTTGCCTTCTTGAGCAAGTTTGAGTTTTGGCACTAGAATGTTTGTCAGGCATATCCAATAAACTCCCAACGAAGAAGATGTCCCAACGGTTCTAAAATCTACGATGTCCCCTTACCACAATTTTAAATGTTGTTTAAATTGTGACTCAGCTACATCGGGGAGAATTTCTACTTTTTTTCAAACATAGTAAAACGTTACAGGGGAGAATTACATAAGTTCCGATAGGGGCAGTCCCAACGAAAGAATCACTGCTCATAACTGTACTCCACAAACGGCATGAATAGAAGAATTTCACTTACCAAGCCTAAAAACAAGCATTTGGCAAGGTTAGCAGGCCTTTCGGGAGAATTTCAAATAATAAAGTTAGAACGGTTGAAGCTTAGTGTAAGGAAAAAGTGGCGATGTCCCTTCGTTAAAGCACCAATAAGTCGTAGCGCTTCGGTTCAGGCACATCGAGGAGAATTTTACTTTTTGCTGGAGATTCTAATGCAATGGTTCTAACGAAAGAAAAGATGCCAGAATTTTTTCACACAGAGAAAGTTTATCGGATTGAGAAGTTTTAGTGCACACATTTCTTGTTCCCACAACAAATCTCTCCATGAAGGGGAAAATGTAGAGGGGGTTTGAAGGTAATCCTGAGATTAGGGATAATTCCCCTATTTACAATAGTATCTAGGGTTAAGGAAGTGTGGCAACTCAGCATGGCAACTGAGCGAGGCAGCTTAGCGTGGCAACTCATATTTTAGCTTGTTGTGTTACTTGGCCATATTGTATCTTTTATTTGTACTGACTATGAGCTATAACGATTGTAATGATGTAACGAGAATAATGATTATATGTGAGGTCAAACGGTACTCGCTAGAGACCAGGCTTGGTAGGCCTGGGAGAGCTTTCATGCTCTATCGAACGACCTCGCCGTGGGAACTTTGGAAGGACTTGGTTTAGAGGATTGAGAAGTGAGGCACTGTTGGGGCTTGGCCTGGCCATCTTAGATACACCTGGTAAAACACCGAAATACCCTTATCGTGGAACCTCAGGCGGGGCAGCTTGGAGTTCCATCGGGCGTTGAGTTATGAGCCAAACAACCCTCTACTTAATGTCACATCCACTTTATCTGATGTCACTAACAAGCTAGGCAATGTCAGACCTACACTTGAGTAAACCACCATGGTATTTGTGGCTGTCAGATAGATGATGAGCCACCTCTATGACAAAAGCCTCCTGACACACAGTGGTTAGGCAAAAGGCATGTCTTGGCATTTATTGTTTATGACGTGGAGACAACTAGTGCATCAGGTATTTAATGTTTTTGACATAAAGTATGAGGGATGTCTTTCACAGGCATTAATGGAAGAGTTGACTCGGGGATGGTGTGGGAGGCTATTTAAGGACCCCAACCACCTATGAGGAGAGGATGATCTTTTTGAGAGTTCATACGTGATTACTAGAGAGTTATTACAAACCAGAGAGTTTACTCACCCACCATTGTCATTTATTACAAAGCTTTTAATACTTGACAGAGATTCTTGAGGGTGGTTGGTGTGTTTCGCTGCCTGCCAAGGTGTATCTAGGGTGCTTACTTCTCTCTCCCTCTCGCTAAGTTACTTCTAAGTTCATTTCTACCTTCTGAGTTATACACGAGAGATCAGTGAGTTCAAACTGAGTCTATTCTTCATTGAGTAGTGTTTGTATGTCATGTGGTTAATCAATAGTATCGCTATTTAACTTATCATTACTATACTCAAAAAGGGGTTACGCCTCCATCTTATCTAAACTACCCTCTTACAAAATTAATTTTATATTTTGTCTTTAAAAATCTGCCTTAATACTTAGAAAATTCTTTTGACAAAAAACTCCGCTCCAACGCTTAGAAAATAATTTGTAAAAAATATCCCAACACTCTAAGTGAAGTGCTAAGGTACTTAAATACAACCTTACCAAAAATTAATCTAGCGGAGGCTTGAATTTTGAAGAACTTTAATATTCGAATCCGTCTCGATGTTTGAATGATCTTGAATATTTTTTCCATGGTTGTAGCGGTATACAACATACTCAATTGTTAACGGACAATGTAAAATAATGTCCATACAAATGCCTAAGATAATAAATGGGTATTAGAGACGAATTGATGTGCATTATTGTATGTGAGGTGTGGGTAGACCGACCATTATGATGATTCCAGTACCCATGGTATCTTATCTACTTTGACGGTTTTTTATTGGCATCACGAGCATGTGCAATGTCTTGTGTAGGTCAGCCATTACGATGATTATGGAACCTGAGTTTACTGGCTATTAGGTCCGACGTGAGATAATGATATATGTGGATTTTATGTGATGAGATATTAGGCTCACTATGAATATTTGTATGGATAGTGGAAAGGCTAATTGAATATAATGGTAATGCATTGAAAACATGATTAATGTTGAGAAAGATAATTGAAATTGATAATGATAATGATAATGGAAAGAGATTTAAGTAATGTTGAAATAAACATAACTTAACTTAGGTAATGAGATGGTTTACTTTATATGGGTAGTTTTTATAGTTTTACATTACTCGCATTATTATTATGTTGCTTCGTTATTTTAAAATTATCTACTGTAATATTTATCTCTTATAGTGCTTTTAACTGGATTCATGGATCTTATTTGGTAAGAGTATATGGTATTCTTGTGGTTGTCCCTAATACACTGCTATTGACAAACCTCTCAGGATAGGTTGCTGGGTAGCTGTATAATTTTGGAGTTTAAGAGATTTTCAATTGGAGTTTCTGTAATTGGATTAATTTAGTTTCCTTTCTAGTCATTTTTATTTATGATATAGTTGTATTATGATTTAGTGGGTCATTCAACTCCACATTTGATATATGGATTTAGTTAGAGAGATTATTATAGTTAAACTTATATCATTTGAGCATTGTTATTATTGGAGTTTATTTTTACATTATTAGATTTTTAGCCTGGTGATGAATCTTATTATTTATGGCGAATGGTTTATTCTTATTGGATTGTTTCAATTCATATCTTGTGGGAAAAGTTTTAAATGCCTTATAATTTTGTCACATGATAAGAATAATATTTTAATTTTAATGATTTGGATATTTTCTTATCGGGGCGTGATCAACTTCAATATAAAAATATGAGGATTTTGCAGTAATATAATTGAAAGATAGAAAATGTGTCTAGTTCAAGGTGGAGTGATTTAAGACCATAATGAGAAATCTCACGTCACAAGGGAACTAAGATGCTCAATAGGATTAATTCTAATTAGCGTAGAGGGAAGCCAAACTCAAATTTAATTGAAAGAAAATTCTCACATATTTAATTTGAAATTATTTTTTTTAAATGATGATTCTCATATTTCGAAATGAGCTTAACGTTCATCCCAATGCTTCAATATTAAAGGAAAAGAATTAACTATAATGAATTTCATAGACTAGAAAAGAAATTTAGACATTGTCCTTAACGTTGAGGATTATAAATTTGTTTTAATTGAACCATGTCTTGCCAAGACTGGTGAGGAGGCAATTGAGTCGGATGTTTGGGATTACTAGAGGTTCCAAAAAGATGACAAGATGGTTATTGATACATGTTGACCTCTATGACCAATGTGCTACGACACCAACATTAAAATATGTCAAGTTCTTACAGAATGATTCTGAACCTCGTGGATATGTTTAAGGATCATAATCGTGCCAAAAGACTGGATGCTATGGCAAGGTTGGTAAACACAAAGATGTTAGATGGTACTCTCGTGAGAGACCATGTTTTAAACATGATATCCATCTTAGGGGAATTAGAAGTGATTAGATCAGAATTCGACGTGGAAATCCCAACTCGATTTCGTGCTCCAATCACTCCTTGAGTATTTCACACAGTTTGGCCTAAATTATTCTATGAATAAATTTGATTACTCCTTGGTAAAACTTGTTAAAGAACTCGAGAGCAGAGAATATCATAACGAATAAGGGTTTTGTGGATGTTTCCAAGAGAAGCCCATATTCTTCTATCTTTAAAGGTAACAACAACAACAACAACAACAACAACAACAACAACAACAACAACAACAACAACAACAACCACCACCATCACAACAACAACAACAACAACAACAACAACAACAACAACAACAACAACAACAATAATAATAATAATAATAATAATAATAATAATAAGAAGAAGAAGAAGAAGAAGAAGAAGAAGAAGAAGAAGAAGAAGAAGAAGAAGAAGAAGAAGAAGAAGAAGAAGAAGAAAGAAGGGAAAGTCTCAAGTTCAACCCGGGGTGGTTAAAACGATGGTTCAGCCTCAGAAAGAAGGGAAACAGCCAAAAGACAAGTGTTACATCTGCAAAAAGTCAGGACATTGAAAGAAGCAGTTCCTGATCTACTTAGCTAAATAGAGGAACAAAAATGGTAATTTTTCCTTAGTGATTAAGACATGTTTTATAGTCCAATCTATTTAGACCTATTATGAATATTCTGGATCCACTAATTATGTTTGAAATTCTTTATAAGGGTTCCAAGTTTCCACGAAGCTCAGTGAAGGGTAAATACTTATGTTCATGGTTAACAACATACTGGCATGACTACTACAAAATTATATCTATCATTAGATATCTGTGATAACAAAATGATAATTTAGAAGATTTTTTTTATGTACCCATTGCTAGAAGAAATTTAATTTCAGTTTCTAAGTTAGTTTTGAGTGGATATTAAGTTTATTTTAATAATAATGTTTTTATTAAAAAAAATCCTTTATCGATTATGGTGTATTGGAAGTTGATTTGTATGTTATAAAGCCCGTCTCACCATTATTTCTAAATACTCAGATGAATAACTCAAATGGAAATAGCTTAAGGAGAAAGGAACCTTATAAGTTAAACCATACATATATTTGGAACTTACGCTTAGGTCATATTAATATGAAGATAATTTAAAGACGACCCTTAAATTTGCAATTAAACTCATTAATAATGGAGGCACTTATGGTCTTTGAATCATGTTTAGAAGGTTAAATGACCAAGAGGACCTTCATAGCCAAAGGCTATAGAGCCAAAGATGTGTTGAAGTTGGATTATTATGATCTATGTGTTGCTATGTCTATCCGAGAAATAGGTGGTTATGGGTATTTCATCACCTTAATTGATGATTACTAAGATGTGGAAATGTTTACCTTATGAACCGTAAGTTTGAAACCTTTGATAAGTTCAAAGTACATAGGGTTGAGGTAGAGCATAGGCATGGTAATTTACATCAAACTATGATTTTATTGTGGGTGTGAGTACCTCTTTGGAGAGTTAATGAATATTTTAT
This sequence comes from Sambucus nigra, assembly GCA_949130495.1. Classification (NCBI taxonomy): domain Eukaryota; kingdom Viridiplantae; phylum Streptophyta; class Magnoliopsida; order Dipsacales; family Adoxaceae; genus Sambucus; species Sambucus nigra. The sequence goes on from OX422208.1 coordinate 805,940,894, forward strand.
TAGAGGCGGGGATCACATCCCAATTGTCTGCACTGAGCACTCCACAACATAATATTGTAGCGAAAAGAGGGAACAAAACTCTTTTGGACATGGTTAAATCTATAATGAGCTCTTCAAATTTTCTTGATTATTTTGGGGGTTTCCATTAGAGATGGATACTTATTCACTAAACTTAGTTCCTTTTAAATTGATTTCAACGACTCCCAGCGAGCTATGAATGGGCACAAACCTAATATAAGATATGTCTGAATCTAGGGTTACCCGACACACAGGCTAAGAAAGGATCTAGGGTAGTTGGAATCGAGGAAAAAAGTATGTCTCTTTGTAGGTTACACAAAAGGAAAAAAATATGGTAATTTTATAATCCTAAAGACCAGAAGATGTTTGTTTAAACAAATGCATGATACTTATAGGAATATTATACGATAAACCACAGACCCAAGAGCAAGTTGATCTTAGAAGATATACTAGTGTAATATAAATTAATTGTTTTTAAACCCGTACATGGTGAAATACAACCTGATGTCGATAATACACTACCTAATGGTAGCCGGAGTATTACCAATGATCAAGATGCACATATCACTTTTATTAGACCACAATTGGATCACATCGTAGTGATAGAGTCAAACACCAATATGATAGGTTAGTATATTTGGATGAACGATTCGATAAGGTATTAGGGGAACACAAACTACATACTAGGAACTACAATGAGGCACTCAAAGACAAGGACCTTGAGCTTTGGCTTAAGGCTATAAACATCGAGATGGATTCGAATCATGTTTGGGAACTTATAGTCTTTGTAAATGGGATAAAAACCATCGTATACAAGTTGATCTACAAAAATAAAAAAGGGGCAAATGGAAAGGTGGAAACCTTTAAGGCAAGGCTTGTTGCAGAATTATTTACTCAAAAAGAGGGGATTGATATGATTAAACCTTCTCGATGCTAGCCATGATAAAATCTATATAAACTCTTTTATCCATTGTGGCTTATATTGATTATGAGATTTTGCAAAATGATGTCAAAACCATGTTATTTAATATTAATCTTGATGAGCACATCTATATGGTGTAACCCTAGGGATTCATAGCAAGTATCAAAGAAAGAAATCTACACGAACTTAAGAGATCCATTTGTGGACTTAAGCGAGTGTCAAAATCTTGGAACATCGGGTTTGACCATGAAATCAAATCTTTTACTTTTAATCAATGATCGGATGAAACTTGTGTGTATAATAATATGACATAAACGTGGTGATAGTTCTAATATCTATGTGGATAAAATTTTGCTAATCGAGAATTATGTGGGTGTGTTATCCAATATAAGAGTGTGGTTGTCTAGTTAGTTCAATATAAAGGACTTAGGAGAAGTCAAACACATCCTTGGGATCAAGATTTTGCATGATAAAAAAATAGCATGATTCTAAGAAATAATTTCTTCCTTTCAATCATATAATAGATTTTTCTAAAGATCAATGTCAAAAGGCACTTGATCAGATATAGTGGATGAGAAATATACCTTATGCTTTTGCAATTGGCAACCTTATGTATGATATGTTGTGTACAAGATCGAATATTTAATTTGTCATTGTCATAGTCAGTAGATTCCAATCTAAATTAGGTGAGGAGAACTAGATTATAATTTGTCATTGATTGGGCATGAACTGTGTGTTATTGTCGTTATTTTCGGTTCACTGCCTCAATGCAAAAACCTAAACTATGACTACACTCAACAAGGGATTATAGTGGCATGTTTGGGTATCGAGAATCCACAGGGAATATTTGACAGATTGTAACGGATTTATTACTTGAAGAATAAAAATGTAAAAGGTGATATGGTGGTTTAAGAGAAAAAGAGAAATAAGAGTTGTTAATTTCTAATTAAGACTAAATAAGAATGAAAAATGGGAATAGGGTCACATCCCCACCCTGGGATAAACAACGCATAATTAGGATTTTGGTTCAAAAATATTTAATCGAGCATAATCAATTAATTAGAAACATCACACATGAAGAAACTTAATCCAAAGATGTGAGATAAAACATTTAGCCGAAAATGGTCAATGCGAATTAAATTAGGAATTTTGCAATAAACACTAACGTTGCGTGACAAAGAAAGTTAAGAGCATAACATTCCAATTTTAATATGCACGATTTTAATTAAACGCAATTTTACCCAAAACCTCACTTTCGGAGCTCAACGCCCATAAATGGGAGAAACATGGCCCAACCCCTTAAACTAGCTACTACACATGATTAGAACAACAAATAAAACTAATTAACCAATGAAAACAAGAAATAAACTAACTACAAAGCAAGTAAAGTAACTAATCAAAGATTAAACAACAAAAAATGAACTTATATTAAATGGAAGAGAGAATGAATAGTATTTACAAGACCCAAATGGGTGAAAACCTTGGACATGGAAGCTCCACCAAAAGTACCCCACTTTAACCTAAAATGATTTAAAATGACTTCTTAAACTTGAAATAATGTTTACATGCAAATACCCCACCAAAAACTCACTTAAAAATAGAGATTTGTGGACATTTACTATAGCCAAATCAATTCGGCAAAATTCCGAATCGATTCGGCCCTGATAGCGCTGATTTTACTTTGATCCAATTTTGGGCTCGTCGCACGATAACGACTATAACTTCTTCATACGAAATCGGAATGATGCGTGATTGGAACCGATGCGAAGATAATTAAATTATCTACATGATTCTGCTTTGAAACTATTTAAATTATGCAGTATGAATTACCAAAATACCCTTGACATAGAAGAAAATATTGAAACCTTACGGAAACGAGTATAACTTCCTCATCTGGGGCCAGAATGATGCACAGTCAGTGGCAATGCAAAGATAATTTGATGATATATATGTTGGTAACTTCATTTCATAGTGAGTTTGAAAAGACAAAAATGTCCTTGAAGTTTTGTTTTGCAATGAAACAATCCCGAAACGCAACCAAACTTCACATTAAGCACTTTAATAGCTACAAAAGCTCAATTATACCTCGTAAAGCATATAAACATATCTAAAAAGAGGTTTTATGGTTAATGAGCATAAATATAGTAATTAAGGTACCCGAGGGGGCTAAAATGCATAAGTAAATGAGGTAAATAAATGCAATATTCGAGATGAATCGCACTCTCTAACTTACACATTGCTAGTCCGTAGCAATGAAATGCAAAGAAATAAAAATAAAAGTAAACCGCAAGAGAGGAGATATGTACATAGGGGATAAATGTCACTTTCGCGAGGAAAAATTGCATTTAACATATGCAATAAGTCGTTAAACCCCTAGGGACTCTAGTGGATGACTGTCGTCTCGTGACGATTTTTAGGGATAAAACCCACAAACATCATTGTTTCCTCAAAATATCACCAATCACCAACATAAGACAAGCTCAACAATAATAAAAAAAATATTTCAAACACGTAATTAGCATAGTGAACGAATTCACCCAAAAGTCCGTAGTTATTAACATCGTAGAACTAACTTCATAGAATTGAAACCTTAAAAGTGGGAGGGGAGAGAGCACATGAAAAGTATGATTTGGCAAAAATTTATATAAACCGGATAAATATTAAAGTGTTCATAAATTCGATTATCACCGGATATTACGCTCAACAAATGAAATCACTATGAAAGGGAGGTAATGCACGGAACATGCGAGCCCAATTCGAATTGATTCGGTTAGAGGCAACATTAGAGTTTAACATTTCGGAATCAATTCGGTCATCCATCTCACTTTGCCAGATATTAAAAAAAACATTATGTTTTATTCCCCATTCCTTTCTTACTCTTTTCTCACTCCAGAACCAACGAACTTCCTCCTCTCCCAAATTAGTTCCCCACACCATATTTCTCTTCTTTCCTCATGATCCACTCCTCCAAGGTAACAACCATTAACCTTCTTATATTGATTTCAACATTTTCATTTGTGTTCTTGGTATGAAAAGTATGATTAAATGACATTTTGATTATTTCTTACATTTTCTTCATAAATTTCTGTATGTTCTCACTGATTTTAAAGTGTATCCAACAAATAAAACTTGTTTATATTGATTTGTTGTGTTAGTTGTATTTATTGGGGGTTTTCATGATCAAAATGGAATTTAGACCCTGCTTTTCACCTTTTGCACACTACGTGTTAGATAAAATGCCCCATTGGGAATTATGTGCGCTAAAGTTGTATTCCTGCACCGATTATCACACGTAGTTATTGGTTATACTTGTTTTGAGTGTGGTGCACATCGATCATGTTTACCTGGCCAATTTCGCCCGACATGCACCCTCCGAACCTAGTTTCCCCGAGTTTCACGACTACGTTAATTTTGTGCGTTACACTAATGGTGTATGTATTGAATTGACATTTTGTAGGTTCTTATGACTTCAAAACCAACAACCACTGCAGCTACGAGTCGACTAGGGTTGGAATCCTTCTACAAGAAGGAGGTGAGAGACTAGTACCGAGCCAAATTCCCTTCATGTCGATCCATTGCTATAGAGAGGCATGTGTACCTCGAGCAGTTCCCTAGATCCGTTAGGCGATACTATCAGAAGCTTAATTAGGATGCCCACCTGGCCAAGGAGGAGAAGTTAATGAAGAGCATGTTCGTCGGTTCTACACGTCTCTCATCTCATCTAGAGACTGGATTTATGAGGCTTACATGATGGGTAAGAGAATTTTGATCTCTAAGCCTCTCTTGGATTTTCATTTGACTAGGGAAGATAACCCCAAGGATTAAGATTATCCTTTTGCTAGTTAGGGGAAGTTGTTTAACGAGATTCTGATTGCGCTAATGGCACTGGGAAAGGTCTGGGTCGGGGACACTTTCCCCACCTCTCAAATGCCTGATGTACATCGTCTCATCCACTTAGTTGATGTCAATTCCATAATCCCTGCCCAAACCAAATCTGTCCTTCGCTCCAACTAGGACCACATCTTCTACTACCTTTTGGATGTCAATTCTGTCGTTACCCTCCCCGACTTAGTGCTTCAACGGATGTTGAAGGTTGCCTACTGCGATAAGTGATCGACTACTATCCTTTATGCGTGACTTGTATCTAGGATATACAGGGATGCGAAGTGTGGGGTGGTGGGGACCGACAAGATTCTGAGGCTCCCCACAATGCTCGATGAGGGAGCAATTGAGAAGAATTTAGAAAAGGACTATTAGGAGAAACACAAGAAGAGGATAATGGATCATATGACTGCGAGGGGCAACTTTGATGTTGCTAACACACCTATGACCGATGTCCCGACGGTGAAGCTTTTGATTCCTCCTTCGATTGACCCAATTCGAGATTTGGGCATCATGATGGATGCTCTCTAGGTTGATTTTAGTTCATTCAGGGGTGATTACCATCGGGATATATCAATGATCACATGTAAGCAAATGGAGATATTTTCTCATATACGTGGTGGGGGATGCACCGTTAACACCCTATCCATCTCATGACCCCAACGAGCCCGGATCGTCGAGTCGCCCTTAGGTGCTACCCTTATCTGCTACTGCTGCTTTTGTTTAATTTATTTATTACTATTTTCTAGCTAGTTTTTGTGGGTTTCTTAGTTGTGTAACTTGAGGGTTGAGAGAGTACATTTATTGTATTTTCTATTTTTGGTTTTAAGCCCGTGTACATAACTTATTACTATCAATGAATGTTAACGTCCTGAATTACAGAAAACAAATAATAAAAGAAATGATTGAACACGAAATTTTTTGTGATAAAGAATGAGGATGAGATACAGTGCGAACACAAGGGTTTTTACGTGGTTCAGTCCTTGAATATAAAAACCTACATCCACGGTGGTTTTATTATGTCTTCTCGTGTGGTTACAGTTTAGGGTTTTCTTGATACAACTCCAGGTTTGAGAAGGTATAAAAAAGTAGTCCCGTTGACATTCCTCCCCTATTTATAAGTGGAGATCAGATGTTTACAGAGAGATAGAGTGCCCTTATATTTCGAGCTATTAGATCTTTACACACATTTATTATAAGGTACATCTGAACGCCTTGAGGTGCATAACTTCTTTGATAACGAGACGTCTAGATAATTATGAGATAACCAATATTGGTGGCTAGTATTCCACGTGGCCGAAAGGTATATCTAGAGTGTGAATTCTCATAGAGACACATATGTATCTAATCCTAAGGTAAAAGGTAGGCCGAAAACTCAAATTACTGAGACGACCTCCTTAGGTGATAAAGCCGAGCATATTTCCTAAGTCCTCCTGAGTTACAAGGGTTTATTCTCCTATTGACATCACAGAAGTATAACAAAAACTTCCCAAGACCTTTGGCACGAATAATGCAATATGGGATCTAATGAGTGGGAAAGGTGTTATGCCATGCTCCTGCCCTACTCGTAGAGGTCGGCTCCTCCTGGTTGGCATATTTTGATCAAATTATGGTAGGCCATAGGCCAAGTATATTTCCTTTAAAGTTCTCATGACTTACCATGGACATGTGTCAAGTAACTGAAGAGTCTTCTAATTAATGATGACGGCTGGTCATGCGCGTCTAACACTCTGCATCGCAATTTCCATTTTTTGTAGATTTGGTGACATTTTGTCTACAACGTCCATTCAGTCTCTTCATCAAAGGGTATAAATTTAGGCCACTTCATTCTTTTGTTTCACTTGGAAGATTTGTGTTCAGTTACAGAGAGAGAAAATCTTTTAGCGTCATTTCCATTGTTGTGAAAACTTGACCGTTTTCTAGTTTTCAGTTCTCTAGTGCTTTCTTCTTGGTTCTTCATAGTGTATTCTGTTGATTCTTGCTATTTACCTTGGTAGTTTCTTTGCTTAGACGATCATAGGTTTTGTTGATTTAGTTTGTAAGGAAACGTAAGAATTCCCCATCCTATTCAGGTGATTAGACCAGAAGAGGAGCCTTGTCATCCTTGCTATACTCCTAATTCTCCCTCTAGTTGTGGTTCCTCCGCTGATCCATGTGTACCTCACATTTCATCCCATGTTCTAAAAACCCCTTATTGACTTCCTTCTGTTAGTGAGGGAGAGCCTTTAAATACTGTTTCTTTAGACCCCCTAAATCCTGATTCCCTATTTGAAGATCTTGTTATTGATAGGGCTGAGGATAATAGACCAAAAAACATAAGCCTCCACCTTTCTGTAGGTGGATCTTACGCAGAGGTTTCTGGGCTTGACGAAGAGGAAGATGATGATCCCGCTGGTTCTTTTAGAAATTATGATCCTGTTGAGACTCATGATCGTTGGTATCAGTGTACGGTGACTGAGGGGGAACTCGAGGCCATAAGAGAGAGATGATCTTTACCTATAGCGGTTAAAATTAGGATACTAGACATTTCTAAGAGGAGTTACTCTGTTCGTGACTCGGAGGAAATTTGCCTTCCCCTATGGGCCCTCCAGGTGGGTCTAAGGCTTCCTTTTCATCCTACCATTCGTTCTATTTTGAGATGATGTGGGGTGACTTTAACACAACTACCCACAATTCTTATAGGACCATTCTAGGGGCGATGATGTTTTGGAAAAATAGGACAGGGTTTGACCGGATAGGGGTTCTTTTTAGGTATGTTTATAGCTCGAAGGACAATGCCAAACCCCAGGTTACTATTATTTTTCTACACAAAAACCCCAGTATGGTCACCGTGGTCCAATCTACTAATCAAAGTTGGAAAGGTTCGTACCGTTCTAGAGCCCATGAAAGGGACAGTTCATGTAGGGTCCCCAAAGAATGGAATGGGCCCAATAATATAGGTAATACTTTTTGTATCCTTTATATTCCCTTTTTTCTATTTTGTTTTACTTTATTGCACTGAAGTTGTTGCCATGTTGTTCCTGGGTATTTTAGTGAAACGAGCCCGTAGGTTTCCAAAGCCATTGGTTGATTTGATTGCCTCTTACTGTGAGAAAAAGGCCCCCACTTTTGAGAAGTTATTTTCTATGGAGAAGTTTATCGCTATCGGGTAACACACTCCCCTAAGTAGCAGAATCCCCTTAGAGTTTAAGATTCCCCTAAAAGATTGGGTAGCCAGAGAGACCCACATAGAGTCTGATGATTAAGTTATTGGCGGCACAGGCAGTTTAGGAAAAGGTAAATTATAATATTAACTTATTTACCACCTTTATCCAATTACATATTTATACTGATATACTGGTTTACTTATCTTATCAGGTAAAGCAGAACATCCTTTAGAAGAGACCCTAGGCACAGTTCCTTATTCTATCAACCATAAATCTTTGACTGAAGCTCGTCGAAAGAGGGTTGGGATTGGCTAGAAGCAAGCGGAGGCCAAGCACGCAACCATTTCTGGGGCACTCGACCAAGATTCTCATCATCAGGCAGCAGCTACAGTAAAGGCTCCCATGGAGCCATCAACCTTTCCGTAAGATGTTGAGGGGAATCGATCATCCTCCCGAACCTAGGGTCGAATTAGGTCCTAGACATACATTGCGCTATGGGAAGGTCCCGGAGTTTGATTTTTAACCCGAACATAAGGTTACTTATGAGGACATTAGTTCCTATCTTGACTCCCTCTTTTACCATGCTAGAAATACTTTGGACATGCTTAGTTACAGTGGTCACATAAAGGATTTTTAATTCTTGCGCTGCTCTGATCCTGATTCCTTGTAGACCTTAGCCCAGCACCGACTATCTGTAGTACGTATTTCCTCATGGTTTTTTTGTTACTAATTAGTAAGTGTCCCATTGTCACACTTTGATATTGCTTTTTTGTTTGGGGTCCAGGCGTCCATGGCTTTCATCATCCTTTATTAGAAATCCCTCATTAATCATGTGTCTTACAATGATCTGGTTGAGGAGAACAAGATGCAGAAATCCAACTACGAGAAGGTGGTCACTGAGGAGTTAAAAAAGATAGATGGGAAGCTGGTGTCCCAGACCAAGGATTTGAGAAAAATGGAGTAGAAGAACGTGGCCCTAAAGGAGAATTCCAATACTGACGATGCTAAGATTCAAATCTTGAATGATGCTCTTGCGGAGGAGAAGGAGAAGTATAGTAGAGAGTTGTAGGCTTCTCGTAATGCTTTGGTCAATGCCAGTTCCGCTATTGTAGAGGAATTCAAATCATCGTCTGAATTTAATATTGAATGCCTGGGCTATTTCTTGGATGGTTATAAGGAGCTGAAAAAGAGGGTTGCTACTCATTTTCCAGATATTTCCAAGACTGTGAATGGTTAGCAGGGGGATGACGAGGAAGATGCTAACCTTGCTAGGGAAAAGGGTGATGCCCCACCTGTCAGTGCCTGAAATGATAGACTTTTTGTGTTTATTTCTATAATTCAAATTTTTGTTTGACATCGAATTTTGTAACTGTGAACATTTATTTTTTGTATTGGTTTTGTTGTGTTTTCATGTGCTTATAATGCATCTTGGTTTGTTAATCATCTTAGTGATCAATTTGAAAATGTTGATTACTCTATTTATGTTTGGACAACCTGCTAGGTAGTAATGCAATTATAACTGTTAGCGACTTATGAGGTTGTGCAGGTATCAATCGACCACATTGTGTTATGACCCGTGGGGTCATACATCGAATGTAATCAACTACCTCATTAGTGACTAGAGAATTCATACAACGATTTGGTAAAACTCAAGGGGTTGAGTTACTTAACTGTTCGCAACCTATGAGGTCGTATAGGTATCAACCGACCACATTGTGTTGTGACCAATGTGGTCGTACATCGAATGTAATCAACTACCTCGTTCATGATGAGAGAAGTCAGACAAGGGTTTGGTAAAACTGAAGGGGTTAAGTTACTTAACTGTGCGCGACCCGTGAGGTCACAATTAATGATTGTCATATTAGTATGATCCATATGTACAAAAATTAGTGGAACAAGAGAACACACTTCGTCTTATTATCAATTGAAATAGTACTTGCTACATAAATTAAATAACTAACTCGATACTGATAATATTTCCTAAGATGTTCTTAATTCCAGGGATTCTTGAACTGTTCACCCTCAAAAGTCTCAATCCGGTAGGTTCCCTGCCAGATGACGCTGGTTAGTCTGTATGGTCCGTGCCAGTTCGGCTCTAGTTTGTTGGTTTTCTATATTACCTTCGTGAGAATGCAGTCTCCTAATTTAAAGATGCTTATTTTTACCTGGCGATTGTAGTAGCATGCCACCCTCTGCTGATAGGCGGCAACATGTAGTGCTGCATTTTCCCTGACTTCCTCCACTAGGTCGAGATCTAATCTTCTTACTAGTTCCCTTATCGAGGAATCAAAATTGAGGATTCTATGGCTAGGGAGTTCTATTTCAATGAGGACAACTTCTTTCGTGCCGAAGGTAAGCATCTATGGTGTTTCCCTGGTAGCAGTCCGTGGAGTGTTTCTGTATGCCCAAAGTATGCTATGAAGCTCATTGATCCAGTTGCCTTTCGCCATGTCGAGTCTCTTTTTGATTTCTTCTAAGATCATCTTGTTAGTGACTTTGATCTGGCCATTGCATTATGGATGACCGGGTGATGAGTGTAGTTTCCGGATCTTGGATTTGGTGTAGTAGTCTTTGAAGTCTTGGTTGTCAAATTGTGTATCGTGATCAGTGATAAATGCAAAATGCATATCGCAGTGACAGATGATCATCTTCTAGATAAATTAAAATATCCTTTCATATGGAATTTTGACTAGGGACTCGGCTTCCACCCACTTAGTGAAGTAGTCTATTTCCACCACAAGGTATTTGTATTATCCTTTTATTCTTGGCAGAGGTCCGACCAAGTCTATCCCCGATATGGAGAATGACCAAGGTGACACAATTGGAGTTAATGGAGCACCTGGGGAATGGTGGATCTTTGCGAATTGTTAGCACTTATATCATCTTCTCGTGTAATCTCAGCAGTCTACCTTTATGGTTGACCAGTAGTACCCTTGGGTTGTTATTCTCTTAACTAATGATCTTTCGGCCGAATGTGCTCTGCAGCAGCCTTCGTGAACCTCTTTGATAAGCTTTTTGACTTCTTGTGGATGAACACATTTCAGAAATGAGATGATGTTTCCTCTTCTATATAATACTCCTACTTCCAAAACATACCGGGCTGCCTTATAACGTAGATTTCTAAACCCATATGACTCCATCAAAAGGTTTCCTTATTCAATATATGCCCTTATAGGATCCATCCAAAAAGGTCCCACATTTATCTTTAATATGTGGAGTGGTGACTTGGTGATCCTCCGTTCTAGCACCTCTATCGGTATGGTCCTTCTCAATAGCATTCTAGTTGTCGAAGCCAATTTGGCCAGGGCCTCTGCTCATACATTTTCTAACCCGGAGATTCTTACCACTTTTGCTTCTACGAATCCACCCAACCTCTATCAAACTATTTCCAGATACTGTGCCATGTATTCCTCCATAGATTCATCAACCCCCCATATTTGGTTAACGACAAGTTGGGAGTCACTGTGTGATACGATATTCTCAATGCCCAGTGATGCTTCTAGGCCGAGCCCTACGATTAAGGCCTCGTATTCTGCCTCATTATTGCAGGCTTCAAATTAAAGCGTAAGGCGTATTCCACGTATATATTATATGGCATGGTGAGTATAATGTTAGCGCCACTCACTGCCGAACAGGATGACCCACCAACATATAACTTCCATATTGAGCAATCCAGGGTGAAGTCCCCTTCTTTTATTTTTTTGCACTTAAAGAGCCGGCGTGACTCATCAGGTGGTCTCTTTTCTACTTTGGCAGAGCTCTCTCCTTACGGAGTCTCCTCCGAGCTTCCTGTGATCGTGGTTTCTACCAGGCAGGGTGGTTTGTTACCATGGGAAGAGATTTCTCTTGGAGGAGTCTGCTCTGTCGATTTTGGATCATAAGTGAATTCAGCAATGAAATTTTCCAGTACCTACCCCTTTATTGCGATTCTTGGCTCATACCGAATATTGTACGTGCCTAGTTCCACCGCCTATACTATGAGTTGACCAGATTTTTTGAGTTTGTACAGGACTTATCGTAGTGGTAAGTCAGTGTAGGTCACTATGGTGTGAGCTTGGAAGTATGGCCTCATTCCACTACACCAAAAAAAGGATTATGGCACAGTTCAAAACCGTGCCAGATCAAATCTGGCACGGTTTTGAACTGTGCCAGAATCAGGTGTTCCAAAATGGGAATTTTTTTCTGGCACGGTTTAAAAGTGTGCCAGAATCAGTCAAACAGGAACACTTCTCGCACACTTTTGGCACAGTTTTTAACTGTGCCAGATTCAGCAAAATAGGAACACTTCTGGCACACTTTTAAACCGTGCCAGAATTTGATATTTTTGGCGCACTTTTGGCACAGTTTTTAACTGTGCCAGATTCAGCAAAATAGGAACACTTCTGGCACACTTTTAAACCGTGCCAGAATTTGATATTTCTGGCACACTTTTGGCACAGTTTTTAACTGTGCCAGATTCAGCATAGTTTAAAAAAAATTAGCACAGTTTAAAACCGTGCAAAAATATGATACACTTTTGCCACGGTTTTGAACTGTGCCAATTTTTTAATTTAAAAAATATATTTGAAAGCACAAAATTCACAAATTAATAATATTGCCCGTTATTAATAAACTAATGTACATACAAACTTCAAAATATTACAAGTCTTTAACTGCTCACAGGTCCAAAAAAAATTGGGCAGAGTCTCCTTTATTTTCTGGACATTCGAAAACCTGTTAATACAAAACCTACCTAACATAAAGCCCACACGGCCACAAAATATAACAATTAACTTACAAAAGCCCTCGTGGCCATAAAAGTCAATAATAAAACAAAAAAAGACCGTACGGTCATGACACAAAAAAATGGATTCATTAATAATCCCCTTGTAGTAAACCATTGAGTTCTTTGTGTGTTCCACGCGAATAAAAGCCAACGATAAACTGTTATCCTGCAAAAAAAATAAAATACAAAAAAGATACGATATTAGTAACCCAATAATTTACAAAAAAAAAATACTCAAAACAAAAAAATTACATATATGAATGGAAATTATCGTTATACTCACAAACCGGGAGACCCGGGACTACGCGGTCAGTTCCTACAAGTTACATTGGTCCCGTGAGAGGTGTTCGTACCTCCTACGGGGTCGTTTGGTGGGTGGTTTGGGTTTTCACCCTTTAACGGCATGTTTTTAAGTTTAAGTATTGATTTTTGCCAATTATCGTCCTATTCACAAACCGGGAGATCCGGGACTACGCGTTCAGTTCCTACAAGTTACACTGGTCCCGTGAGAGGTGTCCGTGCCCCCTACGGGATCGTTTGGGAGGTGGTTTGGGTTTTCACCCTTTAACGGCTTGTTTTTAAGTTTAAGTGCTGATTTTTGCAAATTATCGTCGTACTCTCAAACCGAGAGACCCAAAACTACGCGATCAGTTCCTACAAGTTACATTGGTCCCGTGCGAGGTGTTCGTGCCTCCTACGGGGTCGTTTGGGGGTTGTTTTGGGGATTCACCCTTTGACGGCAAGTTTTTAACTAAGTGTGATTTTTGCAAATTATCGTCATATTCACAAACCGGGAGACCCGGGACTACACGTTCAGTTCCTACAAGTTACATTGGTCCCGTGCGAGGTGTTTATGCCCCCTACGGGGTCGTTTGGGGGGTGGTTTGAGTTTTCACCCTTTAACGGCTTGTTTTTAAGTTTAAGTGCTGATTTTTGCAAATTATCATCATATTCACAAACCGGGAGACCCGGGACTACGCGGTCAGTTCCTACAAGATACATTGGTCCCGTGCGAGGTGTTCGTTCCCCCTACAGGGTCGTTTGGGGGGGGGGGTTTCACACTTTGACGGCTTGTTTTTAACTAAGTGTGATTTTTTCAAATTATCATCATATTCATAAACCGGGAGACCCGGGACAACGCGGTCAGTTCCTACAAGTTACGTTGGACCCGTGCGAGGTGTTCGTGCCCCCTACGGGGTCGTTTGGGGGGTGGTTTGGGTTTTCACCCTTTAACGTCTTGTTTTTAAGTTTAAGTGCTGATTTTTGCAAATTATCGTCATATTCACAAATCGGGAGACCCGGGACTACGCGGTCAGTTCCGACAAGTTATATTAGTCCCGTGCGAGGTGTTCGTGCCCCCTACGGGGTCGTTTGGGGGGTGGTTTGGGTTTTCATCCTTTAATGGCTTGTTTTTAAGTTTAAGTGCTGATTTTTACAAATTATAGTTATATTAACAAACCGGGAGACCCGGGACTACGCGGTCAGTTCCTACAAGTTACATTGGTCCCGTGCGAGGTGTTCGTGCCTCCTACGGGGTGGTTTGGGTTTTCACCTTTTTACGGCTTGTTTTTAACTAAATGTGATTTTTTCAAATTATCGTCATATTCACAAACTGAGAGACCCGGGACTACGCGGTCAGTTCCTACAAGTTACATTGGACCCGTGCGAGGTGTTCGTGCCCCCTACGGGGTCGTTTGGGGGCTGGTTTGGGGTTTTACCCTTTAACGGCTTGTTTTTAAGTTTAACTGCTGATTTTTGCAACTTATTGTCATATTCACAAACCGGGAGACCCGGGACTACGCGGTCAGTTCCTACAAGTTACATTGGTCCCGTGCGAGGTGTTCGTGCCTCCTACGGGGTCGTTTGGGGGTTGTTTTGGGTATTCACCCTTTGACGGCATGTTTTTAACTAAGTGTGATTTTTGCAAATTATCGTCATATTCACAAACCGGGAGACCCGGGACTACGCGGTCAGTTCCTACAAGTTACATTGGTCCCGTGCGAGGTGTCCGTGCCCTCTACGGGGTCGTTTGGGGGGTGGTTTGAGTTTTCACCCTTTAACGGCTTGTTTTTAAGTTTAAGTGCTGATTTTTGCAAATTATCATCATATTCACAAACCGGGAGACCCAGGACTACGCGGTCAGTTCCTACAAGTTACATTGGTCCCGTGCGAGGTGTCCGTGCCCCCTACGGGGTCGTTTGGGGGGTGGTTTGGGTTTTCACACTCTGACGGCTTGTTTTTAACAAAGTCTGATTATCGTCATATTCACAAACCGGGAGACCCGGGACTACGCGGTCAGTTCCTACAAGTTACATTGGACCCGTGCGAGGTGTTCGTGCCCCTTACGGGGTCGTTTGGGGGATTGTTTTGGTTTTCACCCTTTAACGGCTTGTTTTTAAGTTTAAGTGCTGATTTTTGCAAATTATCGTCATATTCGCAAATCGGGAGACCCAGGACTACGCGGTCAGTTCCTACAAGTTACATTGGTCCCGTGCGAGGTGTTCGTGCCTCCTACGGGGTCGTTTGGGGGGTGGTTTGGGTTTTTACCTTTTGACGGCTTGTTTTTAACTAAATGTGATTTTTTCAAATTATCGTCATATTCACAAACCGTGAGACCCGGGACTACGCGGTCAGTTCGTAAAAATTACATTGGACCCGTGCAAGGTGTTCGTGCCTCCTACGGTGTCGTTTGGGGGATGGTTTGGGTATTCACCCTTTTACGGCTTGTTTTAAAGTTTAAGTGTGATTTTTACAAATTATCGTCATATTCAAAAACCGGGAGACCCGGTACTACGCGGCCAGTTCCTATAAGTTACATTGGACCCGTGCGAGGTGTTCGTGCCCCCTACGGGGTCGTTTGGGGGGTGGTTTGGGTTTTCACCCCTTAACGGCTTGTTTTTAAGTTTAAGTGCTAATTTTTGCAAATTATCGTCGTACTATCAAACCGGGAGACCCGGGACTACGCAGTCAGTTCCTACAAGTTAGATTGGTCCCGTGCGAGGTGTTCGTGCCTTCTACGGGGTCGTTTGGGGGCTGGTTTGGGTTTTCACCCCTTAACGGAATTTTTTTAAGTCAAACTGTGATTTTTGCAAATTATCGTCATACTCTCAAACCGGGAGATCCGGGACTACGCGGTCAGTTCCTACAAGTTACATTGGTCCCGTGCGAGGTGTTCGTGCCCCCTACGGGGTTGTTTGGGGGTGGTTTGGGTTTTCACTCTTTAACGGCTTGTTTTTAAGTTTAAGTGCAGATTTTTGCAAATTATCGTCATATTCACAAACCGGGAGAACCGGGACTACGCGGTCAGTTCCTTCAAGTTACATTGGACCCGTGCGAGGTGTTCGTGCCCCCTACGGGGTCGTTTGGGGGGTGGTTTGGGTTTTCACCCCTTAACGGCTTGTTTTTAAGTCAAAGTGTGATTTTTGCAAATTATCGTCATACTCTCAAACCGAGAGACCCGGGACTACGCGGTCAGTTCCTACAAGTTACATTGGTCCCGTGAGAGGTGTTCGTGCCTCCTACGGGGTCGTTTGGGGGCTAGTTTGGGTTTTCACCCTTTAACGGCTTATTTTTAAGTCAAAGTGTAATTTTTATTAATTATCATCATACTCAAAAACCGACAGACCCAGGACTACGCGTTCACTTTCTACAAGTAACATGAGTCCCCTGCGAGGTGTCCGTACCTCCTATGGGGTCGTCTGGGTGCTGGTTTGGGTTTTCACCCTTTAACGGCTTGTTTTTAAGTTTAAGTGATAATTTTTGCAAATTATCGTCATACTCTCAAACCGGGAGACCCGGGACTACGCGGTCAGTTCCTATAAGTTAGATTGGTCCCGTGCGAGGTGTTCGCGCCTTCTACGGGGTCGTTTGGGGGATGCTTTGGGTTTTCACCCCTTAACGGAATTTTTTTAAGTCAAACTGTGATTTTTGCAAATTTTCGTCATACTCTCAAACCGGGAGATCCGGGACTACGCGGTCAGTTCCTACAAGTTACATTGGTCCCGTGCGAGGTGTTCGTGCCCCCTACGGAGTTGTTTGGGGGTGGTTTGGGTTTTCACTCTTTAACGGCTTGTTTTTATGTTTAAGTGCTGATTTTTGCAAATTATCGTCATATTCACAAACCGGGAGACCCAGGACTACGCGGTCAGTTCCTACAAGTTACATTGGTCCCGTGCGAGGTGTTCGTGCCTCCTACGGGGTCGATTGGGGGCTAGTTTGGATTTTCATACCTTAACGGCTTGTTTTTAAGTCAAAGTGTGATTTTTACAAATTATCGTCATATTCACAAACCGGGAGACCCGGTACTACGCGGCCAGTTCCTATAAGTTACATTGGACCCGTGCGAGGTGTTCGTGCCCCCTACGGGGTCGTTTGGGGGCTGGTTTGGGTTTTCACCCCTTAACGGCTTGTTTTTAAGTTTAAGTGCTAATTTTTGCAAATTATCGTCGTACTATCAAACCGGGAGACCCGGGACTACGCAGTCAGTTCCTACAAGTTAGATTGGTCCCGTGCGAGGTGTTCGTGCCTTCTACGGGGTCGTTTGGGGGATGGTTTGTGTTTTCACCCCTTAACGGAATTTTTTTAAGTCAAACTGTGATTTTTGCAAATTATCATCATACTCTCAAACCGGGAGATCCGGGATTACGCGGTCAGTTCCTACAAGTTACATTGGTCCCGTGCGAGGTGTTCGTGCCTCTTACAGGGTCGATTGGGGGCTAGTTTGGATTTTCACCCCTTAACGGCTTGTTTTTAAGTCAAAGTGTGATTTTTGCAAATTATCGTCATATTCACAAACCGAGAGACCCGTGACTACGCGGTCAGTTCCTACAGGTTACATTGGTCCCGTGTGAGGTGTTCGTGCCTCCTACGGGGTCGTTTGGGGGCTGGTTTGGGTTTTCACCCCTTAACGGCTTGTTTTTAAGTCAAAGTGTGATTTTTGCAAATTATCGTCACACTGTAAAACCGGGAGACCCAAAACTACGTAGTCAGTTCCTACAAGTTACATTGGTCCCGTGCGAGGTGTTCGTGCCTCCTACAGGGTCGTTTGGGGGCTGGTTTGGTTTTCACCCCTTAACGGCTTGTTTTTAAGTCTAAATGTGATTTTTGCAAATTATCGTCACACTGTAAAACCGGGAGACCCAAAACTACGTAGTCAGTTCCTACAAGTTATATTGGTCCCGTGCGAGGTGTTCGTGCCTCCTACTGGGTCGTTTGGGGGTTGTTTTGGGTATTCACCCTTTGACGACATGTTTTTAACTAAGTGTGATTTTTGCAAATTATCGTCATATTCACAAACCGGGAGACCCGGGACTACGCGGTCAGTTCCTACAAGTTATATTGGTCCCGTGCGAGGTGTCCGTGCCCCCTACGGGGTCGTTTGGGGGGTGGTTTGAGTTTTCACCCTTTAACGGCTTGTTTTTAAGTTTAACTGCTGATTTTTGCAAATTATCGTCATATTCACAAATCGAGAGACCCGGGACTATGCGGTCAGTTCCTACAAGTTACATTGGTCTCGTGCGAGGTGTTCGTGCCCCCTACGGGGTCGTTTGGGGGGTGGTTTGGGTTTTCACACTTGACGGCTTGTTTTTAACAAAGTCTGATTTTTGCAAATTATAGTCATATTCACAAACCGGGAGATCCGGGACTACGCGGTCAGTTCCTACAAGTTACATTGGACCTGTACGAGGTGTTCGTGCCCCCTACGGGGTCGTTTGGGGGGTTGTTTGGGTTTTCACCCTTTTAACGGCTTATTTTTAAGTTTAAGTGCTGATTTTTGCAAATTATCGTCATATTCACAAACCGGGAGACCCGCGACTACGCGGTCAGTTCCTTCAAGTTACATTGGTCCCGTGCGAGGTGTTCGTGCCTCCTACGGGGTCGTTTGGGGGGTAGTTTGGGTTCTCACCGTTTGACGGTTTGTTTTTAACTAAATGTGATTTTTTCAAATTATCGTCATATTCACAAACCGAGAGACCCGGGCCTACGCGGTCAGTTCGTACAAGTTACATTGGACCCGTGCAAGGTGTTCGTGCCCCCTACGGTGTCGTTTGGGGGATGGTTTGCGTTTTCACCCTTTAACGGCTTGTTTTTAAGTTTAAGTGCTGATTTTTGCAAATAATTGTCATATTAACAAATCGGGATACCCGGGACTACGCGGTCAGTTCATACAAGTTACATTGGACCCGTGCGAGGTGTTCGTGCCCCCTACGGGGTCGTTTGGATGATGGTTTTGGTTTTCACCCTTTAACGGCATGTTTTTCAGTTTAAGAGTGATTTTTACAAATTATCGTCATATTCACAAACCGGGAGACCCGGGACTACGCGGCCAGTTCCAACAAGTTACATTGGACCCGTGCGAGGTGTTCGTGCCCCCTACGGGATCGTTTGGGGGGTGGTTTGGGTTTTCACCCCTTAACGGCTTGTTTTTAAGTCAAAGTTTGATTTTTGCAAATTATCGTCATACTATCAAACCGGGAGACCCGGGACTACGCAGTCAGTTCCTACAAGTTAGATTTGTCCCGTGCGAGGTGTTCGTGCCTTCTACGGGGTCGTTTGGGGGATGGTTTGGGTATTCACCCCTTAACGGAATTTTTTTAAGTCAAACTGTGATTTTTACAAATTATCGTCATACTCTCAAACCGGGAGATCCGGGACTACGTGGTCAGTTCCTACAAGTTACATTGGACCCGTGCGAGGTGTTCGTGCCTCCTACGGGGTCGTTTGGGGGCTAGTTTGGGTTTTCACCCTTTAACGGCTTGTTTTTATGTCAAAGGGTGATTTTTATAAATTATCGTAATACTCAAAAACCGACAGACCCCGGACTACGCGTTCAGTTTCTACAAGTTACATTAGTCCCCTGCGAGGTGTCCGTGCCTCCTACGGGGTCGTTTGGGGGCTGGTTTGGGTTTTCACCCTTTAACGGCTTATTTTTAAGTTTAAGTGCTAATTTTTGCAAATTATCGTCATACTCTCAAACCGGGAGACCCGGGACTACGCGGTCAGTTCCTACAAGTTAGATTGGTCCCGTACGAGGTGTTCGTGCCTTCTACGGTGTCGTTTGGGGGCTGGTTTGGGTTTTTACCCCTTAACGGAATTTTCTTAAGTCAAACTGTGATTTTTGCAAATTATCGTCATACTCTCAAACCGGGAGATCCGGGACTATGCGGTCAGTTCCTATAAGTTACATTGGTCCCGTGCGAGGTGTTCGTGCCCCCTACGGAGTTGTTTGGGGGTGGTTTGGGTTTTCACTCTTTAACGGCTTGTTTTTAAGTTTAAGTGCTGATTTTTGCAAATTATCATCATATTCACAAATCGGGAGACCCAGGACTACGCGGTCAGTTCCTACAAGTTACATTGGTCCCGTGCGAGGTGTTCGTGCATCCTACGGGGTTGATTGGGGGCTAGTTTGGATTTTCACCCCTTAACGGCTTCTTTTTAAGTCTAAGTGTGATTTTTGCAAATTATCGTCATACTCACAAACCGAGAGACCCGGGACTATGCGGTCAGTTCCTACAGGTTACATTGGTCCCATGCGAGGTGTTCGTGCCTCCTACGGGGTCGTTTGGGGGCTGGTTTGGGTTTTCACCCCTTAACGGCTTGTTTTTAAGTCTAAGTGTGATTTTTGCAAATTATCGTCAAACTGTAAAACAGAGAGACCCAAAACTACGTAGTCAGTTCCTACAAGTTACATTGGTCCCGTGCGAGGTGTTCGTGCCTCCTACGGGGTCGTTTGGGGGTTGTTTTGGGTATTCACCCTTTGACGACATGTTTTTAACTAAGTGTGATTTTTGCAAATTATCGTCATATTCACAAATTGGGAGACCCGAGACTACGCGGTCAGTTCCTACAAGTTACATTGGTCCCGTGCGAGGTGTTCGTGCCCCCTACGGGGTCGTTTGGGGGGTGGTTTGAGTTTTCACCCTTTAACGGCTTGTTTTTAAGTTTAACTGCTGATTTTTGCAAATTATCGTCATATTCACAAATCGAGAGACCCGGGACTACGCGGTCAGTTCCTACAAGTTACATTGGTCCCGTGCGAGGTGGTCGTGCCCCCTACGGGGTCGTTTGGGGGGTGGTTTGGGTTTCCACACTTTGACGGCTTCTTTTTAACAAAGTCTGATTTTTGCAAATTATCGTCATATTCGCAAACCGGGAGACCCGGGACTACGCGGTCAGTTCCTACAAGTTACATTGGACCCGTGCGAGGTGTTCGTGCCCCCTACGGGGTCGTTTGGGGGGTCGTTTGGGTTTTCACCCTTTTAACGGCTTATTTTTAAGTTTAAGTGCTGATATTTGCAAATTATCGTCATATTCACAAACCGGGAGACCCGCACTACGCCGTCAGTTCCTTCAAGTTACATTGGTCCCGTGCGAGGTGTTCGTGCCTCCTACGGGGTCGTTTGGGGGGTGGTTTGGGTTCTCACCGTTTGACGGCTTGTTTTTAACTAAATTTGATTTTTTCAAATTATCGTCATATTCACAAACCGAGAGACCCGGGCCTACGCGGTCAGTTCGTACAAGTTACATTGGACCCGTGCAGGGTGTTCGTGCCCCCTACGGTGTCGTTTGGGGGATGGTTTGCGTTTTCACCCTTTAACGGCTTGTTTTTAAGTTTAAGTGCTGATTTTTGCAAATAATTGTCATATTCACAAACCGGGAGACCCGGGACTACGCGGTCAGTTCATTCAAGTTACATTGGACCCGTGCGAGGTGTTCGGGCCCCCTACGGGGTCGTTTGGAGGATGGTTTTGGTTTTCACCCTTTAACGGCATGTTTTTAAGTTTAAGTGCGATTTTTACAAATTATCGTCATATTCACAAACCGGGAGACCCGGGACTACGCGACCAGTTCCTACAAGTTACATTGGACCCGTGCGAGGTGTTCGTACCCCCTACGGGGTCGTTTGGGGGGTGGTTTGGGTTTTCACCCCTTAACGGCTTGTTTTTAAGTCAAAGTTTGATTTTTGCAAATTATCGTCATACTATCAAACCGGGAGACTCGGGACTACGCAGTCAGTTCCTACAAGTTAGATTGGTCCCGTGCGAGGTGTTCGTGCCTTCTACGGGGTCGTTTGGGGGAAGGTTTGGGTTTTCATCCCTTAACGGAATTTTTTTAAGTCAAACTGTGATCTTTGCAAATTATCGTCATACTCTCAAATCGGGAGAGCCGGGACTACGCGGTCAGTTCCTACAAGTTACATTGGTCCCGTGCGAGGTGTTCGTGCCCCCTACGGGGTTGTTTGGGGGTGGTTTGGGTTTTCACTCTTTAACGGCTTGTTTTTAAGTTTAAGTTCAGATTTTTGCAAATTATCGTCATATTCAGAAACCGGGAGACCCGGGACTACGCGGTCAGTTCCTACAAGTTACATTGGTTCCGTGCGAGGTGTTCGTGCCTCCTGCGGGGTCGTTTGGGGGCTAGTTTGGATTTTCACCCCTTAACGGTTTGTTTTTAAGTCAAAGTGCGATTTTTGCAAATTATCGTCATACTCTCAAACCGAGAGACCCGGGACTACGCGGTCAGTTCCTACAAGTTACATTGGTCCCGTGCGAGGTGTTCGTGCCTCCTACGGGGTCGTTTGGGGGCTAGTTTGGGTTTTCACCCTTTAACGACTTATTTTTAAGTCAAAGTGTGATTTTTTTAAATTATCATCATACTCAAAAACCGACAGACCCGGGACTACGCGTTCACTTTCTACAAGTTACAAGATTCCCCTGCGAGGTGTTTGTGCCTCCTATGGGGTCGTTTGGGGGCTGGTTTGGGTTTTCACCTTTTAACGGCTTGTTTTTAAGTTTAAGTGCTAATTTTTACAAATTATCGTCATACTCTCAAACCGAGAGACCCGGGATTACGCGGTCAGTTCCTACAAGTTACATTGGTCCCAAACGAGGTGTCCATGCCTCCTACGGGGTCGTTTGGGCGCTGGTTTGGGTTTTCACCCTTTAACGGCTTATTTTTAAGTTTTAGTGCTGATTTTTGCAAATTATCGTCATATTCACAAACCGGGACTACGCGGTCAGTTCCTACAAGTTACATTGGTCCCGTACGAGGTGTTCGTGCCTCCTACGGGGTCTTTTGGGGGGTGGTTTGGGTTTTCACCCCTTAACGGCTTATTTTTCAGTTTAAGTGCTGATTTTTGCAAATTATCGTCATATTCACAAACAGGGAGACCAGGGACTACGCGATCAGTTCCTACAAGCTACATTGGACCCGTGCGAGGTGTTCGTGCCCCCTACGGTGTCGTTTGTGGGATGGTTTGGGTTTTCACCCTTTAACGGCATGTTTTTAAGTTTAAGTGTGATTTTTAAAATTATCATCATATTCACTAACCGGGAGACGCGGGACTACGCGGTCAGTTCCTACAAGTTACATTGGACCCGTACGAGGTGTTAGTGCCCCCTACGGGGTCGTTTGGTGGGTGGTTTGGGTTTTCACCCCTTAGCGGCTTGTTTTTAAGTCAAAGTGTGATTTTTGCAAATTATCGTCATATTCTCAAACCGAGAGACCCGGGACTACGCGGTCAGTTCCTACAAGTTACATTGGACCCGTGCGAGGTGTTCGTGCCCCCAACGGGGTCATTTGGGGGCTGGTTTGGGTTTTCACCCCTTAACGGCTTGTTTTTAAGTCAAAGTGTGATTTTTGAAAATTATCGTCACACTGTAAAACTGGGAGACGCGGAACTACGCGGTCAGTTCCTACAAGTTACATTAGTCCCGTGCGAGGTGTTCGTCCCTCCTACGGGGTCGTTTGGGGGCTAGTTTGGATTTTTGGCCCTTAACGGCTTGTTTTTAAGTCAAAGTGTGATTTTCGAAAATTATCGTCACACTGTAAAACTGGGAGACCCGGAACTATGCGGTCAGTTCCTACAAGTTGAATTGGTCTCGTGCGAGGTACTCGTGCCTCCTACGGGGTCGTTTGGGGGCTAGTTTGGATTTTCAACCCTTAACGGCTAGTTTTTAAGTCAAAGTGCAATTTTTGCAAATTATCATCATACTCTGAAATCGAGAGACCCGGGACTACGCGGTCAGTTCCTACAGGTTACATTGGTCCCGTGCGAGGTGTTCGTGCCTCCTACGGGGTCGTTTGGGGGCTGGTTTGGGTTTTCACCCCTTAACGGCTTGTTTTTAAGTCAAAGTATGATTTTTGCAAATTATGGTCACACTGTAAAACCGGGAGACCCGAAACTACGTAGTCTGTTCCTACAAGTTACATTGGACCCGTGCGAGGTGTTCGTCCCTCCTACGGGGTCGTTTGGGGGCTAGTTTGGATTTTCGGCCCTTAACGGCTTGCTTTTAAGTAAAAGTGTGATTTTCACAAATTATCATCAAACTCTCAAACCGAGAGACTCGGGACTAAGCGGTCAGTTCCTACAGGTCACATTGGTCCCGTGCGAGGTGTTCGTGCCTCCTACGGTGTCGTTGGGTGGCTGGTTTGGGTTTTCACCCTTTAACGGCTTGTTTTTAAGTCAAAGTGTGAATTTTGAAAATTATCGTCACACTGTAAAACTGGGAGACCCAAAACTATGCGGTCAGTTCCTACAAGTTACATTGGTCTCGTGCGAGGTTTTCGTGCCTCGTACGGGGTTGTTTGGGGGCTAGTTTGGATTTCAACCCTTAACGGCTAGTTTTTAAGTCAAAGTGCGATTTTTGAAATTATCGTCATACTCTCAAATCGAGAGACCCAGGACTACGCGGTCCGTTCCTATAGGTTACATTGGTCCCGTGCGAGGTGTTCGTGCCTCCTACGGGGTCGTTTGGGGGCTGGTTTGGGTTTTCACCACTTAACGGCCTGTTTTTAAGTCAAAGTGTGATTTTTGAAAATTATGGTCACACTGTAAAATCGGGAGACCCGAAACTACGTAGTCAGTTCCTACAAGTTACATTGGTCCCATGTGAGGTGTTCATGCTTCCTACGGGGTCGTTTGGGGGCTAGTTTGGATTTTCACCCCTTGACGCCTTGATTTTAAGTCAAAGTGTGATTTCTGCAAATTATCATCATACTCTCAAACCGGGAGACCAGGGACAACGCGGTCAGTTCCTACAAGTTACATTGGTCCCGTGCGAGGTGTTCGTGCCTCCTACGGGGTCGTTTGGGGGCTAGTTTGGGTTTTAACCCTTTAACGGCTTGTTTTTAAGTCAAAGTGTGATTTTTTTAAATTATCGTCATACTCAAAAACCAAGAGACCCGGGACTACGCGTTCAGTTTCTACAAGTTACATTAGTCCCCTGCGAGGTGTCCGTGCCTCCTACGGGGTCGTTTGGGGGCTGGTTTGAGTTTTCACCCTTTAACGGCTTGTTTTTAAGTTTAAGTGCTGATTTTTGCAAATTATCGTCATACTCTCAAACCGAGAGACCCGGGACTACGCAGTCAGTTCCTACAAGTTACATTGGTCCCGTGCGAGGTGTCCATGCCTCCTACGGGGTCGTTTGGGGGTTGGTTTGGGTTTTCACCCTTTAACGGCTTGTTTTTAAGTTTAAGTGCTGATTTTTGCAAATTATCGTCATATTAACAAACCGGGAGACCCGGGACTACGCGGTCAGTTCCTACAAGTTACATTGGTCCCGTACGAGGTGTTCGTGCCTCCTACGGGGTCGTTTGGGGGCTGGTTTGGGTTTTCACCCTTTGACGGCTTGTTTTTAACTAAGTGTGATTTTTGCAAATTTTCGTCATATTCACCAACCGGGAGACCCGGGACTACGCGGTCAGTTCCTACAAGTTACATTGGACCCGTGCGAGGTGTTCGTGACCCCTAGGGGGTCGTTTGGGGGGTTGTTTGGGTTTTCACCCTTTAACGGCTTGTTTTTAAGTTTAAGTGCTGATTTTTGAAAATTATCGTTATATTCGCAAACCGGGAGACCCAGGACTACGCGGTCAGTTCCTACAAGTTACATTGGTCCCGTGCGAGGTGTTCGTGCCTCCTACGGGGTCGTTTGGGGGGTGGTTTGGGTTTTTACCTTTTGACGGCTTGTTTTTAACTAAATGTGATTTTTTCAAATTATCGTCATATTCACAAACCGTGAGACCCGGGACTACGCGGTCAGTTCGTACAAGTTACATTGGACCCGTGCAAGGTGTTCGTTCCCCTACGGTGTCGTTTGGGGGATGGTTTGGGTTTTCACCCTTTAACGGCTTGTTTTAAAGTTAAAGTGCTGATTTTTGCAAATTATTGTCATATTCACAAACCGGGAAACCCGGGACTACGCGGTCAGTTCCTACAAGTTACATTGGACCCGTGTGAGGTGTCCGTGCCCCCTACGGGGTCGTTTGGAGGATGGTTTGGGTTTTCACCCTTTAATGGCATGTTTTTAAGTTTAAGTGTGATTTTTTCAAATTATCGTCATATTCACAAACCGGGAGACCCGGGACTACGCGGCCAGTTCCTACAAGTTACATTGGACCCGTGCGAGGTGTTCGTGCCCCCTACGGGGTCGTTTGGGGGGTGGTTTGGGTTTTCACCCCTTAATGGCTTGTTTTTAAGTCAAAGTGTGATTTTAGCAAATTATCGTCATACTATCAAACCGGGAGACCCGGGACGACGCAGTCAGTTCCTACAAGTTAGATTGGTCCCGTGCGAGGTGTCCGTGCCTTCTACGGGGTCGTTTGGGGGATGGTTTGGGTTTTCACCCCTTAACGGAATTTTTTTAAGTCAAACTGTGATTTTTGCAAATTATCGTCATACTCTCAAACTGGGAGATCCGGGACTACGCGTTCAGTTCCTACAAGTTACATTGATCCCGTGCGAGGTGTCCGTGCCCCCTACAGTGGTTGTTTGGTGGTGGTTTGGGCTTTCCCTCTTTAACGGCTTGTTTTTAAGTTTAAGTGCTGATTTTTGCAAATTATCGTCATATTCACAAACCGGGAGACCCAGGACTACGCGGTCAGTTCCTACAAGTTACATTGGTCCTGTACGAGGTGTTCGTGCCTCCTACGGGGTCGATTGGGGGCTAGTTTGGATTTTCACCCCTTAACGGCTTGTTTTTAAGTCAAAGTGTGATTTTTGCAAATTATCGTCATACTCACAAACCGAGAGACCCGGGGCTACGCGGTCAGTTCCTACAGGTTACATTGGTCCCGTGCGAGGTGTTCGTGCCACCTACGGGGTCGTTTGGGGCTGGTTTGGGTTTTCACCCCTTAACGGCTTGTTTTTAAGTCTAAGTGTGATTTTTGGAAATTATCGTCACACTATAAAACCGGGAGACCCAAAACTACATAGTCAGTTCGTACAAGTTACATTGGTCCCGTGCGAGGTGTTCGTGCCTCCTACGGGGTCGTTTGGGGGTTGTTTTGGGTATTCACCCTTTAACGGCATGTTTTTACCGAAGTGTGATTTTTGCAAATTATCATCATATTCACAAACCGGGAGACCCGGGACTAGGCGGTCAGTTCCTACAAGTTACATTGGTCCCGTACGAGGTGTTCGTGCCCCCTACGGGGTCGTTTGGGGGTGGTTTGAGTTTTTACCCTTTAACGGCTTGTGTTTAAGTTTAAGTGCTGATTTTTGCAAATTATCGTCATATTCACAAACTGGGAGACCCGGGACTACGCGGTTAGTTCCTACAAGTTACATTGGTCCCGTACGAGGTGTTCGTGCCCCCTACGGGGTCGTTTGGGGGGTGGTTTGGGTTTTCACACTTTGACGGCTTGTTTTTAACAAAGTCTGATTTTTGCAAATTATCGTCATATTCACAAACCGGGAGACCCGAGACTACGCGGTCAGTTCCTACAAGTTACATTGGACCCGTGCGAGGTGTTCGTACCCCCTACGGGGTCGTTTGGGGGGTTGTTTGGGTTTTCACTCTTTAACGGCTTGTTTTTAAGTTTAAGTGCTGATTTTGGCAAATTATCATCATATTCACAAACCGGGAGACCCGGGACTACGTGGTCAGTTCCTACAAGTTACATTGGTCCCGTGCGAGGTGTTCGTGCCTCCTACGGGGTCGTTTGGGGGGTGGTTGGGTTTTCACCGTTTGACGGCTTATTTTTAACTAAATGTGATTTTTTCAAATTATCGTCATATTCACAAACCGAGAGACCCGGGACTACGCGGTCAGTTCGTACAAGTTACATTGGACTCGTGCAAGGTGTTCCTTCCCCCTACGGTGTCGTTTGGGGGATGGTTTGCGTTTTCACCCTTTAACGGCTTGTTTTTAAGTTTAAGTGCTAATTTTTGCAAATAATTGTCATATTCACAAACTGGGAGACCCGGGACTACGCGGTCAGTTCCTACAAGTTACATTGGACCCGTGTGAGGTGTCCGTTCCCCCTACGGGGTCGTTTGGAGGATGGTTTGGGTTTTCACCCTTTAACGGCATGTTTTTAAGTTTAAGTGTGATTTTTACAAATTATCATCATATTCACAAATCGGGAGACCCGGGACTACGCGGCCAGTTCCTACAAGTTACATTGGTCCCGTGCGAGGTGTTCGTGTCCCCTACGGGGTCGTTTGGGGGGTGGTTTGGGTTTTCACCCCTTAACGGCTTGTTTTTAAGTCAAACTGTGATTTTTGCAAATTATCGTCATACTCTCAAACCGAGAGACCCGGGACTACGCAGTCAGTTCCTACAAGTTACATTGGTCCCGTGCGAGGTGTTCGTGCCTCTTACAGGGTCGATTGGGGGCTAGTTTGGATTTTCACCCCTTAACGGCTTGTTTTTAAGTCAAAGTGTGATTTTTGCAAATTATCGTCATATTCACAAACCGAGAGATCCGGGACTACGCGGTCAGTTCCTACAAGTTACATTGGTCCCGTGCGAGGTGTTCGTGCCCCCTACGGGGTTGTTTGGGTTTTCACTCTTTCACGGCTTGTTTTTAAGTTTAATTGCAGATTTTTGCAAATTATCGTCATATTCACAAACCGGGAGACCCGGGACTACGCGATCAGTTCCTACAAGTTACATTGGTTCCGTGCGAGGTGTTCGTGCCTCTTACGGGGTCGTTTGGGGGCTAGTTTTGATTTTCACCCCTTAACGGCTTGTTTTTAAGTCAAAGTGTGATTTTTGCAAATTATCATCATACTCTCAAACTGAGAGACCCGGTACTACGCGGTTAGTTCCTACAAGTTACATTGGTCCCGTGCGAGGTGTTCGTGCCTCCTACGGGGTCGTTTGGGGGCTAGTTTGGGTTTTCACCCTTTAACGGCTTGTTTTTAAGTCAAAGTGTGATTTTTATAAATTATCATCATACATAAAAACCGATAGACCCGGGACTACGCGTTCACTTTCTACAAGTTACATTAGTCCCCTGCGAGGTGTCCGTGCCTCCTATGGGGTCGTTTGGGGGCTCGTTTGGGTTTTCACCCTTTAACGGCTTGTTTTTAAGTTTAAGTGCTAATTTTTGCAAATTATCGTCATACTCTCAAACCGGGAGACCCGGGACTACGCGGCCAGTTCCTACAAGTTACATTGGTGCCGTACGAGGTGTCCATGCCTCCTACGGGGTCGTTTGGGGGCTGGTTTGGGTTTTCACCCTTTAATGGCTTGTTTTTAAGTTTAAGTGCTGATTTTTGCAAATTATCATCATATTCACAAACCAGGACTACGCGGTCAGTTCCTACAAGTTACATTGGTCCCGTACGAGGTGTTTGTGCCTCCTACGGGGTCGTTTGGGGAGTGGTTTGGGTTTTCACCCCTTAACGGCTTGTTTTTAAGTCAAAGTGTGATTTTTGCAAATTATCGTCATAGTCACAAACCGGGAGACCAGGGACTACGCGATCAGTTCCTACAAGTTACATTGGACCCGTGCGAGGTGTTCGTGCCTCCTACGGTGTCCTTTGTGGGATGGTTTGGGTTTTCACCCTTTAACGGCATGTTTTTAAGTTTAAGTGTGATTTTTACAAATTATCATCATATTCACTAACCGGAAGATGTGGGACTACGCGGTCAGTTCCTACAAGTTACATTGGACCCGTGCGAGGTGTTAGTGCCCCCTACGGGGTCGTTTGGAGGGTGGTTTGGGTTTTCACCCCTTAACGGCTTGTTTTTAAGTCAAAGTGTGATTTTTGCAAATTATCGTCATATCTCAAACCGGGAGACCCGAGACTACGCGGTCAGTTCCTACAAGTTACATTGGACCCGTGCGAGGTGTTCGTGCCCCCTACGGGGTCGTTTGGGGGCTGGTTTGGGTTTTCACCCCTTAACGGCTTGTTTTTAAGTCAAAGTGTGATTTTTGAAAATTATCGTCACACTGTAAAACTGGGAGACGCGGAACTACGCGGTCAGTTCCTACAAGTTACATTAGTCCCGTGCGAGGTGTTCGTCCCTCCTACGGGGTCGTTTGGGGGCTAGTTTGGATTTTTGGCCCTTAACGGCTTATTTTTAAGTCAAAGTGTGATTTTTACAAATTATCGTCAAACTCTCAAACCGAGAGACCCGGGACTACGCGGTCAGTTCCTTCATGTCACATTGGTCCCGTGCGAGGTGTTCGTGCCTCCTACGGGGTCGTTTGGGGGCTGGTTTGGGTTTTCACCCCTTAACGGCTTGTTTTTAAGTCAAAGTGTGATTTTTGAAAATTATCGTCACACTGTAAAACTGGGAGACCCGGAACTATGCGGTCAGTTCCTACAAGTTGCATTGGTCCCGTGCGAGGTATTCGTGCCTCCTACGGGGTCGTTTGGGGGCTAGTTTGGGATTTCAACCCTTAACGGCTAGTTTTTAAGTCAAAGTGCAATTTTTGCAAATTATCATCATACTCTGAAATCGAGAGACCCGGGACTACGCGGTCAGTTCCTACAGGTTACATTGGTCCCGTGCGAGGTGTTCGTGCCTCCTACGGGGTTGTTTGGGGGCTGGTTTGGGTTTTCACCCCTTAACGGCTTGTTTTTAAGTCAAAGTGTGATTTTTGCAAATTATGGTCACACTGTAAAACCGGGAGACCCGAAACTACTTAGTCTGTTCCTACAAGTTACATTGGTCCCGTGCGAGGTGTTCGTCCCTCGTACGGGGTCGTTTGGGGGCTATTTTGGACTTTCGGCCCTTAACGGCTTGTTTTTAAGTCAAAGTGTGGTTTTTACAAATTATCGTCAAACTCTCAAACCGAGAGACTCGGGACTAAGCGATCAGTTCCTACAGGTCACATTGGTCCCGTGCGAGGTGTTCGTGCCTCCTACGGGGTCGTTTGGGGGCTGGTTTGGGTTTTCACCCCTAACGGCTTGTTTTTAAGTCAAAGTGTGATTTTTGAAAATTATCGTCACACTGTAAAATGGGAGACCCGGAACTATGCCGTCAGTTCCTACAAGTTACATTGGTCCCGTGCGAGGTTTTCGTGCCTCCTACGGGGTCGTTTGGGGGCTAGTTTGGATTTCAACCCTTAACGGCTAGTTTTTAAGTCAAAGTGCGATTTTTGAAAATTATCGTCATACTCTCAAACCGAGAGACCCAGGACTATGCGGTCAGTTCCTAGAGGTTACATTGGTCCCGTGCGAGGTGTTCGTGCCTCCTACGGGGTTGTTTGGGAGCTGGTTTGGGTTTTCACCACTTAACGGCTTGTCTTTAAGTCAAAGTGTGATTTTTGCAAATTATGGTCACACTGTAAAGCCGGGAGACCCGAAACTACGTAGTCAGTTCCTACAAGTTACATTGGTCTGATGTGCGGTGTTCATGCCTCCTACGTGGTCGTTTGGGGGCTAGTTTGGATTTTCACCCCTTAACGGCTTGCTTTTAAGTCAAAGTGTGATTTTGCAAATTATCATCATTCTCTCAAACTGGGAGACCCGGGACTACGCGGTCACTTCCTACAAGTTACATTGGTCCCGTGCGAGGTGTTCGTGCCTCCTACGGGGTCGTTTGGGGGCTAGTTTGGGTTTTAACCCTTTAACGGCTTGTTTTTAAGTCAAAGTGTGATTTTTATAAATTATCGTCATACTCAAAAACCGACAGACCCGGGACTACGCGTTCAGTTTCTACAAGTTACATTAGTCCCCTGCGAGGTGTCCGTGCCTCCTACGGGGTCGTTTGGGGGCTGGTTTGAGTTTTCACCCTTTAACGGCTTGTTTTTAAGTTTAAGTGCTGATTTTTGCAAATTATCATCATACTCTCAAACCGAGAGACCCGGGACTACGCGGTCAGCTCCTACAAGTTACATTGGTCCCGTACGAGGTGTCCATGCCTCCTACGGGGTCGTTTGGGGGTTGGTTTGTGTTTTCACCCTTTAACGACTTGTTTTTAAGTTTAAGTGCTGATTTTTTCAAATTATCATCATATTCACAAACCGAGAGACCCGGGACTACGCGGTCAGTTCCTACAAGTTACATTGGTCCCGTACGAGGTGTTCGTGCCTCCTACGGGGTCGTTTGGGGGTTGGTTTGGGTTTTCACCCTTTGACGGCTTGTTTTTAACTAATTGTGATTTTTGCAAATTATCGTCATATTCACAAACCGGGATACCCGGGACTATGCGATCAGTTCCTACAAGTTACATTGGTCCCGTGCGAAGTGTTCGTGCCTCCTACGGGGTCGTTTGGGGGGTGGTTTGGGTTTTCACCTTTTGACGGCTTGTTTTTAACTAAATGTGATTTTTTCAAATTATCGTCATATTAATAAACCGAGAAACCCGGGACTACGCGGTCAGTTCGTACAAGTTACATTGGATCCGTGCAAGGTGTTCGTGCCCCCTACGGTGTCGTTTGGGGTATGGTTTGGGTTTTCACCCTTTAACGGCTTGTTTTTAAGTTTAAGTGCTGATTTTTGCAAATTATTGTCATATTCACAAATCGGGAGACCCGGGACTTTGCGGTCAGTTCCTACAAGTTACATTGGACCCGTGCGAGGTGTTCGTGCCCCCTACGGGGTCGTTTGGAGGATGGTTTGGGTTTTCACCCTTTAACGGAATGTTTTTAAGTTTAAGTGTGATTTTTACAAATTATCGTCATATTCACAAATCGGGAGACCCGGGACTACGCGGCCAGTTCCTACAAGTTACATTGGACCCGTGCGAGGTGTTCGTTCCCCCTACGGGGTCGTTTGGGGGGTGGTTTGGGTTTTCACCCCTTAACGGCTTGTTTTAAAGTCAAATTGGGATTTTTGCAAATTATCGTCATACTATCAAACCGGGAGACCCGGGACTACGCAGTCAGTTCCTACAAGTTAGATTGGTCCCGTGCGAGGTGTTCGTGCCTTCTACGGGGTCGTTTGGGGGCTGGTTTGGGTTTTCACCCCTTAACGGCTTGTTTTTAAGTCAAACTGTGATTTTTGCAAATTATCGTCATACTCTCAAATCGGGAGATCCGGGACTATGCGTTCAGTTCCTACAAGTTACATTGGTCCCGTGCGAGGTGTTCATGCCCCCTACGGGGTTGTTTGGGGGTGGTTTGGGTTTTCACTCTTTAATGGCTTGTTTTTAAGTTTAAGTGGATATTTTTGCAAATTATCGTCATATTCACAAACCGGGAGACCCGGGACTACGCGGTCAGTTCCTATAAGTTACATCGGTCCAGTGCGAGGTGTTCGTGCCTCCTACGGGGTCGTTTGGGGGTGAGTTTGGATTTTCACCCCTTAACGGCTTGTTTTTAAGTCAAAGTGTGATTTTTGCAAATTATCGTCACACTCTCAAAACGGAAGACCCGGGACTACGCGGTCAGTTCCTACAAGTTACATTGGTCCCGTGCGAGGTGTTCGTGCCTCCTACGGGGTCGTTTGGGGGCTAGTTTGGGTTTTCACCCTTTAACGGCTTGTTTTTATGTCAAAGGGTGATTTTTATAAATTATCGTAATACTCAAAAACCGACAGACCCGGGACTACGCGTTCAGTTTCTACAAGTTACATTAGTCCCCTGCGAGGTGTCCGTGCCTCCTACGGGGTCATTTGGGGGCTGGTTTGGGTTTTCACCCTTTTACGGTTTGTTTTTAAGTTTATGTGCTGATTTTTGCAAATTATCATCACACTCTCAAACCGGGAAACCCGGGACTACTCGGTCAGTTCCTATAAGTTACATTGGTCCCGTACGAGGTGTCATTGCCTCCTACGGGGTCGTTTGGGGGCTGGTTTGGGTTTTCACCCTTTAACGACTTGTTTTTAAGTTTAAGTGTTGATTTTTGCAAATTATCATCATATTCACAAACCGGGACTACGCGGTCAGTTCCTACAAGTTACATTGGTCCCGTACGAGGTGTTCGTACCTCCAACGGGGTCGTTTGGGGGCTGGTTTGGTTTTCACCCTTTGACGACTTGTTTTTAACTAAGTGTGAATTTTTCAAATTATCGTCATATTCACAAACCGGGAGACCCGAGACTACGCGATCAATTCCTACAAGGTACATTGGACCCGTGCGAGGTGTTCGTGCCCCCTACGGTGTCGTTTGTGGGATAGTTTGGGTTTTCACCCTTTAACGGCATGTTTTTAAGTTTGAGTGTGATTTTTGCAAATTATCATCATATTCACTAACCGGGAGACGCGGGACTACGCGGTCAGTTCCTACAAGTTACATTGGACCCGTGCGAGGTGTTCGTGCCCCCTACGGGGTCGTTTGGAGGGTGGTTTGGGTTTTCACCCTTTAACGGCTTGTTTTTAAGTCAAAGTGTGATTTTTGCAAATTATCGTCATACTCTCAAACCGGGAGACCCGGGACTACGCAGTCAGTTCCTACAAGTTAGATTGGTCCCGTGCGAGGTGTTCGTGCCTTCTACGGGGTCGTTTGGGGGCTGGTTTGGGTTTTCACCCCTTAACGGCTTGTTTTTAAGTCAAACAGTGATTTTTGCAAATTATCGTCATACTCTCAAATCGGGAGATCCGGGACTATGCGGTCAGTTCCTACAAGTTACATTGGTCCCGTGCGAGGTGTTCATGCCCCCTACGGGGTTGTTTGGGGGTGGTTTGGGTTTTCACTCTTTAACGGCTTGTTTTTAAGTTTAAGTCGATATTTTTGCAAATTATCGTCATATTCACAAACCGGGAGACCCGGGACTACGCGGTCAGTTCCTACAAGTTACATCGGTCCAGTGCGAGGTGTTCGTGCCTCCTACGGGGTCGTTCGGGGGTGATTTTGGATTTTCACCCCTTAACGGCTTGTTTTTAAGTCAAAGTGTGATTTTTGCAAATTATCGTCACACTCTCAAAACGGAAGACCCGGGACTACGCCGTCAGTTCCTACAAGTTACATTGGTCCCGTGCGAGGTGTTCGTGCCTCCTACGGGGTCGTTTGGGGGCTAGTTTGGGTTTTCACCCTTTAACGGCTTGTCTTTATGTCAAAGGGTGATTTTTATAAATTATCGTCATACTCAAAAACTGACAGAGCCGGGACTACGCGTTCAGTTTCTACAAGTTACATTAGTCCCCTACGAGGTGTCCGTGCCTCCTACGAGGTCGTTTGGGGGCTGGTTTGGGTTTCCACCCTTTAACGATTTGTTTTTAAGTTTATTTGCTGATTTTTGCAAATTATCGTCACACTCTCAAACCGGGAGACCCAAGACTACTCGGTCATTTCCTACAAGTTACATTGGTCCCGTACGAGGTGTCATTGCCTCCTACGGGGTCGTTTGGGGGCTGGTTTGGGTTTTCACCCTTTAACGACTTGTTTTTAAGTTTAAGTGTTGATTTTTGCAAATTATCGTCATATTCACAAACCGGGACTACGCGGTCAGTTCCTACAAGTTACATTGGTCCCGTACGAGGTGTTCGTGCCTCCTACGGGGTCGTTTGGGGGCTGGTTTGGTTTCCACCCTTTGACGACTTGTTTTTAACTAAGTGTTATTTTTGCAAATTATCGTCATATTCACAAACCGGGAGACCCGGGACTACGCGATCAGTTCCTACGAGGTACATTGGACCCGTACGAGGTGTTCGTGCCCCCTACGGTGTCGTTTGTGGGATGGTTTGGGTTTTCACCCTTTAACGGCATGTTTTTAAGTTTAAGTGTGATTTTTGCAAATTATCATCATATTCACTAACCGGGAGACGCAGGAGTACGCGGTCAGTTCCTACAAGTTACATTGGACCCGTGCGAGGTGTTCGTGCCCCCTACGGGGTCGTTTCGAGGGTGGTTTGGGTTTTCACCCCTTAACGGCTTGTTTTTAAGTCAAAGTGTGATTTTTGCAAATTATCGTCATACTCTCAAACCGGGAGACCCGGGACTACGCAGTCAGTTCCTACAAGTTAGATTGGTCCCGTGCGAGGTGTTCGTGCCTTCTACGGGGTCGTTTGGGGGCTGGTTTGGGTTTTCACCCCTTAACAGCTTGTTTTTAAGTCAAACTGTGATTTTTGCAAATTATCGTCATACTCTCAAATCGGGAGATCCGGGACTATGCGGTCAGTTCCTACAAGTTACATTGGTCCCGTGCGAGGTGTTCATGCCCCCTACGGGGTTGTTTGGGGGTGGTTTGGGTTTTCACTCTTTAACGGCTTGTTTTTAAGTTTAAGTGAAGATTTTTGCAAATTATCGTCATATTCACAAACCGGGAGACCCGGGACTACGCGGTCAGTTCCTACAAGTTACATCGGTCCAGTGCGAGGTGTTCGTGCCTCCTACGGGGTCGTTCGGGGGTGATTTTGGATTTTCACCCCTTAACGGCTTGTTTTTAAGTCAAAGTGTGATTTTTGCAAATTATCGTCACACTCTCAAAACGGAAGACCCGGGACTACGCCGTCAGTTCCTACAAGTTACATTGGTCCCGTGCGAGGTGTTCGTGCCTCCTACGGGGTCGTTTGGGGGCTAGTTTGGGTTTTCACCCTTTAACGGCTTGTCTTTATGTCAAAGGGTGATTTTTATAAATTATCATCATACTCAAAAACCGACAGACCCGGGACTACGCGTTCAGTTTCTACAAGTTACATTAGTCCCCTGCGAGGTGTCCGTGCCTCCTACGGGGTCGTTTGGGGGCTGGTTTGGGTTTTCACCCTTTAACGACTTATTTTTAAGTTTAAGTGTTGATTTTTGCAAATTATCGTCATATTCACAAACTGGGACTACTCGGTCAGTTCCTACAAGTTACATTGGTCCCGTACGAGGTGTCATTGCCTCCTACGGGGTCGTTTGGGGGCTGGTTTGGGTTTTCACCCTTTAACGACTTGTTTTTAAGTTTAAGTGTTGATTTTTGCAAATTATCGTCATATTCACAAACCGAGACTACGCGGTCAGTTCCTACAAGTTACATTGGTCCCGTACGAGGTGTTCGTGCCTCCTACGGGGTCGTTTGGGGGCTGGTTTGGTTTTCACCCTTTGACGACTTGTTTTTAACTAAGTGTGATTTTTGCAAATTATCGTCATATTCATAAACCGGGAGACCCGGGACTACGCGATCAGTTCCTACGAGGTACATTGGACCCGTGCGAGGTGTTCGTGCCCCCTACGGTGTCGTTTGTGGGATGGTTTGGGTTTTCACCCTTTAACGGCATGTTTTTAAGTTTAAGTGTGATTTTTGCAAATTATCATCATATTCACTAACCGGGAGACGCAGGAGTACGCGGTCAGTTCCTACAAGTTACATTGGACCCGTGCGAGGTGTTCGTGCCCCCTACGGGGTCGTTTCGAGGGTGGTTTGGGTTTTCACCCCTTAACGGCTTGTTTTTAAGTCAAAGTGTGATTTTTGCAAATTATCGTCATACTCTCAAATCGGGAGACTCGGGACTACGCAGTCAGTTCCTACAAGTTAGATTGGTCCCGTGCGAGGTGTTCGTGCCTTCTACGGGGTCGTTTGGGGGCTGGTTTGGGTTTTCACCCCTTAACGGCTTGTTTTTAAGTCAAACTGTGATTTTTGCAAATTATCGTCATACTCTCAAATCGGGAGGTCCGGGACTATGCGGTCAGTTCCTACAAGTTACATTGGTCCCGTGCGAGGTGTTCATGCCCCCTACGGGGTTGTTTGGGGGTGGTTTGGGTTTTCACTCTTTAACGGCTTGTTTTTAAGTTTAAGTGAAGATTTTTGCAAATTATCGTCATATTCACAAACCGGGAGACCCGGGACTACGCGGTCAGTTCCTACAAGTTACATCGGTCCAGTGCGAGGTGTTCGTGCTTTTAACTGGGTCGTTTGGGGGTGAGTTTGGATTTTCACCCCTTAACGGCTTGTTTTTAAGTCAAAGTATGATTTTTGCAAATTATCGTCACACTCTCAAACCGGAAGACCCGGGACTACGCGGTCAGTTCCTACAAGTTACATTGGTCCCGTGCGAGGTGTTCGTGCCTCCTACGGGGTCGTTTGGGGGTTAGTTTGGGTTTTCACCCTTTAACGGCTTGTTTTTATGTCAAAGGGTGATTTTTATAAATTATCATCATACTCAAAAACCGACAGACCCGGGACTACGCGTTCAGTTTCTACAAGTTACATTAGTCCCCTGCGAGGTGTCCGTGCCTCCTACGGGGTCGTTTGGGGGCTGGTTTGGGTTTTCACCCTTTAACGACTTGTTTTTAAGTTTAAGTGTTGATTTTTGCAAATTATCGTCATATTCACAAACTGGGACTACGCGGTCAGTTCCTACAAGTTACATTGGTCCCGTACGAGCTGTTCGTGCCTCCTACGGGGTCGTTTGGGGGCTGGTTTGGGTTTTCACCCTTTGACGACTTGTTTTTAACTAAGTGTGATTTTTGCAAATTATCGTCATATTGACAAACCAAGAGACCCGGGACTACGCGATCAGTTCCTACAAGGTACATTGGACCCGTGCGAGGTGTTCGTGCCCCCTACGGTGTCGTTTGTGGGATGGTTTGGGTTTTCACCCTTTAACGGCATGTTTTTAAGTTTAAGTGTGATTTTTGCAAATTATCATCATATTCACTAACCGGGAGACGCGGGACTACGCGGTCAGTTCCTACAAGTTACATTGGACCCGTGCGAGGTGTTCGTGCCCCCTACGGGGTCGTTTGGAGGGTGGTTTGGGTTTTCACCCCTTAACGGCTTGTTTTTAAGTCAAAGTGTGATTTTTGCAAATTATCGTCATACTCTCAAACCGGGAGACCCGGGACTATGCGGTCAGTTCCTACAAGTTACATTGGACCCGTGCGAGGTGTTCGTGCTCCCTATGGGGTCGTTTGGGGGCTGGTTTGGGTTTTCACCCCTTAACGGCTTGTTTTTAAGTCAAAGTGTGATTTTTGAAAATTATCGTCACACTATAAAACTGGGAGACCCGGAACTACGCGTTCAGTTCCTACAAGTTACATTGGTCCCGTGCGAGGTGTTCGTCCCTCCTACGGGGTCGTTTCGGGGCTAGTTTGGATTTTCGGCCCTTAACGGCTTATTTTTAAGTCAAAGTGTGATTTTTACAAATTATCGTCAAACTCTCAAACCGAGAGACCCGGGACTACGCGGTCCATTCCTACAGGTCACATTGGTCCCGTGCGAGGTGTTCGTGCCTCCTACGGGGTCGTTTGGGGGCTGGTTTGGGTTTTCACCCCTTAACGGCTTGTTTTTAAGTCAATGTGTGATTTTTGAAAATTATCGTCACACTCTAAAACTGGGAGACCCAGAACTATGAGGTCAGTTCCTACAAGTTGCATTGGTCCCGTGCGAGGTTTTCGTACCTCCTACGGGGTCGTTTGGGGGCTAGTTTGGATTTTCAACCCTTAACGTCTAGTTTTTAAGTCAAAGTGCAATTTTTGCAAATTATCGTCATACTCTTAAACCAAGAGACCCAGGACTACACGGTCAGTTCCTACAGGTTACATTGGTCCCGTGCGAGGTGTTCGTGCCTCTTACGGGGTCGTTTGGGGCTGGTTTGGGTTTACACCCCTTAACGGCTTGTTTTTAAGTCAAAGTTTGATTTTTGCAAATTATGGTCACACTGTAAAACCGGGAGACCCGAAACTACGTAGTCAGTTCCTACAAGTTACATTGGTCCCATGTGAGGTGTTCATCCCTCCTACGGGATCGTTTGGGGGCTAGTTTGGATTTTCACCCCTTAACGGCTTATTTTTAAGTCAAAGTGCTGATTTTTGCAAATTATCATCATACTCTCAAACCGAGAGACCCGAGACTACGCGGTCAGTTCCTACAAGTTACATTGGTCCCGTACGAGGTGTCCATGCCTCCTACGGGGTCGTTTGGGGGTTGGTTTGGGTTTTCACCCTTTAACGACTTGTTTTTAAGTTTAAGTGCTGATTTTTGCAAATTATCGTCATATTCACAAATCGGGAGACCCGGGACTACGTGGTCTGTTCCTATAAGTTACATTGGTCCCGTACGAGGTGTTCGTGCCTCCTACGGGGTCGTTTGGGGGTTGGTTTGGGTTTTCACAATTTGACGGCTTATTTTTAACTAAGTGTGATTTTTGCAAATTATCTTCATATTCACCAACCGAGAGACCCGAGACTACGCGGTCAGTTCCTACAAGTTACATTGGACCCGTGCGAGGTGTTCGTGCCTCCTACGGTGTCGTTTGTGGGATGGTTTTGGTTTTCACCCTTTAACGGCATGTTTTTAAGTTTAAGTGTGATTTTTGCGAATTATCGTCATATTCACAAATCGGGAGACCCGGGACTACGCGGTCAGTTCCTACAAGTTAGATTGGACCCGTGCGAGGTGTTCGTGCCTTCTACGGGGTTGTTTGGGGGCTGGTTTGGGTTTTCACCCCTTAACGGCTTGTTTTTAAGTCAGAGTGTGATTTTTGAAAATTATTGTCACACTGTAAAACTGGGAGACCCGAAACTATGCAGTCAGTTCCTACATGTTACATTGGTCCAGTGCGAGGTTTTCGTGCCTCCTACGGGGTCGTTTGGGGGCTAGTTTGGATTTTCAGCCCTTAATGGCTAGTCTTTATGTCAAAGTGCGATTTTTGCAAATTATCGTCATACTCTCAAACCGAGAGACCCGGGACAACACGATAAGTTCCTACAGGTTACATTGGTCCCGTGCGAGGTGTTCGTGCCACCTACGGGGTCGTTTGGGGGCTGGTTTGGGTTTTCACCCCTTAACGGCTTGTTTTTAAGTCAAAGTGTGATTTTTGCAAATTATGGTCACACTGTAAAACTGGGAGACCCGAAACTACGTAGTCAGTTCCTACAAGTTACATTGGTCATATGCGAGGTGTTCGTGCCTCCTATGGGGTCGTTTGGGGGCTAGTTTGGATTTTCACCCCTTAACGGCTTGTTTTTAAGTCAAAGTGTGATTTTTGCAAATTATCGTCATACTCTCAAACCGGGAGACCCGGGACTACGCGGTCAGTTCCTACAAGTTACATTGGTCCCGTGCGAGGTGTTCGTGCCTCCTACGGGGTCGTTTGGGGGCTAGTTTGGGTTTTCACCCTTTAACGGCTTATTTTTAAGTCAAAGTGTGATTTTTATAAATTATCGTCATACTTTAAAACCGAGAGACCCGAGACTACGGGTTTAGTTTCTACAAGTTACATTACTCCCCTGCGAGGTGTCCGTGCCTCCTACGGGGTGGTTTGGGGTCTGGTTTGGGTTTTCACCCTTTAACAGCCTGTTTTTAAGTCAAACTGTGATTTTTTACAAATTATCATCATATTCGAAAACCAGAAGACCTGGGACTACGCGTTCAGTTCCTACAAGTTACAATGGTCCCCTGCGAGGTGTTCATGCCTCCTAAGGGGTCGTTTGGGGGTTGGTTTGGGTTTTCACCCTTTAACGGCTTGTTTTTAAGTCTAAGTGTGATTTTTTCAAATTATCGTCATACTCTCAAACCGGGAGATTCGAGACTACGCGATCAGTTCCTACAAGTTACATTGGTCCCGTACGAGGTGTTCGTGCCTCCTACGGAATCATTTGGGGGGCGGTTTGGGTTTTCACCCTTCGACAACTTGTTTTTAACTAAGTGTGATTTTTTCAAATTATCGTCATTTTCATAAATCGGGAGACCCGGGACTACGCGGTTAGTTCCTACAACTTACATTGGACACGTGCGAGGTGTACGTGCCCCCTACGGTGTCGGTTGGGGGATGGTTTGGGTTTTCATTCTTTAACGGCATGTTTTTAAGTTTATGTGTGATTTTTGCAAATTATCGTCATATTCACAAACCGATAGACCCGGGACAACGCGGTCAGTTCCTACAAGTTAGATTGGACCCGTGCGAGGTGTTCGTGCCCCCTACGGGGTCGTTTGGAGGATGGTTTGGGTTTTCACCCTTTAACGTCATGTTTTTAAGTTTAAGTGTGATTTTTGCAAATTATCATCATATTCACAAACCGGGAGACCCGGGACTACGTAGTCTATTCCTACAAGTTACATTGGACCCGTGCGAGGTGTTCGTGCCCCCTACGGGGTCGTTTGGGGGGTAGTTTGAGTTTTCACCCTTTAACGACATGTTTTTAAATTTAAGAGTTGATTTTAGCCAATTATCGTCCTATTCACAAACCGGGAGATCTGGGACTACGTGGTCAGTTCCTACAAGTTACATTGTTCCCGTGCGAGGTGTTCGTGCCCCCTACGGGATCGTTTAGGGGGTGGTTTGGTTTTTCATCCTTTAACGACTTATTTTTAAGTTTAAGTGCTGATTTTTGCAAATTATCGTCATACTCTCAAGCCGAGAGACCCGGAACTACGCGATCGGTTCCTACAAGTTACGTTGGTCCCGTGCGAGGTGTTCGTGCCTCCTACGGGGTCGTTTGGGGGTTGTTTTGGGTATTCACCCTTTGACGGCATGTTTTTAACTAAGTGTGATTTTTGCAAATTATCGTCATATTCACAAACCGGGAGACCCGGGACTACGCGGTCAGTTCCTACAAGTTACATTGGTCCTGTGCGAGGTGTTTGTGCCTCCTACGGGGTCGTTAGGGGGTTGGTTTGGGTTTTCACCCTTTAACGGCTTGTTTTTAAGTTTAAGTGTTAATTTTTACAAATTATCGTCGTATTCACAAACCGGGATACCTGGGACTACGCGGTCAGTTCCTACAAGTTACATTAGTCCCGTGCGAGGTGTTCGTGCCTCCTACGGGGTCGTTTGGGGGATGGTTTGGGTTTTCACCCTTTAATGGCATGTTTTTAACTCTAAGTGTGATTTTTGCAAATTATCTTCGTACTCTCAAATGGGGAGACCTGGGACTACGCGGTCAGTTCTTACAAGTTACATTAGTCCTGTGCGAGGTGTTCGTGCCTCCTACGGGGTCGTTTGGGGGCTGGTTTGGGTTTTCACCCTTTAACAGAATGTTTTTAAATCTAAGTTTTATTTTTACAAATTATCGTTGTTTTCTCAAACCGGTAGACCCGGGACTATGCGGTAAGTTCCTACAAGTTGCATTGGTCTTGTGCGAGGTGTTCGTGCCTCCTACGGGGTCGTTTGGGAGATGGTTTGGGTTTTCACCCTTTGACGGCTTGTTTTTAAGTTTAAGTGTTAATTTTTACAAATTATCGCCGTATTCTCAAATCGGGAGACCCGGGACTACGCGATCAGTTCCTACAAGTTACATTGGTCCCGTGCGAGGTGTTTGTGCCTCCTACGGGGTCGTTTGGGGGTTGGTTTGGGTTTTCACCCTTTAACGGCATGTTTTTAACTCTAAGTGTTATTTTTGCAAATTATCGTCCTATTCTCAAAC
Organism: Sambucus nigra; assembly: GCA_949130495.1. Taxonomy (NCBI): domain Eukaryota; kingdom Viridiplantae; phylum Streptophyta; class Magnoliopsida; order Dipsacales; family Adoxaceae; genus Sambucus; species Sambucus nigra. The sequence goes on from OX422208.1 coordinate 805,984,032, forward strand.
CGGGAGACCCGCGACTACGCGGTCAGTTCGTACAAGTTACCTTGGTCCCGTTTATTGATTTTAAAATTTTTTGATATAGTTTCATTTGTTTATTCGTTAAATCCAACATGTTTTAACATTTGAAATAAACTCAACAGCAACATCAAATTCCAAAACCAAACCACCAGCAAATCCCTTCCACCAATTTAACTGAATAAGGTCATAAATTAAGCCATTTTATATTCGATGACAAAAAATTTACTAAAGAGGTACCAAAGACCAATGTTATGTTTTGTGAAACATGTTATTTACAGAACATGAGTAATCCATACCATAAGACCAATGTTATATTTAAGAATAGATATAGAGAGGTTACCTATGAGAGTAGATCTCCCACAATAAAGAAACAAAGCCGATTAAGTAATAGCACTACACTAAAGAAAGGAAACCAAATTCGACATAACACCTCAAACTTGAAATTCCAATTAATTATGACATTCAGCATGTTCATGTTGTAGAAGAAAACCAAATAATTACATAGTGAAATACAACACTCTTTCACATGTTAATTCTTACTTTTCTAACCAAAACCAACACCAAAATGGATGTTAATCATACTATGGACACAAACTAATAGAGATAGATCATTTATGGACACAAACTAATAGAGATAAATCATTTATGGACACAAACTAATAGAGATAGATCATTTATGGGTGAAGCTGTTACATAACTGACTTTTCCCTTTTTTCTAAATTTAATTTCGTTGAAGCTAGGAGATGTTCAAATGCTTCTTAGGCCCAAAATCTAATTATAAGTGATGACACTGATCGAATAAGGAATCCAGTAAACATATGAAATATATAAACTGACAGTAGTAACTATCAGAATGCCAAACCACTAAACTTATATGAGAAGATTACATGTTCGTTAATTTCATTATACTTCTTTTCTGCTTCATTCTTTGATCCTTCTAGCACGGACTTCTCTGTGTCCCACTTGGTCTTTAGTTCATTCTATAGAAACATATGCAAGGTATATGAAATCAAAATATAAGTTGAAGAAAGAAGTAACATATGATGGTCCATTTTACACAACATTATCCTTTTAAGGTGCGTTTGATTAAGTTTAAAATTTTATTGAAAAATAGTTCGGCTCAGAAAAAACCTTTTTGAGTCTTCTTGAGATGCTCTGTATCAAAGTCTCCATAGATCTAAGAAGATCCGAGTGAATACAATTCTTAATCAAGGGATTTAGGCAGGATGGCATTCAGATGAACTAATAGAAACACAAATACAAAGAGGTTATTCAATGCAATAGAACACTGAAATTATCGAATTATTATATAACTAACTAATTACCACTAAATTCCATACTAACTAACCATGATTTGTAATAATTGGTAACAAGAATAATAGTATTTATCCCTCCATGTTTATGTTACCAAATTTCGTATCCTATTAAATTTATGAAAAGATGAAATCAAACCCTAATAATGCAATATTATACAACAATCACAAACTAAAAATGTGTTCAATGTTTCTTTTGATTATAAAGATATGCACATACCAGTAATAGTTTCTTACTCATATTAAGAAATCCCTAGAATTCAACCCTCCAGCCCCGAAACTGCCACCACCGCCACCATGCCCAGCACCAGCACCAGATCCCTCTAAGACCGTCAGTATGTGTAAGGACATTTTTGTCCATTATCAATTTGTATGTCGTACGCCATTACACCGTTGAAGAGACTCAAGATCGCATCTACATCAACGGATCTGAATATCAAAGCATCTTCAACATCATAGCCTCTGCGAGAATGAACTTGCTAAAATTTTGTTTTTACGTTCCTTAAAGTTCATATTTAGTATTGGGAATTTTTTATAAAAATAAGAAGTAAGTTTTTTAAAAGAAAAATGAGGCTTTTAAAAGGATTTTATTTTTCTAGGAAAACCGGATCAATCCGGCCCCATACCGAACCGATCCGGCCCCATACCGGACCGATCCGGCCCTCAACCGGACCGATCCGCTTGCTGCAGATCCAGTATACCCCGGACCGCAAGCGAACCGATGGAGGCTAAAATAAAAGAACCAATCCGCTTGACCGGACCGATCCGCCTCAGAACCGGACCGGTCCGACTGGGATAAATTCGGCCAGACTCGCAGTAGATTTTTTAGGCTCAAAGTTTTCCTATTTAAAGCCAACTTCGGGGAGTTATTTTTTAAGACTTTTCAAGACGATTTTCAGAGTCCTAAATACTCTAAGTCTTCACCTTTTTGATCTGCAAAACATCTTTTTGATTCACACAAAAAATCCCAATTACTTTTGTGAATCTTTTGGAACCCTAGAACACAAGCTTTGCTACTGTTCATCTTTGTGGAGAGATCTTTGCAACCGAGGGCTGCGTGTCATTGCTGAGGGAGTCTCTACAAAGTGTTATGACTGCGTGTCATTGAGGAGAGCTGCGGTTCTACCTTTGTTGTTTGGGCTACGTGTCCTTGGAGGGTGTTGCGTGTATTCTCTTGCTGAGTTCAAGACTGCGTGTCTTTGTGGGTTGGCTGCGCGTTGATCCATTGCAGATTTCTCTATGTAATTGTAAGTTGCGGCTTGTATATTCATAGTGAAATAAATGTTTTACCCGAAAGGGGATTTTTCCTGAATTCTGTGTCTCAGCATAATTTTTTGTGTCACATGCTTTATTTATTTATGGGTTGACACTTGCTCTTTAGATGCATGATTAGGGGCTGAAATTAAATAAGTGTGCTATATTAGAAAGTTGCGAAGTTAATCAATTATCACATAGTCTTGTCTTTTCAGTATGTTAAGGAAGCACCAAGGTCCAAAACGAGCCAAACCCAGCGGGTAAAGGACCACCCACTGAACAATCCCATCGTGAACAACCATATCAACCATCACCGGCCAGAACAAAATCGTCAACCACCATAGCAACCCCAGCACAACACCACGAACCACACCACATCTAGCCACCTCCCTATCACCCCCATATCGCACTCAGCACCATAACCTTCGATCGCCGAAAAAAAAGCCTACATCAATCCGATGTGGACCCAATCAGGACCACGAAGAAAGAGGGTAGGGGCAACGTGGTCTTCACCGGGGCTAAAATCACCCAAATCTCCCATATAGAGAAACGCCCGACCCTTACGAGAAAGAGAGAGCGGGAGACTAGAAAGAGAGATCAAAGTGAGCGGGAGAGAAAAAATTGTGAGGGGTATTATTTTTTTAGGGCTTTTATATTTTAGTTAACTGTACTCAATTTTGGCACACTTTAAAACAGTGCCAAATTTTGGCACTATTTTAAAGTGTGCCAGATTTTCATTAAACCGTGCCAAAATCTGGCACAATTTTAAACTGTGCCAGATTTTTAATATCAGGGTGTGCCAATTTGCTGTTTTTGGTGTAGTGTTCTTCGTGAGGCTTCCCTTAGCACAAGGAGAGCTTTTCCATTTGTGGGTATCATATTTTGGCCCCTTGGTAGGCTCTACTGGTATAATAAACGGGATTTTTGAACCCCTTCCTCTTACCTTACTAGAGCCGAGCTGACTGCGGACTTGAATACCGCGAGGAATAAGTATAACGTTTCTCCTACGATAGGTCACGAGAGGAGGGGAGGGGATCCCATATATTTATATAGTTTAATGCGTGCTAGTTCGCACTCATCATTCCATTCAAAAGACTTTTGTGGTACTTTAAAAAAGGGCAAGCACTTGTCCGTGGCTCTAGAGACAAACCTGTTGAGTGTTGTAACATGCTCGGTTAGTCTTTGTACCTCTTTTTTTATTATCGAGGAAGCCATGTTAAGAAGTTCCTGGATCTTGTCGGGGTTAGCTTTGATTCATCGGTGGTTCATGATAAAACCTAAAAACATCCCTTCCTTTACTCTAAAGTGTAATACCCCGCATTTTTATCGATATTTATTTATGGGATTAATTAAATTAAATGTGAATTAATTGAGAATTAATCCGGATAAAATACTAACAAGATGTGAGTTGGTATTTGATTATAATGTGTATATATGGCAATATATGAATATTGAAAATATTGAAATTATTGCGAGGCTGAAATACGGCAATTTGGAAAATTTTGTTGGGACGCGCGTGACAGTCGCGTCAGGAATGTAATTATTTGAATTAAAAAGTGAATTTTATTTTTATCAATCGTATGGTCATTTTGAGTGCGCCAACGAGTTTGGAAGGGTCAAAATAGTCAGAAAACACTAGCTGGGGGTTTAGTTTGAGTCCCGGGGCATTTTTAGGCCAAACCGGCAACCCAAAAGGGTAGTTTGATAATTTCAGAAATTTGGAAATTAAAACCCACGAAAATCAGACTTTAATTACAACTTATCATTAAACCCACTAACCCATTTCCAACCCCAATCTAAGTAGTGGGCTACGGGAGAAGTTAAGAAACTATTTCTAACTTGCCAAAAACCAACCCCCACCTCCATTGTCATCTTGGGAGAAGAGCTTGTAGAGAGAGAGAGAGAGAGAGAGAGAGAGAGAGAGAGAGAGAGAGAGGAGAATTCTGCAGAGAGAGAGAGAGGAATTCAACCATCTTCAACCAACAACAAATCTGGAACATAAGGCAAGTGATTTAGTTACAATTAATTCCATAAATGTGTTCTTCCATGTTTAGGTAATTATCGAATTTTATCTTGGAAGATTGATATAGACCCATGAATTTGAGGATTAAAACTATGAACCATGTTAGGAATTGCATGTAGACATATTCTGGACGAATTATGAATTCAAATTATCACCCTTGATGATCTAAAAATGGATTTAAGAAGAGATTTATTATTGTTCTTGAAAGAAATAGAAAACTAGGGTTCTTGATGAAGTTTTGATCCAAATAAAGCCCTTGGTTGATGATTTATTGGTTTTAGAACGTTAACAATGTTGTAGGATGGTTGTATGATGATATTATAACGTTAAATTAGAGTTTCATGCATTATAATGGAGTTTTGGGACGATTTGAGGACTGCATAACGAAGCAGTCCGTAGCCTACCTGGTGCGATCGATCGATCGACATTCACCAGTCGATCGATCGACCACCATCGATCGATCGAGGTTCAAGGTCGATCGATCGACCTTCCCAGAATGAGTAAAATTCTCCTAGTTATATTTTAGTGATGTTAACCCTTAGAAAATTATCATTGGAGACTTAATGAATATCCTTAGACTTAAGGAAGACCAGTAGGTATGGTTATAAAATTTGGACCTTAATTAGAATTCAATTCGAGGAATTATTCAAAAGCTAATGAAACTCGATGAGTGAGATAATATTAGGGTTAATAGAGTAAATTTGAATAAATTGATGAAATGAGGTTTGGGGCAGAAGTAAGGACCTTAAGAATAATGATGTTATATGTGGGAATAATAGGAAACTTAATAGTCCCTTTGAGATAGGTTTTAAGTACAAGAAACTATGACGTGAGATGTGTCGACAGTCTACATTTTATATTATCGGAAGACTTAAAATGTATAAAATTGGAATAATGGTATAAGGATGTAGAATGTACCTTTATTAATATTGAGACATCTAAGATGTGTGAATGCTTAGTATATGATTTTATGTGTATGACATACCTACCATACTTGCTATCACGGGAGGTTTACGTTCGCTTAGGTCCATCTAATCCTTGTGTGCCCGGATTTAGTTTGGTACCTAGAGGACATAGTTCAAGGGAATGACTTAATTGTGAGTTAATAAGTCAGCTGACTATGGAGAGTAGGTATGTACGTGACCATGGATATGTTGAATTATGTTCGCCTCCATTTTTATGTGATGTGCTTATTCTAACAATTCCTGAGAGATTCGGAATTTGTAATCCTTATGTACGTGATGTATCGGGATGGATAGCAGTGTATATTTATGATGTGAATAATATACGGTTAAATGAAAAGGAATTGTTATGTTTAATTATGAGAATAATTTATAGTAACTCCTTGAGAAGATAAATAAGGGGATAACCTCCAGTGAACGGTAATGCTAATAATTGAGAATCCGAGTTTAATTAAATCTATCTATTTAAGTAATAACATTGAGAATTCATATTGCGAATCGAGTAGTTGGGTTAGAACTTATGACAGTTTAGTTAGATATAAATAACACATGAATGGGTACAGGAACATTAGGAGTGCACAGATAGATGAGATGTGAGCATTTCATGTGAGAGCACGTCCTAACATGTATTTTGCATTCATTGTTTTAAATGTTATTAAAGCACTTGTTGTTTTTAAAATACTCTCCACTTTCGGGCTCTGACCCGTTTGCTTTCAAATCTATTTTTGTAAAAACCTTTTTAGGTGCCCAGCCACAAGGACACCATGCATAGGATCCCTAATCAGGTGACGAGCTGTAGCTGTTGTGGAAGTTACAGGGCTTTGCTAGTAGATGCCTCTTTTCTAGTCTTGACTCCATATTCAGTTTCATCATTGTAGGGCATGTCGCCCATTTCTTTAGAGACATTTTATATTTCAGTTATTCATACTTTGGTTTGTAATTAATTCAGGATGCAGACTTGTTTTATTTATTGCCATATTGGGATTGTTGTGAGGAGTATTTCCTCTAGACTCTTTATTACTTGTTGGTTACACTATTGGGACTTTATTGTGAATGGTTATGTTATTCTTTAATAATTCATTTATTGCATGTTAATCAGATTTAATTTAAAATTTGACATCTTACTTTTTAAATACTAGGTGGCTAGTAATCATAAAAAAAATGTTTTTCGACAGTGATGCTATTAACTGAACCAACTTGGCATTTTGTATTAATTTAATAAAGGAGTAGCTACCCAGTATTTAATTAGTCGGGGTGTCACATAAAGACACACTTTGGACGGTTAAACTTCATCTGATACTTCTCTAATTTATCGAAAGTCTGGCCGAGGTCTCTGATGTGGTAGGTGGCCACTTTTCTTTTAGTGAGTATGTCGTCTACGTATATTTCCCTGTTAACCCCTATTTGGTCCTCAAAGATTGTATTTACCGGTTTGTGGTAGGTGGCGTATGCTTTCTTTAGACCGAACGACATGACATTGTACTAGTAGGTGCCTCGATGGGTTATAAAGGAAGTTTTTTCTCTATCTGAGGGCTTTATTCATATCTGGTTATATCCTGAATATACATCCATGAAACTAGGCATATAGTGGCTCGCTATGGTGTCGACGAGCAGATCAATTCTCAGAAGCGAGAAAAATGCTTTCAGGAAAGCTTTGTCAAGTTAGTGAAATTGACGCACATCCTCCACTTATCATTCTTCTTCAGCACCATGACGACATTAGCTAGTCAATCCGGGTATATGACTTCATCAATGATGTTAGCTTTCTACAGTTTGTGGACTTAGTCATGGATAACCTAATTTTTTCTAGTGTCAAAAACTCTTCATTTTTACTTGATCGGTTTGGCGCCCGGCGTCACATTCAGCTCATGAAATAGGAATCGGGGTCTATCCCCAGTATGTCCTCGTGGCACTAGGCGAACATTATTTTTCATAGTTGCAAGAAACTGATTAGATCTTTCCTCAAGAGGGGATCCAGTGATGACCTGATCTATACTGTTCTTTCTGGGTGGTTATCGTCGAGTGGGACTATCTCGATCTCTTTAGCAGGCTTCCCGTTGACCAATTTTTCCTCGTCTCGGGGGTCTATGGTTTCGATATGATAGGCGGTCATAAGTTTATTTTGTTCTTCCTAGCCTGCTAAAATGAAGTAATATTTGTGTGCGCCACCTTCTGATTACCCTTCACGATGCCTACCCCAAAGTGGGTTGGAAACTTAAAGCTCTGATGCACAGTAGATGGGACAACTTCAAATTTCTTTAAGCCGACCCTTACGAAGATAACATTATAGGCCGAGAGTATATTTTTTTGAGGATGAAGAACCGTATTTTCTCTATTCGACTGATCGGCTAAACACCGACTATGACTTCTAGCTCCATAGTCCCCAACGGGTAAACCCTTCACCTAAAAAACCAATCAGAGGATGATAATAGGGCATGAGTTCCATGTCTTCTAATTTCAGCTTCTTATAATAGTTGTAGAAAATTACGTTGGTAGGGCTCCCATTATCCACTAAGACCCTTGCTACTTGTCCCTCTTGGATAACCATAGTGACCACCAGAGGGTCGACGTGGGGGTATAACACCCCTGAGAGGTCGTCTTTTGAGAAGTCGACAATTAACTTATCTTTGTTCACCTTTAGTGGTCTGCTTTGATGCCAGGTTGACCTGTAATTGTTCACAAGACTGTGCTTCATTGAGGTAGGCCTTCCTTTCTGTTGGGTCCTCTCCATCACTATCTCTCCCTCTAAAAATTAAGTGAAAATCGAATGCTATCAAACTGACATCACGAATGGGTTAATTGGGTTTTTTAGGTAGGCCTGGATCGTGATCTGAGTCGTCATCCCTTGCCCTTTTCTTATCGATCCCGCTCCGACTGGGTGACTTTTAGCATCTCCTACCTTTTCCTTATTCTGGAATTGGTCGGCCACCATTGTCAATGTATTTTAACAATTTTCCCCTCCTTATTATCCCTTTAATTTTGTTCTTCAGTTATATGTAGGGATCTGTATTGTGTACATCATCCTTGTGAAATTCATATTATTTTCTTCTATCTCTCTTGTTTGTCGATAACTTCAGCTTTCCTGGCCACCTGAGATCTTTACTTTCTCAGATTTCTTCCAGGATATAGTGGACTCTAATCATGAGAGGAATGTACTCATCATACTTCCTCAGCTTGTCACCCATCTTATCTTTTTTCTCATGCTTTCCATTATTTTTTCCACCGATGGATTTCAAATTGTCGGAATCTTTAGCTGAAATTTCCTCTTCGACGCTCATGATCTTTCCTGCCTTTGCTAATAACTCGGTTATGGTTTTGGGCAATTCCTTGGCTAATGCCTAAAATAGCTTGCCTAGTCTCAACCCGTTCATTAGGGCTATGTGGGCAGTGGGATCATTTTAGTCCACTACTTCTAGTTTTTTAGTGTTGAATCGAGTGATGTAATCATGGGTGCTTTCATCCGCTCTTTGCCTAACGCTGAGCAAGTGGGCAACTTACTTTCTTGGCTTAGCACCGAAGCATAAATTACTGACGAATAGATCGGCCAGCTGTTGAAAACTCTTAACTTACCCCCTAAGTAGGTTATTGTACCATATCTGAGCTGAGTCGATTATGGTACTTGAGAATGTTCGGCATCTCATTTCATTCGGGATGGAGTAGATATCTGTGGTGGCCTGATACTGTTCAATATGTAGGATGGGATCTGTCTTCCCGTTATATTTTGGAGCAATGATTGGTGGCCTAATACTACTCTAACGTGCTAGGTCATTCCTATGAATATGATTTATCGTCAAAGTGACTTGGATATTGGATGGAGGAGGTGTCCCCTGGATTGTCCGTCTAGTCTCACTGCAAGTCGGTTCACCTAGAGGAACTAGTGTTGGCACTAGATCTTAAATTTAGTCTCTTGGGATTTTTCAGTGCACGCCTACGATATTCGTATTGCCTTTCTTTGTGAGGCACTGGGGGGAGTCGCCTATCGTCACACCTGGGTATCTTCAGTTCGGGAGTCATATTTCTCGGGATGGGCACTTGTGGCCTGGTGTGGAGGGTGTGTGTCAACTGCTTACCCCTTGGCGATGCTTCACTGGGTATTTGTTACTCCATACTTCACTGGGTATTTTTCTATTTCATGTGTGTAGGTATGATTAAAGAGACTCGAGATTTCAAGTCTACATCACATTCAAACATTCAGAGACAGTTTCCTGCTTGTCAGTCCATTATTTATGAGTCTGCACCTGTACTGATGATGTATTTTTACTTTTAGATTTTATGGGATGGGATTTAGGCGTCATATGGCTTGACGACTCGGCTTAGTCATTTCACTTTTGGTTTTGTCCCGAAATAGTCAAAGGGGGAGATTTGTAAGGACCAAATTTCCAATTAAGTTCATGTATAATTTTGACTTATTCTCAGAACAAAACATGTTTGAGTTATAGGTAGATTCTATTGTCCGATCCCACACAGACTATGACGTGTCGAAGATTAATTAAAGACGTTACGGCAAAGCTACAAGGAATTAATTCTGCCTAAGTTTAATTGGTGTGAATTTCTCGTCTTCATAGTTTAATTGCATTCCGAGATCACTCAGGTATGAATGCATAATGTTAATGAAACTAAAAAATTTATTTTATAAAAATAAGGATGTTATTTTTTAAAAGAAAATGTTTCTAAAGTGTTTTAATTGTTTACACTTTGTTTAGAGATGATACAGATGGATTAGAGTTTAATTTGGTTTGGAGTCTAATCTAGTCTCTTTCGTTCAAACGACAAACGATGTCATTCGAACGAGAGTTGCTGTCATTAGAACGATGCAGTATCTCGCTCGAACGAGATATTTCACCGCCTTAAAATATTTATAAATAGGTGTGTTCAGTTTTCTCGAAGTGTGTGCAGTACGAAAAACAGTTTACCACACATAGAGTTTTCTGCACAAATTTTTCTAAGTTTTTTCACCATAAAACATCCTTGGAGTTTACAAAGATCTAAGTTATCATTACCATATGTTTATGTTATCTTTGTTGCACCAAGTTGGGTTTATTAAACACTTGAACATTACTAGTTTTGCGATGGAGAAGCGAAGAAGGTGACTTTTGTGTTCAACCTTGTAGATGACACAAGGCCGTATCGGTGGATACTGAGGCATTCGTTGAGGCGATTGTTGTGGATGAGCATCGTAGAAGAATGTTAATTTATACGTGGGCACTATAAAGATTTATAGAAGATCAGAGGAGCATCAATTTCCGTCGGTGGATCGAGTCATTGTTTAAGACTACCGTCTGACTTTGTAAAACCATTGTCATAGTGATTGCCTGGCTTGGGCCATTCGGGGTATTTTTCCCGATTGGGTTTTTTTCTCGTACATCGGTGTTGTGAGTATTGCTTTATTTTATTTTACTTGATTTAATCACTAGTTGCATGCTTAGGATTAAACAAGCTAAAATTTGGTTAAGATAATTTGTATCACAATTTGGTGTGGTTGGATAAAATTGAAAAGAGTTTTTCAAAAGTGCAAATTAGCTTGTCTTCATTATTAACTTAATTCCGCTCAAGCAAACGTTTTTGTTAAAGTTATATACGGGGACCTACAAATTTGTTTAAGGATAGTGTCCCATTGGTTTTCATAACCCTCGAGTCAGTTATACACCTGTTTGGCTTAGGAAATTCATTTTGGAGACGCTAAATTCTAGTTCGGTTGATTATCACATGCTTGTACATAATGCATCAAGTGCTATTCCATATCGTTGATTGCTTGCATGGTTTGTTTCTCATATGCTAGTTGTGCTTCACAATATAATCTTGGTAGTGTTATGACATTTTTACTTTTGTATTTATTTTTCCATTTTGATATATTTTTCGAAAAACCAAAAAAGATTTTTGTTTTTTTGAAAAAATTTGAAAAAATATAAAAAAGATTTTTTATTTCTTTTTACACCATCTATGGATGGACATTTAGGATAACCAAGTCAAGACATCATTCCATATCCATGTGACTATTTGATAGTGTTTTAAGACGGTATATCATTTCATCCATGTGCTTTATAATGTTTGTAGTCATTTAAATGAGATTTGAGATTACTTTCTACATGTTTATCTCATGATTTCTTTTAATGCACATTTGCATGGATTTATTTGATTATTGTACTTGTCTAAAATGTGTTGGTCGAAGTTTTTTCATCTCAATCCTGTCTTTAAAATGAACCAAATGCAGTAAAACTTGACAATGAAAGTAGAGCATGTAAGAACCGTTGCCCGTGGGGATTTGTTTAATATGAAAAAATAATAAGTATACACAGAAAAGGCTTACAAGAGGATCAATTAACCTTTGCGTGAAAGCCACCATTTAAAAAAAGCCTAAAAAAGTGTGGCATTGTAAAAAGTAGCCAATGCCAAAATAGTTTGGTTTGATATAATCATTCAAAAGAAAAATAATAGAAAAGAAAAATATGATCATTATTATATTTGATGGAGTTTCGTTGGAAATCAACGGGTTTGCACGTCCTGACAAAGTCTTGAAAAAGCATTACATAGTTTTAGACATTATTGGTGTGGAAATCATTTTAGACTCTGATTTGTTGATTAGTTTGAGTCGAAATTTTTTGAATTCAACAATTTTTACACCTAAGGACGATTTTGAGTTCGTTCGCTAGGAGTATCCATATTCGTTGTGCACATATGTTATGTAAGTTTAAGTTGATTTTTCCATCGAATTTGTTCACACCCATTCATTATGTTTCCATGATTTGGTTATCTTAGTGTAAATTCATGGTGTGTGTTGTTTTTGTAAAATCTTTGCATGCAAAAATTTGAAAAAAAAAAGAATGTGAAAGCCTTTTTAGTATATCCTTGCATGATCGTAATTGTTATATACTTGTTATGCTTGTCGTGACACTCAGTATTTACTTTGTTTATTATTTTCCTTATCTATTTTGGACAAATAAAAATGGGGAGATCGCATAATGTATTATGGGGGAGTGAGAGTTTGAATTATGGGGGAGTTTTGATAATTGAGCATTTAATTGATTTACTTGATTTGATTTTATTTTTCTTTATCTCATTTAAACTTGATACGTCACGAAGGTATTTGTTTTGTTTATTGTCTGTAGGACGTTGATGCGGACTTTTATGATCAATTGGAAAGCACACAAAAAGAAGAGAAAGGAAAGCAAAGAGATTTGAAGAGATTTAAAAGTTGAAGATTTTTTTAAAGACTTACATTTTTTAGCATATTTCCACTTTTGGGTTCATGGGAGGGTATTAGATTTGTATAAGACATATTGATTGATAATTCAGATGTTTTTATTTTTTACCGGCATAGTCATAGGGGAAGATTTGTAATGACATAATTTCCATAGTCCTGATTTTACATTGAGTATGTTGTATACCGCTATAACCGTCAAAGGAAATTCACAATCACTTGTTAAAGACGAAGGATCCCGAATATCAAGTTTATTTAACAACGAACATCTACAAGATTAATTGGTAAGGATTGTGTTTAAGTTTCGAATTTGGATTATGATAGTATTGGGATATTTTTCGAAACTATTTTTTTATCAAAATGAGGCCTTTTTTTAAGTCAAAATAATTTTTGGAAGACTTGTAGACGAGATTTTTAAAATATTAATTTTTCACTTCTGTCGTTCAAACGACCCCTTCGAACGACATCACATGTCATTTAATAGGTCGTTCCTTTTGTGCTTTAAGCAACCCTACACTGTTTTGGTTTGTTTAAGGTCGTTTTTATAGTCGTTCAAACGACATCTAATGGCATTCAAACGATAGGTCAATGTCGTTCGAATGACGTGCGCCACCTCAAGTATTTTTCTTTGTTATGAATACCTGTTTTGGAAAACTTTTTCATTAAGACTTTTGCCAAAGCAAAAATTACAAATATGCAGAATTTTAGTCTTCACTTTTAAGGTACAAAAAAAAATTTGATTCATAAAATCATCCCATATACCTTGGTGAATCATTTTGGAACCCAAACTTGTCAAAGTTTCTCTTATGGATAAGGATATCTCCACTGCTGAATTGATAGTTCTTGTGGGAGTTATTTGCTGACAACTGCAGTCATTGGGCATACTCATAGGTATTCACTGCTGAAGAGGAATTGCGATTCTTGAGGTTCTTAAAGGAATCTTTGTTGGTGCTAGGTTGCGATCTATGTGGATTTTCTATGGGAAATTCAATGCATATTTCATTATGTAATTGTAAGTAGCGATTTATGTTAGATAGTGAAGTAAAAGGTTTTACCCTAAAGGGTTTTTTTCCTAAAATTTATTTGTCAATTGATTTGTAACTGCATGTTTTGTTTGTCCACATAAATACATGATTAGGTTCTAATATCGTTCGTGAGAAGTTTAGTGTTTTATATGATGACTTTAAATCTTTAAAAGTGGAAAAAAAAGGAGAGTAATGATAGAGTCATTATTTTAGAAAAAGAATTAGAGGATTTGAAAATTTCTAGGGATTGTGTTTGTGCCAAAGAGGATAAATGTACTTTGATTATTGATTTTAAGGAACATGAGAAGACTCTGAGGGATAAGTTTGCCTTTTTTGATAGGGAGAGAGAGATAACCTTTTAGGTATGATTGAAAATATGAAGAAGGAATCACTAAAATTGGAAGTGTCTAATTTTTTGCTTGAGTCTAAAATTTTGAAGTTGAAAAATGATTTCAAAGATTCAAGTAGTGTTAATAGTGATGGTAATGGCTCGTTTTGTTCTCATGCTTCGAGTATTAAAGCCAATATCATAGTTTCTTTCAGAGGGTTAACCAAAACCAAGGATGTTAGAAAAGGTCAATCCATAGGTAACATTCCTCCCATTTACACTTGTTCACATTGTGGTAGGAAAGGTCACATTAGGAGTTTTTGTTTTGATCTTAGAAGAGGTTCTAGGATGTTTAAGGATAATGTCCCTGAAGAACCTTATACTCTTGACTCACTTGAGCCTATATTGTATAAGTGCTCATCTAGTTTGGAAATAGAAATAAAATTGAGTCCCATCCTAGAAACCAAAGAGCCTCAAACCTTCTTTACATTTTATTCCTCTTGATCTAAGGTATATTTACCAACACTCACACACATTAATATTATATTCATACATTTCATATTGCATATAATTGGTTATGTGTGTATTGAGTGTATTAATTTCCATTACTTTGAATTTTAATCATTTTTGGGGATTTTTAATGATTTTTTAAATAATTTTTTGAAATTAAAATTGGTTTTAAAAGTCTTTGGGGTCAATCTACAATTTTGAATTGGTGATTTTATCTCTGGAAGTTCACAGGGGTAGAAATCGAAAGCGCTAGAGACTTCAAGGTGTTTGTGTAATTATTTTCAAAACACGCGTTTCAGCCTTAATCCCAGCCTTACACCTGTCAGCCAGATATCAGTCCGTTTTGTGTTTCTTCGGAGAGATATAAGCCTTGCTTATTTCCTGCCCTTAGATTGTTTTAATCAATGATCTGCATGCGTTCTGGCTTAATCCCTATGAACCTCTCTTAAGCCAATCAAAAGCGTTTTAATCCACCGATTCTCTTGTATCGTTGGATCAAAGTCAACTGTCGAAGACTAGATCGTAGACCTTGATTTTGAACCTCGTTATCGAACCTTCTCAGCCCCTATATAAGGAGCCTTACCCTCAGCATTTCAAAAGCTTTTTCCACTTCATCATTTCTAGAGTGAGAAGAGCGTAGAGAGAGAAGTGAGAAAAGAGAGAGAAACCAGAGAGAGAGAGAGAGTTAGAAACCCTAACCCTAAATCATCCAAAACACCTTTCAAACCCTAAACTCTTTCAAAACTAGTTATATACCAAACACAACCTTGAGTGTTTGAGAGTTTGAGAGTTGGTTTGTTAAGTTGTTTCGTGCTATAACCTCTTTGTTTTAAGATCTTGTTTTCAACTTAAACATTAAGTTTTGATTTGTGTTTCTTATTCATAGAAATCATAGATCTGAACAGTTTATGTTATATTTCACATAGATCTACATTTATAGTTTCTCATCTTGAGAAAACTTTTGTTGATTCTTTTCTTTAAATGTTTTCATACTCAAAATCAACAATAACATTTTTTGTTTCTAGTTCTTTTGAAACAAGACCTTTGACCTAGTTGGAATCGCACTTGGTGGTTTTTAATCTCAAAAATATTTTCAAAACCCTGAGATTGATTAAGATCTTTATACGTCTTCTGAGCAAGATAACCGTGGATTCTGGGTTAATTTTAAAGGTCGAATAAGGTTTAAGTTTCCTAAGAAGAGAGAAACTGAAAATCAGAGAATATAGATCTAATTTGTAATTTGCTATGACTGTTTGTAAAAATAAGCGTGAGTGTGTGCAAGCATGTGTTAGATCACCATCATAAACACTTACATACAATAACACTGAAAGTGTTGGTAATAATATCTTGATACAAAAGTCGACGTAAAGACTGGAACAAAGTGGAAGTTAGCAAACTGGGAGAACAACATCAACAATCAGAACTGCAGAAAAGTTATAAGGATACCAGTGGGTACATTCCTAAACTTGTATAGGTCTGATTTGTGTGCATGTGTGTTATATAGTTTGTAACTGTTAAAATTTTGTTTTAGTGGATTTTTCTTTTTGCTCCGTAGAGGGAGTCGTGGATGTTTCCTCAGTTGGTTGAGGTTTTACCACGTTAAAAATATCTTGTCATTAATCTTTCTACATCTCCTCATCTCATTCTGATTAGTGTGCTGATTTTAAACTGTTAGTTTTGTTTTTCAAAACTTGTTAACAAATCTTGAACAGATCTCGTGCATATTTTTTAAACACATCTTGTGATTAAACTGATTTGATTTATAGAAAAGAGTTTCTTCAAAAAACAGTTCGGAGTTACTTAAATAGTTTAATCTTGTATTAAACGAATTTAGTAATAGTATTTCAATTGGTATCAGAGCTTTGGATATCTTTTTAAAAGATCTTGTGTTTCTGAAATTATTTTCTTAAAATCAAAACAATGGACTAGAAAAATGAAAGATTTGGTAACTTGACCATACCCCCACTCTTTGATGGAAACAACTTTACTTACCGAAAGGTAAGAATGGTTGCTTTAATAAAAGGAACCTTGGGAGATGATGTATGGGATATTTTTGAAAATGGATACACTTATCCTACTAAACCAGCCACTGAAGGAAGTAATGAGAGGATTAAGAAAGCATTAAGTGAGTTCACACAAGAAGAGAAGCAGACTACTCGAAACAATAACAAAGGCAAAAATGCCATTTTTATGTCCATAAATGAACATGAGTTCAAAAGGATCTCATCTTGTGCCACTTCTAAGGAAGTTTGGGATACATTGATCACTGCACATGAAGGTGACACTAGAGTCAAGGCTGCTAAAACTCAAATGCTTGTTCAGCAGTATAACTCCCTAATTATGTCAGATTCTGAAACCTTTGATGACTTCTACATGAAATTAACTGACATTGTGACCAAACTACATGCTAATGGGATAACTTATGACAGACATGAAATTGTATCTAAAATTCTGAGATCATTGCCACAGAAATTTGGCAATAAAAGATATGCTATTGAGGAAATGTGTGATCAAAATCTCACTCCTGAATTACTTAGTAGTAAACTGTGAACTGTGGAAATGGAATTAGAATTTAAGAAACAAATGACCCAGTCCCATAGGAAACAGACTAGTTCCAACCTTATTTTTTCCTCTAAGTTGTTGAAACCTGAATTTACTATTTCCACTGATGATTCTGATGAGGAATGTGATATAGATAGTTTGGATAATAAAATTTCCTTAATGTCAAAACAATTTAAGAAAATTGGCAAATTTAGAAATAAATTGGCAAACAGACAAGGCAAGCCAAATTATCCAAGTCAGTCTAACTACAAACCTCATGAGAAAGGTCAAGACAAACATCACAAGGACATGAGACCCAACAAAGACTTTAAGAACATTGAGTATTTTAAATGTGGAAAACTAGGACACATAGCACAAGACTGTAGAGTGAAACTGAACACTGCTAATAAACATACTAGGGCCAATATTTGCAACACATGGGATGATTCAAGTGACTCTGATAATGATGAACCTGAATCTTCTAATGGTTTTGATCCTTTCATGTCTTTCTTTGCTAAGATTATATACAATGATGATATGCATATGTATGAGAATGATGCTAGTAACTCTACTTCTGCTGTTATGAATCATGCTGCTACTGGCTTAGATACTTTAATTTCTAAGAATATTTCTAGTTCTACCACGGGGTGTGTGAGTCAAAGGGAATGCGATAATGATGATGGCAATGGGTGCGTGAGTTCAAGAATTGAATCCTTAGGGGTCACTTCACACACTTCACTTAGTGACTCAGACACTTAAGACCTCCCATACATTCACACACTTTATGCAAAAACGCTTAAGAAAAGCACTAGACTAGAGAAGATAGTGAAAGATCTCACTAAGAAATTAGAAGACTTAAGTCTGATGGTTAAACTTAATGCTGAAGAGTATACTACCCAATGTCTAACTCATGAAAATGAAGTTAAAACTTTTGATCAAAAATTGAAGAACTTGATTGAAGACCATGAAACTCTGGAGAAAAAGTATAAAGGGACATTATTAGAATTGGAACAATCTAAAGAAAAGACAGCAACAATTTTCAAAAATTTTACAAAATTTGAAAATACTTCAAACTGTTTTGATGGATTTGTTGTTGATTCCAAAACCAATTCTGATGATCGAACTGGAATAGGATTTTTCCCCAATTTGAAGACTCAAACTAAAATCTTTAAACCAATTAAGTTTGTGTCAGGAGGAAAAAGACCTATAGAAACTTGTCCAGACTTTCATTCTCTGAAAAATGAGTTTGACAAAAACCAATCTAAGTTTGATATTGGGGAATCTAGTTACTCTACGTGTGAAAGCCCACCTAAGACTAAATATGTCTGCCCCCTATTAGGAAGAGTGATTATGTCTTTCAAACTGTACTTCCTAGGAATACGGCTTAACCTCAAAATCTCAGCAAGCCTATGTTTAAAGACTTTCCTAAGGAGTTACCATTTTCGAGCAATCTATATTGCTCTTACTGTGACATATATGGTCATTCCTTTAAAGGTTGCTACTCTAGATGTTTAGTCAATCCTATCTATAGTACTCTTGTGTATCAAAACTTTAACTATTCTAGAAGAAGCCGTAACAATTATGTTCTTCCTAGACAACTAGATAAAAACACTAACTATAGAAGGAGAAAGACCAAACCTAAAAGATCATTTCCAAGAATGATTCCTAAACACTTTTCTAAACCAAATGCTCTCACTTTCCATAAAATTCAACCTCATGCACAAAACATTTTTCAACAAAAATCTAATGCTCGCAAATTTTATCAATTAAGAGAAAATAAGTGAAAAATGAAAACAAGAGTTGTTTGGGTTAGAAAAGATGAGCTAGTACCCCAGATGAAGTGTATTATTGTTATTACTGCCTTAAAAGCTGAACACACTCCATCTGGTTGGTATTTAGACTCTGGATGTTCAAAGCACATGACTGGGGATGATACCAAACTCTTAAACAAAACCAGCTTTGCTGGAGGAAAAGTCATTTTTGGTGATGGTGTATCATCTCAAATCATTGGTAAAGGAACACTCCAAGAAGAAGGATTACCTTTACTTGAAAATGTTCTTCTATTAAAAGGTCTTAAGGCTAATCTACTTAGCATTTCGCAATTTTGTGACTCAAATCATACTATCACCTTTTCAAAGAATAATTGTAAAATTTTAAATGAAAATGGTGAGTGCATTATTACAGGACTCAGGACTCCGGACAATTGTTATACTGTTCAAAATAGTGTTGAGGTCTGTAACATTTCCAGAATGGATGACAATGAGATATGGCATAATCGTATGGGTCACATAAATTACGAAAATCTTAGTAGACTGTCATCTCAAGAAATAGTTATAGGTATTCCTAAGATCAAACATATTTTTAATATTGTATGTGGATCATGTCAGGAAGGTAAAATTGTTAAAGCTCCTCATAAGAAAGTTAAAGATATCCTAACCACTAAACCTTTGGAGCTCGTCCATATGGACCTAATGGGTCCTTCTCGAACTGTTAGTCTCTGTGGACACAGTTACATTCTAGTTATGGTTGATGATTTTACCAGATTTACTTGGGTAGCTTTCTTAAAACAAAAGTCTGACACATTCCAAACATTTTTGAAGATTTTACTTCGAATTAAAAATGAGAAAGACTCTCAGGTAAATAGGATTCATAGTGATAGAGGTGGAGAGTTCTTATATACAGGTGTTATAGAGTATTGTGACTATAATGGTTATAAACATGAATTTAGTGCTCCTAAGACTCCTCAACAGAACGGTATAACTGAGAGAAAGAATCGTACCCTTCAAGAGATGGAACGTGTTATGATTCATGCCAAGACTTTACCTAAGTATTTTTGGGTAGAAGCCATTCATACTGCGTGTCACATTATTAATAGGGTCTATCTTAGAAAAAATTCTAAACAAACTCCTTACGAACTTTGGTATGGGAAGAAGCCCAATCTTAAGTACCTTATAACTTTTGGTAATACGTGATGTCTGCAAAGACAGAGAAAACTTATCCAAATTTGAGACTCGAGGAGATAAAGCCATATTTCTAGGATACTCTCCTAATAGTAGAGCTTATCGTATTTATAACCTTCACACTAAGACCATAGTGGAATCCATAAACGTAATTGTAAGTGACACTACTGTAGAGAGTAAGACTGGAGAACCAACTATTGTGGTAGAGTCTGAAAATATTTTAGAAAATGACTCTCCAGAAATAGATGATTCTTTACATTTTGAGACACCTTAAGTACCTAATTGGCTTTCTAAAGACCATCCCATAGATAACGTTGTTGGTAACCCTAGTGAGCCTGTTCGTAGAAGATCTCAATTAAGAAACAATGCTCATTATGCATGTTTTGTTTCCCTTGTGAAACCAAAGAATGTTAATGACGCATTGAATGATCCTCATTGGATTTCTACAATGCAGGATGAACTTCTTTAATTTGTCATTCATGATGTTTGGTATCTTGTACCTAGGCCTGATCACAAAAAGGTTATTGGCACACGTTGGATATTTAAAAATAAATCTGATGAAAGTGGTATAGTCATTAGAAACAAAGACAGATTAGTTGCTCAAGGATAATCTCAAATAGAGGGAATAGATTTTAACGAGACTTTTGCTCTCGTTACTCAATTAGAATATGTTCATCTTCTCTTTACTATAGCTTGATACTTACATTTCACGCTTTACTAAATGGATGTCAAATATGCCTTCCTTAATGGAATATTGACTGAGGAGACATATGTAGAACAACCAAAAGGGTTCATTGACCCTAAATATCCAAATCATGTATTTCGTCTTAAAAAGGCTTTATATGGCCTAAAACAAGCGCCAAGAGCCTGGTATGAGCGCCTTTCCAACTTTCTCTTAGACAAAGGTTTCAAGAGAGGTGGAAAATATCAAACCCTTTTTGTCAAACATTTTGACAAACATATCATTGTAGCTCAAGTATATGTTGACGATATCATCTTTGGATCAACTTCCCCTAATAAAGTTAAATCTTTTTCTGAAATTATGCATAAAGAATTTCAAATGTCTCTTATGGGGGAGTTGCAATTTTTCTTAGGTCTTCAAGTCAAACAAAATTCAGAAGGATTATTTGTCTCGCAATCAAAATACGCATTAGAGATTATTAAAAAATTCGGCCTTGAGAGTGCAAAAGATGCTAAAACTCCCATGAGTACTACTGTCAAACTGTCTAAGGACGACAATGGAAAATCCATACATCCAACCCTTTATCGTAGTATGATTGGAATCTTACTATATCTTACTACTTGGCGTCCTGATATTATGTATGTTGTTTGCTTGTGTGCCCGTTATCAAAACAATCCTAAGGATAGCCATTTCACTTATGTTAAAAGAATTATAAAATACATTACAAGCACTCTAAATTTAGGACTTTGGTACACCAATGATACTTCTAGGACTATAATAGGATAAATCAATGCTAATTGGGCAGGGTATACTGACGATAGCAAGATCACATCAGGCGCATGTTATTATATTGGTAATAATTTGGTAGGTTGGAGTAGTAAGAAACAAAATTGCACTTCTTTATCCACTGTTGAATCTGAATACATAGCCGCTGGCAGTTGCTGTGCTCAATTACTTTGGCGTAAGTAAATGCTAAGTGATTATGGTATTAACAAGGAAAAATTACATCTCTACTGTGATAATCAAAGCGATCAACATCTCTAAAAATCATGTTCAACACTCGCGAACAAAACACATAAAAATAAGACATCACTTTATCCATGAATTAGTTGAAACTAAGGAATTAGAAATCAATTATCTTCCTACTGATTTGCAACTCGCAGATATGTTTACCAAACCTTTGGATTATAATAGGTTTATTTCCTTGCGTAAATCAATTGGAATGGTTTGTGCTGAATAAACTCTTGGATTTACCTAATTTTTCCCTTTGTCCATTTGAGACAAAATGGGGGAGAAATTCGACTCTTATAAGAATTCATTTATGTTGTACATATTCTAAAGAGCTTGATCTTAGTGATTATCTGCAGGATTCTGTACAGTTCTTCTCTATTATATTCAACAGTTGTAATAGGGTATTAAATTGTATTGAGTTTAGTTATGTAATTTTCTTTTCTAGGAAATGGGTAGATAGAATTTTTGTACGGGATTAGGTTTTTCCTTTTCTTTTTGTTTCCCTACGAGTCCAAGATGACTCAAAGGAGATTTTGTCTCATATTTACAAAGGGGGAGATTGAAGCACCTTATACTCTTGACTCACTTGAGTCTATATTGTATAGGTTCTCATCTAGTTTGGAAATAGAAACAAAATTGAGTCCCATCCTAAAAACCAAAGAGCCTCAAACCTTCTCTACATTTTATTCCTCTTGATCTAAGGTATATTTACCAATACTCACACACATTAGTATTACATTCATACAATGCATATTGCATATAATTTGTTATGTGTGTATTGAGTGTATTAATTTCCCTTAATTTGAATTTTAATAATTTTTTAGGATTTTTAAAGAATTTTAAAACAATTTTTTTAAATTAAAATTTGCTTTAAAAGTCTTTGGGGTCAATCTGCAATTTTGAATTGGTGATTTTATCTCTGTAAGTTCACTGGGGTAGAAACCGAAAGCACTAGAGACTTTAAGGTGTTTGTGTAATTATTTTCAAAACACGCATTTTCAGCCTTAATCTCAACCTTACACCTGTCAGCCAGATATCAGTCCGTTTTGTGTTTCTTCTGAGAGATATAAGCCTTGCTCATTTCCTACCCTTGGATTGTTTTAATCAACGATTTTCATGCGTTCTGGCTTAATCCCTGAGAACCTTTCTTAATCCAATCAAAAGCGTTTTAATCCACCGCTTCTCTTATATCGTTGGATCAAAATCAACTGCCAAAGACTAGATCGTAGCCCTTGATTTTTAACCTCGTTCTCGAACCTTCACAGCCCCCTATATAAGGAGCCTTACCCTCAGTATTTCAAAAGCTTTTGCCACTTCGTCATTTCTAGAGTGAGAAGAGAGTAGAGAGAGAAGTGAGAAAAATGAGAGAAATCGGAGAAAGAGAGAGTTAGAAACCCTAACCCTAAATCGTCCAAAACACCTTTCAAACCCTAACCTCTTTCAAAACTAGTTATGTACCAAACACAACCTTGAGTGTTTGAGAGTTGGTTTGTTAAGTTGTTTCATGCTGTAACCTCTTTGTTTTAAGATCTTGTTTCCAACTTAAACATTAAGTTTCGATCTGTGTTTCTTATTCATAGAAATCATAGATTTGAACAGTTTATGTTATATTTCACATAGATCTGCATTTATAGTTTCTCATCTTGAGAAAACTTTTGCTGATTCTTTTCTATAAATGTTTTCATACTCAAAATCAACAATAACATTTTATGTTTCTAGTTCTTTTGAAATAAGACCTTTGACCTAGTTGGAATCGCACTTGGTGGTTTTCAATCTCAAAAATATTTTCAAAACCCTGAGAATTATTAAGATCTTGATACATCTTCTGACCAAGATCGCCATGGATTATGGGTTAATTTTAAAGGTCGAATAAGGTTCAAGTTTCATAAGAAGAGAGAAACTTAAAATCAGAGCATATAGATCTAATTTGTAATTTGCTGGGACTGTTTGTAAAAATAAGCGTGAGTGTGTGCATGCATGTGTTAGATCACCATCACAAACACTTACATACAACAACACTGAAAGTGTTGGTAATAAGATCTTGATACAAAAGTCGACGTAAAGACGAGAACAAAGTGGAAGTTAGCAAACTGGGAGAACAACATCAATAATCAGAACTGCAGAAAAGTTATAAGGATACCAGTGGGTACATTCCTAAACTTGTATAGGTCTGATTTATGTGCATGTGTGTTATATAGTTTGTAACTATTAAAATTTTGTTTTAGTGGATTTTTCTTTTTACTCCGTAGAGGGAGTCGTGGATGTTTCCTCAGTTGGTTGAGGTTTTACCACATTAAAAATATCTTGTCATTAATCTTTCTACATCTCCTTATCTCATTCTGATTAGTGTGTTGATTTTAAACTGTTAGTTTTGTTTTTCAAAACTTGTTAACAAATCTTGAACAGATCTCGTGCATATTTTTTAAACACATCTTGTGATTAAACTGATTTGATTTATAGAAAAGAGTTTCTTCAAAAAACAGTTCGGAGTTACTTATATAGTTTAATCTTGTATTAAACGGCTTTAGTAACAGTATTTCAGTCCCATCGTTTTCCACAACCCCTTGAGTTAGTTATCCACCTGTTTGGGTTAGGATATCCATTTTGGAGATGCTAAATGCTAGTTCGGTTGATTATTACATGCTTTCACATGATGCATCACATGATATTTTATATATTTGATTCCTTTCATAGTTTTTTTATCATATAATTGTTGTGCTTCATGATATAATATTGCTAGTGTTATGACATGTGTACTTTTGTATTTATTTTTCCATTTTGTATTTACGACATGCTTGCACATGATGCATCACACTTGTTATGAATGTTTTGTTGATTTACCTATGAAAAATGTTTACACAATTTCATTCTTCATTTACGATTCAGATATTTAAGTGTTATTCCATAGTGTGTTGTATTTGGACATTTTATACTTTATACTTGGAAAAATGAAAAAATTTAGAAATAGAAGAAACTTTTCTTCGATTTTCTCCTTATTTGCCTTTTGAGATTATCATTGCTTGTACGTTATCTAATATCTTTATGATGATATCTTTCCTTTTCATGTGATGATTAAATTTCATGACTAGTTACTACTCCTTTATTTATGAAAAAAGGGGGCGAACAAATTGAGGGTGAGTTTTATTTTTTTTTTGTTAAAATTCGTATGCGTCACAGTATTTTGTTTGTCTCATGTGTAGAATGTTCCGCTTAGATGAAGATTATTTGGACCCACACAAGATGAATTCAAAGATGGCCAAACGGAAGATCGATAGCATTTGAAGACTTGCACAAATATTACTCTACGCTTCTTAGTTTGGGAAGGTAGATATTGTTTTAATTCATTAGGATACAATTTGGCTTCGGTTTGTGTTTTGTGCCGGAATAGTAAAAGAGGGAGATTTCTAAGAGAAATTTTAGAATTGCTCATGTTTTATTTTTATTTTTGGCGTATCACGTTATACAAACACTCCCCCTACACGACTTCTCAGGACTCGAAGACAAAGTTTAAAACTTTTGTGTAATACCCCGTATTTCTGCGTATTTGAATTTAATTAATTCGGTAATTAATTAGCTTTATTTTAAATTACACGAGAGAAGCAATTTAATTGAATTGAGTAATAATGTGTTTATTAAATATTAATCAAGATAGAGATAAGGATTAATATTATAAATTAAATTTACTAAGTGAATAGTAAATAACGTACGGAAATTATTACGCGTAGTAGTGAGTGATATTGGCGTAATTGGAATTATCTCAACTAGGAGTTGCGTGTAGATTAATTTGAGGTTGAGATGAAATAATTATGTAGAGTGACTCAGATGATGATTTCGAGGTCACTGATGATTCCTAAAGGATCGAAATAATCAGAATAGTATACTCGGGGGTATTATTTTGATTTCACGACATTTTTTGACTAAACCGCCACCCTACGGCGGCATTTTGGTCATTTTGAAAAATACGGTAAAGAGACCCACAAATTTTGTATCCTTATATAAGATTTTATATAGAAGGTTATAGGGTTAGAAACACCAAGAACAAAGATCAGTCCTTAGGGAAGAAGGAGAGACCATTCTTGGGGCTTTTGGAGAGTTCTTGAAGAATCAAAGTGGGTTTTTGCACCACAAACATCTTAGGAATGAAGGTTGGAGGAGAAAACAATCAAACCCAACTACAAGCCATGAAATCAGACCCTACTGAGCAAAGGCAAGTGTTTATATGCAAATCTTTTGAAGTTATAATACCCATGTTATTAGGGTTTCAAACTAGTTTGATGAAATTGACCATTCTTGGAAGAAAAGAATGATTTAATATATGTTTGGGTAGGAATTGAATGTAAAATGATTTTATATCAGTATAGGATGATAAATTAAAGATTTTGTGTTCTTATCCACAAATTAAATCTGGGTTTGTGATGTATAATGATGGAAGAACATAAAACCTATGGTTTTTATGATTTGATGTTTAAATCCCTTCTTGAATGAAAATTGTAAGGTTTTGATGTTATTTATATTACAAATAATCCTAATGCATGTAAAACTGGTTAGGGACAATTAATTTCAAATTTGGTGAATAAATATGTAAGTTATGTGGGTGTTAATGGTGAAAAATGCACTTGTGTATTGGATAGGCGAACTGATCCAGTGCCCATAAAAATATAAAATTCCCTTTTCAGCTTAGAACTCCTAAATTATTGTCGAAAAAACTTTTAGGACATTGTTAGAATGTAATGAGGGGTCTATTATATTGTAGTGGGCTATGATAGGATTATGGGAATTAAGTCTTATTGAGAGAGTTAAGACTATAATTAAATGGGATTAAATAATAATGTAATTAATTCGCGAGAATGAGAATGTAATTACGGGAAAGCGTGAGTTAGCTTATGGTATGGACCAGTAGCGTAAGGAAGTCTTAGAATTTAAAATGAACCAAGGAGTAAGTAGGACCCTTAGTGTGACGACCCGGATGTGAAAATCATGCTTACCGTATGGGATGGGGATAATGTGTTATTAGAATATATAATGTTAAGTTATTGTGTTTACTCTAATCCTACCTTCATAACTTATGAAATATTGAGTTAGTCACAAACACAAATTTGTGAAGTCTTCGGTAGGAATGTTAAAGTTCGGGAGTAGTTTTGCACACTATAATATGATAATTGACTTAGAGAGAAAACTATATAGTTGTAGATGTATGAGTTAAGTTTGTAACACAACAAACGGTGTGTAAAACAAAGGTCCGAGGAAGGAGTTATGCTGAAATTACGAATAGGGGTAAAGTGGTCATTTAGCTTCAAAGGATATTTTGTTTATATAGCGACACATGTCATATTTTGACTGGACCAAGGGGAGGTGACTTATGCCGACTTTAAAACCTTGAAATTATCTCCTCCTTCATCCAAAATCATACATGAGAGAGTTTGGCTTGAGGGGAGAGAATCGGGAAGCTCGGGAAGTAGAAAGTGAGGAGAAAATTTGAGAAAAATCCGTAAGAAAATTATGAAAAAGTCCCTAAGATAATTCTATGCATAAATCTTGTTATAAGTTTGGTATTATTGACTGAAATGATAGAAATCATTTACTGTTTATTGAAATTCCATGACTTGGTGTATATGTACGGATAGATGCAAGTTTAAGCAAAGTTGAACGTGTAAATCATGTATATTACATTGATTGGAAATCTTGTGTATTCAAACTCCTATAACTTTTTGTGAAATGGTCTGAAATTCAATTATTCACAAAGGTGTAAGTATGCACACAAGGTGTTCGATGGTTTCTTGACAGAGCAAATGAAGCTTAGAAATTATGAAACTTTAATTTTCTATTGTTAAATATGTTTATGGACGTTGGGTGAAATATCAAAGGAAGTTATGATGCACAAAAATTATGAAAATTCTTCGAAGTTGACTGAACGATAAAAGAGTCTATTGGGCAGATTTGATTTCAAATAAAGAAATGAACTCATCTTGCTCTAGGAAACTCGAAATGGTGTGTTGTCTTTTATATTGAGAACCTAATATGATAAGAATTGGATTACCAAGAAGAAATTAAAGTATGTTTGGGCTATGGATTGGATATGTTAAATATTTTAACATGAAATTGGATGAGAATTCATTTATGATAAATGATGAGAATGGGATGATATGATGCTTATGAATTCGGTTAATGTTAAGTTATTATTTGGATTGTTAATATCCTTATGATGATACTAATATTTTAAGACTTTATATGTCAAAGGGAAGAAGAACTGATTAAATAAGTGCTAGACAAAGGCAAGGTAAAAACACATGAAGTGGCCAAGGTGAGTGTACTCACTGTAAAAAGATGTATTATACATGGCTATGGAGATGGTCTTAATATCACTCACGGGTTAGATGTATTACACATGGTTATGGATACAATTTTAATATCACTCACGGATAAAATGTATTATGCATGGTTACGAATATGATCAGAATAATATTGATTATGAATTTGTTCATTTCGATTTACCGAAATGGGAGGTTACTCCCCGACCCGAAATGGGGGAGATTTGTCTATTAAAGACAAGGGGTTATTCCTCGACCAGGAATGGGGGATAATTGTCTATTGTAGATAGGATATGTGAATCACGATTCGAATAAGTTGGTCATTCTTTATGAATGAGCCACATAAGTATATGATTGGTCATTCTTTATGAATGAGCCAGATAAGTATGTAATTGGTCATTCGTTATGAATGAGCCGGATAAATATATAATTGGTAACTCTTTATGAGTGAACTGGATAAGTAATACATAATTATGAATGGGTCGGATAAGTATACATAAATTACCACATGGATTTGATTTATTGCATTTAATTATATGCAATAGTTTAGTAGTGATGCATTCACTGGGCTATTTTGCTCACGGTTACTATGGTTATGTGTTTCAGGTAACGTGATGTCACTGCCAAATCTAGGAGGTCGGGTTGGGTTGTCAAAGGATGCATAAAACCATAATTTTGGTCAAATGAAAAAGGGGCAATTTAATCCTACTTATCCTTTAAGAAAGTTTAAATAAGCATAATTACTTTTAAAATTATGAAATGTTCTAGTTTTATTGCTTCATGTTAATAATTGAAAAAGGATACTCGGGTTTATGGTTTGATTAAGGTAATTATTATTTAACTTAGTTTGACTTTCAAACTTAATTATAAGTAACTAGGTTGGGGTGTGTCAATTTTGGTATCAGAGCCTAGGTTTTAGAGTTTCTGGGGTGAGTAGCGCCTAGATTTGGCAGTGGAAGTAGAAATTATTTTGAGTTATAAGCAAATTGGATTTATTGACAAACATCTGTTAGTTATGCATATATATTGTTGTATGGGATATTAAATGTAAGGATCTTGCAGGAAAGTAAATGAGATGTTAAGGTTTATTCGGGGATGACAACAAATATAGGTATTTTTATATGAATCATTGCATTATTTTATTTGTGGTATGGACAAACATGTCATTGAAAGAAAATTTTTAAATTCAAAATGTGGTATACGAATACAGTGAAGTATTAAAAGTAATCTCTTCTTATAATGGAATATGTAGACTTGAGTTGTGTCACTTATTATGCCGTGGTTTGGTGTGTGCCCATTTATGTGGGAGAGTGAGGTACGGGAAACCATATTCCGTTAAAGGATGGGATGGTAAATTGTTAGAGTGTGAATAAAATGAAGATTCACGTGGTAAAGGTAAAGTGAGAAAATGAATAGTTATGTATATGTTTAAATTTAATATGTGAAATGGTCTGAAATTCAATTACTAGTCAATATATCACAATTGATCCGAATATGGGTTTATACTGAATTATGATAAGTAGAAGAAAAGAGTAATAAGAGTTGAGATGTATTTTTTTAATAGTATGCGTATATGTTGTGAATATTACTCATGGGATGTTTTGAAATGATTATATGAATAGCAAAGTTGAGATGAAGTGTTAAAGAGTTGGAAGTTTAAAAATATTGGAGAGCCCTTTTAAGAGTATGTGTTGTGTATGAGTATAGGAAAGATGCTAATCGGGTTTGAATATCGACAACTGGTTTGGGTGGATATTGGGTTATGTTTGTCATTGTACGTACGTGTTATCACTAAGAGTATGACATATAATGAATATGATTGACATTATACGGAGTAACCAAGAAGTATATCAAAGGATAAGGTGTTGTGTGAGATACCGTAAGGGGATATGTCAACGTATTTGTCTAGGTTATTTGAAAGAAATATGACATATAGTAGCTAGAGAAGTATTACGGGGTTGGTAAGTATGGTTAAAGTTTTAAGTGGTGATGGTAAGTTTAACTTCCATGTTACAAAACGTGTACGATGAGTGTATTAATGATATTGCATAAGAATATCATGTTAATAAACATTGGGATAAGATTATGATTGTAAAGTTATTGTGTTGGATAAATGACTTATTAAGGTCATTGTATGCTTAGTTAAAGAACAATCAAATGATACTGAAAAAGGGAATATAGTGAGAAGTTAGATTGAGTTCATAGTACGTGACTGCATAATATACATTAAGGTGAATATGAAATCTTGGTTAAGAATAAACATTGAGTGAATGATTGTTCAGTTTCGATATATGAATAGTAGTGAGGATATAATTAAATTAAGAAATTTTAAGGATGATATTTAACGTACTCTTAAACTTCAGAAACAATACAGAAAGTAGTTAAGGTCAAACACATGTATTTGGTGTTGAATGGAAGATGAGAAGATGGCATATAATAAGATAGTCTTGTAATATGATATTTATGAATTGGAATATTGAATGGAAGTTGGAGAAAGGAAATATAAGAAGTTAGTCTTTTAATCAAATATTTATTATTTGAAATATTACACAACAATAAGGATGGACTATAGGAATGAAGGTATGGAGTAATATATGAGTTGGGAATTGACTTCCATTTATAAGAAATCAATAGATGGTTATCCTTACGTGTAAGTGATAAATAAAATGAAGATGATATGAGAGAAGATTTGTCATAAATGAGGAAATACTATACCAAATTGGTTGGTAAGTGAAATTCCTCCTAAATTTCGGGGACAAAATTTTGTAAGGGGAAAAGGTTGTGACGACCCGGATATGATTATGATAAACCATGTTTAAATTATGCTTACCGTATGGGATGAGGATAATGTGTTATTATAATATATAATGTTAATTTATTGTGTTTAGTCTAATCCTACCTTCATAACTTATGAAATATTGAATTGGTCACAAACACATATTTGTGAAGTCTTCGGTAGGAATATTAAAGTTCGGGACTAGTTTTGTACACTATAATATGATAATTGACTTAGAGAGAAAACTATATAGTTGTATATATATGAGTTAAGTTTTTAACACAACAAACGGTGTGTAAAACAAAGGTCTGAGGAAGGAGTTATGCTGAAATTACGAATAGGGGGTAAAGTGGTCTTTTAGCTTCAAATGATATTTTGTTTATATGGCGACACATGTCATATTTTGACTGGACCAAGGGGAGGTGACTTATGGTGACTTTAAAACCTTGAAATTATCTCCTCCTTCATCCAAAATCATATATTAGAGAGTTATCTTGAGGAGAGAGAAACGGGAAGCTCGGGAAGTAGAAAGTGAGGAGAAAATTGAGAAAAATCTGTCGAAATTTATGAAAAAGTCCCTAAGGTAATTCTATGCATAAATCTTGTTATTATTTTGGTATTATTGATTGAAATGATAGAAATCATTTATTGTTTATTGAAATTTCATGACTTGGTGTATATGTACGGATAGATGCAAGTTTAAGCAAAGTTGAACGTGTAAATCATGTACATTGCTTTGATTGGAAACCTTGTGTATTCAAACTCCTATAACTTTTTGTATATTTATTGGAATTGAATAATTCAATCCAGATATGAAAATATACTCATATATGTATAACATACCCGAATAATATGCAAAAATACCAAGAAATGAATCTTTGATGAGCGTTTGAAGTTCATGTATCAAATCTGCCCCAAAGGTGTAAGTATGCACACCAGGTGTTCGATGGTTTCTTGACAGAGAAAATGAAGCTTAGAAATTATGAAACTTTAATTTTGTATTGTTAAATATGTTTATGGATGTTGGGTGGAATATCAAAGGAAGTTATGATGCATAAAAATTAGGAAAATTCTTCGAAGATGACTGAACGATAAAAGAGTCTATTGGGAAGATTTGATTTGTAATAAAGAAATGAACACATCTTGCTCTAGGAAACTTGAAATGGTGTGTTGTATTTTATATTGGTAACCTAATATGATAAGAATTGGATTACCAAGAAGAAATTAAAGTATGTTTGGGCTATGGATTGGATATGTTAAATATTTAAACATGAAATTAGATGACAATTCATTTATGATAAATTATGAGAATGGGATGATATGATGCTTATGAATTCGGTTAAGGGTAAGTTATTATTTGGATTGTTAATATCCTTATGATGATACTAATAATTTAGGACTTCATATGTCAAAGGGAAGAAGAACCGATTAAACAAGTGCTAGACAAAGGCAAGGGAAAAACACATGAAGTGGCCAAGGTGAGTGTACTCACTGTAAAAAGATGTATTATACATGGCTATGGATATGATCGGAATATCACTCACGGGTAAGATGTATTACACATGGTTATGGATACAATTTGAATATCACTCACGGGTAAAATGTATTATGCATGGTTATGGATACGATCGGAATATCACTCACTGGTAAGATGTATTATACATGGTTACGAATATGATCAGAATAATATTGATTATGAATTTGTTCATTTCGATTTTTCGAAATGGGAGGTTACTCCCCGACCCATAATGGGGGAGATTTGTCTATTAAAGACAAGGGGTTACTCCTCAACCAGGAATGGGGGATAATTGTCTATTGCAGATAGGATATGTGAATCATGATTCGGATAAGTTGGTCATTCTTTATGAATGAGCAACATAAGTATATGATTGGTCATTCTTTATGAATGAGCCAGATAAGTATGTAATTGGTCATTCGTTATGAATGAACTGGATAAGTATAAAATTGGTAACTCTTTATGAATGAACTGGATAAGTAATACATAATTCTGAATGGGTCGGATAAGTATACATAAATCACCACATGGATTTGATTTATTGCATTTAATTATATGCAATAGTTTAGTAGTGATGCATTCACTGGGCTATTTTGCTCATGGATACTATGGTTGTGTTTCAGGTAACGTGATGTCGCTACGAAATCTAGGAGGTCGGGTTGGGTTATCAAAGGATGCAAAGAACCATAATTTTGAACAAATGAAAAAGGGGTAATTTAATCCTACTTATCCTTTAAGCAAGTTTGAATAAGCATAATTACTTTTAAAATTATGAAAGGTTCTAGTTTTATTGCTTCATGTTAATAATTGAAAAAGGATACTCAGGTTTATGGTTTTATTATGGTAATTATGATTTGACTCACTTTGACTTTCAAACTTAATTATAAGTAACTAGGTTGGGGTGTGTCAACTTTGGTATCAGAGCCTAGGTTTTAAAGGTTCTGGGGTGAGTAGCGCCTAGATTTGGCAGTGGAAGTAGAAATTATTTTGAGTTATAAACAAATTGGATTTATTGACAAACATCTGTTAGTTATACATATATATTATTGTATGGTATATGAAATGTAAGGATCTTGGAGTAAAGGAAATGAGTTGTTAAGGTTTATTCGGGGATGACAGCGAATATAGGTATTTTTATATGAATAATTGCATTATGTTATTTATGGTATGGGCAAACATGTCATTGAAAGAAAATTTTTAAAGGAAAAATGTGGTATACGAAAACTGTGAAGTATTAAAGGTAATCTCTTCTTATATTGGAATATGTAGACTTGAGTTGTGTCACTTATTAAGCCGTGATTTGGTGTGTGCCCGTTTATGTGGGAGAGTGAGGTACGGGAAACCATATTCCGTTAAAGGATGAGATGGTAAATTATTATAGTGTGAATAAAATGAAGATTCACATGGTAAAGGTGAAGTGAGAACATGAATAGTTATATATATGTTTAAATTTAATATGTGAAATGGTCTGAAATTCAATTACTAGTCAATATATCACAATTGATCCGAATATGGGTTTATAGTGAATTATGATAAGTAGAAGAAAAGAGTAATAAGAGTTGAGATGTATTTTTTTAATAGTATGCGTATATGTAGTGAATATTACTTCTGGGATGTTTTGAAATGCTTATATGAATAGCAGAGTTGAGATGAAGTGTTAAAGAGTTGGAAGTTTAAAAATATTGGAGATCCCTTTTAAGAGTATGTGTTGCGTATGAGTATAGGAAAGATGCTAATCGAGTTTGAATATCGACAACTGGTTTGGGTGGATATTGGGTTATGTTTGTCATTGTCGTACGTGTTATCACTAAGAGTATGACATATAATGAATACGATTGACATTATACGGAGTAACGAAGAAGTATATCAAAGGATAATGTGCAATGTGAGATACCTTAAGGGGGTATGTCAACGTATTTGTCTAGGTTATTTGAAAGAAATATGACATATAGTAGCTAGATAAGTATTACGGGGTTGGTAAGTATGGTTAAAGTTTTAAGTGGTGATTGTAAGTTTAACTTCCATGTTACAAAACGTGTTGGATGAGTGTATTAATAATATTGCATAAGAATATCATGTTAATAAACATTGGGATAAGATTATGATTGTAAAGTTATTGTGTTGGATAAATGACTTATTAAGGTCATTGTATGCTTATTTAAAGAACAATTAAATGATACTGAAAAAGGGAATATAGTGAGAAGTTATATTGAGTTCATAGTGCGTGACTGCATAATATACATGAAGGTTAATATTGAGTGAATGATTGTTCAGTTTTGATATATGAATAGTAGTGAGGATATATTTAAATTAAGAAATTGTAAGGATGATATTTAACATACTCTTAAACTTCAGAAACAATACAGAAAGTAGTTAAGGTCAAACACATGTAATTGGTGTTGAATGGAAGATGAGAAGATGGCATATAATAAGCTAGTCTTGTAATATGATATTTATGAATTGAAATATTGAATGGAAGTTGGAGAAAGGAAATATAAGACGTTAGTCTTGTAATAAAATATTTATTATTTGAAATATTACACAATAATAAGGATGGACCATAGAAATGAAGGTATGAAGTAATACATGAGTTGGGAATTGACTTCCATTTATAAGAAATCATTAAATGATTATCCTTACATGTAAGTGATAAATAAAATGAAGATGATATGAGAGAAGGTTTTTCAGAAATGAGGAAATACTATTCCAAATTGGTTGGTAAGTGAAATTCCTCCTAAATTTCGGGGACGAAATTTTTTAAGGGGGAAGGTTGTGACGACCCGGATATGATTATGATAAACCATGTTTAAATCATGCTTACCGTATGGGATGATGATAATGTGTTATTAGAATATATAATGTTAAGTTACTGTGTTTAGTCTAATCCTACCTTCATAACTTATGAAATGTTGAATTAGTCACAAACACAAATTTGTGAAATCTTCGGTGGGAATGTTCAAGTTCGGGACTAGTTTTGGACACTATAATATGATAATTGACTTAGAGAGAAAACTATATAGTTGTATATATATGAGTTAAGTTTGTAAAACAACAAACGGTGTGTAAAACAAAGGTCCGAGGAAAGAGTTATGATGAAATTACGAATAGGGTGTAAAGTGGTCATTTAGCTTTAAAGGATATTTTGTTTATATGGCGACACATGTCATATTTTGACTGGACCAAGGGGAGGTGACTTATGACGACTTTAAAACCTTAAAATTATCTCCTCCTTCATCCAAAATCATACATGATAGAATTTGGCTTGAGGAGAGAGAATCGGGAAGCTCGGGAAGTAGAAAGTGAGGAGAAAAATTGAGAAAACTCCGTAGGAAATTATGAAAAACTCCCTAAGGTAATTCAATGCATAAATCTTGTTATTATTTTAGTATTATTGATTTAAATGACAGAAATTATTTATTTTTTATTGAAATTTCATGACTTGGTGTATATGTACGGATAGATGCAAGTTCAAGCACAGTTGAGCGTGTAAATCATGTATACTGCTTTGATTGGAAACCTTGTGTATTCAAACTCCTATAACTTTTTGTATATTTATTGGAGTTGAATAATTACAGGTGTATATGAAAATATAGTCATATATGTATAACATATACAAATATTATGCAAAAATACCAAGAAATTAATCTTTGGTGATCGTTTGAAGTTCATGTATCAAATCTGCCCCAAACGTGTAAGTATGCACACCAGGTGTTCGACGTTTTTCTTGACATAGCAAATGAACCTTAAAAATTATGAAAATTTAATTTTATATTGTTAAATATGTTTATGGATGTTGGGTGAAATGCCAAAGGAAGTTATGATGCATAAAAAGTATGAAAATTCTTCGAAGTTGACTGAACGATAAAAGAGTCTATAGGGCAGATTTGATTTGTAATAAAGAAATGAACGCATCTTGCTCTAGGAAACTTGAAATGGTGTATTGTCTTTTATATTGGGAACCTAATATTATAAGAATTGGATTACCAAGAAGAAATTAAAGTATGTTTGGGCTATGGATTGGATATTTTAAATATTTTAACATGAAATTATATGAGAATTCCTTTATTATAAATGATGAGAATGGGAGGATATGATGCTTATGAATTCGGTTAAGGTTAAGTTATTATTTGGATTGTTAATATAATTATGATGATACTAATATTTTAAGACTTTATATGTCAAAGGGAAGAAGAAACGATTAAACAATTCTAGACAAAGGCAAGGAAAAACAAATAAAGTGGCCAAGATGAGTGTACTCACTGTAAAAAGATGTATTATAAATGGCTATGGAGATGATTTGAATATCACTCACGAGTAAGATTTATTACACATGGTTATGGATAAGATTTGAACATCACTCACGGGTAAATTGTATTACGCATGGTTATGGATACGATCGGAATATCACTCACTGGTAAGATGTATTATACATAGTTACGGATATGATCAGAATAATATTGATTATGAATTTGTTCATTTCGGTTTACCAAAATGGGAGGTTACTCCCTGACCCGGAATGGGGGAGATTTGTATATTAAAGACAAGGGGTTACTCCTCGACCAGGAATGGGGGAGAATTGTCTATTGCAGACAGGATATTTGAATCATGATTCGGATAAGTTGGTCATTCTTTATGAATGAACCAGATAAGTGTACGATTGGTCATTCTATATGAATGAGCCAGATAAGTATGTAATTGGTCATTCGTTATGAATGAGCCGGATAAGTATATAATTGGTGAATAAACTGGATAAGTAATACATAATTATGAATGGGTCGGATAAGTATACATGAATTACCACATGGATATGATTTATTGCATTTAATTATATGCAATAGTTTAGTAGTGATGCATTCACTGGGCTATTTTTCTCACGGTTACTATGGTTATGTGTTTAAGGTAATGTGATGTCACTACCAAATCTAGGAGGTCGGGTTGGGTTATCAAAGGATGCATAAAACCATAATTTTGTGATCCAACACTTCTATAATCATTCCAAACCCCTTGGAATCATAAAGATCGCTTTACCAAATCAATAAGAATTCTTCTAAGAGGAAACGTTTTGTAGAGAGAAATTTCTATTGCTAATTTGTGGAACTGTAGTTTCACTGGTGAAGAAGAAAAAGCTAATCGATTGATACCGAGGATAGATTGTTATTCGTGATGACTCTAGATTGAGTCGTATTTTATTGAAGGTATTGAAGACTCTACACATCTCATTTAGTTGTTCTAAGTTTTTGTAAGTTGATTGTCTATCAAATCATTTGATAGTGCTGAATATTTGGTTTTGCACTTTTTAGGGATTTTTCCTCATTTTTACATAATTTCTTGCATGCTTGGTTGATAATTAAAAAATTAGATTTCACATCATATGCACACCTAATTTAATCAAAGATAAAATTTGGAGTTTTGTGTGCCAATTTATTATATAAATTAATCTATTGAATCACTTGTATTTTTAAAAAATGCGGTTAAAAGGTTGAAATATTCACATTTGCGAGCTGGTGTGGGATTTTGGTATGGTTTCACATATTTATGGGAGTGCCCATATGTTTTGGGAATTTTAGGATTTTGTCCTCTCAAAGTTAGGATTTCGCTCCTTATGATTTCGAGAGGCCGGTGGGTGTAAAAATGGAGCTCGATTAGGGATTGGGGTATCCACATAGGCGGTTGATAGGGAGTGTGCCTATAAGGATACTCTTCGTCAAAATTTGGGTTGATATGGGAGTGACTATATTTCTATTTGGGGGGCATAACATGCATGGAACTCTTTTTATCGGTGAAAAGTATAATTTCAAGGTTTTGGGGAAAATTGGGGGCTATAACTCTATGGCTAAATTTTTAATCGTGCGGTTATTCTTTGAGAGTCAAAGGTCAGTTTAATGATGAGTCATAACTGTAGAACTAAATTTTGATTGCACAGTTAAAATGTTCGGCTAGTTTCTTCTTCCTCTCTTCTCTTCTTCATTTCTCTTCCTTCGTTTCTGCCATTGTAAAGCAACCAAGTTTTTGAGTTTCTTATACTTTTCTAACAAAAAGATGGATTTAAATACCAACTTTTTTTACGGTGAGTATGTTCATGATATTGACTTGAACTAAGATTTGTGCCACCCCTCCTTTTGGACGAGGCAGATAAAGATACTTTGTTATGGGAGTGCAATCTTTATCATGCTCTAGGGGACATCCTACTGGTTTCCCATGGGTATGTCGATGTTTCCCTTTTAGTTTGTTACATTCAGTGTATATATTTTTTTGTGTACACATATGTATGTTTATACTATTATTGGTTTTCATTTTGTATGTATGTAAACTAGATGGCGAAACGCCACGTTTTGAAAAATTCCCATGCCTTTAGAAATCTTAGCTTATAATAAAAGGACACTAATATAAGTGGGGTATATATATATAAATAATGAGAGGCCTGACTTATGTTCATTTTATCTTTTAGATTTTTTAAATGGGTGCAATGTTACGCATTGATGTATAAGAGGATAACTATGTTTTATCCGCATAATAAGAGCTATATTTTGGAGAATTTATTTGTTCATAAATTCTTTAACCCACTTTATTCGTGATATTTAAAAAAGGAAAAAAATTGGTTTATATGGTCATAATTATGGAGGTGAGAAATAGTTTTTCCATGAAAGTTAAATTACCTTATGACTGGTTAATCTTTATTATATAATGAGAATTAAAAAGATAGATTAATTCTTGGCAATTTATAATAATAAGACTGAGATAACATGATTTTTAAAACTTTCACGACCCATTAATCTATTTAGTAAATTGAAAATTAATGAAAGATAGTTTTGTTAAGAAAAAAAACTGGGGATTGACATAAAATGCGGAAGAATTTCATCCGTTTTTCATCTTTGATTAATCATGCATTGAAAAGAAAAGAATAAGTAGGTTTAAGGATTAAACTCAGGGTTTCAAGAATTCGTACTGTAGAGAATCTTGTTGTGATTCGTATGAGGAGACAAAGGTAGATGAGGATGGAATCATTGCTTCCCTCCAACGTATCCGGAAAAACTTGATAAATTCTTTTGTACGCTAGGATCTTCTAGTGTATGATCCTCCCTAAAGTCAGGTAGCTTGGTGGACACCTTTTCAGATGAAAACCTTTGCTAACACTTGAGATATGGTGGTCTCTCTCTATCCATCTTCACCAAAAAAGTGTGTGACACCCCACCCAATTAAATATCGGGTGATCAGTACTTTATTAAATTTAAAACAGAATATCAGGTTGGTTCATTCTTAGCATCATTATCGAAAAATATTTTTTTTTATTAATCACCTAATAATTAATTAATCTAGTGTCAAAACATTTTACCCAATAATTAATGTCAATTAATTTAAACCATTTAACACATTCACCATTTTATTGAATAAACAAATAATGAATAAAACATCATCTTACCTGAATATAATAAAACTAGAATAATCATCGCAGTTAAACAAAATCCAAACCATCAAGCGTAATAATACTAAATCCAACTGCAACTGATATACTGAAATGAAATGAGTATAATATATCTCTGACAGAAATAAAATGAGGATTGACGACACATGCCCTAATTGAGAAGTCTAAATCAAAGATCTGAAATCATAGATGTGGAGGCGTCAAAATACGAGGACCTGCAACTCCCACAATAGTTGCAACATGTCAAAAGAATCCCACAGTCTAAGCATGGCGTCCCTGTGGCTGGACACCTAAAATAGATTGTACAAGACACACTACACCAAAAACAGCAATCTAGCACGATTTTGAACTGTGCTAAATCAAATTTGGCACGATTTTGAACTGTGCCAGAATCAGGTGTTCCAAAATGATCATTTTTTTCTAGCACGGTTTAAAAGTGTGTCAGATTTGACCAAATAGAAACACTTCTGGCACACTTTTAAACTGTGCCAGAATTTGATATTTCTGGCACACTTTTGGCACAATTTTGAACTGTGTCAGATTGAGTACATTTTGATACACTTTTGGCACAGTCAAAATCGTACCAAAATTTGGTATGTTTTTGGCTCGGTTTTAACCCATCCCAGATTTTTGGATTATTAAAAAAAATTAATAATAATACCCCAAAAAAATCGGCAATATTTCCACTATTTTCGTACATTTATCAACTTGCTAATTTGAAACTTATTTTACCATAACAAAAATTCAATAATAATACAAAGCTCGCACGTAAAAAAATAATACAATAATACAAATAGTGTGCAATAACACAAATATATATTTAGGCAATAAGCCTAATAAAAATTAATGTCTTATATTACATTAATAGAAAATTCATCTCAATACATATGAAATATGAAAATCATCTCAATACATGATGTAATTTGGGAAACCTTTATTAAATATATATCAAATACAACAAGCATTTTTAGATACATCAATTAAATGGTCTTTGATTAGGCATGCGGCCTACATGGAGAGTATGACGGATTTTCCCACAAGGCGAAAACACCTCCTCACCACGCAACGTCCGAGTATTATCCTACAAAAAGCAAATAAGAAAAGATAGTAATCGATTAACGCTATATAGTCATAACCATATAAATTATGTCTTTTTTTTATTAAACTAATGTTTTGTTTAATTATTGTCTTAACATTTATAAACCTGACACTTCGGTGGTGTTTCCATAGCATTCAAATCTACGATACAGAATTTGTAGTTGGTTGGAGTGATTAATGAAACCATAAAGAATACGCACAAAAAGGAGTCTCTCTCATCCTTAGTTTATGGAATCGTAAAGTTAAAAAATGAAAAAATCTACGGTGGTGAAAAGAATTATTCAGATTTGATAAAGAATTGTTCAGATTTCTTGATAAAGGGATACAACGAAAACTAAGAGCACAATGAGGTACCAATCCCAACTCATGAGGGGATTGATATGATGCATGTCTAGAAATTCAAATCATTAATCTCATCAAACAAATGGAAATAGTCACGTGGCTATCAACATAAATAACAATGTGAAAAATCAAGGTCACGTTCATTATTCCAATTGTAGCCATGGAAAAACCAATTCGGTTCCGCGTTAGGTTTGGGTCTCGGACTTGCTCGAAACACTGCCCATTATGTGATTGCATCTTCGTGATGTTTAACGTTGTTATACCTGTGGAGTTTCAATTAAAAGTGTTACTATGTTTTGTACGCGTTTATTCTTATAAGTACACATTCGGTTTATGGAATAATTCAATTAATTGTTTCTTAAAAAGAACTAATTATAAAATAGGATATTAGGCCAACCTGATCTTCTTTAACTCCTCAAGATCATCACTGAGTTTCATTTCCAGTGCATTTAATGTCGCATGGGAATACTTGCCATCCTTGTAATCCTTCTTCCTGTTTAGAAACCAGTCGAGAATTTTAAACTGGAGCGGATTCTCAACAATCACCATCAAACTATCAATCTCTGCGCTTGAAAGTTCACCATCCCTACAAGTCATCCAATCGGACAAAATTTAGACAACCCCCAACGTAATTGATAAAACACAAACCAAATAGCTCAAAACCAATAAATAATATCTTCAAGACTGTAACTTGAATTTTGTAGAAAATGTCGTGCTCGACTCTTGTTCGTTAGTTTAGATGCTTGTTCAAGCTCGGCTCATAAAATCAAAGAGCTAAACTTTTTTTTAACACAATTAACAAAATAGACTGTAATTTCATTCAATAATTATCTGAGTGCAAAATGAAAGAAAATGTCAATATAAAAGAAATGTGGAATTGTATCTTTATAGTTTGTGGCCTTTATGAAACATATCAGTGGGCTGCACTAATAGAATTTGAATCATGCTATTAGATAGTTCTTTATCTCTAATTGGATCATGCTTGGATTCAATGCCAATTTCATTACCCTCATTACTAAGAAGTTTAAGATTGATATGCCAAAACACTTTAGAACTATTTGCGATGTGAAGGGGTGTTTGCAATCGAAGTGATAATTTAGCAGTTTTTTAATTTATTTTATTTCAAATTTTACCCCAAATGCAAATGGGCATAGATAAGCCTACAGGGGAGAGAAATTTTGTACCTAAAGGCCAAAATTGTTGGGATTGCAGTGATGGATTCCTTCTTCAATTGAATTAATCCTAATGACGGGTAAAATGTGCCCAAATGGTCCCTCCCATGCGATCCTCATGTCAGACTGAACATTAGCCAATAATTATGAGCTTATATTAAGGTCTAATGTCACAACAATTGAACGAAATAATAAAATTAAACACAAATGACAACCAATTCCAGTGCATATAATTGCATCAAAAGCACGAATTACATCACCAAACAACAACAATGAGCTTATAATTTGTAGTAAAATACACTATTCATGTTTGTCTGTGTAACAAATAAAGAGCCGGCAGGTGGTTACCATTAAAAATTAAGTTTCACTGAAATTTTTCATACACTCGAACCAATTAATAGTTGATCATTATTCAATTTACTCAACCTCGGCATAATCTTACAAAAATTGCATAGTTTTTTTTATGTGTGAGCCAACATAATACTTGGAACGATTCACATTCTTTAAACTATTATATAATAGTTTATATAACTGTTATATAACAGTTTATAGAACTGTTATATAAATTGTTACATAACGGTTTATATAACAGTGATATAAATTGATATATCTCAATTAAGAGTTGAGTTGTTAGGTATTGCTTAAACAATGAATATCATGCTTTCCAAAAATATCTAATTTCTAGTTTCATTAAATAAAATGTTATAAACATCACTATTAATAACTTTAAAAACTTTATCTTAAGCTCCCTACCTCTCCCTCATTTAAACTTTTCAATACTCCTATCGGTTTCCCCGTTGTTACTCATTTAGACTATAATGATTTATTATTATGTTTTCTGCAAGCAACATGAATTCAATTAAGTAGATTCTCTTCCAAATCTTCTTAGGATATAGTTAAAAAGCAACACCCAAAATCTTGGTCTAATTCCTATATATGGAAATAATGTATTCTAATCAATATTTCTATTTTCATACGGAGACTCCTAATGTGGTGATATGTTTATCATGTGGTGGCGGCTTATAGATCACACAGTGAAGGGTTCTCACATGAAGGTTATTCCATCCATGATATGTTAGTGCATTGGATTGCTAGGAATAAAGCCAAATATGAGGGCATCAGTATTTTTTTCGCTAAATTTATTAATCACATATACTACCTTCTCCGGTCCCATAGAGTGCTATATAGTAATGTTAGGGAAAATCTATTGAAGTAGAATCAAAATAAAAATAAGGTTACCTTTCCAAAATGTATCCCTACAACTGATTTTAAGCTCAAAGTTAATGTGGATGGTTGCTCTTAGCATAATCCATAACCTAGTCGAAAGGGGGGGGTGTATTGAGACATGCTAAGGGTCATTTCCTCATAGATTTTACTCAATTCTTTAGAGAAGGTTCCAACATTCAATCTTAAGCTAAAGTTATCAATATTGAAATTCAAGTGTAGGGAGATATTACAATGTATTCAGTATCGAATTTGACTACAAAGTATTGATGGATATTTTGAATCAAAAAATTACATTCCCTTGGTCCATTAGAGTCACTAGTTAGAAGATTGGAAAGACATCCCGCAGTTTTGACATCAAATTTAATCACATCTTGGGAGGAGAACAAAATAACTGATTTTTTGGCAAACTTTGGATATAAACACAAGTATTTATAAATCTCATATGGCATAGACTCTTTTTCAAAAGCGATTAAAGGTTTATTGAAGATGGAGCAATTGGGATTTTCGAAATTCATATTTAGATAAAGTTTATGATGGTTTTGTTTCAATTGTATAGGTTTTGTATTGAGTTATATTTGTAAAGGTTTTAATATGGGCTTTAGCCAGATTAGTTTGATGTTGAAAGAAGTATTGATGATAATTTTTTTAACAACATCAATGGGTAATGCATACTAGCGGGAA
This sequence comes from Sambucus nigra, assembly GCA_949130495.1. Classification (NCBI taxonomy): domain Eukaryota; kingdom Viridiplantae; phylum Streptophyta; class Magnoliopsida; order Dipsacales; family Adoxaceae; genus Sambucus; species Sambucus nigra. The sequence continues at coordinate 806,028,397 of OX422208.1, forward strand.
AATCTTATAAATAATCCTTAACGATGGATTATGAAGGCAATTTTGAGGGGATCGGCAACATTCAATCCTTGACGAGTTCGTCCTTACAGGGACACTTAAACCAAATGTTATCACGATGGATTTATTCATGTGACCAAACATAAAAGAGGAAATGAGAGCTAGAATCTCTCATACTTAGTTGTTTTATTCATACAATTTAGACATCACACCACATAATCAGAATCATATTTAAACCAAATGTTATCACAATCATACTTAGCTTCCATTTCAATTCTATTTATGAGATCTAGAATCTTAGCATAAAAACTTGTGTGAATGCTAATAGAAGTAGAAGGTAAAGATTCTAGGAGGGATGAATGGTTCCAAAGCGATTTAAAAAGACAATCATCTCTCATATTGTCTTAAATGAGAGAATATGAATCTTTAAATGTCAAATAACCATTTTTTTAATAAGGACAAATGAGTTGATTATGTGAAGGAAATGAGGGGAGATGAATTTTGTATATCTTCTCATAAATAGTAGGAAACAAATAAGAGAATTCAACTAGAATATTCCATTTCCATTATAGAAAAATTGGTTAACTATAAGTTATAATCCACCACCTTCAAAACAGACGTGAGAGACTCATTCATACCCCCATAGTTGTGAATACATGTAAATAAATAACCAAGTAAAAACTTAGTGCATAAGAAATATGAAATAGAGGTAACGAATTAAATTTAGTTCAAGTAAAACTTTACCTGACCATAAGCAAGAACAGTGTCATTGTATCCTTCTAAACAAACCATCAACAAGAGGAGCAACACACTTGTCAAACATTGAGGATGAGGGAGAATCATCACTCCTCGTGAAATACAAGTATCCAATCACCACATTATATCACGATAATTGCCACAGGACAATAGGCCGCATCACTGTGGCATGGTATTAAATATGTTAGATAGTAAGTTACAGTTTAACAAAGGTAAAGAACACATAAATGAGCAAATACAGAAAGCTTTCATTATAGAGTACCAGTCCTTAAACTCGGGGAGGCGGCGAATGAAAGGCTGGAAGTCATCCGAACCTTTAATTAGCAAGATAGGTCCATCTGTCTAATGAATCTCCTGGTTAATAAGCGGGGACAAAAAAAACCAATTAATAAATTAAGCAAATAGATTCCCAAACCATAACTGACAATGTAGAACCCCTCAACATAGTAAACCCTCAAAACATATATGGATGTTAAAATGACAGTCCCAACCCATTAATGAACAACATGGGGAGTAGTTATATCCAAATAATACTGAAAAATCTTCCACGTGTCATGCCTCCAAATAATATTGAGATAACTAAGGCTTCCATGCTATAAGGTTAAACCCAATAATATAACAACAAATATTGTATCACTTCATGTTTATAAGGACCACCCACAAAACCATGTTACATTATGATTGACTACAATGGTACATCAAAGACAAATAGACATTATTCAGTTGCATTAAACCCAATAAGATTCATCATTTAGTATTAATCTAAGACAAATAGACAACATATAAGTTGATTCACATTTGATCCTTTCGTCAAACACTTAGTGTGTAATAAAGAAATCTCTAAATTTGTCCATCAGTCAAAATATAAATTTTACTATGAAAAAAAATTGATCGTTGAATAACTGTATGTTAATAACATCACTTTTAACTTAAATCAAGTCCATGAATTTGATCAAAACAGTATTCTAAATGATTTGTTCCATATGAGAAGCCATAATCCCAATCCTTGAAATATAACATGGGTTAACATTTCATTTCCTATATCTAGTGTTGTTATAAATCTTGGTTAAAAGGGATAACATTTCAGTTCACTCCATAAAATAGATAAAACTATTAATAAAGGAATACTCATTCAATATTATCCATACCAAGCATAGAAGTTCCTTTGTCCAACTGTTGAACACAGAGTTCTAAATTTTACAGCTCAAAATCTCCTGAAATTTGATGCAAATGACCAATCAATCCTAAAGTAAGTATTTAGCATATAAATATAATTCATATCTGGTTGAAGAGCATGTTGAATGATATATAAATCAAAATTTAACTTCAAATGACCAAAACATAATGCATACTAATTTTTACCTCCCGAGTCAAATGTACAAATCCAATAAAGGTGTTAATCATATTGCTGACTCTAGTATGGTTGGTGTCCATTCTTACCAAAAAACAAAAGGGATTTGGATCTAAAAACGTTTTTGATGTCTACAGATCTAAAAAATGAAATCTAAAAAACAAAATCAAACTACAAGAGTTATCTGTAATCGAAATGAAAAAAGAAATCTAAAAACAAAATCGAAACGAAAAACGAAATAAAAAATGAAGTTGGTATCAACCTGTTTACCTTACGATTGGTTGTATGAAGTAGATCGACGGTCGGTGGTAATAAAAAACGAAGATGGTTGTTGATGAAAATGGTTGGTTGTTGATGAAGAAAATGGATGTGAGAGAGAGAGAGAGAGAGAGAGAGAGAGAGAGAGAGAGAGAGAGAGAGAAGAGAGAGAGAGAGAAAGGGGGGGAGCGACCTATGAGTAAAGAGCGGGGGACCTGTGAAAATAAGAGAGAGGAACGAGCGAGAGACGAGAGCGGGAGACCAAAAGTGAGATTAGTATTTTTTGGCGGGGAATTATATATTTTAGTTAAGTGTACTCAATTCTGGCACACTTTTAAACAGTGCTAAATTTTGGCACTGTTTTAAAGTGTGTCAAATTGTCATTAAACCGTGCCAAAATTTGGCACAGTTTTAAACTGTGCCATATTTTTAATATCAAAGTGTGCCAAAGTGTTATTTTTGGTGTAGTGATAAAAGAGATTTTGCAAGAAACAGGTCAGAGCCCGAGTGAAAAACAGTTTGACACATTTTAGCAAGTAATTTAAATTTCTTACCATATTAATATCACATACATGCTAGTTGTGCGGCCCCTCTCTTGAGCATTCTCACCTCTCAACTAGTGTGCACGCCTAACGTATTGCTTATCCATTCTAGATACTACTATCGCATCTAATAGTTCAACTTCATTAATCTTTAACTCAATTAATTCATAATAACCACCCATATTTCCCACGTACATGTTAATGAAAGTTTTCACATCTTTTATCTTGAATAAGAGTTTCTCACATTTAACATTAAGTGTTCACATACTTAAGTTAAATTAGATTTTAGTATTTATTTTATTTACGAAGTTTTCACACTAGTAAATATCACAGTATATATATATATATACACACACACACACACACACACACACACACACACACATAACCTCGAGCCTCAACTACGATGCAATGCATACTCTGCTATCTAGTCAAGGTACATCTCGTACTCAAACATGGACAATCGGTTGGAAAATATCCCACTAACCTTAAATACAAATCACACTTATTGGAGGCAAACATAGTTCCAGGTCTATGGGCTACGCATATACCTACGCACCCATATAACTGTGAACACTATCATTCTCTCAAATAGCCCGTACCTAGGTTCTATGCTCAGAGGTAGAAAATCTAAAATTCCCCCAATGGTCTCATCAGGATAAGACTTTCATCTTTCAAAAATACCTCCCGTGATAGCAAGTAGCATGGGTATGTCATACACATAGTCAAACATACAATAGGTATTCATAGCACCGATAAATTTATTTCATATGTTCCATACGTAGTATATTGTTATCCCGAATAATCTGCGTATTTATAACTTTCTTCATTATCAAACGCTCCTGAGTATTTCTCATCTCTGAAAGGGTAGCCTTAAGTTTACACATCATAACAGTAGGTAAAGTCCCTATACCCTACTGGTCTAAGCCATCATTTATCTCATATCTCCGAGTCACTAATTCTTCTCTGACGTAAGTATTTTCCCCGACTAATACCAAGTAAGTTTAGCCCTTAATTCCCTATCTCGGGCCCAAGTTCAAAAATCCATCTAGGTTTACTAGTGTCCCATTTTATTCCCATTTTTTTAAAAAATTATGCCCCACTTTTGAATCACAAAAGTTCCCCAAGAGATTATAAACAAAAAGAAAATTTGGCCAAACAAGGCAGCCGAATTGATTCGGCTTTGTCTGAATCGATTTGCCTCTATAGGTCTCGAAAATCTGAAGAATTTGTTCTTCCAGGTTTCCCTTTTGAACACTGACTTTTCATTAGAAAGTTTGTTCGAACGAAAAAGTCGTTCGAACGAGATTTCAGGAGGAAACAGTGTTTAGCAGTTTTTCTCATTTTCCAACCTTTTGTCCCCACTACTTTTTGACAGGTTTTAACCACTCTGGGATGACATTTTCGTAAAGAATTTTCACCTGATTTTGAGAGCTTTTGAGAGAAAAAATAATGTTTAGAAAAGTCCCCTTTTTGTGTTTAATTTAGATGGCCTAAATTCTTCCAAAACACAAAAGTATACACCCTTTTGTTTTGTTTAAAGATTACAAGTTCTTCATATATATATATATATATATATATATATATATATATATATATATATATATATATATATATATATATATATATATATATCTTGCTTGGAGTTGTTTGGCACCGGGTTCTACTCTACCGTTTGAAGAGTTGTTTGGGCTTACTTCTACATCCCTTAAAGAAGAAGACTTGTTTATTGCTGCGGCATTCCCCCTCGGAGAAAGGTTTCGGGTGCGAGTTAAAAGTTGTCCAAATGTTTCATTGGTGGATTCCAAGGTTCCGATGGAGTCCGAGATTGTCGGCTAAGCAGAGGTTGGTACAATAAGACGCATCAGGGGCTTGAAGGAGTCGACTTGTGTAAGTCATCTGTCATGTATTTATAAAATTACATACTTAGTGGACTTAAGGCTAGGGCCGTTAGAGGTTTTTCACATTTGGGTTTTCCTCGTACATCGCGCCACAGTTCTTGACAAATTATGTTATCATATAAACCATCTAAAACGTATGCTTAGGACTAAAAGATAAAATATGGTTTAATTCACTACTCTAGTTTAATTTGGTGCAAAAATTTGTTTGGGTAAATTTTGAATTAATTTAATTCAAGTCATTAATACAATTTGGTAAAATTTGTTTTGGCCTCATGTGAAAAAAATTAATTAATCTTGTTAGTCAAATATTTACGACTTGGGTTGAATTAAATTTGTAGTTAAGAAAAATTCACATATTTGTTCTAGATTAATTTTAGTTTCGAAGAAATTAAAATTCAATATTTTAATTGTGAATTTGGATAAGATAACTTTTTATTAGTTGTTTAATTTAAATTCGCTTTGAGTTTAGTTTAATTTTAATTTGAAAGAAATTAAAATTTGTTGTTTGTGTGTGTTGGGTTGAACCATCCTATTCCGCACTTTTAGGAAATTATTTTTTAAAAATTTAAATTGGGGGTCTACGTTTTTATCAATTGGCATCAGAGCCGAAAGTCGGAGCGTTAATTTATTGCGTTAAGGTCCTTTTAGAATTTTGTTATTAAAAATGGAATTTTCTCCATTCTCAAAATTCCTGTTTTCGTTGGTTCCAATTACGCATATAGGAAAGCGCGTATGAAATCGGCACTAAATTCTATCGATCAGAAGATTCGATTGTCAGTTGTTAACGGGTGGTCCCCACCCACATGTTTGAAAGAAAATGAGTGTGTCCCCAAATCCGTAGATAGATGGAGTGAGAATGAATTTAAACTTAATAATTTTAATTTCCAAGGATTAAATTATTTGTTTAGTGAGGTCACATCGGATGAATTCCGATGTATCATGACGTGTGAAACTGCTAAGAAAACTTGGAATATATTACAACTCACTCACGAGGGAACTAGTGTCGTTAAGGCTTCGAAACATCAAAACCTCACCACTCAATTTGAAACCATCAAAATGCTTGAAAATGAAACCTTTGATGAATTTTATTCTAGACTTTCCGATATAGTTAATTCATCATTTAATTTGGGAGAGAAAATACCCGACGATTGAGTTGTAAAGAAAATTTTAAGGTCCCTACCCAATAAATTTATCCCTAAAGTGACCGTTTTAAATTCTTTACCCACCATGCACTCTACCAAACTTGAGGAACTAGAAGGTTATTTTCAAACCTATGAGCTAGATATGTTTCCCTCTAAAAATAAACAGAAAATAGATAAAGGCATTTCTTTAAAAGCCGAAAAGGAGGAAAAACAAGTTGTGGTTGATGAGAGAGATAGTGACTCGGAAGACATGACTATGTTTGCTTGGAAATTTTGAAAATTTCTTAAATTTAATAAAGATAGGTTTAAGAATGATTTTAAGAAATTTGAAAATTCTAAGAATGAAAAGGCCAAAAAGATCCTTAAATCTTATAATGAAAATTTTAATAGGGACGAGTCAAATAGGTGCTATGGTTCTGAGGGTTTTGGCCATAGGGCGATAGAGTGCCCCACTAAACTAAGGAGATAAGGCAAACAACCAATTTCCAATAATGCCACCCTTAGTGACGAAAGTGAAAAGGAAGAGGGACCCAATTCTCCCATTGATCGCAACTTTACCGCATTCATGGCAAGTCATGTGAGCACCGATAAAGAATCTTGCCAGGAAGATATGCATTTACATGAATCTTTCGAGTTCTTTATTTGTGAATCCCAAAAAGATGATGGTAGTGAGAGTGGAGAAGAGAGAGAGAGTGAAAGTGATTGTGACACCCCGCCTAATTAATTATCGGGTGATCAGTCCTTGATTAATCAATTTCAAAATATCAAATTGGTTCAGATAATGTATCACTGCCGAGAACTCAAATTTTAAATTTAATAAAGCTAAACACCTAGTATTTTAAAAAGGTTGATGTACAAATTTTATCTTGTCATTAACTACTACCAAAAGAATATCAATAAACACCATGCATCACGGTAACATAAGTACAGTCCAACTGAAGTAAAATAAATGGTTGGAGTAAATATCTCCAAATACAATCCCATACAATAAATCAAATGGAAGAAACCAAATCCAAAAGAGAGTTTAAAATAACTAAATCTCTAAAAGTAAGCATGAGTAAGGACGACATGTCCAAGCAAGATGAATAACTGAAGAAGGACTGATAGACTGAATAGTCTACTAGCAACGATCTTGTAGCTTCCACAGCAACTACAGCACGATAACTAAATAGAGTCTCCTAAGGTTGGTGTCCCTGTGGATGGGCACCTAAAATAATGGAACAGTAGAAAGATAGACAGAAAAACGGGTCAGAGCCCGAGTTGAACACAGTTTAAAAATAGCAAGTGCTTAAATTGATTCAATTAGCACAATTATTAATCAAGTTAACTTAGCGTACTATCTTGAGATACTCGCCCCTCAATATAGTGTGCACGTCTAACGAGCCTAACTACTCGTACTAGTCATGATACCTTGACTGACTACTAAGTGTATAATATGAAGTTTGAAAATCTCTCTAAATAACGTAAAAATCGACATACTTATAATTTCAATATAGAATTAGGATTTCTTTAAGTTATTCTCACATTCTAAATGCCCAACTGATAATACCATAAGTGTACAAATAATAATATTGACAACGGCAAAAGGCAACAAATATGATTTCCGATATACACACCTTATTCGCTTTATGTATACATATCAAATTATATAAGTATAGCAATATTACACCCTTGGTTAAGAACCCATTAGTACTACGCATACTCGGCTATCTAGTCCAATTGCAAAGCTCACGCATAGAGGACAACAGGTTCAATCTCTCGAGAACCAATATAAACATAAACACATATTGGAGGGGAACATAGTCCCAAAACGATGGGCTACGCACATACCTACGCACCCATATGACCTTCATCACTATCATTCTCACGGATAGCCCGTACCTAGGTTCCATGATCTAGTGGTATAACTCTAAATCCCCTGAAGGCACACAAGATTCGGTTGTCCACAACGCGTTAACCTTCGTTCGATAGCCAGTAGCTAGGTATGTTATACACATAATATTTTGAACAACAAGCATGCACACCACTTATATAAATTCATTAGCTTTCCCACAATCTAGTGTTTGCAGTACGTATATTAACTCTTATTATAATCCGTACTTTATTCGTGTATACCCTACCTTGTATTTTCTCACCTCCTTAATTTTATGAATCTTATACCTTACAAGGGTCAACATATTTTCCTCTCACTATAATTATCAATATAAGTCACTCAACGACCATATTGGTTTAACACTCACTTGAATAAGCCTACGGGAAGTTCTAAACAAAATTCGGGCTTAAAAAGGCCCTTCTGGAATCTCGTTAGAAGACCCAAAAATCTCGTTCGAACAAGGTCATTCAAACGAAGGTACTTCGAACAAACCCTCAAACTCGTTAGAAGGGCTACTGGAATCTCGTTCGAACGACCTGGGCTGGACTTCTTACGAAATTTTCGAAGTTGCCCAGTTTGTCTCTCAACTTCGTTTTTCCCAATTTTCACCACTCAAAACTCAACCTAGATTCACTCCAACCCAAATACAATGTTTCCCACTATCCTAAGTCATCTTATAACACATAATAACATAATTTTGGAGGTCAAATCATTCTAATCATCATGTAATTTCAATAAATTCCCAAACATTACCACAAACCCTATTAACATGAACCCAGAATTTGTTTGTGCATAAAACTCCATTTTAATTCATGATTTACATCTAGTTCATCAACTTTCACATTTCTACTAAGGGGAAAATCCTCTACATGCAAACCCCCATCAAATTTTTCTAAATATTCTACACGATTTCATCATAGGAAAACCCAAATTGGTATTTGTTGTTCTAAAACCTCAATATAGGTTAACAAGAGTAATAATTATTAAGAGAAGAGCAAGATAATCACTTGCCTCAAAAATGAACTTTGATTTGCGGGTTGAAATTGGTATAGGAATAATCCTCCTCACACGATCTACGCGTTGGTGTGCTTTTTGTTGTGAAAGGTTGAATTCTTGGTTAAGGCTCCAATGGAATCTCCTTCTTCTTCCTTGGTTCTGTCTCTTTCCCTCTCTTCTCACGTAGGTTGAAACTAACAGCCACTAACCTGTAATGCCTTTTTAATTAACCCAATTTTCGTCCATTTAATTACCTTAAAATTCCTAAAGACCAAAATACCCCTCCGGGGTGCCGTTTTCGATTAAAAAGTCCCGGACTCCGAATAACATACCCGAATAGTATTTTCTGACTATTTTGACCCTTTCGGAGACTCTGGTGCACTCAAAACAGTCGTCCAAGTTATACAAAAATAAATTATCTTTTAACCCCCAAATATGTACAATTAACGCGACTCATACGCATCCCAAATATTTATAATATAATTGTCGTGTATCTCATTCTTGGCCATACCATTATTTCAATAATTACTAACTCTCATCCCGTTAGTGATTATTATCATAAAATTGGATAAATTTAAATTTAAATTTTCTCCCTTAACTTTAATTAATCCCCCTTTTCCATAAAAATAGTTATGCATAAAAACACGGGGTATTACATACTTCCCCCTAATAACAGAATTTCGTCACGAAATTCAGAAAAGAATATATATACCTGGCAAGAATAACTCTGGATAACGTTCACGTATATCATCCTCACGTTCCCAAGTTGATTCCTCAACATTATGGTGCCACCACTGAACACGTACTAGTGGTACTACTTCCAACCTCAACTTCCTCTCACTGAGATCCAGGATAGCAATCGGTCCTTCCTCGTATGAGTTATCAGGCTGTAAGTCTATCTCCTCCAACGCAATATGAGTATGGGACAAATCATCTCGAAGAAATATCCTCAGCGAAGAGATATGAAACACGTCATGGACTCTATGTAAGTGCTCCGGTAATCCAAGTCTATACGCAACTGGCCCAATCCTCTCGATGATGGGGAATGGCCCTACATACCTAGGTGGCAACTTTCCCCTCTTCCCAAAGAGCATAACTCCCTTCATAGGAGACACCCGAAGTAATACTTGATCCCTAATGTTGAACTCCTAAAAATAATATTTTGCATCAGCATAACTCTTCTACCGATCCTGAGCAACTCGAATACGGCTTCGTATCAACTCTATCTTTGCTGAAGTATTCTGAATTATCTCCGGACCCTATAACTTGTTGTCCCCCACATCTAGCCAACATGCTGGTGAGCGATAAGGTCTTCCATATAGGGCTTCGAATGGATCCATACCGATAGTAAATTAGTAGGAGTTGTTATAGGCAAACTCCACCGGTGGAAGCTATTACTCCCAACTTCTGCCAAAATCAATGGTGCACATCCATAACATGTCCTCCAACATATGATTCGTCCACTCTGTCTGACCATCCATTTGCGGGTGATAGTTTGTGCTCAACCGCAACTCCGCACCCAATGTCTCTTGAAAACACTCCTAAAATCGAGAAACGAACACCTTGTCTCTGTTAGACACGATATTGAGAGGCACTCTGTGGAGTCAAACTATCTCTGCTATGAATAACTGGGCATACTGTTCCATGGTGTAGTCTATCTTGACTGGTAGAAAGTGGGCTACTTTGGTCAACCAATCCACTATCACGCATATCGAATCGTGACCCCTCTACAATGTAGGTAATCCCGTGATGAAATCCATGGAAATGCTCTCCCATTTCCACATAGGAACCTCTAATGACTGTAGAAGTCCCGTCGGTCTCTGGTGGTCCACCTTTACCAGCTGACAAGTGGCACATTTCGAGACGAACTCGACAATACCCTTATTCATTCTGCTCTACCAGTACTGTCTACGCATGTCCTGGTACATCTTGTCCCTGCCGAGATGAACTGTAAATCGAGAATCATGCAAATCTTTCATCACCTTGTGTCGCAAATTTTCATCCTCGGGAATAACCAATCTCCCATTGAAACATAGGACCCCATCTGAACCCACGGTGTAAGACTTAGCCCCCTCGGCTAGAAGTTTCACTATCTGACTTTGGCAGAACGGATCATCTGCCTGAGCCTGTACTACTCTTGTAATAACTTAGGGTGTAACTTTCATTACAGACATAAACGATCGAGCCACTACATCACGGTTCCCTAACTCCTTCCATTTTTCTTTCCACACCTCGGCCACCTCACCAACTGGCCTTTGGCTCAATGCGACTGCTACCATGGTAGCCTTCCCCGGGTGGCATTGGATATCCAATTGGTAATCCTTCATGAACTCAATCCATCGACGTTGACGCATATTTAATTCCTTCTACGTGAAGAGGTACTGTAGTGATTTATGGTCCATGGATAAGAAAAATTTCTCCCCTAGGAGGTAGTGTCTCTAAATTCGAATTACGAAAATGACTGTTGCTAACTCCAAGTTTTGGGTGGGGTAATTCCTCTCGTGGGGCTTAAGCTTACGGGAAGCATAAGCTATAGCCTGATCTTCTTACTGAAGTACACCTCCAAGTCCTAATAAAGACACATCAGTGTAGACTAAATATTCCACTCCCGGCCTGGGTAATACTAACACTGGTGCTGAGGTTAATTTATCAGTCAACTCATCGAAGGCTAGCTGATAGGCGTCACTCAAGATAAATGGCACCCCTTTGTGAGTCAAGTGCGTCAATGGACCAGTTATCTTTGAAATCCCTCGAATGAATCTCCTGTAGTACCCAACTAACCCTAAGAAACTGTGTATCTTAGTTGGTGTCATGGGCTGTCTCCCACCCCCTCACCGTTGATACCTTGCTCGGGTCAATCGATATTCCTAAATTCTGACACAACCTGCCCTAAAGGTTGTACCTCCCGTGACCAAAATCCACACTTTTCATACTTAGCACACGATTGATGTTCTCGTAGAGTCTGAGGAATCTATCTCAAGTGCTCGGCATGCTCCTCCTTAGTCTGTGAATAAATCAGGATGTCATTTATAAAGATGATGATAGACTGATCCAAGAACTCTCTGAACCCTCGGTTCATCAGGTCCATGAATACGGCTGGAGCATTTATCAGCCCAAATGGCATGACCCTGAACTCATAGGACCTATTCGTCATCAAGAAGTAGTCTTTGACATCTCCTACTCCTTGATACACAGCTTATTGTATTCTGATCCCAAACCAATATTTGAGGGGAAGGTAGATCCCCTCAGCTAATCAAATAAGTCATCGATTCGAGGCAATGAATACTTATTCTGTATCGTGACTTTATCATCTTCCCTTATCATTGATTTATTCTCGTTGTAAAACATCTGATATCACTTCTCACGTCATATCGTATGGTTCTACTGATCGTGCATAGCAATAAAATTAAAGTTAAAGTTATAGTTTCCCTTACGAATGATAACTAGGGTAAAAAACTCATGTGCTAGAGACCAACCATCCCCATCTCCTGACGTTCTCTAGGTTTCATGCGTGGGATGTCTCGCAAAGAGAAATCCAAACAAGGAACCCCCCCCCCGATACACTACTAACTAATATTGTCAGTCAACAAAAGTTGTGGTCCTTAGTATTTGTCTCATAACCCACATCCTTGCTTCCTGCTAACAATAGCGCATCTATTCTCATGTTACGAAAAATATATTCAATACATTACTCCTACTAATTTGGCGTTAGGCTCTTCGAATTCACATAAAATTATTCCCATGCCCAGAGATATTTCATTCTTTCCTGAGTTACTAAAGTAAACATTTCTACTAACCTGGGTTTGGTATAACCCGATGACATACTCCACAAGTCTCTGTAGGGTTTAATACCTTATGTATACAAGTGGCCCCATTTCCTCTCGGGTAACACTTAGCACGGTTCGAGACCGGAATAATGATACATTTTATGCTCATGATTCTTAAGTAGTACAAGTAAGTTGTAACACACATATGTTATTTGGAATTTTCCTCATAACTAAAAGGAAACACTATAAATGATAAAGTATCATACCTCCAAACGTGGGTGGTAGGTGCAGTTTCAGTGGCATGACTGCATATCGAGCATTATAGATACGCCCATACTGTACTACCTGCAGCTGTTGTGAAGTCTGTGTTACTAGGGTGGTTATCCCTGTTTCCCTGATTTGGGTATTCTGTGGTGTCGGTTGAACATTCAACGACTGTTGGAGGACCCTGCCTTGTCTAGGGAAATTTTGATGATAGTGACCCCGTTCGCCACACATGAAACACTTACCCATACAGTTTCTTCTCTGTTGGCCCTGCTGAGCACACTGCTGGCCCTGATGGTCTCGCTGACCTCTATTTTTCTAAGAGCAGTCCTGGAATTTGTGGCCAGTGTTGCCACACATGAAACATCTTCCTGGGAAGGGTCCTCCCCCATGTCCTTGATGTCCCCGGCCCTGATCTCCGTCACCACCCCTCCCTTGGCCATTCTGGCCCTACTGAACCTGTTGTTGTCACTGCTGCCCTGATGGTCGTGTTAGCCCTAGAGGGTTTGGCTCTTTCCACGGTTCTCATAGTCTTTTTGGTCTCGATGTCTTTGAGGAGCTTGTCCCTATTGCGACGGTATTTTCCCATCGTTATTATTCCTCGAAATGTCATATTGATAAACTTCTCTTGTTCTTTTTCCCCTTGTAAGTTGCACACTGCGATTTTGGTGCTGCAATATTGCGATAGTCACTGCTTGTCCCATGATGTTCGCAATCTCAGTGATTTCCTCTCTTCCCTTGTGCACCTGAGGTATTTGTTGGTCTTGTCCCGAATTTACTTATTCAGCGATGTTAGTGTGTCTCTCCTCCATAGGCGACATCTGAAATTTAAATGAAATATTTTTTTTATAAAACCACCGTCCATACATAACATTGTAGCAGAAGTATGAAATCTACAACACGAAATAAGGATGCAACAGTATTAATAGTAGGGCTCTATATCAAAGACGCTAACTGGAAAATGCAATACACCGAACAGATCCTAAAGGACACTAGAACCTAATGCTCTGATACCACCTATGACACCACGCCTAATTAATTATCGGGTAATCAGTCCTTAATTAATCAATTTTAGAATATCAAGTTGGTTCAGATAATGCATCACTGCCGAGAACTCAAATTTTAAATTTAATAAAACTAACCACCTAGTATTTTAAAAAGGTTGATGTCCAAATTTTATTTTGTCATTAACTACTACCAAAAGAATATCAATAAACACCATGCATCACAGTAACATAAGTACAGTCCAACTGAAGTAAAATAAATGGTTGGAGTAAACATCTCCAAAAACAATCCCATACAATAAATCAAATGGAAGAAACCAAATCCAAAAGAGAGTTTAAAACGACTAAATCTCTGAAAGTAAGCATGAGTAAGGACGACATGTCCAACCAAGATGAATAACTGAAGAAGGACGGATAGACTGGATCATCTACTAGCAATGATCATGCAGCTTCCACAGCAACTACAGCACAATAACTGAATAGAGTCTCCTAAGGTTAGTATCCCTGTGGATGGGCACCTAAAATAATAAACAGTAGAAAGATAGACAGAAAAACGGGTCAGAGCTCGAGTTGAACACAGTTTAAAAATAGCAAGTGCTTAAATTGTCAATTAGCACAATTATTAATCAAGTTAACTTGGCGTACTCACTTGAGATACTCTCCCCTCAATCTAGTGTGCATGTCTAACGAGCCTAACTACCCGTACTAGTCATGATACCCTGACTGACTACTAAGTGTATAATATGAAGTTTGAAAGTCTCTAAATAACGTAAAAATCGACGTACTTATAATTTCAATATAGACTTAGGATTTCTTTAGGTTATTCTCACATTCTAAATGCCCAACTGATAATACCATAAGTGTACAAATAACAATATTGACAACAACAAAAAGGCAACAAACATGATTTTCGATATACACACCTTATTCGCTTTATGTATACATATCAAATTATATAAGTATAGAAATATTACACCCTTGATTAAGAACCCATTAGTACTACGCATACTCGGCTATCTAGTATATTTGAAAACATCACGCATAGAGGACAACAGGTTCAATCTCTCGAGAACCAATAGAAATATAAACACATATTGGAGGCGAACATAGTCTCAAGCCGATGGGCTACGCACATACCTATGCACCCATACGACCGCCATCACTATCATTCTCATGGATATCCCGTACCGAGGTTCCATGCTCTAGTGGTACAACTCTAAATCCCCCGAAGGCACACAAGATTCGGTTGTCCACAACACGTTAACCTCCGTTCGATAGCCAGTAGCTAGGTATGTTATACACATAATATTTTGAACAACAAGCATGCACACCACTTATATAAATTCATTAGCTTTCCCACAATCTAGTGTTTGCAGTACGTATATTAACTCTTATTATAATCCGTACTTTATTCGTGTATACCCTACCTTATATTTTCGCACCTCCTCAATTTTATGAATTTTATACCTTCCAAGGTTCAACATGTTTTCCTCTCACTATAATTATCAATATAAGTCACTCAACGATCATACTGGTTTAACACTCACTTGAATAAGCCTACGGGAAGTTCTAAACAAAATTTGGGCTTAAAAAGGCCATTCTGGAATCTCGTTAGAAGACCCAAAAATCTCATTTGAACGTGGTCGTTCGAACGAAGGTACTTCAAACTAACCCTCAAACTCGTTAGAAGGGCTACTGGAATCTCGTTAGAAGTCTCATTCGAACGAGTTCGTTCGAACGACCTGGGCTGGACTTCTAACGAAATTTCTAAAGTTACCTAGTTCGTCTCTCAACTTCATTTTTCCCAATTTTCACCACTCAAAACTCAACCTAAATTCACTCCAACCCAAATACAATGTTTCCCATTATCCTAAGTCATCTTAGAACACATAATAACATAATTTTGGAGGTCAAATCATTCTAATTTTCATGTAATTTCAATAAATTCCCAAACGTTACCACAAACCCTATTAACATGAACCCAGAATTTATTTGTGCATAAAACTCCATTTTAATTCATGATTTAAGTCTAGTTCATCAACTTTCACATTTCTACTAAGGGGAAAATCCTCTACATACAAACCCCCATCAGATTTTTCTAAATATTCTACACGATTTCATCATAGGAAAACCCAAATTGGTATTTGTTGTTCTAAAACCTCAATATAGGTTAACAAGAGTAATAATTGCTAAGAGAAGAGCAAGATAATCACTTGCCTCAAAAATAAACTTTTGATTTGCGGGTTGAAATTGGTATAGGAACAATCCTCCTCACAAGATCTACGCGTTGGTGTGCTTTTTGTTGTGAAAGGTTGAATTCTTAGTTAAGGCTCCAATGGAATCTCCTTCTTCTTCCTTGGTTCTCTCTCTCTCTTTCCCTCTCTTCTCACGTAGGTTGAAACTGACAGCCACTAACCCGTAATGCCTTTTTAATTAACCCAATTTTCGTCCATTTAATTACCTTAAAATTCCTAAAGACTAAAATACCCCTTTGGGGTGCCGTTTTGGGTTAAAAAGTACCGGACTCAAATAACATTCCCGAATAGTGTTTTCTGACTATTTCGACCCTTTCGGATACTCTGGCGCACTCAAAACAGTCATCCGAGTTATAAAAAAATAAATTATCTTTTAACCCCCCAAATATGTACAATTAACGCAACTCATACACGTCCTAAATATTTATAACATAACTACCGTGTATCTCATTCCCAGCCATACCATTATTTCAATAATTACTAACTCTCATCCCGTTAGTGATTATTATCATAAAATTGGATAAATTTCAATATAAATTTTCTCCCTTAAATTTAATTAATCCCAATTCTCCATAAAAATAGTTATGCATAAAAATACGGGGTATTACAATGATGAAGAGGTTGATGAGTGTGAACATCAATTTTCATTTAGTGAATTATATGAAGAATCTATTAAATTAAAAAGAGCAAATTTGAAGTTAGAAGCTAGTTTGAGGGAGCATTCCATGGTCGTTGATGAGAGTACGCTTGTTGATGACCTTAGGACACGTGAGAGAGCTCTTTGTGAGAAGCTTGAATATGTATATGGCGAGAGAGACAGCCTTAGAGGTTTAATGGAATCAATGAAAAAGTAGATTCCTTTGTTTGAAAAGAGAAATGTTTTACTAGAGTCTAAAATTTAAGAGTTGCAAGAAAAATTGAGAAACTCTAGTGAGGTAAATTTTGATTTGGAATATAGGTCTGCCGCTAAACTAGATAAAATATTAGGAACCGTCCAAGTAAAAAATAACACTTGTGGTTTAGGCTTCGATTCTTGTAAAGATTCCACTAATAAAGCCAAAACCAATGTTTTGAGAGAATCACCTAGGAAAACTTCTAGAGGTTAATCCTTAGGCACTACTTTTTGACGAGTCTGTACTTGCTCACATTGTGATCGAAAAGGTCATCTTAGGAAGTTTTGTTTTGATCTAAAAAGAATTTCTAGGAAATTCAAAGGTAAGGTAACCGATGTAGATAAGATCCCAAAATCCCGAGAGTGTCAATCTACATTAGTTTGGGTTAGGAGATCCGACTTGGTTTCTTTACAAAATAGGATTTTTGACTCCCATTTACTTTCATACGATACCTCTCTTGGTAAATCTAAAGGTTGAATGTGTTAGTTGTTTGCATACTCTAGCTTTTTGTGCTTTATATCATATATTCCTGCTAGTTGTATACATGTTTATCATTTTCTAGTTATTGTTTTATCACATATCTCATGCTCGAATTATGATTTTTGTTTATCTTTTGTATTATAGTTCTTTCATTTTAGTTTGCATTAAATGAAAAATAAAAAAAGATTTTGTTTATCATTTGTGTTTTACCATTCTAGTAATTTAGATTTAAAGAAAAATACAAATGATTCTTGTTTGTCTTTTGAGTAAATACTTTTGTGTGTTTGTTTAAAAAGTTTCAAAAACTCAAAAAGATTTTTTTTGGTGTGTATTTTAGTTTGACACACTTTATGAGGCATATACTTGTGTTTGAATCCCTTCCTTTTTCGTTTCCATGTGGCTAGAACTTTTGGTTAAGAATGAAAATCCTTAAAATCTTCTTTGTCATTCTTACATGGAGTAGTTTGATTTTGTGTTGCTTAATGGATTCTATTTTTATATGCCTCAATTTACACATGCACGAGCTCACTCGAAATTTAATCGTCACATGTATATGTGAGCTAAGTGAGATGTTCTCACATCAATTTAGTAATTTGCATTTTTCTATGACTATGGAGAATTTGTGCATGTAATAACCGTTTCCAGGATTTAAAACAAAAAAAAATGAAAAATATGTTTATCCAGTGTAGTTGTTTATCAATGGAATCGGGCTGCGAAAGACAAAATGGCAAACCAGTTGTTTATCAATGAAAAATTGTGCTTGCTGAGCAGTCCTCTTAGTAGGAGAGTTCAGCACATAAACACATTAAAGCCACTAAATCTGCTTCGATCAAATCCAAACCAGGGTAACATTCCTGAAAAAGATACATGCAGTGGTTGGAAGATTGAATAGGAAAATGGCAAAAACAAAGAATCTATTGCAAAGGAGTTTATCACCTTTTATTCAGACCATCGTAGAATATACCACTCCTTCTAAATTTAAGCCACCAAGTGTCACTCCCAAGTATGATTAGAAAACTAATCCAGTCCTGCACATAAAATAGTATCAAGCTGCTGAAATCTACTCAGTGCTCGATGAGATAGGGTGCAGAGCTTTCTCCAGTTCCATTACAGGTCCAGCCCAAATCTGGTATAATAATCTCCCAAGAGGTAAAATCTGTAGTTTTCATCAGTTAGCTGAATTATTATGGATAACTTTTGTTTTGGGTCTAAGTTGATCAAGAGTGTCACCCATCTCTTAACTATGTGACAAAAGCTGGCAGAAATCAATCGAGAGTAGATTACACATTTCAATAATGAGAAACTAGAGGTGTTGGACTATGAGGAGAAGACCGACATCGCGACACTTATGAGTGGATTGCTCATTAAGGATCTTTACTATGCTTTAGTGAAGAATCCACCCAAAACCATTATGGAATTAATAGCTAAGGCTGGAAAGATAATGAATGTCGAGGAGGATATGGCAGTTAAGAAATCTCCTGAGACCAAGGGTAAAGGTCAGAAAAACAATTCCAGTTCGTTCAAGAAGGATCAAAGAGACAAAAAGCTTGATCAGATGAAGAAGTATGATGAATATATACCATTCAACAAAGTTTTTCACCATATCCTGAAATAAATCAAGGGAAATCGAGATTTAAATTGTCCTATAAAATTAAAGACATCCCTAATAAGAGGGATAAGTCTAAGTACTGCAAATTTCACAGGGATCATGGACATGATACTGACAGTTGCATAGCATTGAAGAACGGGGATAAAAATCTTATTCGACGAGGAAAACTGAACAAGTTTGTTGATCGAAAGGGCAACCGAGATAATTATAGAAGTTCTGAATCTCCTGCCTGAGCAAAGGAGGAAGTTAAAAGAGCACGAAGTAACGATTTTGAAGAAAGCCAAACTTACCGAAGAATCTTGATAAACTAGAGGTGGATGTAGGCATGATATACTTTGGATGCCAATTCATCGCAGAAGGAGATATTGGAGAAAGAGATGCGATTGTAAAAAGGAAATATTATTTGAATGAAGCCAAGGCCTACCCAACTATCAAACAGATTGATATGTCAGAATCCAGTGATAATCGGCCAAGGAAAGTCAATAAAGATAGGTAAGTGATCGAATTATCCAAAAATGAATTGAGTGGGTTACTTTATCCTCATAATGATCTGTTAGTTATCACATGCAGGGTTCATCATGGTAAAGTTGCAAGGATATTAGTTGATAATAAGAGTTTTGCATATGTAATATGCTGTAAATATTACAGTAGCCTAGGACTACGAGATAGTAATCTAGAACCATACCATAGACCTCTCATAGGATTTGCAGGTGAGAAAGTATACCCCCTGGGAACGATCAATATAGAATTATTGGTCCGCACCTGGCCGGTGAGCAAGAGAGAGTATAAATGTCCCATCAGCTTATAATATCATCTTGGGCAGAGTTGGAATAAAGAAGTTAGAGGCTGTGCTATCTGCCGTGCATTAATGCATTAAACTTCCAATAAATTATAGAGTCAGCATAGTTAATGGCAATCAGAAAGAAGCTAGAGAATTTTATTATACTTCAGCCGACCAACAGGAAGTACAGATAAAAGGCGGCACCACTTTCCATATCGATACTCCGGATCCTCAAGAAGAGGAAGAGCTGGTGAAAGGGAACAGAAAATATTATACTAGCTGATGAGAAGCTAGAAAAAAACCACCCAAATTGGGTCAAGGTTGACTCCTTCTCTCAAAAAGGAATTAATTACATTTCTTAGAGAAAGGAAGAATGTGTTTGCTTGGAGCCACGAAGATATGGCAAAAATTTATCTAAACTTCATTTGCCATGAGCTTAATATTTATCCAGATTCCAAGTTAATCAAACAAAAGCGTCGAGTTTTCAGTCCCAAGAAGATTATGGTAATCCAGGAGGAAGCGGAGAAATTATAGTGAGCAGAGTTCATTGAAGATGTCAAGTATCCCAGCTGGTTGGTCAATGTGGTTATGGTCAAGAAGAAGAATAACAAATGGCAAATGTGTGTGGATTTTACTGATCTTAACAAATCATGCCCAAAAGATCACTTTACTTTACCAAGTATTGATCAATTGGTATATTACACAGAAAATCATTAACTACTCAATTTCATGTATGCTTATTCTAGTTATAACCAGATCAAAATGAAGCCGGTAGATAAAGAAAGCACATTCTTTATTACCACCCGAGGAACTTATTATTACAATATTATGCCCTTTGGGTTGAAGAACATAGGAGCGACTTATCAGAGGTTATTGAACAAAAGTTTTTCAAGATCAAATTGGTAAAAACATGGAAGTGTACGTAGATGACATACTCACCAAGAGCAGGTTTGAGGTTGATCACATTGCGAACTTGGCTCAAGCCTTTGATCAACTGGAAAAACATCAAATGAAGCTCAACCCGACTAAATGTATCTTCAGAGTATATGAAGGAATGTTACTAGGGTATTGTTAACGCAAAAATTCTCCATCTATGAGGACCAATCAGAAAAGGACACATGTTATCCTACGTGGCAATATTCGACACCCAGGAGAGTTGGTTGGCATCCGGGGAGAGTTGGTCGGCACTCGAGGAGTGTTAGTCGGCACCCGAGGAGAGTTGGTCAGTACTCGAGGAGAATTAGTCGGCACCCGAGGAGAGTTGGTCGGCCCCCGAGGAGAGTTAGTCGGCACCCGAGGAAAGTTGGTCGGCATACCAACCAGGAAGATCAAAGGATAACTATGCATTTAATGTGCATTAATGAAGATGACAGCGCATTTAATGAGCCTTAATGTACATTTATACTGTATTAATATATGACAACACATAGCATACCAAGCAATTCAACAATTAGATTCGTTCAATGTAGACATAAATGTCTACATAAAATGAATCTCTTTATCTCCCATCACTATAAATACATGTATTCCCTTAGCCAAAAGGGAGGAGACCCAAGGAGAACTTAGAAACACCATACACAAGATACACATCCTTTCTCTCTCTACACCTTATGGTGCTATTGTAAACCCCTGGGAATAAAATAACAGTGGACGTAGGCTTTATTCATATCCGAACCACTTTAAAAACCTTTGTCTCTTACATGTTTGATGTGAATGTTTATCTTCATCTTCAATCTCATCCTCATCATATATCTGCTGTTGACGCCACTAAAATGACAGTGGCCATTTTCTGTTTTCAACAGATTGGCGTCGTCTGTGGGAACGTGTTACAAGCATTATTCTCCATCAAAAGCTAAGTTTTTATTTTCTCTATGTATAATCAATTATACATACATCTGTTGATTCAATCATGATTTTTATGTTTATACACATAAATTAATTGTCCAATTTTTATCTGCAAAATGTTGCATATCATGATTTTTAAATCATAACTGTTAGATTAATTCTTATTTAGAAATCTGAAAAATAGTGGATTTTATAAATCATAACTTTTTGCTTGATTCTCAAGTTTCAATTTTATATCATGGAATAAATATTTTAAATGATTACGTATACCAATATATATGACAATGATAAGATTTGATAATTTTCATTGTTGATTTTGAAATAATTTTTGAAAGATCTTTGATGACTATTCAAATTCCCATCATATTTTTAATCAAAGAATGGGAAAAGGTTAAAGACAATAAAAAGTTTTCTCATGGAAATCATGACCTAGATCTACTTTCTCTCTCTTCAAGTTTGAGTCTCTTTGTATTCATTTTTATGAACTATATACTTAATTTGGTTCATCTTCCATCTATGTCAATAAAGTCTCATTGATTGATTTTTTATATAAATTTGGTAATAACTTCGATCATTCAGCATATTTTTATCTCTCCAAATAGGTAATAGGAAGGGATCAATATAAAATATAATTTTCTCTCACCTGAAAAACCATTACCCACCTCTTGTAAAAAAGGATCAATTAAACAATCATGACCATATCGAGACTTTGGGCATAAATTTGAGATGTTGGCTCCTCGTTCATCACACCACAGGGTTTCCTTATCGGAATCACACGATATAGTGGATTAGATAATTATTCATTTAATTAACATTCTTAATGCTTAAATTTTACATCGAATGTTATTTTTCTGATCTAAGGATTCGAGATATTCTGGTCAGCCATCCATATTGTTGGTCGGCATCATCTTGGGCCATTTTTTATTAAAAGGAAGTCTTCAACATGTATTATCTTATTCCCAGTAGTCTGTTGGTCAGATCCGAGGAGGTCTCCTACATTTATTATATCTTATTCCCAACAATCTGTTGAGGAGGTCTCCAGCATTTATTATATTTTATTCCCAACAATCTGTTGATCAGCGCCAAGGAGGTCTCCAGCATTTATATTATCTTATTCCCAACAATCTGTTGAGGAGGTCTCCAGCATTTATTATATCATATTCAGCTCCGAGGAAGAACTATAACGTTTATTATATTTCACCCCCAACAGATGGTTGGTCGGGGTAATTCTTATCTATATTCAGGCCCGGCAAAGTACTCGGCCATTTTCTTATATTCTGGAAAATATCATTCTTATTCGGCATTATGCAATGTTGCCTTGACAGATCAGCAAGACAGTTTATTAGTATTCTAAATCATTCTTTGTGTCTATGCATATTTATATTATATCTTATTCCCAACAATCTGTTGGTCAGCTCCGAGGAGGTCTCCAGCATTTATTATATCTTATTCCCAACAATCTGTTGGTCAGCTCCGAGGAAGTCTCCATCATTTATTATCAAAAATATTTCTCAAAAATGCCAACTAAGGTTGGTTGGGAAGTAAAACCATTCCTAAAAATGCCAACTAAGGTTGGTTAGGAAGAAAAACTATTCCTAAAAATGCCAACTAAGGTTGGTTAGGAAGAAAAACTATTCTCAAAAATGCCAACTAAGGTCGGTTGGGAAGTAAAACTATTCCTAAAAATGCCAACTAAGGTGGGTTAGGAAGAAAAACTATTCCTAAAAATGCCAACTAAGGTTGGTTAGGAAGAAAAAATATTTCCCAAAAATGCCAACTAAGGTTGGTTGGGAAGAAAAAATAGTTCCCAAAAATGCCAACTAAGGTTGGTTGGGAAGAAAAAATATTTCCCAAAAGTGCCAACTAAGGTTGGTTGGGAAGAAAAAATCCACCAACTCAGGTTGGTCGGAAATAAGAAGCTGTCAACTACAGTTGGTCGGAAACATTTTATGAGTATGTGAAAGCGATCAAGCAAAAAGCATTCAAAGTTCACATTCCACACTTGGGGGCTTCTATTAAAAATTCAGTTGTTCATTCGGTGGCACATTCTCATAACATCATACAGTCGAGCACCAAATTCAACTCCATAAACTTACATAGTCGGGACCCCAACTAATTATCATTCAGAAGTTGTTTTTCTTGCTCGAGAATTAGTTCAGGAGGCTATTAAAGTTCAGGAGGTATATTGAAGTTCAGGAGGTATATTGAAGTTCAGGAGGCGTATTGAAGTTCAGGAGGCGTATTCAGAAGTTCAGGAAGCGCATTCAGAAGTTTAGGAGGCATATTCAGAAGTTATTATGCACATACTATTGAAGTTCAGAAGTCAAATTCAGCATTTACAGCGCTGAGATCTTTACTACTACTGTCCCGACCAACATTGAAGAAGAAGTTGTATGAAAATGTTTCGAAGTCCACCACTAGCTTGGTACTAATCAGGTTGAAGAGTTGGGTTCAAAAGATAGTATGTTACTCGACAAAGTATTCAGAGGATCATAAATCAGAAGAATCAAGCACGTGAAGTTAGCACTCAGTTGCTTGGCACAGGAGGCAGTTGGTCGGCTAGCAAACGAATCAACATACTTGAAGATTATGACAAGCTACATGCTGCATGCTATGGCATGGTTGTATCCAAATTCCCAGGGGTGATACATAGCACACAGAGTTCCTCTAAAGAAAGATTAGCAACCATCAATCAGCCTGCATCATATGTCGTCCCGGAGATAATGCACTTTATGTTGAACAAATCAAGAAGGTAGATCAAGAATTTCACGAGCACCGAGCAACACTGCAGAATAAATACTCCATCCTTTCAAGTAAACCATCAAGCATGGAGCATTGGGGGCTTCTGTTAACGCAAAAATTCTCCATCTACGAGGACCAATCAGAAAAGGACACATGTCATCCTACGTGGCAATATTCGACACCCAGGAGAGTTGGTCGGCATCCGAGGAGAGTTGGTCGGCACCCGAGGAGTGTTAGTCGGCACTCGAGGAGAGTTGGTCAGTACCCGAGGAGAGTTAGTCGGTACCCGAGGAGAATTAGTCGGCACCCGAGGAGAGTTGGTCGGCCCCCGAGGAGAGTTAGTCAGCACCCGAGGAATGTTGGTCGGCATACCAACCAGGAAGATCAAAGGATAACTATGCATTTAATGTGCATTAATGAAGATGACAGCGCATTTAATGAGCCTTAATGTACATTTATACTGTATTAATAGATGACAACACATAGCATACCAAGCAATTCAACAATTATATTCGTTCAATGTAGACATAAATGTCTACATACAATGAATCTCTTTATCTCCCATCACTATAAATACATGTATTCCCTTAGCCAAAAGGGAGGAGATCCGAGGAGAACCTAGAAACACCATACACAAGATACACATCCTTTCTCTCTCTATACCTTATGGTGCTATTGTAAACCCCTGGGAATAAAATAACAGTGGACGTAGGCTTTATTCATAGCCGAACCACTTTAAAAATCTTTGTCTCTTACATGTTTGATGTGAATGTTGCCATTTTCTGTCTTCAACAGATATATTGTCAATCAAAGTGGAATAGAAGCGAATCCTGATAAAATTAAGGCCTTACTGGAAAAGCAGTCCTCGATTGATAAAAAAGATGTGTAAAAATTAATAGAAAGGGTGGAAGCATTGAATCGTTTTGTTTATCGTGCTACATATAAATGTCTTACATTCTTCAATGTTCTTAAAAATACCCTTCAATGGAATGACGAATGCGAGAAAGATTTCCAGGATTTAAAAAAGTATAAAGATTTCTAGGATTTAAAAAATTATTTGGGCTCACCACCTTTCCTCTCTCGACCAATTTTGGAGAGAAACTATTCCAATAATTGGTTGTTTCATAGTCAGATATCAGCTCGACTTTGATACGATTGGGCGGAAGAATTCAAAGGCACGCGCATTATATAACCAAAGCATTTCGATGAGCAAAAATCAGATATCCCCACTTAGAGAAGTTAGCATTAGCACTCATTGAATCTTCCAGGCGAATAAGACCATATTTTCAAGCTCACACCATTATCGTATATACGGAATTGCCTCTGTGATAAGCATTGCACAAACCTAAAAAGTCTGGGAAGTTAATGTCTCGGGCAGTTGAGCTGAGAGAGTGTCTGCCAAGAAGACTTCTTTGGAAGAGAGCTTAGCTCAAGATGAAACTGAGATCATAACTAAGAAAGAATTTAACGAAAGGCAGAGCAAAGTAAGAAGATGTTTAAACATGGAGTTCTAGCAGAGGAAGATTTCTACAATGATACTCCACTCTGGTAATTGTTTATAGATGGGTCCTTATGTACTATTGAAAGTTGAGTTAGCCTAATCATCAACACTCTAAAAAACCTGGATATAGAATATGCATTGATATTTGAATTCCACTCATCTAATAATGAGGCTAAATATATTGGAATTGGCTTCATCATTAGGTACCAACGAGGTCCTGGCATATAATTATTCGCAGCTAATTATTAATCAAATGCAACAAATTTATGGCTTTAAAAGAGAAACGATGGTGAGATATCATAAAAAATCCATGGAAGTCGTCTCTTTGTTTACTTCAGTCAGGATGGTAAGGATTCCTGGGATAGAGAATGCCTGAGCAGATGCTCTTGCTCGGCTAGCTTTGGCAACCCATACAAAACTCAGGCGAACAATCCCAGTTAAAATTCTTACTAATAGAAGCATTGATGGGATGGAAATCAATATCATCTCTGTGGAATTAGGTCCCTCTTGGATGGACCCAATTAGAGAATACATTGAAAGATAAACACTTCCATTCGACCAAAAAATAGCCAAGAAGATGAGGTACAAACAGTTAGTTATGTTCTAGAAAAAGGTGTTTTGTATATGAGAGGATACACTATTTCCTTACTTCATTGCGTTCATCCAAACGAAGTAAATAACCTGATTAAATAAGTATATGAAGGCTCATGCGGAGCTCATACAGCTGGAAGATCATTAATACAACGAATATCAATGCAGGGCAATTATTAGCCAACAATGAATTCAGAGTGTGTTTCTTTTGCCAAGAAATGTGATAAATTCCAAAGATTTTCCACCATACATAGAAGACCAGGGGAAACTCTAACACCCATCACTTTTCCATAGTTGTTTGTTATTTGGGGAATAAACCCGATCGGACCATTTCCGATCACTAAAGGAAGGTTCAAATATCTGGTTGTAGCAGTTGATTACTTCACCAAATGGGTGGACACTAAGCCATTGATTGATATGACCTATCAAAGGGTTTTCCAATTCATATGGAAGCAGATCATTTACCAGTATAGCATGCCCTATGCCTTCATCACCAATCATGGCACTCAGTTTGAAAATGTGTAATTTGAATAGTACTGCACAAGGTTCGGCATTCAAAAACTTCATTCGGCACCTGAACACACATCGTGCAATGGCCAGATAGAAATCACCAATAAAACATTGATAGATGGATTGAAGAAAAGATTGGATGATGCTAAAGGCAACTGGATTAATGAACTCCATAGCATTCTTTGGACATATAGGACCACTCCCAAACTGTAACGGGGGAAACCCCGTATATGTTTGCTTTTGGAACTGAAGAAGTAGTACCAATTGAGATAGGTCTGCCGACTCACAGGGTGTTGAATTTTAATTCACCCAAAAGTGATCTCATGAGCTGACTAGATCTAGACATGATAGAAGAATTCAGAGAAGATGCTCCTATTCGAACGACTTCCTACTAGCAAAGGACCGCAAAGTTTTATAATTGGGGGGTTAAACTGACTAGTTTGAAATAAGGAGGTCTGGTGCTGAAAAAAGTAATTCAAAATAGAAACAAGTTGGAACCAAATTGGCATGGTCCATACCGTATCTCGATGATTATCCGACCAGGAACATATCGCTTGGAGACATGGAAGGGCGAGGAGTTAACGAACCCCTAGAATGTCGACCATCTTCACAAATATTATTTATAATTTTGATGTAATTAGTTATTCAAGTTAATGAAACTGCATGTTTATACTCATTATACTTCATTTTTATGTTTTTTTTTGGAGTATGGTGTGGTACATCACCCATTACCCCTTAAATATTAAATTTTTAGTTCAAACTTTTCCAACTACAAAAAATTTCAAACTTTTATAACTTCAAGAAAGTTCTCCGTCAGACTTTTCCAACTTCAGAAAAGTTCCTCGCCAAAATTTTCTAACTTCAGAAAAGTTTATCATTTATAACTTCATATATGATTTTGTCCTCGATAAATCACGAACTATAAGTAAGTAAAATCTCTTATAAGACTCAAAGTCAAACACAAGAGGTTTTACCCGACTAAGTTAAATTACGGGGATAATTATACGTTCCTAATACACGTGGTCGCCACTGATAAATAATGCTACAACTTAGTATAACTAAATTATTTACAGTTTTATCTAAGAGAATTAGTTGAATCTAAGGCTGTATAAATGATTCAATCACGAATTAAAAATTAAACATTTAAGCAGACTATTTATTCAGTAGGCCAATTAACTAATCAATGTACATATTACCTAGACAGTAAAAAGATTAATACCAACCATAATCTTAAATAAAGAACACTCAATCATAAATAGATTGATTCCATTCATTGATTGATATGTATTACAATTGAACAAGATTCATAAATCTATTATATGGGGTGCTTCCCATCAACCTTGCTCGTCCCAACAGGAGGATCATCCAAAGTGCTCAGATTATTGATATAACCAAAAGGCTTTCACCTAGTACGCCTACTGCCACTTGTCTAATCAATAAGACACTGAGGACAAATATATTCCACTTCTCCTTCGAGGCCAAAGTCCCCAATATATTTTTAACTAAACTCTGAGTAATGGCATCAGGAGGGATCCAGCTAAAGTTAACTGAACAAGGAGAATCAGGATAGTCTAAGATCCCTGGGGTATGCCAGTGCTAATTTATTATTCTTGGGTATTTTTAACAAAATGAGCATGTTCAACCAACCCCATTTATAACCCATATTCCTGGCTTGCTCCATATGCATATGCAAATAAGTTAAAGCATTATCATACCCATCCATCCAAATAGTTTTGTGTTGCTTGTGGAAATGGAAGGTAAGTCGGTCCACATTATCTTGAAGCTTTCTGATGGCCTTGTCCGTATCCTTGAGCTGGGAAACTTGGTCGGCTAGAGTCTTCTTGGTTCTGTCATCATCAACGGTTGGCCGAACAACTATACTTTGCCTAGGGGCTCGTCCAGGTTTGATCTTTTTCTTTTCTAAAGCTTTCAGCTCCTCTAATAATCAGGTATTCTTTATTTCTAAGAATGAAACCCCTTCATCCGGACCACTAGTGGTTGATTTCTTCAAATTATCAAGTTCATTCCTCAATGCATTATTTTCCCTTTCCATCATGGCAGTAATTGATCGGGCATTCTCCAACTCTTAGTTCAAGGCTAATTCCTTCTTGTTCAAAACAGAAATGTTATCTTTTAACTTCTTATCAAAGTCCTAGTCCTTACTTAATGCCTTATATTTGGCCTTCTAGTCATAATGGAGCAATTCGTTAGAAATTTTATAATCCTCATGTATCTTCTCAATCATATCATAATAACCAGTATTATTAGCTACATCTCCATCCAATTGGCAACGAAGATGGACGTAAGACTCCTTCACTTGATCGAAAACATCTGGGGTTGAGCAACCCTTTAAATCTTCCTCGGATAAAGGAATATGGCCAGCCTTAACTAGATTTTTCTCATCGTCTAAGTAGGTCGGATTCAGTAGAAACAGTAACTTTCTTCTTGACATCAAACTAAAAATTTACAAGTATGAGTATATAGGGCAAATTCAGAGGAATAAATAGCATAGAGGATACCAATCAATAATAAATCAACCTCATTTGAAGATTATAAACAACTGAGCAAAAAAGGTTCTTTCATTAATCAAAATCGTGATTACAATAATGGGTACATCAGAAAGAACAAAAAAGAAGAAATTAAAAATACAGGAAAGAAAGGACAAAAAAGGCACTGGCTAAAAAAGGAGATAAACCTTCTCCTTATCTTTGGCTTGGTCCTGGTTGGTAGCAAGTAGGTCAGCAATAGTAGATGGCCCCGCTGAAGTATTAGTAGGCATCATTGATGACTCTTCAGACCCTTTCTCCTCATCAAACTCCTCATCCAGGTTAGGTGGAGTGTCTGGGTCACATCTTTGGAAAAGCTTAGAGTTTGCCTCTGTGCTAACCACTTTCAATGCCTCCGACCAACCTTTCTTGAAGGAAAGTTTCTTAGCATACTAAATTTGGGCAGAAGCTATAAAAAATGCTTTCTCCTAACCCTTATCGAAAGAAGCATCCTTGTCTTTCTTCCCTTTAGCCTTTAAAGAGGAAACTTCAGCAATCGGGCCAGCCATTTTATCCTCAGCAGTCTTGGCTAATTGGACTCTATGAGCTTGCCCTCTGTAACTTTGACCCTATCCTCATCCTTCTTTAACTTGTTCTCAGTAGCTTGGGCTTTTTATTCAGCAGCTTATATTTTACCCTCCACTACAGCGACTCAATTTTGAGCTTCTTGCAGTTTCTCATCCTAGACTTTTTGCTTCAATTCAAAGGCCTTCGGAGAATCCTTCAAAGACTGCCTTAGACCTTCAAATGCCTCTTCCACCTCACTCGGGTAAGATCTCAGTAGGTCGTCCTTCTCCATCATTTGGTTAAAATCAACCAAAAACTACAAAAGAGAAAAACACAAGATATTCAAGAGAAGTTTAGCACGAAGGACACTTCTTCTTACTCTCATCCATAACAAAAAATAGCAACAAAGTTAGTCGGCTAAATTCATAAATAAATAACAAATGGAAGAAAAGTAAATAGTATAATTATAACCTATGCCATGCCCTTCTTGGGGTCACCTGGGACCAGTGTAGGACACCCCCTCGGGAAGGGGAATGTGTTGCCAATTCTTAACAACTACACCATAATCCCAATAGTCTTTATTGGAGTTTAGTAGATTCACTACTAAAGCCCTATTGGTTTGCCTAGTCTTCAAATAATAAGTGTTATCTCCAATAGTGCCTTATTTATAAGAAAATAACAACTCATAAACCCCAATATGAGTCCTATAAATCTCATTTAACCTATTAACACCATTTACAACCATCCAATTATTTGGTGCTACCCTAGCAGGAACTACGTCAAAGTGTTGACAAAACTAAAGAAAAAGGGGGTTTGGTGGACAAATGATGCCACACTCAGAAATAAATAAAGTGGGAATCTAGTGACCTTCATGAAAACAACACATGTCGATTGGACCCTGTTATATATCTAAACCTACCCACGCCAAAAAATTTCTCTTTTCTCTAAACTCATCTAACGAACCCTCATCCACAATGTAAACCATGGTGGAAACAGAGAATAGGGTGAAAAAATAGAGAAATAGGGAAATAAGGCTTACAAGTATTTAAAGGTAACTGTAAGAACTGAAGAAAATGATGGCGAATGAACAAGAAGCAAAAGATCATACAAAGAAAGCTTGAAAACGAAGGAAAATTATAAGTGAAGAAAAGTTAAGGTGAAGAGAAATGGAGGTAAAATTCAACCTATTTATAGGTTGCCTCGATAAATGGGAATGAAATGATTAACTAAATGAATGATTGAGTTACTATCGGTTACACACTTCCCAAAGATCCAACATACCATCATACCCTTTAGCGGTTCGAAGAGGTTTGATTTATTTACAAAAATGCCATTATTAATAGTACCAATGAAAAATTTTACCAAGTGTGGGAGGTCGACTGCTGACCACAAACATAAACAGTATGCTGAACAACATTCTGAGAAAAATACTCCATCATTTTTATCAATCATCAACCATGGAGCATTAGGGGCTTTTGTTGTATGTAAAATTACTCTCCTACGTGGACCAATGATAAATGTACACTTGTCATCCTACGTGGCCAACCAGCCATCTTGATTGGCATTAGAGATACTTAGTCAGATGGAAGGCCGACCAACTCAAAAATGTGAACCATCAAGAATATCAAAGGTTACTCGGATGGAATGATGACCACCACTGAATTTCGATAGTCACATTTATTGTACTCGGATGTAAATGCCTGGAAATATAAAAGCATTCCATCTCTCAGGTTTTACACAATTATAAATACGAAATACTCCCTTAGCTCAAATGGAGATTCGATAAATCATATTCACACCCTACCGAGTTAGTTGGAACCCTACAAAAATAATACCAACAGTGGACGTAAGATTTCTTAATAGTTGAACCACTTTAAAAATCTCTTCTCTCATGTGTTTGATTTGACTAATCTACTATATTTTATCTGTGATTATAAATCTGGATTATGTCCATTTTTAGACATCAAGACTCATATTGAGGGGAAGCAAGATAACCTTACAGGAATGATTGAAAATATGTATAAGGAGTCCCTAAACTGAAAGAGTCAAATTCTTTACTTGAGTTAAAAATTTTGAATTTAAAAGGCTCGAGTAGTATTAGTATTAATGGTACTGGCTCACGTGTTTCTAATGCTTCGAGTGTTAAAGCTAAGACCATAGTTATTTTAGAGGGTTAACCAAATCCAAGGACGTTAGAAAAGATCAACCCATAGGTAACATTCCTTACGTTTTTACATGTTCGCATTGTGGTAGGAAAGGTTACCTTAGGCATTTTCCTTATGATCTTGGAAGAGTTCATAGGAAGTTGAAGTCTAGTGTTCCCTTGGTTCCCAAAACCCGATGCATTCAGTTTAAACCTATTTGGGTTAAGAAATCCGTTTTGGAGGAGCTAGATGTTAAACTTGTTGATTCTCGATTACTTGCACATAATTCTTCATATGCTATATCTTATTGATGATTGCTTGCATGATTTTGTCTATCATACTCTAGTTGTGCTTCATGATATATATTTTCTAGTATTATGACATGTGTATCTTTTGTATTATATTTTTCTTTTATTGAGTTATATTTGAAAAATAGAAAATATTTAATTTTGATAAAAAAAAAATTAAAAATAGAAAAAGATTTTTGATTTTGTGTATTTTAGCTTTACACATTTGGTACAACATAATTGGTGTTTTTGAATCCAATCCACTCCGCAATTTCCATGTGGATAGGACATTTGGTTATGACTTCAAATACTTAGATTGATCTTAACCATGTTTATGGAGTTATTTCGAACTTTATTTGTTTTATGGATTCGACTTTGTATATGCTTTTGCACACACATGCACGAGCATGTTAGATTTTGACTTTACTATGTACATTTGAGATTGGTGAGATGTTTGCCCATTAATTTTATCATCCACGTGTTTATGTGACTATGGTGTATTTTTGCACATAAGAACCATTGTCTCTGAGATTTTATTTAGTATTGAAAACATATGAGTGTACACGGGAAAGGGCTGCAAAAGACAGGTTGACTTTGATTAAAAGCTACCGTTTAAAAGAGCCCAAGAAAAAATAAAGGCAATAAAAAGAGCAAAAATTTCCAAAAAAGGGCCAACATAGTTTAGTTTGTTTGATCTTGCAAAAGAGATCTCTTCAAAAGAAAAAGAAAAGAATGTAATAGAAAATATGATATGTGTTATCTTTTGAGGGAGTTTAGTTAAAGATCAATGGGTCTCCATAATGAATCCTAGTATGATTATTTTGTCATGACGCTATTGATTTGTAGAATCATCAATAATCTAGGCTTGTATTCATTGTGCTTATTTTGTTCATTAA
The DNA here is from genome assembly GCA_949130495.1 of Sambucus nigra. Classification (NCBI taxonomy): domain Eukaryota; kingdom Viridiplantae; phylum Streptophyta; class Magnoliopsida; order Dipsacales; family Adoxaceae; genus Sambucus; species Sambucus nigra. The sequence goes on from OX422208.1 coordinate 806,061,835, forward strand.
GTTCAACTTTATTTGTCACTTGAGACTAAAGCTTAGTTTGATAAAGTTTTGCTATTAGTTAGAACTTCTTGAACATATTTGAATTTTTGGGATATAACTCACCCATTCATTCCATCCCACATGTTTGGACACATTGATATTATGCTAATGTGTAAAGCTTATGTATTTTGTATCATGTTTTGTGGTCATTTATACCAATATATGTGTACAAGATTTCTTTAACATATTTTGCATCTATTATATATGGTATTGTATACTGTATTTATGAATTTTTCAAAAAATTTAAAATTTTCAAAAATAATTAGTTGTGTTTGCCTTTGAGAGATGATCATTACAAATGCTTAATTTATATCTTTTTGTGGTGATATCTTATCTTCTACGTGATGCTTTGTATTTCATGACTATGTTTCTACTTCTTTGCCTATTTCAGATAAAAACAAAGGGGGAGAGAAAATTAAAATTGAAATTTGATGATTTATGGAGGAGATTTTATTTGTGAGTTTTATTTTATTTCAAACTCTATTTGTCATGAGGTATATGTTCTTGTCTCATGTGTGTTGGTACTTAAAGAAGAATTCAAGAAAAATGGATGAAGACAAAGTTTGCCAAAAGGGAAGAAGAAGAAGAAGAAGAAGAAGAAGAAGAAGAAGAAGAAGAAGAAGAAGAAGAAGAAGAAGAAGAAGAAGAAGAAGAAGAAGAAGAAGAAGAAGAAGAAGAAGAAGTTTGAGGACAAAAAGACTTATGACATTCCGTTCTAGGGATAGGAAGGGTGTTAGGATTTTTCACATATTAGATTTTTTATTTTAATATAGTGTTCGATCATGTTTATTTGTTTTGTACCGGAATATCCAAAGGGGGGTATTTGTAAGGAAATTTTTTCTAGGATTGTTCATATCATAGGCTATTTTGTATTTTAGATTAGTTTGGCGTATCTTGTTACAAATCATCACACACCGTCACGACGAACCAAACTCGAGCATCTCCATGTTTGAAGACTTCCGACATCCCGTAAAGGTATAAAGCACTTTAGAGTTTAAATTAATTTACAGAATTCATTTTTGGGATGTTTATTTTTATTAAAAATGAACAGGAGTTTTTTAGTTCGAAAAGAAAAAATATATTTTTAAATCTCGTTCAAACGAGATGGCCATTTCGTTCAAACGAGATTGCCACTTCGTTGGAAGGGTTGATTACTCTTCATTTGTGTCTTCCTTGTATATGGATTTGGAATGTTGTTGCAATCAAACTTCGAGTATCAAAATTACAGAAATCACCTACAAAACTTGTTAAAAATTCAATATCGTGGCAAATTCGGGTATCAATTCAATTTCTAGCATTGAAACGGTTATCATGAAAACTTGCAATTCCAATTTTTATTAAAAATCTTTTTGTGTTTTTAAATTTTTTAAATGTTTTTTTTTAGTTTTATATTTAAAAACAATTTTCAAGGGAGGAAACGAAAATTTATGTAACTAAAATGACTACGAAAATTTAAAAATTAATCTAGTTTAGAATTTATGAGAAGAAACAAGAGGTGGGATTACACCGCGTAGTCAATTTAATTTAAATCCCTAATTATTCAATTGAATAGTTCGAAATAATATTGAATTTAAAACTTAACTCTCGTTACAATTCTAAATTCAATTTTATCTTTTTCAACAATTAAATCAAGAATTGTCACCATATATAAAAAGTTAAGATTCATACTTGTTCTTACAAATTATCTGCTAAGATCAATTTATAAAAATTTGTACGGATCTTTGAACTGCACACAAGGAATTAATATTTGAATTTAAGAATAGAACTTATCTCTAAGTCAAATCCAAAAATCAAATATCAATTTTCATCATTAATTTATTAACTCTCATCACATAAATTAATGTGTGATTTTTTTTTCCAATTTAATTAGACTAGAACACATCAATGAAAAATTAGTTCATTAAGTAACTCAACACACGCGTTTCATCCCACCCCTTGAATGTGGTGTTTAGCCAGACATGGTTAAAATTTCAGCACAAGCATAATTAACAAACAAGAAACTAAAGGGAAAGAGAAAGAAATACGATATGCAATAATTTCATGTGTAACTGTGTGCATGAATACGCGTCCCAAACTCGTCACAAAAATTGACTGGATTACAAAACTGAAAGTAAATACTAAACCTAACAATTTTTTTCTAATCCTAAACTAATTTTTTTATGAATTTTTCTGACTATTTTTCTACCCTCTGCAGTCTCTTTTTTTTTCTTTTTTCTGTCTCTCACGTTCTCTCTGTGTACGCATATATGAGAGTTCTCCTTTTTTAGCTGATGCCTTCTCTCTTTAATAACCCACAAGTTAATTTCTTTGTTAAGAGATTTTTTGGATTTGATTTTTGGCTTAGGATTATGTCCGATATTTTTGGGATTATGGTTGACTGTTTATGGCTAGAAAATGGCAGGAAATAAGGTTGGGGTCTCGGGTTTTTTGGAGGTAGAAGATCTCGGGTTTGTTAGGCTGCAATCGGGTTGGGCTGGTGATTTGAAAATCGGGTAAGGGAGCGTGTTGGTGCGGAATGGATCCAGCCGGATTGGAGATTCCAGGTAGTGGCGTCGGGTAGGTGGAGGGGCTGCCACCAACGGGTTTTGTCGGAGGGCTTGTATGGGTTTAGGTGGCAGCTATGGTGGGGATAAAGAAATGGGTTTTGTTGGGTTTAGATGGTGTGAGTTGTTAATGGTGGGTCTTAGAAGTGTTGTTAATGGGGGAGAGAGGAGAGAGTGGAAGGTGGGGAAGAAGATAAGCAGGGGTAATAAGGTGTATGGGGTGTGTGGGTTATGGTGTGATTGAGGAATTAGTTTTATGTGTATGGGGTTTTGTGTGTGTGAGGGTCTAGCTTAGTTTGGTGTAGGTGTGAGTGAGTTTTTTTTTGTGTAGGTGTTTTATGGTGTGTGTGTGTTTCATTTGGACCCTAAAAAAATGAAAATTAAAATAACAAAAATCCTAAAAATATAAAATCTATAAAAACAAAAATAAAATAAAATTTCCAATCTATAAAATAAAATTAAAGTAAAAGAAATAAAATAAAAACTAAAAAATTCTAAAATAAAAACTAAAGACCTAAAAAATGTAAAATCTAACAAAACTAAAAATAAACACCTAAAATAATCCTAATAAAATAATATAAAATAAAGACTAAAAATTAAACACTAATAAAAATCAAAATCAAAATAAAGAAATATAAAACTTATAAACTAAATCCTAGAAAATTCTAAATAAATCTAAAATAATCCTAAAAATAAAAATGACACAAACTAAAAACTCTAAAAAATGATAAAAGTACAAACACAACACACACCGGGCTCGGGGTAGGCTTAGGTTTGGTACGAAAAAAGGCTCGGGACTGGGTTCGGGACATCGGAACACATCGGGTAGGTTCAAATATGGACTCTGACTTTGCGGTCTCCTTTGATCTCTTCGATGCATGCTTTTAACTGCTACTTTGACGCAATTACGCCGATGTAGTATCATTTAACACTGCGACTGCGTATTGACCTATAAAATAGATAACTATGAATATAAGGCCATTTTTAATTAAAATGAGCGACTAAAATGCATCTATTCGGGGCTTAAATTAGACACTTTTGGGTGCTTATCACACCACCCCCAAATAGAACATTGTTAGTCCTCGAGCAAAAATTAGAGAGAAAAGAGAGATAAGTAACTAAAAGTGTGCCACTTTCGCAGGCACTGGCGATTGCACTTAGCATTTGCAACAAGCCGTTAAACGTATAGGTTGCCCTACAGGACGAGTGGTGTCTCGTGAAAGTTTGTAGTGATTGTACCCACAAAATTCAAAAACTTATTTAAATGCAGTTTTTTATTTGATGATGAAAAGCTATACAACCCAACTAAAAAGAATGTTAAGGAACACCGTATTCAAATTATTAAAATAAGATATGAAATTACTTAATACCACAAGCGTAATCCTTCCTAAGACTCAGCATGTGTTAGTGTGAAACAATCTTAAGTATCATTTGAGTAATTCCTAGATCACCTTTATAGATACATCGATTTGACTTCAATTCTCACTAGATATATATCTCTGAATCGAACTCTCTGAGAATTGGGTAAGCGTATCTCTCTAGTGTGTGAGGAGGTGAGTAAATATAAGAAAGTTCAATCTCTCTAGTGTGTGAGGAGGTGAGTAAATATAAGCAAGTTCAAACGTCTCACACACTTTATAAAAAATGATGGATACATGAAAAAATTGATCTCATGAACGAATGCTAACCACTATGTTGAGAATGTCGAATTATTTCTCCATATAATCTTTTCGTTTACCCGAACACTTTACCAAGGGTGAAAAAGGGGTTTATAAATGGTATGAGGGGATGAAGAAGATGAATGATATGGTTTTTTGAGAAGAGTGAAATACATTTTGACTAACTATTGTCTTCATCTTTTGAATCTATGATCGCATGCTTTCTTTTTCTTTTTCTCTTTTTTTTCTACTTCTTTTTCTAATACTATTTTTTCTATTTTTTTATTGCGATGCATTTTCCTTTTCATAAAAAAAATGAAGATAATTTCAAACACTCTATTTCTCAAAAATGATGGTAGTGATGGGAAATGATACATGGATGGTATAAGGGATATATATGGGTAAAGAAAACATGGGATGATAATATTTGGAGTGAAGGGTAAAAATGGTAAGTGTATGGCAAATTCGGTTTAGTGCTCGGGACAAACTACAAGACACATGTTTCTTACACCTCGAAAGTAATGTCATTCTCAGTGATTATGCCAAAATTGAAAAAATAATGAGACCATGCAACGACTAAGTGCAGTATCCAAAGAAAGTGAGTGAACTTGTGACTCAGAGATACGTAAAAACCCTCAAAAATGAGAAAAGCTCAAATCTCACGTGTTTAAGTCTCCACTAGTGATCTTTTAAGGCTCTCTTGAGAATATAATTACTCTTCAACTTTTGATTGTAAACGTGATAGTGCAAAATTTCCGAGTTTAGGAATTCATAGTGCAAGTACGCTTTTAAGAGGTATTAATTAATTTATTTGTAAAAAGCATAATTTTAGGGTCAAACACAGGTATTCTGAGATTTCTAAAAGAGGGATGATAGACAATTCATGTCATAAAAATTTAATTTTAACGGCATAAAAAGTTTAAAATCACTTGTTTCTGAAAATTTTCAAAAAAGGTACGATTTTGATAAATTTCCCACCCTAGCGTCCGCGATGTTTAAAACTATATATAAAAAAATTGAGAAGCACAAGGGAGGAAAGATATTACCATAATGAACCGCTAATGAAAATGTACTGCGTAAGGGAGAAAATATGAAACCTGAAGAACAAATGCGATACAAAAATTTGGACAAGTCTATAAAGCATGTGAAAATCATTGGGTGGTGTGAAACATCACCCACATACAGGATAAGACTCATATTCAGAAACAATAAACAACGGGCTATCTCCCGGTAGTGATAAGTTTAACGTCTTCAGCCAGATCGATCAGAACTCACCCTAAGAGTAAGAACTATGAAAGCACGGAGTGGCAGAAAAATCAGGTGATGAAAATCACCCCCAAACAAGACTGAACAATCAGTCTTCATAAATGGGGTCAACAAGGTTAATTTCTTCAATGTGAAAGGGGCCTAGCTCTAAGAACGGCTTCAAGCTTTGACCATTGACCTGAAAGAGGCTACCATCCTTAGGATTTTGAACTCTGATGGCACCATAGGGAGTGACAGATTAAATAACAAAGGGTCCAGACCACCTGGTTTTTAACTTCCCAGGAAATAGATGAAGACGGGAGTTATATAACAAAACTTTCTAACCATAGTGGAATTCTTTGCGGAGGATGCTTTGGTCATGGATCCACTTAATTTTGTCTTGTAGTTCTTGGATAAATCATAGGCATCATTTTGTATCTCCTCTAATTCATTAAGTTGGAGCTTTTGATGGACGCCAACTGTGTCGATATCAAAATTAAGGGCTTTGACAGCCCAATAAGCGTGATGTTCAAGCTCGATAGGTAAGTGGCATGGTTTACCAAAGATCAAGCGATAATGAGACATGCCAATCGGAGTCTTAAAAGCAGTACGGTATACCCACAAAGCATCGTTCAAGCGTAAGGACCAGTCTTTCCTGATATGCCCAAGTATAACCTCGGCCCAGGGACACCTACCTCGTCTGAGATGATGGCCGAAACATTGATCTACCCCATGAAGGCCAGGGGCCCACGATACCATCCCTCGGCCAGACCTACCTCGGCCCAGGCCGACACTACCTTCTACACTACCAAGGGGCACTGCGTGCATCACAGGCATCAACAGCACTCTCGTACACCTGGGTATGGCAACCTCGGCCAAGGGTGGGCCGAGGTGACAGTGAGCCGACCCTCAACTTGGAACCGGTTCAACCTCGGCTTGGGACGAGGTCATAAGAGGCCTTAATAATCACCAGCATGGGACTATCCCTACCTCGGCTGGGGCCGACCTAGCATAATGTCTCGGTCGAGATCAGGCCGAGACTCCTTATGACACTTCTCGGATTGAACGGACATCAAGCCTTTACAGCTCGGCCTCTCCCAGGCCGAGGTCATTCACCAACATGACTGCCGAGCATCTGTTGACATTTGGATAAGGACACCTGGGCCCAAATCAGTTGTAACAAGATTATACTCCACATGTGGGAGAATATTTCATCATCATTGCTTACATGTGACAGTGACAGATGGCATTCCCACATTGGTGAGGATATCACACACATGCTCATTGCATGCATGGGGGGTACATTACGCCCCCTAGGCACTATATATAGGGGTTATCCCCTACCTTGCAAAAGGACTCCAGTTATTCAACCCTAGCAAAAACTCTGTCTAAATATACAGTAGAGAGAGAGAGCTTGAGAGAATTGTATCCATGGCCATTAGTGTCTTCGTTCAGTGATATTACTCACACACTCACTGTGGACGTAGGCCATATTGGCTGAACCACCTATATTCCGGTGTTCATTCCTTATATCCTCACCTCCTTCTCTTATCTCTTTATATAGTTGTGCTGCCATTGTTATTCATATATAGAGCTTAGAAACACCTCACCTGGTGGTGCTGATTCCCAGCATCATCATTTTGGCGCCGTCTGTGGGAAGCAAGAGGCTATCTCTTCCTCTTTTCCTGCTTTACCTCACCGGAGACTCTGGTGGTGAACCAGGAACCACCCCTTGTGTGGAGCTGTTTCACCATTGAAAGAGGTCCTTTAAGGTATTAAGCTCACTTGCTGTTCAAGCTCTTTATTGTTAATACATGGCACCGGAATTACCGCCGCCTCTTCCCCCGCCTGGGGGTGGAGGGGCAAGTTCCAGTCAGGCTCCTCCCCAGTCCGAAATGGCGGAAGTGGCAGCAGCCTTGAAATCTTTGGCTGCAACACAACAAGCCATGAAAGAGAAATTTGTCCAGCTCAGCCAAACCATGATGATGAGGCCACCTGAAGTCTCACCGGACATGATAACTCCGGCGGCAGTTCAGCTTCATCCTGACGCCAGGGGACCACCCCAGGCGCCCATGAAGGAACAACCTGCACCTCAGCGGAGGAGGGACGTTGCTGACCCTAGGCTCTTGCGCCTGGGAGGCAGGGAAACCCTTGCCCAGAGGACAGGTATGATGACCTAGAAGCTGAAGAGGCCCCGGAAGACTGCTGGGAGCCGTATGAGGTGTCAGATAACACCGTACAACCTCTTAGGCAGAGCCAAGGATGTGTCAACTGAAGAAGATACGAGGTCCAACAAAGAGGGTCGGCCTTTGATAGACAGAGTCAAGGATGTGTCGGCCGAAGAAGAGATGAGGCCCAGCAGAGAGGGTCGGCCTTTAACAGGTTGAGCAGAGGGTCGACCTTCGAGAGGCTGGGCCCAGTCAATGACCTGAGGCAGAGGCTATCGAGGTCAAGGAGCGCGGAAGGCTCTCAAAGAGGGAATAGGCAGGCTCGGCCAGATCAAGGCCGACCCTTAGAGAGAAGAGCCAGGGATCAGGAAGAGGTCAACAGTTAACGGGTCGTGGCTGGGGAACCTTCTGTCCATCGCAGAGAGGTGGCAGGGGATAACCTCGGCCAAGTTGATGAGAGAAGACCCTGGAATGACTCAATCCAACGTCTCGAGGAGAAGATAGGGGAACTCATAAAGAGCAGGGACCCATTACAGAGGGGCTACTCCGAGGGCTCCCCGTTTGTAGCTAGGATAGTGGGGTTCCCAACCCCGGCTAAGTTCAAGCCTCCTATAGTGACTCCTAAGTATGATGGCAGCACTAACCCAGTGCACCATATCGAGATGTATCAGTCGGTGGCAGATATTTACTCGATACCCGATGAGATGAAGTGCAGGGCCTTCTCAGGAACCTTGACACGGGAAGCGCACAGCTGGTTCACCTCTCTTCCAAAGAACTCGATCGAGAACTTCAAAGGCCTAGCTGAGCAGTTCATCCACAACTTCTTCTTTGGGGTAAGACCTCAAAAGAAGACTACCCACCTCCTATATGTCAAACAGGCTAAGGGTGAAAGCCTAAGAGACTACATAGCAAGATTCAACAAGGAGAAGTTGGAGGTGGAGGATTACGAAGAGAGCATAGCCATGACCGCCCTGATAGGAGGCCTCCAGAAGGGGAAGCTATTATGGAAGCTGACGGAAGACCCCCCCAAGTCTATGGCAGAGTTGTTGTCCACCGCAGGGAAAGTGATGAATGCGAAAGAGGCAATGGCCGCCAAATATGAGGAGGAGAACCGTGGTAGCACTGGGAGGTCCCAGGGCAAGAAAGAGGGGAAGAAGAGGTCAGCATATGACAAGTTCGCTCATTACACTCCTCTAACTGTGAGCTGTGAGAACATCCTTAATGAGATCAAGACTGACCGGGCTCTGAGGTGGCCAGAGAAATTGAAGGCCCCACCACATAAGAGGAATAAAAACCTCTGGTGTGAGTTCCATCAGGATCACGGCCATGTCACAGATAGATGCTTCACTCTGAAGGATGAGATTGAGAAGATGCTGAAATTCGGTAAGCTGAGAAAGTATGTGGATGGCAAGGCCCCAAAGGGTGGAAGAGAAGACCCTAGGAAGAGAAGAAATGACAGGTGCCGTGGCGATGTCCCGGCTAGAAGGCATGATGATTTAGAGGGTGATGATGGAGATGACCCGGATCTCCCACCTAAGGATGACAACACCCCAGTGAAGAGGGTAGGGATGATCTCCTTTGGTGTTAGCACCATATGTAGGGGATTCGCAGGAGGTGGCTCTGAGGTAGCCGATAGGAAGGCTCATGTAGCGGAGGCCAAGTCAGTGGTCAAGCCTGAGGTTGTGAATCTAACGTCTTCTGACGCAGTGCAGAAGAGGAAGAAGGTGGACATGGACACCCTCGTAGTGGGGTTCTCCAGACTCGACTTCAAGGGCATCTTAGCCCCCCATGATGACCCTTTAGTCATAACAACAAGGGTGCATGGGTGCGATGTAGGGAGAATCCTCATAGATGGGGGAAGCTCAGCAGATGTGATGTTCTGGCCTTGTTTCAAGAGGTTGGGTCTTAGCAGGGCAAGGCTGGTGCCCTACCATCACCCATTGATAGGCTTCAGTGGTGAGAAGGTACACCCATTGGGCATGTATGAAATGGATGTACGGATGGGAGATGAGTAGCCTAAGAAGCTGACGAAGAAGATAAACTTTTTTGTTATGGATGAAAATGTCTTCTCGGCCTACAACCTCATCATCGGAAGAGTGGCCCTCAGAGAGTTTGAAGTCATGCCGTCAACGGCCCACCAGATGCTAAAATTCCTGACTCCTTATGGGGTAGGGGAAGTGCAAGGGGACCAGACCACGGCGCGGGAGTGTTATTTCAACTCGGCCGAAGAGCGAGAGGCCCATAAGAGAGCAACCGCCACTTACAGCATTGACACTCTCGATCCCAGAGACGAACAAAATTGAAGAAGGGCGAGGCCACGGAAGAGGTAGAATCTATCATCCTCAATGAGGACGAGACGGAAAAAACCATCCAGGTCGGCAAGGCCCTGGAGCAAGGGATCAAGGAAGAGCTGATAAACTTCCTCAGGAGGAGGCAAAGTGTCTTCGCGTGGAGTCACGCAGACATGCCTGGTATCGACCCTGAGATCATGACCCACAAGCTCAACGTGGACGGAGATGCTAGGCCTATCAAACAGAGACAAAGAGTCTACTCCAGAGAGAAGTATGAGGTCATCCGGAAAGAGGTGAAAAAGTTGGAAGAGGCCGAGTTCATAAGAGAGGTTACTTATCCAGAGTGGCTCTCAAATGCAGTCATCGTGCCTAAGGCTAATGGAAAGTGGCGGATGTGTGTATATTTCACAGACTTGAACAGGTCTTGCTCAAAAGACAGATATCCCTTACCTAGGATAGACCAGATGGTGGATGCAATGGTAGGGCACGAGCTTATGAGTTTCATGGATGCTTATTCAGGTTATAACCAAATCTTCATGGATACCGAAGACTCTGAGAAGACAGCCTTCATTACTGACAAGGGGATGTACTGTTACAAGGTGATGCCCTTTGGTCTGAAAAATGGGCAACATATCAACGTCTTGTCAATAAGATGTTCGAGGAGCAGATAGGTAAGACCATGGAGGTGTATGTGGATGATATGCTAACGAAGAGCCTGAAAGCATGTACTCACGTAGCAGACCTTGAGAAGACCTTTGATGTCATGGACTCGTACAGGATGAAGCTCAACCCAACAAAGTGTGTCTTCGGGGTAGGAGCCGGGAAGTTCTTGGGGTTCATCGTTAATTAGAGGGGGATTGAAGCAAACCCTGAGAAGATCAAGGCCTTACTCGACATGAAGACTCCTAGGAGTATAAAGGATGTTCAGAGACTCACTGGAAGGGTGGCGGCCCTTAACAGGTTTGTTTCCAGAGCCACGGACAAGTGTCTCCCATTCTTTAAAGTTCTGAGAAAGGCCTTCCAGTGGGACGAAGAGTGTGAAAAAGCTTTTGATCAACTCAAGTCTTACTTGGGATCTCCATTATTGTTGTCTCGGCCCATCACGGGGGAGAGGTTGTTTGTGTATCTGGCAGTATCTGAGTCAGTCATCAGCGCAGCCATCGTACGGGAAGAGGATAGAATCCAGAGGCCTGTATACTTCAACAGTAAGGCCCTTCAAGGGTCTGAACAAAACTATCCCCGGATGGAGAAGTTGGCTTATGCCCTGATACACGCCTCAAGGAAGATGAAGCCTTACTTCCAAGCTCACTCCATAGTAGTCCTCACTGACTCCCCACTAAGGCAGGTTCTGCACAAGCCTGAGAAGTCCGAAAGATTAATGACCTGGGCCATCGAGATAGGAGAATATGATCTTACCTACCAGCCTAGGATAGCCATCAAAGGGCAGGCCCTCGCAGACTTTGTCACAGAGTTCACCTGGGAAGAGGCTGATAGAGGTTTGGAAGAGGCCGAGACAGAGAAAGGTTCAGATGACGGAGAAGAGACGAACCGTAGTGTCTTCCGAAATTCAGAAGAGACTGCCCCTAACGTCTTCCGAGGCCGAGAAGAGGTTGTATCAGGAAAAACCCGGAGCATAGTGGAAGAGAACGAAGAGGATCGGTACCTCTTCAAGAAGGGGGTTATGAGAGAAGGGGTCTTCTCATCCGATGCGGACGTGTGGAGCCTCTTCGTTGATGGCTCTTCTTGTGATAATTGAAGCAGCGCGGGGCTAGTACTCTCGGCTCCAGATGGCGCCAACATTGAGTACGCCTTGAGATTCAACTTCAGGGCCTCCAATAACGAGTCTGAGTATGAGGCCATGATAGCAGGTCTCTTATTAGCAATAAATCTTCGAGTAAAGCGGCTCCTACTCCACAGCGACTCGAGGTTGGTTGGCAATCAAGTGCTGGGGGCATACGAGGCCAAAGATGAAAGGATGGACAAATACCTAAAGAAGGTAAGAGGATTGCTAGAGTATTTTGAAGAAGCAAAGCTGAAGAGAGTGCCTCGGCTGAGCGACAACCACGCTGATGCATTGGCAAGGCTGGCCTCGGTAATGAAGGTAGATTTGGGAAGGATCATTCCAATCGAGGTCTTAGGAAAAGCAAGCATCGAGGAGGACGAGGTGTGTAGCCCTTGTCACAATGTGAACCTGGGAGACTCGTGGATTGACCCGCTCGTCAGATACCTAAGAGACGGAGATCTACCTGAGTCCAAGATGGAAAGGAGACAGTTGAGATACAAGGCTGCTAAGTTCTCAATAGTAGGAGACGTCCTGTACAAAAAGGGGTTTCTTTTGCGTCTCCTCAGATGTGTGCACCCCATGGAGGTACCCCAGGTCTTATAGGAGGTTCATGAGGGTTCCTGCTCTAGCCACATAGGGGGAAGGCCCTTAGCCAAGAGGATCATCACTCAGGGGTACTGGTGGCCTACCTTGTCTAAGGATGCTACAGACTATGTGAAGAAGTATGACAAATATCAAAGGTTCGCCACTATCCCTCATCAACCTCATCAGCCTATGACGTCGATCTCTTCTCCATGGCCATTTGCTGTATGGGGAATTGACTTGGTAGGACCTTTGCCAAGAGCTGCCAACAACTATAGATTCTTGATAGTTGCCATTGACTACTTTTCAAAGTGGGTGGAGGCGGAACCGATGATAACAATTACAAAGCAGAAGACCTTACAGTTCATTTGGAAGAACATCATATGCAGATATGGCCTCCCAAACACTCTTATCTCAGATAATGGGACCCCGTTCAAGAACTCCTCCTTAGAAAAATATTGCCTAAGAGTGGGGATTAAACAGTTCTTCTCATCCCCCGGTCGTCCTCAGGCTAATGGCCAGACCGAGGTCACAAACAGAACCATCTTGGACGGAATCAAGAAGAGGTTAGAAGATGCGAAGGGTAGATGGACAGAAGAGGTCTGCGCAGTGTTATGGGCTTACAGAACTACGGCAAGGATACCCACAGGAGAAACCCCATTCATGCTGGCACATGGCTCAGAGGCTGTCATACCAACGGAGGTAGGACTGCCAACTCATCGGATTCAGACCTACGACCCTGACAGTAATGGGGAGAAGAGAAGGCTAGACCTGGATCTCATCGAAGAAAGAAGGGAAGACGCAGAGGTCAGAAAAGCAGCCTACCAGCAGAGGGCAGCAAAATTCTACAACCAGAGGGTGAAGTCAAGACCCATTGCAGTGGGAGACCTAGTTCTAAAGAAGACACTACAGAAGGCAAACAAGCTACACCCAAACTGGCATGGCCCCTACAAGGTGACGAAAGAGGTTGTGCCTGGCACTTACAGGCTAGAAAACCTAGAAGGAGAACCTTTCACTAACTCGTGGAATGCTGACCATCTCAAGAGATATTACATATGATGTATAGAATTTTATGAAAATGTACTATCTTACTGAGAGGTGGTTATTAATAAAGATCAGTTTCCATATCAAGTTCTTGCTTCGTTCTTTAGACCAGAAGTTTATTATGAGGCTAACCTCTTAGGTGATGACCTCAGACCCTCATAACATCACTCGGTGGTGACGAGGTCTGAGCTCAGACACCTGGGTTAGACGACCTCAGACCCTTAACATCATTAATTTGGTGACACATATTACGAGGCTAACCTCTTAGGTGACGACCTCAGACCCTCATAACATCACTCAGTGGTGACGAGGTCTGAGCTCAAACACCTTGGTTAGATGACCTCAGATCCTTAACATCATTAATTTGGTGACACTTATTATAAGACTAACCTCTTAGGTGATGACCTCAGACCCTCATAACATCACTCGGTGGTGACCAGGTCTGAGCTTAGACACCTTGGTTAGATGATCTCAGACCCTTAACATCATTAATTTGGTGACACTTATTACGAGGCTAACCTCTTAGGTGACGACCTCAGACCCTCATAACATCACTCGGTGGTGGCGAGGTCTGAGCTCAGACACCTTGGTTAGATGACCTCAGACCCTTAACATCATTATTTTGGTGACACTTATTATGAGGCTAACCTCTTAGGTGATGACCTCAGACCCTCATAACATCACTCGGTGGTGACGAGGTCTGAGCTCAGACACCTTGGTTAGATGACCTCAGACCCTTAACATCATTAATTTGGTGACACTTATTATGAGGCTAACCTCTTAGGTGATGACCTAAGACCCTCATAACATCACTCGGTGGTGACGAGGTCTGAGCTCAGACACCTGGGTTAGACGACCTCAGACCCTTAACATCATTAATTTGGTGACACTTATTACGAGGCTAACCTCTTAGGTGACGACCTCAGACCCTCATAACATCACTCGGTGGTGATGAGGTCTGAGCTCAGACACCTTGGTTAGATGACCTCAGATCCTTAACATCATTAATTTGGTGACACTTATTACAAGGCTAACCTCTTAGGTGATGACCTCAGACCCTCATAACATCACTCGGTGGTGACCAGGTCTGAGCTTAGACACCTTGGTTAGATGATCTTAGACCATTAACATCATTAATTTGGTGACACTTATTACGAGGCTAACCTCTTAGGTGACGACCTCAGACCCTCATAACATCACTCGGTGGTGGCGAGGTCTGAGCTCAGACACCTTGGTTAGATGACCTCAGACCCTTAACATCATTAATTTGGTGACACTTATTATGAGGCTAACCTCTTAGGTGATGACCTCAGACCCTCATAACATCACTCGGTGGTGACGAGGTCTGAGCTCAGACACCTTGGTTAGATGACCTCAGACCCTTAACATCATTAATTTGGTGACACTTATTATGAGGCTAACCTCTTAGGTGATGACCTCAAACCCTCATAACATCACTCGGTGGTGACGAGGTCTGAGCTCAGACACCTGGGTTAGACAACCTCAGACCCTTAACATCATTAATTTGGTGACACTTATTATGAGCCTAACCTCTTAGGTGATGACCTCAGACCCTCATAACATCACTCGGTGGTGACGAGGTCTGAGCTCAGACACCTGGGTTAGACGACCTCAGACCCTTGACCATTAATTTGGTGATATTTATTATGAGGCTAACCTCTTAGAATTCAGAGTTCATATAGCATTCAGAGACATTCAGAGGTCAAAATAAAGGAAGAGATTGGCATTCAATAAAAATAAGAGATTACATAACATTCAGAGGTTACAAATTACAAGTTACAAAATACAAATGTTTCAAGTTAAAGGTCTGAGGGGGGAGCATTAACAGTGTCGGCTGGGTTGACCTGATCAGCATTGGTCACCTCAGCCACATCATCAGCAGGGTCAATCCCTCCGAGATCAGTCCATTCCAGAGTAGCACTCTGACCAGGGGCAGCAGCCTCGTCTTCTACCTCTTGCAGTGCCTGGGCAAACTGAGGGTCGGCGAAGCCAGGGCCCACAAAGTCGGAGGCCTTTATAGTGCCAACCTCCTTCTCTCTGACCTCGGCCCACTTGGTGGTGGCTTTGATACCTCTTTCGAGGTATTCAAAACCAAAACCCACGAACTCCTCAGAGACTTTGTAGTCAGAAATTATTCTCTCTGAGGCATCTGCAAGGGCAGCCTTCACAGCCGCGTTGACCTTCCGCTGCAGGGCATCATCCTTATCCTTCAGGGCCTGGGCGTAGTTTTGGATGAGCGCAGAGATATCTTTTTCCAAACTCTGGGCCTTATTTTCAGAGTTCTTGGCCTTATTCTCAGAATTCTGTAAATCTGACCTCAGACGGTCAACCTCGGCTTTCAGGGCGCTCTCGACCTTCTCAGCCTCCTGCCCCTTCTGAATGAGGGGCAATTTCCTCATGGCCCAGTTAGATAGTTGGTACATGGCAGTCGCACCCTGCACGGTTAATGAAGAGGTTAGGTGAGAGTAAAATCAGACGTTGCACTTATAAAATTCTGACAAAGGAACAATTCATACCTGGACGACTCTGTGAAGGTCGAATTCAACCATCATAGGGGTTTCCATGGCCCTGTAAAAATTCTTGTCTGCCTCGATCATCACATTGGCGAGTGCATCCATGGCCTGTCTACTGTTTCCGACCACGCTATCAGTAAGCTTCAGCTGGTCCAGACGAGCCGTAGGGTGTCGGCTGAGATGGGGATCACAGCGTCTAAGGTCTTCTTTTGCCTTGAGGTCGGCCTCTGATCCTCAGAGGTCGGGACCTCAGGGGCCCTCTTCTTGGATTTGGATGTTGAGGGGGCTGGAGGAGGAGAGTTCAAGCCAGTCTTCTTTGCAAGTCTTTCCAAACTCGGAGCTGCCATCTCCCACAATTCGTCTGGGACACCTGGTGGTCTCTCTGCAAAAGTGAAAAGATAAGAGTCAGAAATCAAACATGAATGATCAGGGGTTAGACTTGAAATAAAAAGAAAAAATCCTTACCAAATTCAACAAGGGGACTTCCACCTAGGATCGTCCCAGAGAGATACTGGGGGGTCAGCAGATGTTCGAACTTGACAAACAGACCATATGCCCCTTGGTCTTGCAGGGCCTTTACCTTTTTGATATTTTGATGACTTAGGCCAGGATCGGCCCTGGCAGACATGGTGACCTTACCCCATCTGAGGGGTATCCTCGGCTCAAAAGTGAAAGAGGGAACAGATGAACCAAATTCCCATGGCCCTAAGGCGAAAAAGTACCGGGGCTTCCAATTATGATTAGAGGTCTGAGTGACCTGGAGCATCTTCTTCTCAGGCCTTCGAGCCACGAAGTGATAGTAGCTCGGATGGTTTTTGGCCGAGGTAGGGACGTAGCAACCAGCAAAGACCTGAACTGGGAGGTCAGAGTGGTGGACTGCCCTCCACAAGATGATGGCCCCAATAATGACTCTCCAAGCATTGGCAGAGAGCTGCGAGGGGGCCAAGTTGATGAAGGAAATAATGGATCTGATGATAGGATGAATGGGTAGGTGAAACCCTAACTTAAACATCTGCTCGTACAAGCAGATTTCTCCATCTCGGCCATGATAGGCCCTCTCTTCCCTCAGATGTCTCTTTAATCTGATTGAAGGACTGATGGAGTATAAATATCTGAAGTGCAAAAGATCCACTTCAGTGACTGTGCTCTCAAACTCGGCTGCTTCAGAGATGTCAACATCACTTTCAGCATCCTCATCATCGTCAGGATCAACGTCGGCTGGAGCAGACGTAGAGGGGTGACCAGGGAATCTCTGAGCAAACTCAGCCCCTGTAATGGCCGATAGAGGGATGGCATCAAGAATGGGTGGCACAGCCACATTTGGCTCAGCAAGTTCGACCTCTGAAGAAGAATTTGAGGTGCTTGATCCATTCTGGGACGAGGCTCGGCTGGAGACCTCGGCCTGATCAGGGACCTGACCAGGCCGAGGTATAAAATCCATGGCCTCTTGGAAAGAGTCCATAGACATGGGGTCTGAGGTGGAAGACTCAGACTCAGACATTGGCAATGGGTTGGCAGAGACGTATGTCTGGTAAAAGTTCTCAGGAGGATCAGGATATACCACCTTGAGAGGTGGGGGAAAGAGAGGTCTAATAGGGAACTCCTGTGACCTACGAGATTTCTCCTAAGCTCTCTCTATTTGCCTAATTTTTTCTAAGGTCTTCTCTCTAAGAGAGGGGAAATCCTCAAGAAGTTGGTACAGGGGTCTGAGCATCATAGGAAGACCCAAAACTTGAGACGACTCTAAACTTAGGAAATATCTCTAAAGCTACAAACACGTTTGGCTTATAAAATGAAGAAGCCTAAAGATCAAACTAAGAAGTTTTCAAGAAAACCTAGTTCGCCTGAGTTAATGGAGCTCGCCGAAAAACTCAAAGAACCACCGGAAAACCCCAAAATCTTGTCGGAAAATGCAAACAAAATATGAAAGACAGAGGAAATAGAAAAGGAGAGGTACTTGGAAGTGAATTAACGAACGAAACAAAGAGAGACCGCAAGAAAATCGATAAAATCCTCTGATTTAGGACGATGGGTGAAGAAGCTTTAGAGAGAAGAAACTTGCAGAACCTTTAGAGAGAAGAAACTTGCAGAAGCTGTATACGCGGGAAAGAAATGAGAAAGAAGAAAGAGCAAGGAAGGGTTTAACCCCTTAAATACTTGGGCACACTTACCAAGGCCCATCATTGCCTTGGAAAAACCCAAGGGATAACTACTGACAGCACACGCCAGCCAAGTTGGCACGCCCTAGATTGGGACAGGTTTCATGCAGGTATTAGCCTTGGGACGGACAGGTTTCGGGGGTGAAGCAATCCCCTAGGCACTTGCTCTCGCATATGACTAAGGGTTGGGGGTGATTGATATGCCCAAGTATAACCTCGGCCCAGGGACACCTACCTCAGCCGAGATGATGGCCGAAACATTGATCTACCCCATGAAGGCCAGGGGCCCGCGATACCATCCCTCGGCCAGACCTAGCTCGGCCCAGGCCGACACTACCTTCTACACTACCAAGGGGCACTGCGCGCATCACAGGCATCAATAGCACTCTCGTACACCTGGGTATGGCAACCTCAGCCAAGGGTGGGCCGAGGTGACAGTGAGCTGACCCTCAACTTGGAACCGGTTCAACCTCGGCTTGGGACGAGGTCATAAGAGGCCTTAATAATCACCAGCATGGGACTATCCCTACCTCGGCTGGGGCCGACCTAGCATAATGTCTCGGCCGAGATCAGGCCGAGACTCCTTATGACACTTCTCGGATTGAACGGACATCAAACCTTTACAGCTCGGCCTCTCCCAGGATGAGGTCATTCACCAACATGACTGCCGAGCATCTGTTGACATTTGGATAAGGACACCTGGGCACAAATAAGTTGTAACAAGATTATCCTCCACATGTGGGAGAATATTTCATCATCATTGCTTACATGTGACAGTGACAGATGGCATTCCCACATTGGTGAGGATATCACACACATGCTCATTGCATACATGGGGGGTACATTACGCCCCCTAGGCACTATATATAGGGGTCATCCCCTACCTTGCAAAAGGACTCCAGTTATTCAACCCTAGCAAAAACTTTGTCTAAATATACATTAGAGAGAGAGAGCTTGAGAGAATTGTATCCATGGACATTAGTGCCTTCGTTCAGTGATATTACTCACACACTCACTGTGGACATAGGCCAGATTGGCTGAACCACCTATATTCCGGTGTTCATTCCTCATATCCTCACCTCCTTCTATTATCTCTTTATATAGTTGTGCTGCCATTATTATTCATATATAGAGCTTAGAAACACCTCACCTGGTGGTGCTGATTCCCAGCATTATCATTTCCTATTAGGATTAACTGGTTTTTCTACGATTTACTTGATTTCACGGTTGGAAACTTCAACTTGACCACTAGTCTGAGGGTGCTAAGAGAGACTAACTTTGTGGGTAACACCGTACTTTTTCATGAGATGTTCAAAGACTCGATTACAAGATGTCTACTCCTATCACCAATGATAGCTTTGGGAGTACCAAAACGTGTGAAGACATACTCCTTAAGAAAACTGACTATAATGCGATGGTCATTGGTGCGGAAAGTGATGGCTTCTATCCATTTGGAAATATAATCAACGGCAACAAGAATATATTAGAAACCATGAGATTAGGGAAAAGGACCCATGAAATCAATGCCCCATACATCGAAGATTTCGACAATGATAATGGGTGTGAGGGGCATCATGTGACGATGAGAGATACGCCCAGATTATTGGCATTTGGCACAAGCCTGGAAGTAGTGGTGGGCATCTCGAAAAAGAGTGGGCCAGTAGAAACCACTTTGCAAAATTTTAGTGGAAGTTTTCTTGGAGCTAAAGTAGCCACCACAAGCACCATAATGATAAAAGGAGAGAATACTTGACTGTTCATGGTCAGGAGCACAACGGCGAATGACTTGATCAGAGCAATACATAAAAAGGAAGGGATCATCCCAAGAGTAAAATTTCACCTGTGCCATGAACTTAGAACGCTCGTGTTTCGACCAATAATCGGGAAGTTGGTCGCTAACAAGGAAATTAATGATATCAGTATACTAGGGTGAGGTGGTGATAGCAAAAAGTTACTCATCGAGAAATGTTTCAGAAATAGGGACGGGATCATATTCAGACATAATAGTAAGGCGAGAGAGATGATCTGCAACCAAATTTTCGCACCTTTTCTTATCATAAATTTTGAGGTCAAACTCTTGAAGAAAGAGAATCCACCATATCAATCGTGGCTTAGAATCCTTCTTCTAAAGAAGGTGCCTCAGGGAGGCATGGTCAGTGTAAACGATGATAGGTGAACCGATGAAATATGACCTAAACTTATCGTGTGTGAATACGATAGTTAGCAACTCCTTTTCGGTGGTCGTGTAATGAAGTTGAGCATTATGAAGGATTCTGCTAGCATAATAAATGACGTGCTGGTGCTTGTCAACCCTCTGACCAAGTATAGTACCTAGAGAAAAATCAGAGGCATCACACATGAGCTCAAAAGGTAAAGACCAATTAGGAGGCTGAATGATAGGAGCAGAAGCGAGCTCGGCCTTAAGGTGCTCAAAAGAAGCAACACACGCGTCATCAAAGACAAAGGGAACATCTTTAAATAAAAGGGTTGTTAAAGGTCGAGATATTTTTAAAAAGTCCTTGATGAAATGACGGTAGAAGCTCGCATGTCCTAAGAAAGAGTGAATGTCCTTAACAGACTTAGGAATGGGAAGCGAGGAAATTATGTCGACTTTTGCTTTATCTACATCAATACCGTCGCGAGAGACTACGTGACCTAAAACAATCCCTTTTTTTACCATGAAGTGACATTTTTCCCAATTGAGGACCAATTTCTCTTTCTTGACAACGTTTAAGGACTATAGAGAGGTGAATGGGACTGACCCACTGACTATCTGATACAAGGTAGAAAATACCAGCATCAAGCAATTTTTAAATTTCAGCGCGCACGATTTCTTTTATAGCAGGGTTGAGTCGAAGTTGGGGTTCACGTGAAGTCTTGGCGTGCTCCTCTAAATGAATGCGATGACTATAAGCATTGGGGTTCACACCATGAATGTCTGAAAAGGTCCATCCTATAGCAGTGCTATGCTGAGTAAGGGTGTGGACTAATTTCTCTTCTTGCGCAGGGGTCAAATCGGAAGCAATGATCATACGGTAATGGTTGTTAGGGCCTAAAAAAGTATATTTCAACTCGTTAGGTAAGGGCTTAATCTCCAAACTAGTAGGTGGCGCAGGAGTGACATCAGACTCAGACGCAGAAATAGAGTCCGGAGAGTTCTCGGTGCATAAAGTGGAGGAATCTGTTATGGTAGGGAGGTCAGAAGGTGGAAAAGGATGATCCACAGAGTGAAGAGTATCAACATAGAGGGGTTCTAAGGGAGGATCCCAAAAGGAAGTGTCCATCAGGGGAGTGGAATATAATATGGCATTGAGTTCAAAGATGGAGGAATCAATGTCAAAGTCGGATCCAAAATGAGCCAAACATTGTTGGAGAGGATCTGCACAATAAGTTTGGTCCAACATTTCGTTAACTAAGGAGTCAATCACACACACCTCATCAATAGAATCTACATCAGCCTGGTGTTGCATAAGGTGGAAGATGTTGACTTCGATAGTCATGTTGCCAAAAGATAGATTCATGGATCCATCATGACAATTGATAATGGCATTGGTAGTGGCCAAAAAGGGGCGACCCAATATGATAGGAGTATTAGTGGGGTCGGGCACAGGAGTGTCTAAGATGATGAAATCTACATAATAGTAAAAGTTCGAAACTTTCACCAAAACGTCTTCAACGATTCCTTTAGGTACTTTCACGGAATGATCAGCAAGTTGAAGAGTAACTCATGTAGGTTTTATGTTTTGTAAACCTAACACAAGGTAGAGGGAGTAAGGTAACAAATCAACACTAGGCCCAAGATCAAGTAAAGCATTAGTAGTGAACTTGTCGCCTAACATACAAGAGATAGTTGGACGACCAGGGTCTTTATACTTCACAACACCATTATTATGGATAAGGGACGTAGCTTTCTCAGTGAGGAAAGCATCACGAGGAACATTGGTCCTATGCTTAACAGTGCACAAGTCCTTCAAAAATTTGGCATACGGCGGGACTTGTTGAATCGCGGTGAGGGAGGCAATGTTAATGTGAACATACTGAAAGACTTTATTGATCTCATCAAATTACTGGACTTTCTTAGTAGGATCCAATCGATAAGGGAAGGGTGATTTGGGCACATAAACAGAGGTGGGATCAGGAGGATTGGACTCAGTGTGAGATGGGATTTAGATGGTGGGGTAACCTTAGGGAGAGGCTCTACAGATGGGATGGGCGGGTGCGGGACATCACTGGGAGCATGAACATGATTATCAACTTGTTTTCCTGAGTGAAGAGTAGACACCGCTTTCATATCCGCTTGGTAATTGGGTGGATTGGAAGTGGAACCAACCTCGTAGGCCAAGTCTTTTTTGTTACCCTTAGGGTTTGCAATGGGTTGACTGGGAAAATGACCTTTTTCTCGCTTAGACTCGAATTGGTTAAAATGTTGCTCAAGTCGTTGGAGGTCTTGACTCTAAGTGGTCATAAACTGAGTAAGGAGATTCTCAAGAGAATAGGTAGAGGAATTGGGCGTAGGGGCATAAGATGGTTGGGGAACCAACTCGCGCTAAGAATTAAGCGGTTGTGAATACTCATAGGAAGGAGGGGGAATAGTAACAAGATGATTATTATTGTTTGAATGTTCCCCATGGGGCACAAAGGAAGATAGAAAGTGCGATTGATGGTAAGAAGCAGATTGATGCTGGACAGGAGGGCGAGGTTGCCTTTGTGGGTTGTGTGGAAACCCAAGGGGACCACCAACATGTTGTTGTGGTTGGGAAGGAGAGGAGTTGTGGTCGTACTTATAAGAGAAATAGGGGTGATTCCTATTGTTAGGATTGTAAGTAAATGACGGGGGAACGGGTTTCCTAGTGGTATCAAAGGCACATGCTTGGGCCATGGTGGGTTCGGGATCATCTTGCAGGAGGGGGCACAAATGAGCTAAATGATCTTGACTTAAGCAAACACTGCAAGAAGAAGGATTAGAATCGTTGACAGTCATTGCTTGTTTAGAAAGTGAAACATTGTATTGTATAGTACAATTGAGAGCATCAACGGTTTTAGTCAATGACTGTAAGCTGTGTAGCAAAGTTTTAAAATTAGGATCATTTTTTACCTCAGAAGTGTTCCCTACACGTGGAGGGTCGGATCTCGAAAACGTATTGATACCCTCCCAATCTTAGGAGTCATCGCCTAATTCTTGGAGAAAATTATAAGCGGCAGTGGGAGTTAAATGCATGAACTTCCCTTTGTGCATGGATTCAATCATGGTGAGAGAAGAAGAGATAAGACCATAGTAAAAACTATGGACTAAGCAACTTTTCTCGAGACCGTGATGTGGGAAAATATTAATATAGTCTTGAAAATGTCCCCATCCATCATAAAACTGTTCAGTAGGTTTTTTTCTAAAATCCTGAATTGCTTGGCGAATTTCATTGATTTTGCTCATGGGATAGAATTTAGACATGAACATCTTGACAAGTTGTTCACAAGTTTGGATAGAATCCGGGGGCAAGTAATGGAGCCACATGGATGCATTATCGTGGAGAGAAAAGGGAAATAACCGAAGATGAACATTCTCTTCATCTAAGTTTTGATTTTTAAAAGTAGCGCACATAGTGAGAAATTTCTACAAGTGAGTGTAAGGAGTCTCGCGTTCAATGCCATGAAAATTGGGAAACATAAAGATAGTCGCGGAGCGAATTTCAAATTGCACGGTCAGAGTGGGCGGAAGAACGATGCATGAAGGCGGAGTGGCCGTAATCGGGGAAAAGTAGTCTCTTAAAGCGCATTCGTCTGCCATAATGGGTGGGGTAACAGAACCAGGGGAAGTGGGAGAACTAGGCATCTCCGATGAAGATGAACACGGATTGGGGAGATAAGGAGTAAAATCAATGAGAAGATAACGATCACCTAAGGGGGAATTTAGAGATAGAGCACTAGGAGAATGTGTTAATCAATGATCAATTCGGCGCCAATTTGGCATAAAAACAACGAAAAATAATTTTTTGGTATTTGTGAAAGAAAAAAAAAAGGAATAATATTTTTGGATTTTTGTAAATCGAGGAAGGAAAAATGAAAAATAGTTGTGGTGGTTGGAGAGAAGAATGAGGCAAAAAAAATGAAAAAGATTTTTGTATTTTTTATTTTTGGAAAAAATAATTCAGAAAAAGCGAGAAAAAAGAGCGATGGACTAACGGGGGAAAAACTGACAGATGGAGCGAAAATTGGACTACCTAAAGGAACAATTTAGACACGTACTCAAAGGGAACAAGTCCGAACGAGCACATAGACAAATTATTATCTTCAAGTTAAGTGAGTGGATAGTCAATTTTGATTAGTCCGCGGGCGAGAAAAATACGGAATCTTAGGCCTCGCCGATAAAAGTGTGCTCCTACTTTCTTCCTTAGAGACAAGAGGCTTACTAGTTAAGGCTCACCACACTAGCTACAACAACAAATAACTATCCGGTACCACGCTGGCGAAAGCACAAACCCGTTTTACAGGGCGGCCTCACTTAAAACCCAGTTTCCCTAGACAAAAAGTCTTAAGATAGTTGAATGAAGATTTGCAAGGGTGGAAATGACTCACTAGAGTATCCTATGAGGGTCTCGTTCCGAAACGGTCCTAATGAACACCGTTCCTACTTGGTTTGCTAGTTGATTGATTTTAATTTAAGTGAGAGCACGGGTAACACGCAAATGGAGATGTGATTGAGTGGGTGATGAAATTCCAACTTGTTGCAATGACCGGGTATAGGTCTTAGGTAAATTTATTCATTAAACCATCCAATTTAAGTGCGATACAGAAATAAAAAGCACATAGGATCAAGTAGCACACAAAAATTGCCTAGCTTGCAGGAGATTCAGGAGTGATAAAGAGTTTACCTCCCACGGTTTTTACACACGTGGGGTGAAGACCGAGTTGATTCGATCGGGTGGAAGTGCGCCTACTTCAGTCGGCCCCAGGAGTCCTACCGACCTAAAGTAGAGAGGCTTATAAATCCTCGCCTTTGGACACCCTCTCTCTACCTTGTCCGGTTTCCCTTTTCGCTTCGTTGGTTTGTTTTTTATTTTTTTTAGGAATAATTATTACAAAAAGCAAATGGTGTCGAAATGCACCCCAAATGTTACAAGGCCTCAATAATCCTAAACAGCCAATCTAAGGAGGGAGAGGAAGGAAGAACTACTAAAAATAAAAAATAAAATTACAAATCTTCACAGGCTTCAATCTTCAAGAAACCGACACCGGCGCCATTTGATGGAAAGAACTTTGATGTATGTATCATTGTAGAATAAAGTCTTTCTCTCAAAACCCAATAAATACCTACACAATGTGACAAAATGAATAGAAGCAAATGGTAAGTACGGGTGTCAATCCAACTTTCAAGTTTGAAGACTAAATGTGTGAAGATAATTGCTAAAATCACTTTCATGTTATTATTTATGGGTTTTTTTCTTTATTTATTTTTTTTAGAAAAAGGGGATGAAAACTTACTAAGAAGAAAATACTAATGAGACAAATATTTTTTTTAATAAAACAAATTTATTTAATATGATTCCTAAAAAAATATTAAAACTAATTTAAATGAAAGGAGAAGAATATCTACAATATGTATACATGGGTGAACTCCTAAATACTCATCAATGTTGGAATTAAATTTGCTAAAAATTACAAACAATCCTAACAAAGATTTGTATCTAAGTATTTCTCCCTCTAGATGAACTCTCAATGCACTATTAAATAATAAAAAATATTTGCTAAAAAAAAAACCTCCGATTATAAATTCATACATAAAAATTCATCCCAAGTGAGATAAATTTTATCACACCACTCTATATTGAGATGTTTGCTAAAATTGAAAACACTCTTTATAGAGTGTTGAGGCATAACCTATCCCATTTTGTTAAACCAAAATAAAGATGATGATCCCCCAAAATGATGTGCCTCTCTTTATTTTATAAACCACGAGTCTTATTTGGTTGATGATATATTTTTGGGATTTACTTTGGCTAAGTCCAAATTTTGGCTTGAAATGCACGTGGGTTTTATTTTGTCTTTGGATGGAAGATTTGGTTAAAGCTTGGGTCGCGTGGGGCTACAGATTGTGTGGGGATGGCACGAAATGGGTATAGGGTTTGGTTGTTTTCGGTTTCGCGAGTTGAATGGGATTGACATCGAGTGGTTTTCGAGTTTGGCACGGGTTGTTTGCGAGATGGGTTCCGGGTATGGTATGGATCCGCCGGGTTTTTGTGTTTTTCATGGAAATGGATTTGAATTCGGGTGGGGGGTATGGGTATAGTGATGGGTTAAGGTTGGAGGTTTGAGGTTTGTGGAGGATTGGGTGTGTTAATGGTGGAGGAGAGAGAGTGTGAGTGTTGGAAGGTAGAAGAAAGGTGGGAGGAGGTTTGTGTGTGTATTAGGTGTAGGTTAGTATGGTGTGAGTGAGTTAGGATGAGTGTGGGGGGGGGTTAAATTTGTGACCTTAAAATAAAATAAGAAAATAAAAATAAACCTAATAAAATAAAAATAGGTAAAATAAAATTAAAAACTAAACTAAACTAAAAATAAAACTCTCTACAAAAAATAAAAATAACACGACACTTAATACAAACTCTAAAAACTAAACACGGCTCAAATAAAAATTAATAAAACAAAACGAAAAATAAAAAAAAAATAATAAACTAACTAAAAACTAAAAACAAACAAAAATAAAGGGAAACAAATACTTGACGCAAAAAAAATCATCTAAAAATAAATAAAATCTATTAAAAATAAAACTCAAATAATAAAAATATAAACTACAAAAGAAGTAAAAATAAAACCTAAAGTCCTAAAATATAAAATCTAGCAAAACTAAAAATAAAGACTAAAAATTAATCCTAATAAAATAATATAAAATAAAGACTAAAATTAAACACTAATAAAAATCAAAATCAAAATAAAGAAATATAAAACTTATAAACTAAATCCTAGAAAATTCTAAATAAATCTAAAATAATCCTAAAAATAAAAATGACACAAACTAAAAACTCTAAACAATGATAAAAGTACAAACACAACACACATCGGGCTCGGGGTAGGCTTAGGTTTGGTACGAAAAAAGGCTCGGGATTGAGTTCGGGACATCGAAACACATCGGGTAGGTACAAATATGGACTGTGACTTCGCGGTCTCCTTTGATTTCTTCGGTGCATGCTTTTAACCGCTACTTTGTCGCAATTACGCCGATTTAGCATCATTTAACACTGCGACTGCGTACTGACCTGTAAAATAGAAAAATACGAACATAAGACCATTTTTAATTAAAATGAGCGACTAAAATGCATCTATTCGTGGATTAAATTAGACACTTTTGGGTGCTTATCAAGAGTCGTCCAAAATATTTTTCAAACGATCTTTAATTTAGGGCTAGTGTCTAAGTTTTTTGACATCATTAGAAACGAGACTTGTCTCGTTCGAACGAAATGATGATCTTGTTATAATGACAGTTCAATATCTTTCGAACGACGATAAGGCCTCAAAATTTATGAACACCCTATAATACCTCTTGCGTGTTCATTTTTTAAGACTTCTGACAGATTCGATTCTGCACATTTTTACAAAAATTATTCACTTTTTATGTTGGAAAAACACCGTTTGATTCACTACATACATCCATAAAATAGTTTTGTGAATCGGTTTAAACCCTAGAAAGTTTTATAATATTCCATACACCTTTGTAGAGAAGGTAT
Organism: Sambucus nigra; assembly: GCA_949130495.1. Classification (NCBI taxonomy): domain Eukaryota; kingdom Viridiplantae; phylum Streptophyta; class Magnoliopsida; order Dipsacales; family Adoxaceae; genus Sambucus; species Sambucus nigra. The sequence goes on from OX422208.1 coordinate 806,089,594, forward strand.
CTCCATGGCTAATCATGTGATACCTAAGGGAATTCACTGCTGACAACGAAGGTTGATCCGTGGATACCGAGCGTGGTAGTGTGATACCCTGCCTAATTAAATACCGGGCGATCACTCCTTTATTAAATTAAAATCAAGGTGAACAGTTGGATCATTCTTAGCATCACTGTCAGGGAAATAATTTTTACAATTTAAACACCCTAATTAATTAAGCTAAGTGTCAAAACCATTTTAGACATTACTTTCCAAATTTTATTTAATAAACCAACATTTAAAACTTGGCATAATAAACAATTTAATAGTCACACCACAACTATCCTGGAACATACAATCCAAATAATCAAACATTAAACTAGTTGAATCCAACATTTAATACTTTAAATGAAAACATCCTGGCAATAATAAATCCCAAAATGCAAGTACTGGAAATAAATGGATTATAATATCCAATAAAACAACTGAATAATGGAAAGTGCGACACGAGCCCAACTAAAATAAATAGTGCTAAGAGTGGAATCAAATGAATGAGGTCGTCTAAACAAGAGGCCTGCAACTCCCACCTAAGCTGCAGCACGTTCCTTCCAAAGAATCCTATGCAAGACGCCCCTGTGGCTGGGCACCTGTAATGTATACATATATATACTAGAGAAAAAGGAAAATAGAAATGGGTCAGAGCCCGATAGTGTAAATGATTTAAAATTTGTTTAGCAAGTATTTAAAATGTTTACAGGCCAATGCAATAACATATTAGTGCGACACTCCCTTGAGAAATTCTCACCTCTCTTCTAATGTGCACACCTATCGCACTAACCTTCCCAACGGTTTAACTTATCTTATCTTATCTTAGTTTGCTCGTAAGATTTAAACTGGCGATTCAACTGTTTAAGGAGTAAATTCCATTTAATAACAAAACTCTCATTTTAACTTTATTCGCTAATAAAATTTCAAAGTATCATATTATACTTTTCAAAACAAGTATTTCCAAATTGAAATCATTATTCATATCTTACTTACCATAAACACAGTAAAAAGTTCTCAATTTCAGAATTAAATATATATATTAAATACTCGTATAATATATATATATATATTCTAACAGCACCCCACATAAAAATTATGGTGCGGGCATACTCTGCTATCCAATCCCCGTCTCACTCGTACTAAGGGAAATACAAGTTCGGAATCACTCTCGAATCGTATTATCACATACACAAACAATATTGAGACGAAGCATAGATTCCAAGTCTCTAAGAGGATAGCACATACCCACACGTCTCTTAGGACCTTCTGACCATCGATCAGATAGCCTGTACCAAGGATATCTATCTTCTAGGGTACGAGTCAATATCCCCCATAAAGGCTCCTCGAGATAAGACTGTCCCAGCGCGGTAACCTCAGGGATAGCAAGTAGCACGGGGATGATTTTCACACGTATATAGTATATGCATAAACACGGTCATATAAATATAATACTATTACCATATCTCTTTAGGTACCTTTCATCACCCATAATATAATATTTATCATTATTACTCAATCTTTAGTTATCACGTAAAACGGTTCGTCTCTTACATTAATTTAGGGATTAATCCAACTTACTACGTAACACTCATGGACTCTATCCTCCCAAGTGTAGAATTCAGTAGGTACTCATCTATTTCCAACGTAGATATTTTACGCGTCTCTCCCTTTAATAGACAACCCCATCGTCCCTTATGTGTAAGCATCCCAAACATGTAAATTTCATCTTAGATTAAAGGTCTCATAGTTGTTAATAAGTCCTATTGGTTTCCTTTATCTTCCAAAGTATTTTAATAAGGATGCCCAAATATTTTCACTCATTTATTTTGAATTTAACAATTTAAAAGGGGAAATGTGAGTCTGCCAGAAGAGGTCGATCGATCGATGGCAGGAGCTCGATCGATCGATGTATCGATCGATCGACACCCCTGGTTCGATCGATCGATCAAACAGGTATACAAATTTTGCAGATTAACAGTTACGGGTTTCATAATCTAACCTTAATCAAATCCAGATTTTTCACACCCAAACTCCCTAAAATTCGTACTCCAAATGGTATGAACCCATATTATACATCTTCAACATAAAGCATGCAATTTTTCATCAACAACCATAGATTAATAGGCCAAAACTCATATAAATCTCAAGAACCCTAGAATTTCTTTAACATGGTTCTAATCAGTCTTTTTCCAGAAATTTCTACTCCTAATTCATCATAAATTCGTGGTTAAGCCTCTACATGTGAAGGGGTTTCCAGATTATCATTCAAATCATTACTACATGCGATTTTCCTATCTCCAACATGAATTTTCTTCTACCAAACTCATCCTAATCACCCTAGACTAACATTAACGATGCATTAACGAAAATAAGCAAGATAAATACTTGCCTGGAAATTTCAAAGTTCTGATTTGATGACGAATTTGGTGTGGTTGCGTTCTCCGTCGCGCGATCTACGCGTTTGTGGTGGTGGCGGTGCAACCGGATGAATTTTCGATCTAGAATTTGCTTTGAAAGCTCTCTCCTTCCCTCTCCTATGGCCGTCACTTGTCTTTGGTTGTGTTAACCCTAGAAGGAAACCTTAGACATCTGATATAACCCTTGAAATTTCGTGGGTTTAATTACCCAAAATTACAAAATGTCCAAAATGCCCTCCCGGGGTACTAATTAAGCCTAAAAACGCCCCGAGACCCAAACTAAACCCCCGAGTACACTTTTCTGACTATCTCGACTCTTCCGGACACGTTGGCGCACTCAAAACGACCATACGGATAACTTAAAAATATTTCACTTTTATTAATCAATATTTAGTCCCGACGCGACACGGGCGCGTCCCAACTCAAATTTCCAAAATTGTCATTTTATTCACTCGTGACATTTCATAGAACCAATATTATATTACTTAATCCTTTGTAATATTCAACAAGTTTCCCATAATTACCAACTCACATCACGTTAATAATTATAAAGTTATTAATTTCCGGATTTATATTAAATTAATAACTCACATTAAATTTAATAAATCCCCAAATTAATAAAGCATAAAAATACGGGGTATTACATACTTCCCCCCTAATAACGGAATTTTGTCCTGAAATTCGGAAAATAAGGCATACCTGGTAAGAATAAATCTGGATATCTTTCGCGCATATCTGCCTCGCACTCCCAAGTGGATTCCTCCACATTATGATGCTCCCACTGGACACGTACAAGTGGAACTACCTTCGACCTCAATCTCCTCTCGCTACGGTCTAGGATAGCCACCGGTCTCTCCTCATAAGAGCAATCAGGCTGTAAGTCTATCTCCTCTATCGCGATGTGGGTGTGAGCCATGTCATCCCGAAGATATCGTCTCAACGACGAGATGTGGAATACATCATGGATGCGATGCAAATGCTCTGGCAGACCCAATCTGTATGCCACCGGCCCAATCCTCCCGATAATGGGAAATGGTCCCACGTACCTCGGGGACAATTTCCCTTTCTTCTCGAACCTCATCTCTCCTTTCATAGGAGATACACGTAGTAACACTTGGTCCCCCACATTAAACTCTCGGAAGAACCGTTTCGTATCAGCGTAGCTTTTCTACCTGTCCTGAGCTACTTGGATACGACCCCTGATCATCTCAATCCTCGCGGAGGTTTCCTGAATCACCTCTGGTCCTAGCAACTTGTTATCCCCCACCTAGCCAACAATTTAGGGAACGACAAGGTCTGCCATACAAAGCCTCGAATGGATACATGAAGATTGTGAACTGATAAGAGTTATTATAAGCGAACTCTACTAGTGGAAGATGTGGCTCCCAACCTCCTCCAAAATCAAGAACACACATGCGTAGCATATACTCTAACATCTGATTAGTATGCTCTGTCTGTCCATTTGTCTGTGGGTGATAAGTTGAACTCAATCTCAACTCTGTACCCATAACCTCCTGAAAGCTCTCCCAGAAATGCGACACGAAAATCTTGTCTCTATCTGACACAATATTCAAGGATACCCCATGTAATCTGACAATCTCAGCAATGAACAACTAAGCATACTGACCCGTGGTATAGTCTGTCCGCAATGGTATAAAATGAGCCACCTTGGTCAATCGGTCTACAATCACCCAGATAGAGTCGTGGCCCCACTGTGATGTAGGCAACCCTATAATAAAGTCCATGGAAATACTTTCCCACTTTCACGCGGGTATTTCCAATGGCTGAAGCAACCCTGACGGTCTCTGATGGTCCACCTTTACCAGTTGGCAGATAGAACATTTGGACACGAACTCAGCAATGTCCTTCTTCATCCCACTCCACCAGTTTGTCGCCTCATATCCTGGTACATCTTATCTCCTCCAGGATGTACCGCAAATCGGGACCCGTGAGACTGGGTCATCACTGCACGACGTAATTCTGATCCTTTTGGGACCACCAATCTCCCATTAAACCTCAAACCCCCATCAGAACTAACAGAATAGGACTCAGCGCCCTCAGCTAAAAGTCGTACAATCTGCTCCCAGCAAAATGGGTCTGCGGTCTGTGCCTGTATCACCCTCGTAACAATCTCGGGTGTCACTGTCATGACAGATACGAAAGAACGGGCTAATGCATCCTGGTGACCAAACTCTTTCCACTTTGCTTTCCAAACGTCTACTACATCGCCTACCGGTCTACGGCTCAATGCATCAGCAACTACGTTGGCCTTCCTCGGGTGGTATTGTATATCGAACTGATAGTCCTTCACAAACTCTAGCCATCTGCGCTGGCGCATATTCAGCTCTCGCTGAGTGAACAGGTACTGCAGTGACGTGTGGTATGTGAACAAGCAAAACTTATCCCCCAATAAATAGTGCCTCCATATCCTCAATGGAAAAACGACCGCTGTTAACTCCAGGTCGTGGGTGAGGTAATTCTTCTCATGCGGATTAAGCTTGCGGGAGGAAAAAGCTATAGCCTTCTCCTCCTGCTGAAGTACTCCCCCAAGTCCCCGTAAAGAGACATCGGTGTAAACCAGGTACTCCACACCCGGCTTAGGTAAAGCAAGAACTGGTGCTGAAGTAAGCTTGTCTTTCAGCTCGTCGAACGCCGATTGACAAGCATCATCCCAAACATATGGTACCCCTTTGCGAGTCAGGTTCGTCAATGGACCCGCTATTTTGGAGAATCCCCAAATGAATCTCCTGTAGTATCCGTCTAACCCCAAGAAACTACGCACTTATGTCGGTGTCATGGGCTGTCCCATTCCCTCACCACTGACACTTTACTCGGGTCGACTGTTATTCCCTCCTCAGAAACAACATGGCCCAAGAACTGTACTTCTCACAACTAGAATCCGCACTTCTCGTACTTGGCATACAGCTGATGATCTCGTAGAGTCTGAAGAACCTGTCTCAAATGCTCGGCATGCTCCTCCTCGGAGTGTGAATATATCAAAATGTCATCTGTGAAGACGATGACAAACTGATCCAAGAACTCTCTGAACACTCGGTTCATTAAGTCCATGAACACGGCTGGAGCATTTGTGAGTCCAAATGGCATCACCCTGAACTCATAGGACCCATATCTCGTCAAGAAGGTAGTCTTTGAAACATCCTGCTCCCTAATACGTAACTGATGGTACCGTGATCTCAGATCTATCTTCGAAAAGAAAGTCGCTCCCCTCAGCTGGTCGAACAGATCATCGATTCGAGGCAACGGATACTTGTTCTGTATCGTGACCTTGTTCAGCTCCCGGTAGTCCACACACAGCCTCAGTGAACCATCTCTCTTTTTCACAAACAAGACTGGAGCGCCCCAAGGTGAGGTAATCCTGCGAATGAAGCCCTGACCTAACAGCTGCTCTATCTGATCTCGTAACTCTCGCATCTCCATCGGAGCCATAAGGTATGGAGCGCGTGCTATCGGTCTAGTATCCGGTAATAACTCTATGACAAAGTCTATCTATCGACTTGGGGGTAGGCCTAGTATCTCCTTAAATACATCGGAATACTCACGGACAACTGGGATCAAGTCTAAGGGAATCACAACCTCCTTAGAGGTATCCTCCTCTATGTAATACAGATGAGCGATCGAACCTCCCTCTGGGCGAGGCATCGCCACTACAAACATCTCTTGCCCCGGAATGGCAAAGACAATACTCTCACCAAAACAATCTATCATGGCCCTGTAAGTAGCGAGCCAATCCATACCGATAATAAAGCCATGCTCATGCATATCTAAGACTAACATGTCTGCAGGTAATATCAAGCTACCAATCTCTACCCCCACACCCCGGCATATAAAGAAAATAAGTGAACCACTCCCCAGTGGTGAGTCTACACACGTCACAGTGCTCTCTGCTGTTGTTAATAACCCTAAGGCCTTCGCAAAATGAGTGGATATAAAACAGTGCGTCGCCCCAGTATCAAATAAAACTCGACCCATAGTACCATGGATAGGAAACATACCCTCAATCGCGGGTGGTTCTCGTGGAGCTGCTGCCTGGTGGACGTTATAGACACGTCCATACTGTAACTACCCCTGTTGTACTGGAGCTGCTGGAATGGCTGGTAGGGCTGGTACCTGGGCTGGTCCTGGGAGGGTGACTGGAAAAACTAGCCTCTGTGGCTCATTACGGGCACCCTGCTGCTGTGGGGCCCTCTCTCCCTCTGGACAATCCTAGTGCCTATGGCCATTCTTGCCGCACCTGAAACATCGACCTTTGAAATTACCTCCCCTCTGACCCTGCTGACCGCGGCTCTAGTGGCCGTTATCGCCCCGCCACTGGCCATGTTGGCCCTGATGGAAACACTGTTGGCCCTGCTGCTGTCGGTGTTGGCCTTGCTGGCCCTGCTGATTAGGCTGGCCCTGCTGACCCTAACTATAACCCCCAAATCCTTGCCCGGAATCACCTGATCGGAAGCGCTTGGCAAGGTCCCCTTGATGGGAACTCTGCTCATGCTGACGAGTCTGTCCCTGGGATGTCGGTGCTCCACTAGCGCCACTACCCCCTGTCCTACCCTGCTGGCCGGACTCTCTTGCTCGCTTGCTTCCCTGCAGATGGAAGCGGTGATCCTGGCAACGTAGTAAGGCAGCATTGAGTACATCTGTAAAGGTACTCAGGGACAAATTACCTATAAGATGCTGACGGATCCTCCAAGCTAACCCGTCCACAAACAACATTATCTTCTTACCCTCGGTAGGTGCCTCATCTGGAACGATGGTGAGAAGTCTCGTGAACTCCTCCTCATACTCAGCAACGGTAGAATTCTCTTGCTTCAAGTTCAGTAACTTCCGCCTCATCTCAGTCTGCACGGCGGGTGGAAAGTACTTGCGATCAAATCGCTCCTAGAATACCTGAATAGGGATAGTATCCCTCTCCTCCAAGGTGGTGGTGGACTCCCACCACTGTAAAGCGGCCCCCACTAGCTTAAAGGAAGCCAACAACTGTCTCTACACCTTTGTGCACTCATACATACGAAGATACCGCTGGATATCTTTCTTCCATTGGCTGACGATGACAACATCTGCACTACTCGAGAACTCAGGGGGATGCGCCTTCTGAAAGGCATCCCTAACCCGCTCCCATGCAGATGGAAGTTGTGCATGTACTGGCGCCACTGCCTGAATCTGGGGTGGGTCCTGCTGTACCACCGCTAGCGCGGCATTCACCGCATGAGCAACAATAGCGGCTACCTCATTAGCATTCATCGTACCCTGTGCCGGCACTGCTGGCTGCTCGGCTGGGGCACGCCTATCCTTTGGTGCACGTCTCGGAGGCATCTGAAACGTGAAGAAATTTATTAGTCTACAGTTATTATCAAATCTCAAATAGCTGAAGACGTAAACGTAAAATTAAGAATACAACAATCCTAAAATAGGGCTCTATAGCAAAAATGTTAAGCTAAAAGCGAAATAAGCCGTACAGATCCTAAGGACACTAGAACCTGATGCTCTGATACAACCTGTGACACCCCGCCTAATTAAATACCGGGCGATCACTCCTTTATTAAATTAAAATCAAGGTGAACAGTTCGATCTTTCGTAGCATCACTGTCGGGGAAATAATTTTTCCAATTTAAACACCCTAATTAATTAAGCTAAGTGTCAAAATCATTTTAGACATTACTTTCCAAATTTTATTTAATAAACCAACATTTAAAACTTTGCATAATACACAATTTAATCGTCACACCACAACTATCCTGGAACATACAATCCAAATAATCAAACATTAAACTAGTTGAATCCAACATTTAATACTTTAAATGAAAACATCCTCGCAATAATAAATCCCAAAATGCAAGTACTGGAAATAAATGGATTATAATATCCAATAAAACAACTGAATAATGGAAAGAGCGACACGAGCCCAACTTAAATAAATAGTGCTAAGAGTGGAATCAAATGAATGAGGTCGTCTAAGCAAGAGGCCTACAACTCCCACATAAGCTGCAGCACGTTCCTTCTAAAGGATCCTATGCAAGATGCCCATGTGGCTGGGCACCTGTAATATATACATATATATACAAGAGAAAAAGGAAAATAGAAACGGGTCAGAGCCCGATAGTGTAAATGATTTAAAATTTGTTTAGCAAGTATTTAAAATGTTTACAGGCCAATGCAACAACATATTAGTGCGACACTCCCTTGAGAAATTCTCACCTCTCTTCTAATGTGCACACCTATCACACTAACCTTCCCAACGGTTTAACTTATCTTATCTTAGTTTGCTCGTAAGATTTACACTGGTGATTCAACTGTTTAAGGAGTAAATTCCATTTAATATCAAAACTCTCATTTTAACTTTATTCGCTAATAAAGTTTTCCAGTATCATATTATACTTTTCAAAACAAGTATTTCCAAATTGAAATCATTATTCATATCTTACTTACCATAAACATAGTAGAAAGTTCTCAATTTCAGAATTAAATATATATATTAAATACTCGTATAATATATATATTCTAACAGCACCCCACATAAAAATTATGGTGCGGGCATACTCTGCTATCCAATCATCGTCTCACTCGTACTAAGGGAAATACAAGTTCAGAATCACTCTCGAACCGTATTATCACATACACAAACAATATTGAGGCGAAGCATAGATTCCAAGTCTCTAAGAGGATAGCACATACCCACACGTCTCTTAGGACCATCTGACCATCGATCAGATAGCCTGTACCAAGGATATTTATCTTCTAGGGTACGAGTCAATATCCCCTATAAAGGCTCCTCGAGATAAGACTGTCCCAGCGCGGTAACCTCGGGGATAGCAAGTAGCACGGGCATGATTTTCACACGTATATAGTATATGCATAAACACTGTCAAATAAATATACTACTATTACCATATCTCTTTAGGTACCTTTCATCACCCATAATATAATATTTATCATTATTACTCAATCTTTAGTTATCACGTATAACGGTTCGTCTCTTACTTTAATTCAGGGATTAATCCAACTTACTACGTAACACTCATGGACTCTATCCTCCCAAGTGTAGAATTCAGTAGGTACTCATCTATTTCCATCATAGCTATTTTACACGTCTCTCCCTTTAATAGACAACCCCATCGTCCCTTATGTGTAAGCATCCCAAACATGTAAATTTCGTCTTAGATTAAAGGTCTCATAGTTGTTAATAAGTCCTACTGGTTTCCTTTATCTTCCAAAGTATTTTAATAAGGATGCCCAAAGATTTTCACTCATTTTCTTTGAATTTAACAATTTAAAAGGGGAAATGTGAGTCTGCCAGAAGGGGTCGATCGATCGATGACAGGAGCTCGATCGATCGACACTCCTGGTTCGATCGATCGATCAAACAGGTATACGAATTTTGCAGATTAACAGTTACGGGTTTCATAATATAACTTTAATCAAATCCAGATTTTTCATACCCAAACTTCCTAAAATTCGTACTGCAAATGGTATGAACCCATATTATACCTCTTCAACGTAAAGCATGCAATTTTTCATCAACACCCATAGATTATTAGGCCGAAACTCATATAAATCTCAAGAACCCTAGAATTTCTTTAACATGGTTCTAATTAGTCTTTTTCCATAAATTTCTACTCCTAATTCATCATAAATTTGTGGTTAAGCCTCTACATGTGAAGGGGTTTCCAGATTATCATTCAAATCATTACTACATGCGATTTTCCTATCTCCAACATGAATTTTCTTCTACCAAACTCATCCTAATCACCCTAGACTAACATGAACGATGCATTAACGAAAATAAGCAAGATAAATACTTGCTTGGAAATTTCAAAGTTCTGATTTGACGATGAATTTGGTGTGGTTGCGTTCCCCGTCGCGCGATCTACGCGTTTGTGGTGGTGGCGGTGCAATCGGATGAATTTTCGGTCTAGAATTTGCTTTGAAAGCTCTCTCTTTCCCTCTCCTATGGCCGTCACTTGTCTTTGGTTGTGTTAACCCTAGAAGGCAACCTTAGACATCTGATATAACCCTTGAAATTTCGTGGGTTTAATTACCCAAAATTACAAAATGTCCAAAATACCCTCCTGGGGTACTAATTAAGCCTAAAAACCCCCCGAGACCCAAACTAAACCCCCGACTACACTTTTCTGACTATCTCGACTCTGTCGGACACGTTGGCGCACTCAAAATGACCATATGGATAACTTAAAAATATTTCACTTTTATTAATCAATATTTAGTCCCGACGCGACACGGACGCGTCCCGACTCAAATTTTCAAAATTGTCATTTTATTCACTCGTGACATTTCATAGAACCAATATTATATTACTTTACTCCTTTGTAATATTCAACAAGTTTCCCATAATTACCAACTCACATCACGTTAATAATTATAAAGTAATTAATTTTCGGATTTATATTAAATTAATAACTCACATTAAATTTAATAAATCCCCAAATTAATAAAGCATAAAAATACGGGGTATTACAGGTAGGTCGCGTGTGGATGACTCTGTACGGAGCAGTATTCTATAGATATTTGCTAAGGCACTGTGCATTATACTTGTGATGGCTATCAAATAATCTGTAAGTCGATAGTCTTATAAACTCTCTAAAGTGTTGAATGAAAAAAAAGGTTTTACCCGAAAGGGGGTTTTTCCTTAATTTGCCTTTGTTGAATACTTTATTTTATTTATGTTTTATCACATAGTTGCATGTTTCAGGGCTAAAGGATTAAAACTAGTGTGGATTGTCATTTTAATAAGTTAACACCGTTAGATAATTACGCACTCTCAAATTGGAATCTCTGTTGAGCACATTTGTTTCCGCATTCATAAGTGGTATTGGAGCCTTCCACTCTTACAAGTGTTGTCAGAGCATTCATGCCGCCTTCTCAACTACCTTGGCTTTCTCGAGTACGGTTCATCGTGTATTTTGAGTCAATATTGGATGTAATGGATTCACGTGGAGCTTGTTATATATTACCTATAGATATATTCATGGTATGTATTGTGGTTACCAAGAAAAGACATCCTGGTTGCTCTTGAGGAAAATAACTAGTTATTCCTTCTCTTCTTCAGTAAGTGAACTGTTGATCAATAACTTTTTCTAAGGCTGATTGTCATCAAATGCTACCTCTTAAAGAGATTTTATAACCCGGTCGATGGGGGAACCCCTTATTTCCTCAACCCTAGGTCGCCAATACTTTAGCTACTACATGGAGAGTACAAATCCCCCCTCTGGCTCCACATCTTTCTCCTCTTTATTCTCCTCATGTTTTGGTTAGATGGCAGCTATGAAACATTTTCAGGCCAAGCCTTAGTTCCCCCAAATATCCATGACTCCCTTATCAGTGATGCACTTTACATTTTAATGGTAGGTAGATAGTACAACTCTTGTGGTATGAAACTTCCCCTTTTGAGTATGGCATTTTACAGAGGATATATATTTATCATGAGGAACTCAATAAGCTTAAAGATTCCTCCTTCTTGTACGAGGAGAATAATTTTCCCCAGGGGTAAAGTCATCATTCTTAGAAAATCGACCAGAGTCATAGTGGCTTCTTCCAAGCCTTCTGTGCATAGGTTCAACTGATTGAGCATTGTGAGGGACATTAATTCTGAGGAGATCCCCTGATTTACCAATATCTTATCCACATCCCAGATGGCAATACTGAGAGTGATTATGATAGCATTGTGATAAGGAGTCTCTCCTCTTACTAGATCATCGTCTGTGAAAATAATGTGCTTCGAATAATCAATATCTTTATGTTGCCGACATTTTCCCATAATGGGCTTGGCTGGGTTAATCTAAAAGGCTTCCATAACTGCTACGATTTCTTTACTTCCATCCTGAGGGCATTTCCCTTGATCTGGTTTGGGTTTGAGGCCCCATTAATCACTGCGAATTCATAACCCAAACATTCTTCCAAGACGTTATCTGGTCTTATCCCTCTATGGATTACCGTAAGCTCATATCCCATGTCATCGTCCAAGAAATTTTTTCATCTCTGGTCATGCACAGGTTGTTATTCACCTTCCTTCTTTTTTACGAGATCATTTAGGTGCCCAACTTGAGCCATTTCCTTGAGGTGGGACTTGAGTATCTTGTTATTTTTGGTATTGCGATTGTGGTATTTATGATATGCACACTTTAGCGACCGATTTCTCATTTTGGGGTCATTGAACATCTTCTCGATCCACTTGAAGTATTATCGACCTCTGATCTTTTTGAAGATCTTGTGGATTGGTTTGGAAAAAAACGTGTTAATGGCTTTGAAGACATTCTCGATATACTTATATTAGACTCCCTTTTGATTTATATTTGACTTCCTCCCTCCTTTATTTTTCATCCCCTCATTATCGTCGTTCTTGTACTGTTTCTGTCAATTTCTTTCCTGACCAACTTCGAATACTGTATCTTCAACCTTGGCATACTTCTCGATTCTTACAATGAGGTTGCCGATGGTAATGTCCTCTCTCTTAGTGTGGGATTAGTAATGCATGGAGCTGCTCGGTATACTAATCTTGAATGATTCCATTGCAATGTGCTCGTTACAATGATCCACCTTATTATACACCTCCCAGTACCTTCTAACGCACTCATAAAGTGTTTTTTGAGGCTTCTTCATCATCAAAAGTGTGTCCATTAGTTTAGGATTAGTGTTGCTAGTAATGAATTTTGTCGTGAAGGCCTCATCGAGTTGCTTGAAGGAAGCAATCGATCGGTGTGGCAACTTCTCAAACCACTTATAAGCAGTGTATCCAAGACTGGAGGGGAATATTCAACACATCGATCCTTCGTTGGTGTTCCAAATTATCATTACCTAGCGATTTTGCCTGACGTGATCGGTAGGTCATTTTTCTCATCATATATTTTAAATCATGGGGTAGAAAACTTCTTAGGAGACTCAAACTCCTCAATAGCCCAGCTAAAGGGCGACTTCATCTGGGAGACAAGGTCTCTCGTCGCGAGATCCTTGGTCATGCGAGGGGTTTGCAATCCGTACCCACGCTTGTGCTTCTCCTTATAGGCTTCCCTCACTAACTTCTCTAGACATCATTGAAGCACATCATTCTACTCCTTTTGGTTCTTGTTGGTAACCATTTCATCTTAGAGGCGCTTCTCATAGTTGTTAATGAACCGTGACATATGATTAGACTTTCAAGGCCATCATTATTCACCATTTTCTCCTCCTGAGGATGGTAGCGTGCATCAAAGGATTGGTAATAATTACCAATCTCGTATCTAACCCTCTGAAAAGGAGGAAATGATTGACGACCCTACTAGTTCGTGATCATCATGGTTTAAGGGATAGCGTTCTGGGTCCCCATAACCGTGTTGATGATGACCCCTGTAGTCATCTAGATTTTGATGATCGTGGTTAAATGAGTGCGACGTCTCAAGAAATTGGCTAGTGGTAAAGAACTCAAATCTTTCCCACATATAATGTCAATTGTACGTGGTAATTCCCTATAAATGATAGTACCCAATTCCGCAAGCCAAATAAGAATAAATAACAAAAAGATTAATGAAATCACACATATAACACAAGATGTATTAGTTTGGCAATGTGCCTACATCCGCGGGGTTTAGGGTTTGCTCTTTATTACTTTAGAGAACTGGTCGGCAAAGTCATAGTACTACTCAATGATACAATTTCACATGCCCCTCTCAATAATGGGCGGGTTTACATTTATAGAGAATTTTAGAAGAGTCCTAAAATTTGTTAATTGATAGCCCTAAGAGTTCGGACTTATCCCTAATCAACTTCAGTTGTCCCAAGTGATGAACATGAGGAAGTCTTTTGTGACCCGGACTCTTATTATCTTTAGGCGCACGTAGCCTGGGCACTTGTGTCGAGTACCTGTCTGCGTAACTATGAACCCCATAAAAAAATTTCAACAAAAAATCAGAATATTTATATCTTTAATAATTTTCATTAAAAATTCAGATCTAACGCTAAGAGAGTTTATTTTTTGATAAAAACATATTTAACACAATAAATCAAACTCTTTTCATAAGAATGTGTGTTATTTAAAATCTTCTTGAGTTTAAAATCAAAAATAAAAATTAAGAGCAAACATGAAATCAATCACCATGTTTAAATCTGAAAAATATACTCTCTCTTTCTCTCACTCGAAATATTTTTCTCTCTCCCTATTAAGAATATGAGCTCTCTCTCTTTGTGTCTCTTTCTAGAATTATAGCTGACCAACCCCTATCACAAAGTATAATATGGTTTATATAATAAGGTATAGAGAAGGATAGAAGCACTAAGAATATAAAGGGATATGATTGATTTTAGGGAGATATGTTTGTAGATCCCACACGCGCACTAAGAGATGCATTAAGTCCCACGCGCGTTAAAACGTGTCGTGTAGTCCTGTCCGTCCAAGAAACTAACCGCTTTCTTTTATTTGCCCAAAATTACCCTCAGGAATACATAAACCACAAATACACGAAATCTGCACGTCGATTCATTTCTCTGCAATTTGATTCCCAAATCCGTTCACAATTATCAAATTCCATCACTTTAATCACTGTATCCACATTGAAAGCTCAAACAGTGCGTACATTTGGGAAAATTTCCACCAACCGTTCATCCACTTTTCAAATTACATAGGTGCGTTGATCATTTTCATGTGATTTGATACCTGCATTACAGTTCGTAACAAAAAATATGTTGAAATGATGGTTTCATCGTGAACGGGTTTCTTATGGTTTCATATTGTTAGTGTTTAAATTAGTGTTTAAACCCTAATTTGAGAAATCGTTCATCTTTTGGATTTACGTTTGGGACTTCATCATTTCTCAAGTGATTCAATATCTATTACACTTCCTATTACACACACAACACACAATAGTATGTTAGGTTTTAAATTAAACTAAGTTCTTACTTACATTATGCTTTGTAGATGTGTAATTTTTGTTAGTGTTTACAGCTTTAGTTTTTGTTAGTGTTTAGAACTTTCGTATTCCCTTACAAAAAATAGTTTGTTGGCATTTAAAAAAGCACTGATCAAGCAAATTTATCTAAGTTCACAACTGTATATTTATCTATGTTCATAATTGAAAATTTTGAAGAGCTTTGAAAGTTGGTAAAATTTTTAGAAAATTTATCTATGTTGAGTGTTATATAAATTTCTGCAATAGAAAGTAAATTTATGAACAAAAAACATGGATAGTCAATCTACCAAAAAATTGATACCCAGTGATAATTTCAATGACGCGGAAAAACAAATATTTCAGAGAACATGGACTGAGAAAGATAACATTGCGCTTTTAAAGGATATGATTGAGTATACCACAATAAACGAGTTTGACCCGTTTGCCAATATGCTGCATTTTAATAATTTTATCAAGAAGACGATGCATGTTGATGTGAACAATAACAAGGTGTTGTCGAAGCCAATGAGGCTTAAAAACAAGATGTGAACAAAGCAACATTTTGGGAAACAATTTTTCTATCTTCAGGTTATGCATTTAAGTTATTACCATTATAAAGTCTTTGCAAATAAAAGTTGGTAAAGTTTTTAGTAAATTTATCTATGCTCTTCATTAACTCTGCAAAACCTTTATAATTTTCGTATAATCAATTGAATGGATATGATAGTTTGGTTAACGAACCAATATGTAGCTATGCATGATATGTAGAAATATCAAGAGTAAATAGACTTATACATTACCTAATCTATCTATCTTCATCACTGAATGTGCATACAAATTTTATTTTGAACATCATAAAAAGTTGTGAAATTTTTATTAAATTTATCTGTGTTTTGTCAATCATTGTTGCACATACTAATGTCTCTCTTATTAGCAAAATTATATATATCTTCACTATATGCATTTAACTTATTAGGAAATGTATATATAAACTTAGATATATTTACACTTAATAAAAAGGTTTCTTATTGTTTTGCAAGGATTAAAAAAATGGTGAGTACACGAAGTTCTATGAATCATGAGGATCAGGATAAAACAGGGAACAAGTTGGAAGTTCCAATAATTTCATCAACTTCAAGGTACAATTCTTCTCTTTATTAGTTAACATTAGAACTATTCCTATATTATTGAAATGGTTGGCTTATATCTAAAAAGAGTGCACTCTTATTTAATTTTTATTTCAAAAAAATTCTTGGAACTCACTTAGTACTAATGTGAATTTTTTTTAAGGAGGCTAAAGAAGAAGTATGAGAACAATGAAATATTTTGGGTAACAATTTATTTACTTTGACCTTATGCATTTGAGTTATTACCATTTTCAAAGGATTTGCACATAACACTTCATAAAGATTTTAGTAAATTTATCTATGTTCTTCCTTGAATGTTTAAAGGTTTTATTTTGAACATAAATAAAAGTTTTGAAAGTTTTTATCAAATTTAAAGTTTTGTTCCATATACTAATGTTCCCCATTATTTGTTGCAATTCATGCCAACGAGATACCACAACTGTGTACCACAATAAAAAAAAGTAGTCTCCATTATATAATAGTCTTGATCATTCATGATATGCACGATATGCATTTAAGTTATTAGCATTATATAGTAGTCTCCATTATATAGTAGTCTTGATAATTAAAAGTTGTGAAAGGCTTTGTACGCAACAATTGATAAAGATGTTAGAAAATTATCTATTTTGTTCCTTGAATGTGGAAAAACTTTTAAAATGGTTGAATGTATAAATATACATACCATAATAAGTTGAATGCCAACTAAAACAATATGTAACTATCCATGATATGTACAAAAATTTTGACGAAATAGAATAATATTGAACTTTATTGCTTATACATTAGGTAATCTTCATCATTTAATGTGCATAAAAAGAACATCATTAAAAGTTGTGAAATTTTTTATTAAATTTAATTTTCTTTGTTATTGGTTGCAATTCATTCCATCGAGATACCGTTGACATGGACCACAACAAATAAAAGAGTTGAATAGATTTTCGGAATTAATTTATCTATTTTCAGCATATGCATTTAAGTTATTAGCACACAACACTTGATAAATATTTTAGTAAATTTATCTATGTTCTTCCTTCAATATACACAACGTTTTATAATGTTCGAATGTTTAAATATACTTAGCCTAACAAGTTCAATGCCTATGATGTTTTGCTTTGTGATGCCGCTGGCGCGGACCACAATAAATAAAAGACTTGCAATGGTTATGTGAAACAGTTTGTTTATCTTCACTGTATGCATTTAACTTATAACCGAAATTATATATATACATACAACCATTTTAACGGTTTTCACAGTTCTTAAAGTTTTTACTAAATTTATCTATGTTTTTCCTAGAATGTGTATAATACTTGTAAGGCATCACATACAAGATAAACTTTGCTTGCATATTCGTAATGTTATTAATTTTTCTTACACACTTGTGTACATATTTCTTCACATACTAAAAATTATTTCAAACTTAGATATAATTCTTACTTATATCTTTTTAATTATTGTTCAAGATCTACAAGATCAACAGGTAGAAGAAGTAAAGATCATCAACTCCAAAAGATAAAAAAAGGGAAAGAAAAAGTTCAAAATTCAGCTGATCAACCAACTTTTAGACTTTTGAGTGACACGGACTTCGACGATACTCACTCTGCAAAAAAACCAACTAAGAAGCCAATTGAGAAGGAGAATAAGAAAAATGAACTTGCAACAACCTCAAAGGCCTGCGCGAAAAAATATCTTCAATTTCGATCGAATTTGTTAGGAATTGCTCGCTTGTTGCAAGACCTTAAGCTCAAGCCTTGCCATAAGAAGGAACTGAAAAAAACTTCTTTTGGGGGAATTTTTAATGCTTTTTTGACCAAAGCTGTTACAAAAGAAGACTGTAGAAAATATGACCATAGTGTCATATCCTTGATAAAGTCTTATGATATCCAAAATAAGGGATTTAGAATTGGAAAACAGTTGGTTCGAATGACAATCAATGATGTATCTCTCATATTTGGAATACCGATCGGAACAGAAGAAGTAAATATGGGATATGGGTTCAAGCCTGACACACCATTTGTAAGAAGAAGGTTTAGAGATGTTACTATAATCAATGCCACAGCTATCCAAAAAGAGTTGAACACTGCAGTTAAAGGAAACAAAGTAGAAGATTGTAGAGATGTAGCAACGTTGTTATGTCTATATTTGTTTGCAACTCTTTTCTTCACATCAACTGGGAATACTGTGAAGTGGTCAGCAGTGAAGTACACGAAAAATCTCGAGGAGATGAGAAACTTAAATTGGTCAAGTTTGATACTAGATACATTGATGTCTTCTATCTACAGGAATTTTGACAAAGAGCCAGAGAAGGTTTCTGGTTGTGTGCCCTTACTACTTGTAAGTGACAAAATACACTAATATATATTTTCTATTTCATATCCTTGTTCATTATAAAATTTGTATATCATAAATGATTTAAATTGTTATATTTTCAACTTTTGTAGTACTGGTATTGCGAGCATACAACACTGTTGAAATCTCAAAAATCAATTCAATATCCTCGTTTTGTCAAGTGGAACCTCCCAGAATTAAACAAGGCGATGAAAAAAAGACCTGTTGAAACACTTCTTCAATCAGAGGTACTAATATATTCTTTGAAGAAACTGTTATATCATATACATATGTGATAATTTAACTTATAAACAAAAGTATTTTTTTTATCTAGGTCATAAAAGCACAGTTGATTCAAACAGAAGAAGAGGTGAAATTGATAGGGAAAGCACCAACATCAGCGATGGACGAATCTGCAGAAAAAGATGATGCATCACCAATTGAAGCAAATGTTGAAAACGATGACGAACAGCTTGTTGATACTGATACGAGAGATGCTAGACATTTAGATGATTTAACCGAAGAGTTTGCTGCAGATTACCTGTCTGATCATCATCTAACAGATGCTGAAATTCAATCTCTCATCAAATTCCGTGATGATGCTCAACAAAATATGGAGGAATTGAAGAATGTGAAAGAAAAAAACAAAAAAATGAGGGTAGAGAAGAGAGATATGAAGGCAAAATTAAAAGTGATGAAGAAAGATTTCAAAATTCGAGTGAAGAAAGAAAAACGAACAGAAAAAAAGCTTCAGAAAAAGAAAACTGAAATTCAAATTTTAAAGAAACAGCTTCAACAGCAGAAGGAGGAGAATGCAACATTGGAGAAATAGATAAATTTGATGTATGAGAAAAGAGAAGAAGAACAAAGAATCAAACAGCTGTCGGTACACGAAACCCCAGCTGACAAAGCGAGTCCAGTAGCACTTAATTTTGAAAGTGCTGACCAAAGTCAAGGATCAGAGAATACAAAGAGAAAGCATGAAGAGATTGAGGATCTCGATATGATGAAAGTGGATTCAGCAAAGAAAGCAAACTCAATGGTGGTGAAAATAAAAAACAAGAAAGACAGAAAAAAGAAGGAGGTGCAAGATTACGAATATCAACAAATTGGAAGAGTTACAAGGCCATCCAAAGGCCAACATATTCAAACAAGTCAAACATCCCCAATCAATATTGACTTGTTGAACTCACCATCACCTGTGAAATCAACATTCAAGAACCTCACCTTTCCGTCTAATAATCCAGTTGTTGAATGGTTACCACCAACAGTTATTTTCACTCTTCAATTGTTGTATAAGAAGAGTGGTCCAGGGTAAATTCATGTTAATGAAATGTTATTTTTATTATTTGTTATGGAGTATTAAATGACCATGTACATTACTAATCCTAATAATATTTTAATTCAATATTCAGGGCAATCATTTATGAGGAGTCAAGGTTGGGTGGGGTTACTTTTTCTGACATACAACAACTCATAGACTTGGGGCCTTTATGGGACAATGTAAGGAAAAGATAAATTTATCAATGTCTATTTACTACACTTGATATCTACTGTATTTGTAAATAATTGATCAATTAATTTGAAATGTAATTTCAGGTTATAGATGCATACATGATGGTTTTGGAACATGATCAAAGAATCATGGAAGCTACAGCTCAATTGTCACCTTCACAAAAGCCATTCGGGGAACGAGACCATTTTTTCAGTTCAATGGCTTGGGTATATATTTATTTTCATTGCTTAATAGTTTATGTTGATCTATTAGACAAACTTCTTATAATTTTACCACACTCATATTAACAGCCTTTGATACGAGATAAAATGCCTTCAACAAAATATGTGGTTGACGATGTATTGAATCAAGTGACAAATTGCAAGTATGTACCTTAATTTTCTAGTTATATGTATATATTTCTAAATACTTTTATTTACTTGTTGCTAATGATATATGACATAATATCATTTCAGGTACTTATTCTTTCCCATAAACTCGGTAAAGAATAAAAATGACAAAACTCCATTCCATTGGACGTTGCTTGTATTGGACACAGAGTAAGGTCAATGGATGCACTTCACTTCAATGCTTCCAATAAATTTAAAGCAAAACCATTACATGGATGATGCATTTGCAGTGGTAAGTACATATAATTAAATGATTTGTTTATAATTATCATTAGAAATTTTGGTTTATCTTTAACATTACATGTTGACACTGTTTTCATAATTTTTTGCTTCCTTCAGGAGTACGTCATCGATTGTTATAATAATTCTTCAGTCTCTTTAACTGTTAACACAAATTATAGTCTCTTTTGAAAGAATTGATTCTTCTATTCTTCACAATGAACTCAATAATGTGGCATGAAGACAAATTTTCTATTGCAATATTTAGATAGTTGTATCAGAATATTAAATGCCAATTTCAGGTCGCAGATAAAGTCATCCACTCCAACACTTAGAGATGAAATTTGGAAGTAAGATGGGTGTATAAAATTGCAGTTCCATATGCAGTTGGTTCCAAGAAATCATGACTTTTATATTTTTAGTGATATGAACTTTGGGCCGAATTTGTTTTATCATAGTTCATTAGCCTGCCTTTGAGTCCCCAAAACATCATAAATAATTGATTAATTTTTGTCTTTGACCTACATTTCTTTTGTTGTTCTTCATTTCAACTGCCAAAAATTTCATTGTTTACTCTTTGCTGTTTATTTCACTTTTTGGCTCACTTGTTAACATATTATCCAACTATTTTAGTACTTTCTATTTATGTTACAATAATTACAAATTTTAATAATTTGTTTTTGTTGTTTTAGAGAGACTATGTTGAGCAACATTGGAGAAAGACCCTGCTTAGCGATGAAGCCAAATTTATCAAGCTGAAGGAAAATGGTTTGACCAGAAAAAGATTCAAATGCGACATGAACACAATTGCAAATTGCCCACAACAAGACCCCAATACGTAAACATCTATCCAATATATTTTATTTACGTATCATTAAATTGACACTATATTAGTAATTAATGAACTGTTTTCTTTTTATAGGCTTGATTGTGGAGTAATTGTATCCTACATCATGAAGAAGTTGTCCGAGAGAAAATCAATTTTAACGGACATAAAAAGGAATCACATGTGCTTTGTACGATCATTGATGATAAAGTAACTTCTGGCGCAGGGTCAAAAAATTGATGACTTGTAAATGAATGAAGTCATTTTGAAAGTTTGATGAAAACAGATTTTTGGTTTTGGCATTTGTACTTAATGAATGTATTAGCTTTAGTATAAACACTACTACAACTGTTTTGGATTGAAGATGGAATGTTGCATTGTAAGTTTGTTAGCAGCAGCAAATTTTGTCATATTTCCACAAGCTATGTTAAATGAAGATTATCATTTTGAATGTGTTTGAAGATTAATATTGAATAGATATTCTGAATGTTAGTGCAACTTATTTGAGTAAAATAAATTTTGTACTCCCAAGGTACTACACAAACAAATGAAAATGAAATATTCCCATTATTTGATATTTACATTTTGCCAATTTTACAATATTGCAACACGCTCATAATTGGGGTTCACTATAAAAATGAACATTGTTACAATTCAACGATTGTTTCATTTCCATGTGATGATCACTTATTCCTAATCTAGTTGACATAAATTCACTCTATTAAACTCAAACTGATAAATTTACTGTATTAATGTCACACTGATAAATTTTACTTATTCATGTTGTTTCTGCCTCCCATATTTCTTAAAAGTGCTCTACAAAAGTGCTTTAAACATCTTTAGAATTCTATGATATAGCAATTCATAGAATTTATATATGAATTGCTACAGCAGCCTGATTGGCCTTGACAGCAGACTGAAATGCATTGTAATTTTGATCTCCTTGTTTAAGCAATTTAATGTTGGACTTCTGCTGCCATTAAATTTACTCTTGAAAATCTGCAGAAATAAACCTCAAATCAATTTTCAAAACCCAAAAAAAAAACCTTCAAAAAATTCAAATTTTAACACCAAATCAACCTAAATTAATCACCATTATCATTTCCACATGTCGCAATGACTAAAGGACCTTTGCTCCATGTCAAGCATCTTCACTGCCATGAACATCCACAACCTCCTACTGTCAATGGCCACAACCTAAACCACCACCTGAAGAAACCCACCATAAACCTTCAAAAGTAAAGAACTATATTGTAATCCTTTAGCCTTGAATCTGAACATGCCAAAGTTGCAAAGCAAGGACAGATACGTTGGGACGCTGGAACGTGAGGTACAAGAAAAAACGAAGTTGTTCATATCTAGGAAGCCTAATAATTTACAGATTTTCGTTTGCAAACTATATTGTTTTTTTGCATTTGAACACAAAACACTAACTAAAAGACAGAAAACAATTTACTTACATTTTGTATAACAGCAAAATGTGTTTCTGTAATCTACATACTCAGCTAATAAATCTACATATTAAATTATTGAAATTTAATATGCAGTTAAACAAACCAAGCAAGAATATAAAACCAATATAAGAAAACAGTAACATACTATTATTCACATTTCAAAATATGAAAACATATATAATCCAATTAACTACACAAAATTTTGTAAAGGTAATATAAAACTCTCCCTATCTACAAATTTCCGGGACAACTTTTTCTGTTATGTCCTACTTTTCGACAAGTCCCGCACTTAAATTCTCTCTTTTCTTCACCACGAGAAGCAATCCTCTTTTTTCTTGGCCTCCCAGCCATCCGCTTCGCACTTGGTGGACTAATGATTATTTCTGTATCAGATTCGTCATCCCTTTCAAATGTAGGAACAAGATAAATCACTTCTCTATAAGATTGAACAAAATATTCCTTGCTGAAAAACTTATCAATGAACCTATTCAAATCCATCCCTGACTTTTGAATAGCAACAGCAGCATGAGCACACAAAAATCCGTTCACTTGGTATTGACAACAGGAACAAGTTCTTTTCAACAGATCAACCATAACACTGTCCTTCGAATGAACCTCAAAGACAAATTCAGATGCTTTAGTAACTCTCCAACTCCTACCTTCTTTTAACAAATTAGCAATTCGATTGTCAATTTCAGGACATAAACATCCATTCCATCTATTAGCAATCTCCCTACGGTCAGCCATCATCTTCATAATCTGCCCTCTAATATAATCAACCAACTCCATTATCGGCAAATGACAACCTTCACGGATCCATGAATTAAACGACTCCGCAACGTTCGAATACATTTCACCATATTTCTGACCTTCAAAATACGAATTCGTCCAATTTTCCCTATTCAAAGTCTGCAAGAACTTACGAATTGGATCGGATCCTTCTTTAAGCAACAAATATAGTTTTTGGTGAAATTTGAATTGATTTGATTCATATGCACAATTCCGAAACATGTTCACAAGATTGTCCCTCACAGGCTTTGAAAACGAACCGGATAAATGGTCTCTAAGGTTGTTCTTCAAGTGTTGCAAATAATAAAAGTGGAAACAATTCGGAAAAACTTTCGGAACCGATTTCAGAAGTCCTTTATTCCTATCTGATATAAAACTAATAACACGTGAAGATGTAACATGTGATAACTTCTCCAAAAACCATTCCCAATTTTCTTCTGTTTCAGAATCAACAATAGCAATTGCCAATGGAAACATTCCTGATCAAAAAAATTACGAAATTTATATTAAACAAGAATATAAACTGAAATAGATAAATTTACTATGAACAAAACAAAATAGTGTATACCTTGATTTCCGTTTTTTCCTGTAGCCGCAAGAAGAATTCCTTTATATCGGGATTTCAGAAATGTGCCATCAAGAAACAATAGAGGACGACAAAAATTAAATCCTTCAATGCATGCATGGAATGACACAAATAACTTTTTAAACCGTCCCGAATCATCATCATAATCAATCTCAAATATGCTACCTGGATTAGAACTCAATAATGCTTCCTTATACCATCGAAGCCTATCAAATGATGCTGATTGATCACCATATATTTGTTGCTTAGCTCTCTCAACAGCCCACCATGCAAGATGATAATTGATAATCAATCCATAATTGTTTTGCACGTAATAAATGATATCCACGGGCCGCGTAAGGGGACGTCCTTTAATCTCCTCAACAATAAGAGATGCTACAAGTTCTGAACTAATCCTTGGATGTTTCGTTGTCTTGTATGCAGAGCCACACGTATGTTCATTTAGAAGATCCCTTACATAGAAAAACGAATTGCCCTTCTCTACACGACCGTGAACATACCATCCACACCCAGTACTAGCCTGGTAAAAACATTCAGCCGTTATCCTAACATTGTCATTCTTTACATAACGAAACTTAAACCCAATCTCAATTGAAAACATATACAAAACTCTCCGAAATTCAATAACACCTCCTTCAAACCTTTGACCAACATGACTTAAACGTTTCGACCAACCAGCAGACATCAAAACCTTCTCTCCATGTTTGGAAAAAGAATGGACCCAACTAACTTCATAATCTGTGTCACTCTCAACATAGGATTGAACACAACTACCACTACCACTCGTCAATTCATCATGCCTTTCAACCATTATCTTACTTGACACAGAAACATCAATACTTCGAACTGAATGAGACTCACAATAAAACATCAAATTTTCAAAATCCAACTCGCCATCCAATGCACAAAACGAATGCCCGGGCAGATTATAACTCAAACCAACAATTTCAGCAGATAACTCCTTCCATTTTGTGCATATATGACCAATCAAATCATCAAATCGTGTAGTCCTCCCACACTTCATCAAACAACTTTTCTCTCCAAATTTCAACATCAACAACATGAGAAAATCCATAACACCTACAAAACAATAAAAACACTATATCATCACATATGAACTACAAAATGAATCTGATTTAATTCATATTTAAAAATTTCAGCATCTAAACTACAAAACTGTTAATAAAAACCTACTCATATGTGGACTTTCAAACAGATAAATTCACATTGTTATCTGATAATGGTTTCATATGGCAAATACATCAAATCAGATAAATTCATTGCATTACACAAATCTTATTAACAAATAAATATGAACAGAGGCGCTCAAATTTATATGTCTCCTACAAATTCAATCACAGAATGATATTGCAATTAATTAAAAGGTTTCAATACACAATTCACAAAAATAATAGAACAAAAAATCAAGACAATTGCAAATTCACAAAATGATCGACTTTGAATTGCAGTAATCTTCGATACCTTGAATCGATTTCTAAGGAAAAACGGCGATCACACACAAACTACGAAAACAGCTCTAAATCGAAGTTTGAAAGGGCAAAACAGTAAACATATTTCAAATTCTGGGTTCCGTAACAATAAAAAGGACTTCCCGTAACAATAAACCCAAAAAACGTGATTTAGGGTTAAATCCAAGCACGTGATGGAGTTTAAGTCACTCACGTGACAAAATTAGGACGCGGCTCTAATTATCCCTTGATTTTACCGAATAGATTAAAATCCAAGGGTAGTACTAGTACTTAAAAAGATAAGTTAACTCGCTATAATCTCCCGTTAAAATAAACCAAAGATGGTATTAAAATACCAAAACGACCTAATGAAATCAACTGTCGGGTTTGGGTTTAAGAAATGTGTATAAGAAACGCAAAAGGAATCGGTCAAATGTGATAAATGTAACCTATTGTAAACAAATGGTAACATTTCTAAAAGATATCTACGACTGTTAAAAAAATAACAGACAAAAACGGAAGGATCTCTTAATGGGTAACATCCAATTATCATCACCAAATGATCAAACTTCGAATAATGGAGTTTAAAGGTTCTTAACACCTCCTAACCGAATCGTATGGTCAAGACCTTTAAAGAATGAACAACTATAATCAACTAATGAGACAAACCGATAACTAAAAGAAATAGGTGGTCAAATATAAAACTTCCAGTTAAAATCACTTGTTGATAAAAGTATACAACCAACAAAACTAATTATATCCGGTCAAATAAACTCTTACGGTAAAACATGAAACCCATACTAACCTCTACAATCTGACGGTTTAACAATAAAACCTACAACTGGAAACCTATAATGGTAACAACCGAATAAAAAAACTAAATGGGTAAAGATGTATAATATACATACATATATATATATATATATACATGATACATGAATATATAATATACATATATATATACATACCACTTGGATCAAGCCACAAAAATCTTACACGCCATCAGATCTAAAATCTAAACTATGGCGATAAACACTCTAAAATATGAGAGGTAGAAAACACAGTTTGTTTTTGTTTAAAATAATGTGACAAAAATTATTTGAAATTTTTTATTTTAATCAGATAAAAAAATATGTAAAATAATTTTTATCAAATTTACATGTATTCTTATTTTTCTAAAATATAGCAGTTATCAAAAGTATTTGATTAAATCAATTCATTGCCAATATTATGCAATTAAAAATATATGGAAAATATAGAAAGATATGAAACTAATATGTAGTACGAATGTGAAGTGCGTGAATTAGCCCATCCTAGTATTTTACCTTTTCACACTTGAATTGACGTATTTTGGTTCTTGATCTTGATAGTCTTGTACATTTAAGATGCTTACACATGATGTACCATTAGAGCGGTCTCAAGCTATAAATTAATTGCTACAATTATCCAAACTAGTTGAAACTCTAAATAGAGTGGACTCAAGCAAAATTTGAGAGACTGAGAGTCAACTATTTAGGGTGTTTAAGTGTATACCAATTGTTCGTTCTTTGAAATTGAATTCGTTCGTGTAGAACTTCCCTGTTGGGGGGGACCAAACTCACTTACATTCAAATCCAAATATTTTTTACCAAGAGTCTTATGAATATGCGATAGCGCGATTAATTCCCTCCGCTGGGCAGGAAAGACTAGCTAACATGAGGAATTAATCACATCACATTCTTAAAACATTAATGAAGACCACGAGAGGTATGTTGAAACCCCTCACCCGCTTAATATTTTGAATTTGAGGGTATTCTAAAAATTATTTGTTCAATTATAAACCTCTGATCCAATTACTTACACAAATTAAATTATTCGGTCTCATTATTTTAATTTTTGAAAAAAATAAAACTATTTTTACTTAAAATAATATCGAAGACCATAATTTAGTTTATACCTTAAACTAATTACTTGATTAAATTCAATTTTAGAAAAGAATAAATAAAATTAATTTTTTAGAAAAATCGTGATCTACGTCGGTCATATAAATAAATCCATGTTGTCCATAAAATGTAGTTCCAAATTAAATTAATAATTAACTCATAAAATTACATAACATTAAATATGAGATGTCATATATATAATCAAACACAAAAACATGCAATTATACATCAAATATGCCACAAAGTTCCCATCCATTGTGGCCAAGAATTTATCACCATCATCTGGAGTTCTTACTGCAGGTTTATCTCCTTGACTAAGATCTTTCATTTCAATTGTGTGAGTTCAGTACTTTGGATTTAGTAGGCTTTCTGAAAGTTTTAGGCCCTAAATTTTTAATTTTTTCAAATTAAATTAAACTAAATCAATTAACCCAATTTAAAACTTAAAATCGATTAAAAAAAGTTGTGTTAAATGATGGACCAATTTTATCTTAATCTAAAGCATGAATCTAGGTGAGTATATAAAGATAAAATAAATCAACCACACAATACCCAATATATGAGGAAAACCCAAATGGACAAAATCTCCGACGACACAACTATGCAAATTCACTATGTCAGGAATTACACAAGGACGCAACACAAGACTTACATAATAATTCGGCTCCCTCGAAAGCCTTGACGCGCTTCGTGTCTCCGACCTTCTTCACAACGACAAGTAGGAGTCCACCTGCGTACTTCCACAACACATGAGTCCACACGCCTCGGTATCCACCAATCCAAGCTCAGCAACCGTCACACAATATAGATTCCACAGTATATTTTTTTTAAGAAGAGGATCAGACCCCATATTTATTAATAAGAGGGAAAAAATAAATTTCGAAATCATCAATAAATGATTTAAAAAATCTAAATGAAGGACCTGTATAAGGCCTAACTTTGAAAGCTATCACAATATCACTATGAATCTCCTGAATGATAGAGTAGAACTTCGTATGGAAATTCTCAAAAGTAGCTTGATTTCTTGAACAACAAATCTGCCAACATATATATGAGGGAAGAATCTTACATAAAATAGCTCGAATGTTTTTGCCACGACTATTAAACCACCAAAATATGATATGAGACCGCAAAGATCTATTATGAACTTTAATACCCATTAAGTTATCAAAATGATTCCACACTTCTTGAGCAATGTCGTTATAAAGAAATAAATTATCATCACCTTCCTCTTGAAACAAACAACAACAACTACATTTAGACACTATAGGGATACGTATGCTCTTGAGATTGTCGTCAAGTTGAAGAGCATTGTGAAAAATGCGCCACATGAAAATTAAAACTTTAGGAAGAATCCTAGAGTCCCATATCATGGAGAAGGAGAATTGAATGCAAGATTTTTTCTGAATATAATCCCAAGCTATTTTAAGAGAAAAACCTTGTCGAATCCAAATTTGATCCACTTAATAAACATTGTCATCAATAACTTCCCCAACCAATTGCATACGCTTCCATGTTATACTAGCAAAAGAAGGAACACCCCTGAAATTAATGTGAACAAGTTTTTTATATTTTCAATGCATAAAGTTGGGCCATAGAGAGTTATTTTGTAAGAATAAAATCCAAATTTTTCAAGCATAGGCATCACAAATATCAGATAATTCCCGAAGACCATGACCTCCTTCATTATTTAGATGCGATATCACATCCCATGAAACCCAATGGCGTTTATTAGACTCTTCAATGTTCCCCCAAAAAAAATAGAGCATATTTTTGAAAAATCTTTAAAAAAAAGATTTATAGGATTTAAGGCGAAAAACACATGCAAGCCCATTGATTGTAAAACTATTTTAATGAGAACGAGTCTACATGCATGGCTCATACTAGAGTTAGTCCAACTTATAATCCGTTCAACTGCTTTAAAGGTAATACCATTAAAAAAATGGTTTTTTTCCTACCCACAAACAATGGCACACCCAGATTAGTTAACGGCAACGCAGACTGCCTAAACCCAGATATCTCAAGAATGAGTTTATGATGTCGCTGGGCACAGTGAGCTGAAAATAAAAAAAAAATTTGTTGTTATTAACTTACTGCACCGATTGAGTTTCATAAGTTGATATCCATTGCATGAATTTCCAGAATGACTTAACAGAGCCACTGAGAAAAAATATAACGTCATCAGCAAATGATAGAGATGAAACTACTGGACATCCACTTGGGATATAATAATGGCTGATAATGACCTGAGTTATGAGGTTGTGGACTCCACTGTTTAAAACTTTCGCTGCTAAGACAAACAAAGTTGGAGATAGAGGATAACCTTGGCGCACACCACGGCCCGATTTTAAAAAGTCGCAAGTTTTCCCATCAAGAATAATATAATACCAGCAGTTTGAAAACAAAATTCCATATCATATCAATCCAAATTTCTGAGAAGTCATAAGCTCGAAGCACTTTGAGAATGAATATCCATGAAATACGATCATAGGCCTTCGGCATATCTTATTTGACCGCCATGTTTGATCTGCTAGACTTTTTGTTGAGTTACAACATTAATTCTTGAGCTAGGAGAATGTTGTCTGTAATTGATCTTCCTTTTATAAAACCTACTTGAGAATTAGAAATGATATTGAGAATTAGCTAAAATCTTTGAAATAATTTTCTTCAAAAAAATTACAAAGACTAATAGGCCTTAAATCTAAGCAAGTTTTGGGGTGGTCCACTTTAGGAATAAGCACAATATTTATGGAAGTCCAACTTTTTGGAATACCTTTACCAATAAAAAAGGATTAAATGGCACAAATAATGTCTTTAGCAATGATATTCCAACAAGTTTAGTAGGAAAAAATATTGAATCCATCCGATCTCATCGGATTCCACTGTATTGAAACCACAAATTAGTATGGAATGCATCGCATGAAACTATTATCAATCAAGATGATGAGGAAACATAAACTTAGTTCACAAACCAGAGTCTCAAAGCATATAAACATTGAATTTTGGATCTCAAACTAGTTGGGTGAAAATAGCGTTCAGAGGCTTTTGGTCATATATGGGAAATTAATTTTTGCCAAAATTCTCAATTAAAAAAGTTCCTAGCAGGCTTATTTATACAAAACAAGATTTTCAAGGTGGAAAAATCTCATTCGTACAAAAATAATGGGTTCGTTCAAACAAAGATGCTAATCTCGCTCGAACGCAAAATTATCTTGTTCAAATGACCTATCACATCTCATTCAAATAGACTTCGAACGAGCTTCAAATAAGAATCCACTGACAAACAGATAAAACTCATTTGAGCTCCGTTTGAAGGTTGTTCTAACGACATTCATTAACATATTTGAACGAACTTAAAAATCTCATCTCAATGACAATAAAACAAAAAAAAAATCGTGCAAACATCATTTTATGAAAACATGTCTCAAACAAGATAAAACAAACACCCAATATAAAATTAAAGTATCATAGCAATATACACTAATACATAACAATATCCTTGAACCTTGAAGATGAAACGTGGTATGAAACATGGTATGTTGATGTAGGCACTTTACTTTGCTGCCGTAGTCTTCAATCAAACATGTTATAAGCTTTTGAAGGATAGACAAACTCAAGTCCTAACCTACAACTCAAAGATTTTTTTCTAAATGGAATTAAATCAAAACATGAAAATTGACTTGATTCAAAAATTTGTCCCTACAAACCTCCCCCTTGGGCTATTCCGAGAGAAAACACAAAACAAAAACCTATGGGTAGTCAAGTTCTCTAAAAGACTCAATCACCAACCCTAATAGGAAAAAGTTCAGACACTTGACGACATAAACTGAGCAGCTTGTCTCTTATGTAAACTTCACCGCATCATTGTAAACCTGCACACTTAAACAAACCTTTCAAATACAACTTGAATATATAACAATATAAATTTGCATATGAATAAATCCTCCCCCTTTATCTAACAATCTCCACCTAATATAGGACGTCTCCCCAAGGTAAAAAGCTTCCCCCGATTAAAAAAGTTTGACACCATTTCTCCCCTTTTTTGTTCAAAAATAGACAAAGAATAAGGTGCAAAATAAACCAATTATCCCCCATAATGTAAAAAAATAAGTAAACATAGAGGAAATCAAGTATGTCATGCATAAGTGTAACGTGTAATGCGCAAAAACAAACACACAAGCACAAATAATCCAAACAATGAACAAATTATACCAATTTTGATGCAGAAGCATAAACAAAAGATGCCAATCGAAAAAAGTGACAAAATATATCAATATGAACATATAACACATCATTTTAACTTGAAACTGGAGACTAACATATGGCATGCATGGATTAAAATACACCGATATGCCATACAAAATGTGTAAAACTAAACTACACATAAACAAGCCACAAATATTTTTGAGTTTTAAAAAAAAATCAAAAATGACATCGCTTGAAAAATAAACTCAAAAGACAAACAAAATCTTTTTGTATTTTTCCTAATAAGACACAATAAAGGAAAAATAAAAATACAAAAGACTCAAACATCATAAAAATAGCAATAACATATATCACGACGCACAAACGCTAGTGTATGTAAACATGCAAACACTATCAACGATTAAATTTAGCATGAGAAATATCATGTGAAAGCATTCTATCAACAAGTCTAATGTTTAAAGCCTCCAAATATGATCTTCTAGTCCACATAGTTGTGACATGACTCTCTTGAGTTTTAGGAACCTTTATGACTCTAGTCTTATACTTCTTAGGACATTTTCTAAGATCAAAGCAAAATCTCTTAAGGTGACCTTTTCTACCGTAATGTGTGCTTGTAAAGACACGACAAGGAATGTTACCTATGGGTTGAAAGTTTCCTTGGATATGATCGATTATGTCAAAAGCATGGTCATAGCTTTAGTAGCGAAAGCATTTTCGTCATCAAAGCTAATCCCTTAGTTATCATCTTTGATTCAAATAGTACCTAGAATTTCATCCAACTTTTTTACCTAGATTCCAAATAAATTTTGGCATTACTCGAGTCTGTCAATATTTGTTCTAAATCTAAAATCTTAGACTCAAGCAAATGACGAGACTCATAAAAAATTAGGGAGTCCTTCTTCAAAAGCTCAATTAATCTTCGAAGGTTATCTGGCCACCCTAAAAGAAGTGAGCTTCTCTCTAAGAGTCTTCTCACATTCCCTAACATCCTCAATCAGTTTACTCTCATCATTACCTACAACAGGTTCATCCAACTTCAAGTTTGCCTTTTTTTAACTTCAAAGACTCGGCGTATAACTCCCTAAAAACAACTTAAATTTCACTCTCCTCCACCTCTTCTTATATTCTTCTTCAACACCACTATCTTGGGAATCAGATAATTTGCCATGGAATCAACATACACAGAATTATTTTCATCGAAAGACTTTTCATTTAAAATCACATGACTGACCATCAAAATGATGTAATTATGTTTAACGGGGGAATTAAATTCCTCTTTTTATTCATTATCGCTAATGGTAGCATTGTATGCCTTCGACTTCTTTAAATCTTTCCTTAGCTTAGTGGGACACTCAACTACCCTATGATTATAACCCTCACACCTAACGCATCTATCCTAATCATCCCTCTTAAATTATCATTACTACTTTTAAGCAATTGTATAGCCTTCTTAAACTTTCTTTTCTCAGAATTCTATTCATCTTTCGACTATTTTTCAAACTTCAGAAATTTCGTAAACCTTTTCACAAACATAGCAATATCATCGAAATCGATATCAAACTCATCATCTAAAATAAGTGTTTTCTCCTTCCGGGCATTCAAAGCAATGCCCTTATCTTTCTTAGATTTTTAGAAGAAAACATGTCGAGCTCATAAGTTTGAAGATCACACACAAGCTCCTTAAAATCCATGGAGTCTAGGGTATCTAAAGAATTCAAAACATGCACTTTGGAATTAAATCTTTCAAGTAATTACCGTAAGAATTTCTTGACTACTCAGGTTTTGGTTATTCTCTCTCCCAGATTAAAAGATAAGTTTATAATATTAGACAGTTTAGCATTGAACTCGTCAAAGGTTTCATTCTCCTCTATCCTAATGTTTACAAACTAAGTGGTGAGGTTTTGGAGTTTGGAAGCTGTAACGGCACTAATCCCCTCATGAGTGAGTTAAATTATATCCCAAGACTCTTTAGATGTTTCACATGTCATAATGCAATGAAACTTCTCTCATGTGACAGAACAAAACATCGCTTTCAAACCACAAAAATTATAATTACTCAACTTGTGCTCATCCTCACTCCAAATTACTATGGGTTTAGGGACATGATGTTCACCTAGTAAAATTATGGGTGGTGTTCAGCCTCTAACAACATCTTATCATACAAGCTCATCTACGAACTTAATTGCATATTTCATACCCGATTTTCAGCACATGTAGTAAGACCCATCAAATAATGGCGTCCTAGAAAATTACTGACCTTCCATATAAAAAACCTCCTGAATTCCTGCCTAAACAACTTATAGACACCCACTCTAATAAAATTTAAAAGTTCTAGGTCTCTAATATGTATGGTCCAAAACACAAACACCTAAATTTTTAATTTTTCAAATTAAATTAAACTAAATCAAATTAACACAATTTAAAACTTAGCACCAAATAAATGAAAGTTGTGTTAAATAATTAACTAATTTTATATCAACCAAAGTATGCATCTAGGTGAGTATAACAAGATAAAATAAATCAAACACACAAAGATCGATATACGATGAAAATTCAAATGGAAAAAACCTCAGATGACCCAGCCACATAAATTAACTATGTCAGGAATTACACAAGTACACGACAGAAGACTTACACAATGACTCGACTCCCTCGCAAGTCTTGATACTCTTCGTTCCTTCGACCTGCTACACAACGATGCAAAGGAGTCCACCTACGCACTGACACAATGCATGAGTCCATACACACCTCAATATTTATCGATCCAGGCTCAATAATAATCACACAATACGGAGTTCACCTTATCGAAACCAAAAATGAGCATGAAATCCACTGCACAAAACTTTTCTCGATAAAGATGATCAGAAAGCATAAACTTGGTGTACAAACTAGAGATGTCAAAGCATATAAGGATTGAAACTTGGATCTCAAACTAGTAGAGTGAAAACTAGGGTTTGGAGGCTTTTAATTATGTATAGGAAATTGATTTTTGCCAAAATTCCCAATTAAAAAAGTTCTCAGCATGCCTATTTATTAAAAACTAAGATTTTCGAGGAGATAGAATCTCGTTCAAACAAAAATAATAGGTTCGTTAAAATGAAGTCTTTAATCTCATTCGAACATAAAATTATCTTATTCTAATGAACTAGCATATCTCGTTCGAATAGATTTCGAATGAGCTTCGAATGAGAATCCCCTGATAAACAGATGAAACTAGTTGGAACTTCTTTTTAAGATTATTGTAACGACAGTCACTAACTTATTCGAATGAACTTAACAATCTCATTCAAACGATTTAAAAAAAATCCTGTTAATAGTCATTTTATGAAAACAAACCTTAAACAAGATAATACAAACACCCAACATAAAATTCAATGATTAAAATAATATGTGTTAATACCTTGTGAGATCCTTGAACGATGAAGACAAAACGTGGCAAGAAACATGACACATTAATGTAGATACTTTACTTAGACACTACGGTCTTCAATCAAACACGTCATAGGTTTTTGAAGGATAAACGAACTTAAGTCCTAAACAATGACTCAAAAGTTTTGTCCAAACAAAACTAATCCAAAACATAGAAATTGACTCGATTCGGAAATTTGTCCTTACACTTGTGTATTGGAAAGACAATTTGGCATGTATATATCATATTTTAGTTGGGTTCGTATTATGTAGTGAGATTGTGTAGTTAGTACATTCAGTTTAGACTTATGGATGTAGTTTTAGATATATTTTCTTATATGGTTTTAGTCAATGATACATTTATGAGATGTCACTTGAGGTTTATCATTTTATATCCATATCTTGTTGCACTGTCTCATTTGATCATGTACATGCTAAAAAGATATTTTAAATTATTTTGGCAAGTTGTATATTTTAATATAAGGACGTGATCAACATTAGTGTTAAAACATATGGGTTGTTACAGGTTTGGTCCATTTTGTTGGGTTGACTGACCAAGTCTATTTGGTCCATGATTTATACGTTAAAAACCCTTATTAGGATCAGCCCGGATCGACTCTATATAAAATATATTTTTACACACACACAAACATATATATATATATATATATATAAGATAATATCAGATAAGATAAATAAACGGTACACTCATTTTTTAATATTTGATTAGTTTAAATGATAGTTTAATCCAACTATAGCCTTCTTTTAATAGTAAATTTTGACATTTTTAAATTCCTAATGTTTGGAAAAAAAATAGCACTTAACTATTTTTTTTTAAATGATGTAAGTCGTTAATGTCGAGACTATAAAGTTAGACCGAACCGACCTTATAAACTATGAACCGATTAGGGATGGTTAATTGACATTAGCAGTTTGGTCTCATGATCGGACCGTGCTGAACCGTGAATACCCTAGATTTATACATTGAAACCTTTGAAATAATCCATTTCTTTTTGGTATTGATATGAGTTTCCTTAAATAGAGATTTAGGCTTTAGTCTTACCTCAATTGTTTGGAAAATGTTACATGTACCTACAACTGGTATCGAAAAATTATCGAAAGTGCTTTACACGTGTTATACTATGATGTTTAGTGGGCACTCTATAATTGTTTTGACTACATCGTTTTATATTTTTTGAAGAGTTTTTGACCCCTAAACTATGTACGTAATTTTAAATTAGTCCCTAAACTAAAAATTTAGCCAATTAAATCCCTAAAATGTTAAATTACAATCAATTCAGCCCCTAAACTATTTAATTGCAACCAATTATGCGACAATGAATCTTTTATTTTTAACTAAACATGAATCAAATAAAATACGATACGGCATGAAATCTTATTTTTATACTTAACTATAACACCACATATTTTTAGGAATACTTAAATTATACGCATCACTGTGATTTAATTAAATTGAAAAATAAAGTTAAATGAATAAATATTAATTAGCAAGAAATGGATTAATATTTATGTGTTATTTTATTTACTTGTGTGAAAAGTAAATGAATTTGCAGTAATTATAATATGTTGTAACTGGAAAAAATGACTGGTTGATGGTATCTTATTCGGAGTGCGCGTGTGGGGTTTTGTTGGGAATAAGATGGTAAATTGATGATGGGTGACTCGGATAATGATTTCGAGTGCGTTATTTATCCTAAAATAGTCAAAATTAAGTACCCGGGGTAGTGTTTCGATTTTGAGGGTGTGACAACCCGTGATCCGAAATAAGGGG
This sequence comes from Sambucus nigra, assembly GCA_949130495.1. Classification (NCBI taxonomy): domain Eukaryota; kingdom Viridiplantae; phylum Streptophyta; class Magnoliopsida; order Dipsacales; family Adoxaceae; genus Sambucus; species Sambucus nigra. The sequence continues at coordinate 806,126,947 of OX422208.1, forward strand.
TGGTCAGCCCGATACTCCAACATAACGGAATCATGGATGGAAATCATTCTCAGCATCAACATCAATATGAAGAGTATACGGGAAAACCACCCAATAATTCAGAAAACGGGTTGCCAAAAATTTTAGTTTTATTAAAGATCAAGTTAAGAAAATAATTTAAACAACCCATTCTAAAAGAAAGTGGAATCCCAACAAACATATATATAACCATAACGAATATACCATAAGATGACCGAATATGCTGTCGGTCAACAGTTACATACAACGTATTACAACAGTTTAATAATTTACATAATACATCCATTAGACAGTTGCAAGAGTTTGGGCAACACGCCCGATTGCAAGACCCGATCATATCTAGAATACAAAGAAATGAAAGCGTCTAGCAAAACATCCTATAATATCCATAAACTCTTACAGCTCCTTAATAACATTGGACTAGGAATAATCACAACGGGCACCCTTGCGGAGGAGCACCTGAGCGGATACAAGTTTCATACACAACAAGATAAATAAACGGGTCAGGGCCCGATTTTTATATGATTACCAGATGAATAAGAAGCATGATAGATATGAACAGTTAATCATGAATGATGAAGATGAGAATCTAACAACCTAATCACAAAACATAATAAGGCAATTTAGATGATCATAACTTTTATTTAATTATGCAAGGAAATATAATTAAACCTCATCAATTAAAAGTTTCCATCATTATTCCTCATTTCATTTCAATTTTCATTCCTTAACAGGAATATAATTACCATCATACATTTTTATGGAAATTAACATATTTCAAGTCTCACTTGAATTCAGAAAAGTTATATTCTTCTACATATAATGATTCTAAGACTACCCCTCCGAGTTTCCTCACTGGGCGCGCCCCTAAATGACTATCATATTCCAAGGCCTATCAAACAAGACAACATGTGCACCTAACACACGTTGGAAAGTGGCCATATGCCAACAAGTGAGTCATAACCACACCCGGAATTACCTCACTAGCGCAGAATAATATATATAACAACCCCGCATATGGCCGAGGACTATAGTCTCTCTGCGTTCATTAGTCAGGGGACATCACCTCATGTGCGAACTTCCCTTATGATAGCATTTTGAGAGGTGTGTTTAAGTAAATTAGCATTTACTTTTTAAATCACATTTTCATTTCCATTTAATCACATGTTTGGTTCATTTTATTCGAACCCATCATTATTGAATATTCTCATTAATATTCATCATATTTTAAGTCCCAAATTATTCTCCAAGTGCTCACAATAATTCTACAAGTCCCAAGGTTTATATATATATACCTCGATTGAGCCCCTAAAGTCTCCAAGTATGGACTTACAACTCCTAACCTCCTAATAATTTACTAAGGGAAGGAAATTCCCTAACCTCAATTTGTACACCTCCGGAATAAGTCCCTTTAACCCATTCCTAACATAGAATAATGACACAACTCAACTAAAACTCTTGGACTCTAAGTTTACTTCATTCAAGAAGGTTCCTAGGTCCTAACCCTAAAGAAAAAGATTAAAAATGAGTTATAAAATCAACTCAAAAACAGCAGAAAAACGAATCGATTCGCCCAAGGGCCGAATCGATTTGCCCTAGCGAATCGATTCGCCCAAGGGCCGAATCGATTTGCCCTAGCGAATCGATTCGCCCAAAAAGTGAATCAATTCGGACAACAAAACCTGGGATTCTGTAAACTACCGAATCGATTCGGTCCAAGCAGACTTGGAAAGTGACCCTATTCGAATCGATTCACCCATTGGCCGAATCGATTCGCCCCTACGAATTTTCCAAGTTTGGCTATGGAGTCTTGGACTCCTAAATTTTCCCCAACTCAAATCCATTCAAACCAAGGGCATTTATTACAACCCACTGATTATTAATGCATCAACCAACAAAGATTTACACCAATCAATATCCCAATCAACTTCTAAGGATTCAAAACCCATAAATCCATAAAAAACCCTAACTTTATTAAACCATAACTAATCCACAACTATCAATACTAATTATCCAACTTAAATCACATAATAGCAAGTAGAAAACTTGCCTTAAGCTTACAATTTCATATTTGATTTGGTAGAAGCAACAATCCAAGCTCCAATCTCTCTTTTTCTCCAAAGCTCTCTTCCTCTCTCTTTCTCTCTAGGTCACTAAATGCACTTAAGAGAAATAAAAAGGCTAGCAAGACTAAATCGAGGCATTAGTCTAAAATTCCAACTTAAATGATCAATACCGCAATAAAATAACTCGCAACTACACATTTAAGCTATAACCAGTCAAAAGTGCCCGAAACATCAAAATACAATATGTCACTTATTTTGACTATCTCGCACCTTTCGGGACTAACTACACTGTTCAAATTATCATTTGGAAATTTTATAACTCATTTCAAATTTCGGTTTCATTTCAAACCAAAATGTCATTTTAGATTTTATGACACAATACAACATACCATGGCAATATTTACTTACACATACAGTAAATATGCAACATCTCAGTAAATATTAACTTTTCTTTCTTAAATTAATACTTACACCATCTTCCAACATTTTATATATAATGACTTCACATAGTAAATAAATATAAAATAGGTTCTCAAAAGCGAGGGTTGTTACATACTCCCCCCCTTATGAGGGAATTTTGCCCCTAAAATTCAGACATACCTTGAATATAAATATGCGGATACTTTTCCCTAATATCATCCTCGCGCTCCCATGTCGATTCCTCGACGCCGTGATGACTCCATTGCACTCTAACCAAGGGCACTACCCGGGATCTCAATCGCCTCTCTCCATGCTCTAAAATAGCAACTGGTTGCTCCTCATTTGAAACATCGGGTTGCAACTCAATATCTTCAAAAGAAATGTGCCAAAGGACACCATCACACCTCTTGTACTTCTTTAAAGAGGAGATATGGAACACGTCATGGACTTGCTGCAAGTGTTTCGGTAAAGCAAGTTGATACGCCACCGTACCCACCCTAGCAATGATAGGAAAAGGCCCAACGTAACGTGGCGCAAGTTTCCCCTTCTTCCTAAAACGCCTAATGACCTTCATCGGCGACACTCGCACCAATATTTGGTCTTCGACCACCATCTCCACATGCCTTCTCGCCGCATCGGCATAGCTCTTTTGTCGGTCTTGGGCTATCCGAATGCGACTCTAAATGAGTTCAATTTTAGAGTAAGTATCCCGGATCATATCAGGTCCAAGAAACTTATTATCCCCCACCTCTAACCAACAAGCGGGAGATCTACAAGGACTACCATATAAAGCTTCATAGGGCGCCATCCCAATAGTAAATTGGTACGAATTATTATAAGTAAATCTGACCAATGGGATATATTGTTCCCAACTTCCCTTGAAATCAAGCACACACATACGAAGCATATCCTCCAATATCTGGTTGACCCTTTTTCTCTGGCCATCGGATTGAGGATGATAAGAAGTGCTTAACCTCAATTCGGTTCCCATGGCCTCTTGGAAACTTTGCCAAAAGTGGGAAACAAAAAATTTATCTCAGTCAGAAACTATATTCAAAGGCACCCCATGCAATCTAACAACTTCCTCAATGAACAACCGGGCATACCGAGCGGTGTTGTAATCGGTGTGGACCGGTAAGAAGTGTGTCAACTTCGTCAAGCAATCAACGATAACCCATATAGAATCGTGACCCTTTTACGACATTGGCAAGCCGGTAATAAAGTCCATTGATATGCTCTCCCATTTCCATATCGGAATCTCCAACGGTTGCAACAAACCGGTCGGTCGTTGATGATCAATTTTGACCAATTGACAAGTGGTGCATTGGGACACGAACTCAAAAATATCCCTCTTCATGCCATGCCACCAATACTAACGGCGCATTTCTTGATACATTTTGTCGTTACCCGGATGCACTGCAAATCTGGAACCGTGAGACTCCGCCATTACAGCCCTTCTTAAGTCCCCTTCCTCGGGGATAATAAGTCTCCCATGGAAGTGTAATCCACCCTCTGAACTTATTGAGTAGGATTCTGCTCCCTCGGACAGTAATTGGCGTATATGTGTGACACCCCGCCTAATAAAATACCGGGTGATCAGTCCTATACCAAATTAAAACAGGAATCCCAGTTGGATCATCCTTAGCATCACTGTCGAAAACTTTTTAAAACTTACTAACCACCTAGTATTCCAAAAACTGGTGCCAATTTTAACTTTTATTTTAAACCAAAACTGTACATGCGGAAATAATATATAAACCATTCACACAACTGAATGAAAATAAATTGAATAATAATTACACAACTTGCCGAATAAATCACCGGCCACCAAATAAATAATCCAATACAAATATTCAACACCTGAATGAATTACACCTGAAAACTGTACCGAGAAGTCTGGGCTACAAGCCCTAAATAAAACTGAGACTGATACAAGATTCCTACTCTAGGAATGAATGAATGATGCGTCTAATCCAAACTCCTGCTAGCATCCACATAAGCCGCAGCTCCGTGTACCTGGAATAGAATATCAATCTTGGCGTCCCTGTGGCTGGACACCTAAAAGGTTTTGAAAATAGTTTTATAGCAAGGGTTAGAGCCCAAAACATTTTGAAAATATTTAGCAAGTGAATTAACTGCAATAATTTAAAATGCATGAATGCGCTTCATATTTAAGTTAGTGTCGCACTCCCTTGTGGACATTCTCACCCCTCCACTACTGTGCACACCTACCGGTTATCTTAACCCCAGCTAGTTGTACTACCCCGTCCAACTAGTCTTGGTATAACCTTCCCTTTCCATACTACTCTAACCCGAGTATAATGATTTTCTGAATTATAAGTTATTTCACAATAAACTTAATTAATTCCTCTTAAATAGTAGCATATAACCGTGTCATAAGTTATATAAAGAAAATACATCACACACTGTATTATTACCCATATATAATATTTATTACATTTATATACGTACCTTTGCCACAAAATCCACACATATAACATACGTATATACATCCTTTCGAGTATACCCTCGCCGGATGATTCCCTCTAAAATACTATCTCACTAGGTGTGCTCACAAAACCTAGTTCCCCAAGTTGGAATCGCTCACCAACTCGACCCAAAATATAAACGTAGTGGAGGCGGTCATATTCCTTCCCTGAAAGTGAGATACATCCCTCACCCATATATAACGGACGCTATGACCTCGGGATATACTCGCCCTACTCCTCAAGCTAGGGGATTCACCCACATCGCGCAACCTCCCTTGATAGCATTAGAGTATATAAATTGAATAAATATCTAGTCACTGATATTTAATATCACACACAATATATGAACACGTATATATATACTATCACTACACCGTATACATATAATATAAACCCCATCTTTACCGTGCACTAAAAATCCCGTTCCCTGCTTGTAATTCCCTGAGTCTGTGGCCCGACTCAACGTAATTAATTTTCTCACTTAATAATTTGTCATCCTCGCGAGCCTATGGTCCGACTCTAATATAATTAATTCACGACTCAATTAATATAATACTTTCCCCGAGTCTGTGGTCTGACTCTAATTAAATTAATTAACACACTCATTAATTTAATACCTCCCCGATTCTACAATCCGACTCTCATTAAATTAATTAACACACCCATTAATTTAATACCCACCCGAGTCGACAATCCGACTCTTATTTAATTAATTTACACGTTAATTGATCAACACAAATCCAAGTCTGTGGTCTGACTCTAATATAATTAATTTACACAATAATTAATTTATACCAAACTCCGGGTCTACAACCCGACCCTAAACTAATTAATTACAACATCAATTAATTTAATACTTTTTCGAGTCTACCCTCCGACTCTACCTTCATTAATTATTACATCCATTAATTTAATAACTTGGTGTCACCCAACCATTATTTCCGGACTCACTTACTTAGCCCGGAACTTAATATTTGCCGAGTCTTTGTTCCTATCACAAGGGAAAACACAATATGCATTCACAACCCAAGTAATCCTATAAAACTGTAGGTATTTACACAACCCAATTCTTCATACTTGTATGTAATATATTTCTCTCTAATATTCACCGTACTTGTTTGCTTTACGAATTTATCTCACTTTCGTATTAATTCAAGTATTCACACAACTCTAAGGGTCCTAGTTACCCCTTGTTATATCAATTCAGTAGTTACCCTTGTTAACCCGCTGACCTAACGAATTTAAGCTCGCTCATGCTTTTTTCGTAATTATATTCTTATCATCTCGAATTAGAGTACGTCACAATCAATCCTATGAATCTCCACTTTAACTCTCTCACAAAATTAAAGTCCAACACTCAATCATAGACCTACTTCCATATCATTATTCCATCAATATTTTTCATCAAGGTCCCAAACACTTCCCCGATAAAATTTTAGACATTTGAGGCTTAAAAAGAAAAATCTCAAATTTTCTGACAGATTAAACACCCTCTAGTAAAATTTCGATGTCTCCCTCTACATAACTCCGATTGACCTGATTCCAAGTTCATTGGATAGATAAGAGAAATACCTTTCCAGTAATGTATGGCTCACACTCTAATTCGAAGTAAAATTCAAATCGCACACGTTTAAAGTCACGCTAAAAGTCTGGCAGATTACTATGTTGACACATCAAACACCCTCTAGTAAAAGGTCGATTACTCCCTCTACAGAACTCCGATTGATCTGATTCCAAGTTCATTGGATAGCTAAGAGAAATACCTTTCCAGGCATGTATGGTTCACACTCAAATTAGAAGTACAAATCAAATGGCATACGTTTAAAGTTGTATAAAAAATTCTGGCAGATTGACCTCTTGTGTTCATCAAATAAACCCTAAGTCATTCAAGATTCATGTTCTTCATCCAAGAACTCATAAAGATTCCATTAACAAAACCCCATTTTGTACCCATTTATCCCCAAAATGAATTTTAGTTACACATCACTAAAATATGAATTGGATATCACAATTTAGGAATAAAAACAGTTAACCACTTGCCTGTAAGTGTTCGTAGTGTCTGATCCGTTGTTGATGTCCCTTAATTTGGCTCCAATAACCTCCAATTTGTTCTTGATTTGCTTTCCCCCAAATCTCCTCTCAAACCCTAGGTTTAGAGTTATGTTGGCTGCCATCCCTTAATCTCCCAATTAGGTTAAAAACCCTTAATCCCGTTTTTAATCTAATGGACTTAATTAAAGTGGCCCAACTCACCCCGTGTGGGCCCGGCCATGCCCAAAAATACCCCGAGACCCAATTACTACCCCCGGGTACTCTTTTCTGACTATCTCGACCCAACCGGACTCAATCGCGCCCTCAGAATTGACATCCGAATTAATTTATAAAAATCCTTATTTCACACCCCATTTAGTCTATACCGACTCCCGGTTGAGATAAGTGTATACCCCGTCATTAATACCCAAAATGACGTAATTAAATTACTACTATTCACTTAGTAAATAAATTTTCCTAAACATTAATCATTCACTTCCCGATTAATATTTAAATAATTATATTGTCATAATTAATTCAATTAAAATTACAACACACTAGTAATTTAAAATCCTGAATTAATTAAATATTAAATGCACAAAAATACGGGGTGTTACAATATGGTCTTGGAAACCCTTATCCCTTCCTTGGGCTTCCACCACCCTCGTCACAATAGTAGGTGTAACAGTCATCACAGACATAAACGCCCTAGCAGCTTCATCATGTTGGCCAAGCTCCTTCCATTTTTCTTTCCATACTTCCGCCAACTCCTCTTCAGGCTTTCGGACCAAAGCATCCGCTACTATATTCGCCTTGCCCGGATGGTAGTGGATGTCGAATTGATAATCTTTCACGAACTCCAACCATCGACGCTGTCACATATTCAAATCTTTCTGCGAAAATAAATATTGCAGCGATTTATGGTCCGTGAAAAGACTGAATTTCTCCCCTAGGAGATAATGCCTCCAAATCTTCAAGGCAAATACAACCGCGACAAGTTCTAAGTCATGCACCGGATAGTTCCTCTCATGTGTCTTGAGCTTGCGGGAAGCATACGCAATAGCCCGTCGCTCTTGAAGTACACCTCCCAAGCCCTGTAGAGATGTGTCGATGAAGACTAGATATTTCAACCCCGGCTTTGGCAATGTAAGGACTGGAACCTAAGTCAATCTATATTTGATCTCATCAAAAGCAACTTGACAAGAATTATCCCATACGAACCTCACCCCTTTTCGGGTTAGATTTATCAAAGGGCTATAAATCTTTGAGAAACCCTTAATAAACCGATAGTAATAACCCGCCAAACCAAAAAAACTACGAATTTCGATAGGTGTCGTGGGCTGACCCCAATCCCTCACCGCAACCACCTTACTTGGATCCACCGATATACCCTGCGAAGTCACAATATGACCCAAAAACTGCACCTCCTGCAACCAAAAGCCACATTTCTCGAACTTAGCATACAATTGGTGATCCCTTAATCTTTGTAGGACCAACCTCAAATGAACAGCATGATCAGATTTCGTTCGAGAATAGACTAAGATGTCATCGATGAATACAATAACAAATTGGTCTAGGAAGTCCCGAAATACCCTATTCATGAGATTCATAAATACGGCAGGGGCATTAGTTAGTCCAAAGGGCATAACCGAGGACTCATAGGACCCATACCTAGTCAGAAAAGTGATTTTTGATACATCCTTCTCCCATATCCTCAACTGATGATACCCCGTCCTCAAATCTATCTTAGAGAAGTATGACGCTCCCCTAAGTTGATCAAACAAATCATCAATACGAGACAAAAGGTATTTGTTCCGGATGGTGACTTTATTCAACTCTCTGTAGTCAATACATAACCGGAGAGAACCGTCCATTTTCTTCACAAATAACACTGAAGCACCCCAAGGTGACGTACTACGCCTAATGAATCCCTGCTCTAATAACTATTGAATTTGATTTCTTAACTCCCTCATTTCCACAGGAGCCATGCGATATGGAGCTCGCGCAATCGGTCGAGTTCCTGGTGCTAAATTGATCACAAACTCGATCTCCGGACTCGGAGGCAAACTCGGTATTTCTCGAAAAACATCCTCAAAATATCTAACAACCGGAATAGAATCCAAGGGAACAACTACATCCCTCGAAGTCTCCTCTGCGATACAATACAAATAAGTAGTAGTACCTCCTTCCAAACGAGGCATAACCACCAAGAACATTTCTTGTCCCGGTACGGCAAAGACTACTCTTCCCATAACAATTAACTATTGCATGATACTTCACTAGCCAATCCATACCCAATATCACATCATACCAGACCATGTCAAGGACGAGTAAATCGGCCTCAAAGCACAAATTACCAAGAGAAATTCCTATCTGTTTACAAACAAGGAATATGAGTGAACCATCACCCATAGAGGACTCAACGCTAGTGAAAGTACTCTCAGCAGATTTAATCAACTTTGTGGTCTGAGTAAAACTTCTAGAAATGAATGAATGTGTCGCACCCGTATTAAACAAAATGCGACCCATGTGTCCCTGAATAAGTAACTTACCCTCATGGCTAGCGGTGCTAGAGGAGCCGGAGGAAGCATAGCATCCTGGATATGATAAACTCTCCCATACTGTAGTTGACCCTGCTGTGGAGGAACAACCGGATTTGGTGCTTGTGGAGGAAACTGAACGTATGGCTGTTGTGGAGCCCTAGGAGGTTGTCCCCCAATTAATTGAGGGCAATCCTTCTTGTAGTGACCCGCCTCCCCACATTGGAAGCACCGACCCATCATATTCTCCGCAACTTTGCCCCTGTTATTTCTAAACTGGTTAACACCTTGGCCCAAATGGCCCCTACCCCCTTGACCACCCCGACATGTTTGTTGTTGCGAGGCACCCTGACCATGCTTATTGTTATTGCCACCCGAATTGAACCCACTAAAACATTGCCTTTTTTACAAGTCCCCCTGTTGGGGATCCCTTTCTTTCTCCCTATTTCCCGAAGATTGGGAAGAGGGAAAAACTCTTCCTCCACTCCCACTACCTCCAGGCTTTCCCACTTACCCCACTATGGTAGCTTTCTTGCCACTCTGCATGTACAACCAATGCTCTTGACAGTGGAGCAATGCCGCATTCATCACCTCACCAAAAGTTTCCAATACCAGATTACCCAGCAAATGTTGTCGGATCCTCCAGTTCAAACCTCCCATAAACTTCGAAACCTTCCTCTCTTTCGGAGTCACCTCTTTTGGTACAAAACTTACTAACCGGGTGAACTCCTATTCATATTCCGCCACGGATCTCTCACCTTGCACCATATCTTGAAGCCTCCTTGTCATCTCACTTTGAACTGCAGGAGGTAAATACTTCTGGTCAAACAAGACCCAGAAATCAGTGATAGTCGTGGTATCTCTCTGTTCTAGTGTAGTCATCGACTCCCACCAATGCAATGCATCCCCAACAAGCTTAAAAGTAGTAAGGGCTTGTTTCTTCTCCTCACTACATTCCACCATTCATAGATGGCATTGCATATCCTTCTTCCACTGATTTTCTCTAATAACATCAGAACCTCCATCAAATTCTGGGGGTTAGCCCTTTAAAAAGGACTCTCTAACTCTTTCCCACGGAGAAGGTCCCGTAGGAGCTTGTACATCATGCGCTCGTTGTTGAGCTTGTGGCATTGGCTGAGCCACTACGGTCATATCAGCATTGACCGCTTGAGCCACAATATTTGCTACATCAGCAGCATTTATCGTTCCTTGTGGCGGCGGAGGAGGACCAACATCCTCTTCTACAACCCTATTGCGTCTCGCTGGGCGACCTCTCTTAGGCGGCATCTGAGATGGAGAAACAATGGAGTTAGAATACTATATAAAACAATCTATCTTGCAGAAGATCGTAAACATAGGCAACAAAGCATCCCTAACATTAGACTTTATAACAAAGAACGCTACGGTAGAACGTGACAAGTTCGCATAGATCCTAAAGACTCTAGAACCTAATGCTCTGATACCATCTGTGACAACCCGCGATCCGAAATAAGGGGTGGCCAGCCCGATACTCCAACATAACGAAATCATGGATGGAAATCATTCTCAGCATCAACATCAATATGAAGAGTATACGGGAAAACCACCCAATAATTCAGAAAATGGGTTGCCAAAAATTTTAGTTTCATTAAAGATCAAGTTAAGAAAATAATTTAAACAACCCATTCTAAAAGAAAGTGGAATCCCAAGAAACATATATATAACCATAACGAATATACCATAAGATGACCGAATATGTTGTCGGTCAACAGTTACATACAACGTATTACAATAGTTTAATAATTTACATAATACATCTATTAAACAGTTACAAGAGTTTAGGCAACACGCCCGAGTGCAAGACCCGATCATATCTAGAATACAAAGAAATGAAAGCGTCTAGCAAAATATCCTGTAATATCCGCAAACTCTTACTGCTCCTTAACAACATTGGAGTAGGAATAATCACAACGGGCGCCCTTGCTGAGGAGCACCTGAGCGGATACAAGTTTCATACACAACAAGACAAATAAACGGGTCAGCGCCTGGTTTTTATATGATTCCCGGATGAATAAGAAGCACGATAGATATGAACAGTTAATCATGAATGATGAAGATGAGAATCTAACAACCTAATCACAAAACATAATAAGGCAATTTAGATGATCATAACTTTTATTTAATTATGCAAGGAAATATAATTAAACCTCATCAATTAAAAGTTTCCATTATTATTCTTCATTTCATTTCAATTTTCATTCCTTAACAGGAATATAATTACCATCATACATTTTTATGGCAATTAACATATTTCAAGTCTCACTTGAATTCAGAAAAGTTATATTCTTCTACATATAACGATTCTAAGACTACCCCTCCGAGTTTCCTCACTAGGCGCGCCCTTAAATGACTATCATCTTTCAGGTCCTATCAAACAAGACAACCTGGGCACCTAACGCACATTGGGAAGTGGCCATATGCCTGTGAGTGAGTCATAACCACACCCGGAATTACCTCACTAGCGCAGAATAAAACATATAACAACCCCGCATATGGCCGAGGACTATAGTCTCCCTGTGTTCATTAGTCAGGGGACATCACCTCATGCGTGAACTTCCCTTATGATAGCATTTAGAGAGGTGTGTTTAAGTAAATTAGCATTTACTTTTTAAATCACATTTTCATTTCCATTTAATCACATGTTTGGTTCGTTTTATTTTAACCGATCATTATTGAATATTCTCATTAATATTCATCATATTTTAAGTCCCGAATTATTCTCCAAGTGCTCACAATAATTCTACAAGTCCCAAGGTTTATATATACACCTCGATTGAGCCCCTAAAGTCTCCAAGTATGGACTTACAACCCCTAACCTCCTAATAATTTACTAAGGGAAGGAAATGTCCTAACCTCAATTTGTACGCCTCCGGAATAAGTCCCATTAACCCATTCCTAATGTAGAATAATGACACAACTCAACTAAAACTCTAGGACTCTAAGTTCACTTCATTCAAGAAGGTTCCTAGGTCCTAACCCTAAAGAAAAAGATTAAAAATTAATTTATAAAATCAACTCAAAAATAGCAGAAAAATTAATCGATTCGCCCAAAAAGCGAATCGATTAGGACAACAAAACCTGGGATTCTGTAAACTACCGAATCGATTCAGCCAGGCTGAATCGATTCAGTCTAAGCAGACCTGGAAACTGACCCTATGTGAATCGATTCGCCCAGGGTCCAAATCGATTCGCCCCTACGAATTTGCCAGGTTTGGCTATGGAGTCTTGGACTCTTAAATTTTCCCCAACTCAAATCCATTCAAACCCAGGGCATTTATTACTACCCACTGATTATTAATGCATCAATCAACAAAGATTTACACCAATCAATATCCCAATCAACTTCCAAGGATTCAAACCCCATAAATTCGTAAAAAAACCTAACTTTATTAAACCATAACTAATCCACAACTATCAATACTAATTATCCAACTTAAATCACATAATAGTAAGTAGAAAACTTGCCTTAAGCTTGCAATTTCAGATTTGATTTGGTAGAAGCAACAATCCAAGCTCTAATCTCTCTTTTTCTCCAAAGCTCTCTTCCTCTCTCTTTCTCTCTAGGTCACTAAATGCACTTAAGAGAAATAAAAAGGCTAGCAAGACTAAATCGGGGCATTAGTCTAAAATTCCAACTTAAATGATCAATACCGCAATATAATAACTCGCAACTACACATTTAAGCTATAACCAGTCAAAAGTGCCCGAAATATCAAAATACAATATGGCACTTATTTTGACTATCTCGCACCTTTCGGGACTAACTACACCCTCCAAATTATCATTTGGAAAGTTTATAACTCATTTCAAATTCCGGTTTCATTTTAAACCAAAATGTCATTTTAGATTTTATGACACAATACAACATAACATGGCAATATTTACTTACACATACAGTAAATATGCAACATCTCAGTAAATATTAACTTTTCTCCCTTAAATTAATACTTACACCATCTTTCAACATTTTATATATAATTACTTCACATAGTAAATAAATATAAAATAGATTCTCAAAACCGAGGGTTATTATAGAGGGCTTTTTAGACTAGGTGGGACTAGTATATGGACGTTTTAGTCTTTTTAATGGGATTTGAAGAGATAAAAACGGGATTTGTGCTATAAAATAAAGAGTTTAGAGAAACAAGCCATCATTTTAAAAAATACAAAGAATCTTTGAGAAAAACCAAAGGGTTAGAGAGAAAGTGAACAGAAAAGTGAGAAAAACTCAAAAGTTTCAAGAAAAGCTAAAGAAATTCAAGGAAAATTCAAGTGGAAGGATTTATGAAAAAAGTTCGGTGACTTTTTATTATTATCCACAAAGAATTCAAATACTAATAATCTTAAGGCAAGTAATTATATTACTAAATAATTAAGTGTAGCACTCATTTTATGTCATGATTGGGAAATAATTTTTGGGTTGGATTCATAGACAATTGGATTTTGGGAGAAATGATTTCATAATAAAATTGTGTAATTTGTTTATATTGATATATGGAAATTTGAATCCCATGTAGATAGATAAACTATAGACTTAGTAGATTGAGAAAATTATGAATTACTGTGATATTGGGGGAATTTCATAATATTTAGAAATTTAGTATAAATCTCATGTAGTGATCATGTGTGGAGGAATTGTATTAAAATGGATTCATTTTATATTTAGGATTCATGAGAATTGATAATTATGGGGAAGTATGATTTGAGGGTTGACTAATTGAGATTAGAACTTTGCAAAAATTCGCATTAGGCAAAATTGGATTATTCGGCAGGGACAAACTGGTTTGCCCTCAAGCCAAACCGGTTCATCTGTCCTGTTACAGCCAATGTTGGTTATTCAATGAAATATATTCGTGATTTAAATTTGGGGATTAAATTGTAATGTCCGGGGATCATTTAGGACTTCTGAAAAAATTATAATAATTGATATTATGGCTTAGATAAATTTGCATTTTTATGCGGGGTGAAATTTAAAGTATTTGAGGTGAATTATACTCGGGGATTTATTAATGAATATGTAATAAAAAATTTGAGAAAATAGGGATACGGGCTGATTGAGAGTTGTACGTGTCCAGAATTAATATTATGATAATCAATTAATTAATTAAGTAGATAATTAAGTAATTGAGAATGAAAATGATATTCGAAAAATGTTGGGCTAGTCCAATGAGTAATGGGCATATGGTTAGCAGGAATTATTGAGAAAATATAAATGGGCATTGAGACAGTATATATATATATATATATATATATATATTTGTGTGCATGATATAATAATGTGAGTATACCCCTCTAGTGCTATCATCGGAGGTTGTGCGATGTGGGTGATCTTCCTTGTCGAAAAATAGCAGGCTAAGTAATGACCCCAATTCATAGCTCCACGCATGTGCCCTTTGAGGTTTAAGTTCGAAGTAAGGTAACTTGAGTATGGTTATGACTCACTATCGAAGAACCTATGACCGTCTCTAATACGTTTACGATTTTATCAGGGTTTAGTGTGAAAGGTCAACCCCGTGGACAAGGATGATAAGTATATGCCCTGGTGCATGATATCATTTTAGAGATTCGCATCCAGTGAGTTATTACTCTGAGGAGTGACGGTTATACGTATATAGCGAGTGATATATATGTGTATGCTTGATGTGATATTGAACTACGTATATATGTATGTAGAAAAATATAGGGTCATTTACTATCTAGAGTACATTTGCTTATAATATTTTGTGCTTGGGGTATGCTAGTTTTCATTATTGTTAGATGGGTGTTATTTTAACATTAAGGGTTAACAGCCGTCTGCCAGCTCACCATATACACTTAATTACCAATAGTGCCCCTTGTTTAAAATGACCCATGTACCCTTTTGTCAAATCAATACATTTGGGGTCTTCTCTCACGGTCATTATCAAACCCTTAAAATCCTCTCCCTCTATCTCTCTCTCTCTCTCTCTCTCTCTCTCTCTCTCTCTCACAAACACACACACACGCGCGCGACCATGGCTACACCCCTCCTTCTACCCTCCTACACCCGCCCTCTACTCCCGCCTTCTACCCTGCTACACCTCCCCACCCTTATTGCCCCCATCGCCCCCTTTTGCCTCTCCACCCACCCCCACCCCGCTACACTGCCGTCTAACAGCCATAGCCATAGGTGTGACACCCCGCCTAATTAAATACCGGGCGATCACTCCTTTATTAAATTAAATCAAGGTAAACAGTTGGTTCATTCTCAGCATCACTGTCGATAGAAATACATTTTCCAATTTAACACCCTAAATAATTAAGCTAAGTGTCAAAACCATTTTTCATACATGCTTTCCAAATTTTAATTAAAGAAAAGATTTATTTATTTAAAAACAACATTTCTACAATTTAGAATTACATCACAGTAAACCAAATAATATAATACATTCGTCAATCGAATGTCGGCATATGAAAACTACAGTCACCAATACAAACTGAATAAAACCCATAGTAACAATGCTGAAAACAACTGAAATACAATTGTCCCAATAACAACGGGATAATGGAGAGAGCTACACATGCTCAACTGGTGAAAGTACTAAGAGTAGATCCGAATGAACGAAGTCGTCTAATCCAGAGACCTGCAACTCCCACCTAAGCTGCAGCGCGTTCCTTCCAAGAGATCATAATCAAGACGCCCCTGTGGCTGGGCACCTGTAATACATACATATATATACAAGAGAGAGAGAGAGAGAGAGAGAGAGAAAGGAAACGGGTCAGAGCCCAAAAGTGTGTTTGATTTTAAAATACGTGTAGCAAGTATTTAAATTGATACAGGCCAATGCAACAACATATTAGTGCGTCACTCTCTTGAGAAAATACTCACCTCTCTTCTAATGTGCACACCTATCGTATTAACCTTCCCAACGATTTATCTTATCATACTAGTCTTTCTAAAAGATTTAACTTAACTTAGATTACTCGAAAGATTTACAATACACGATTTCAATTTAAAAAGATGTTCCAATTTGTAGCCAAAGTTCTCTATCTTTAACTTCGTAAAAATTTATAAAGTACCCGTGACATTTTATACTTTATCAAAACAAGTATTTATAATATAAGTCAACAACCATGTCCTACTTATCCAATCACAGTAGTCAGTCTCAAATTTCATAACCTCACATATATATTAACTACTCGTATAATATATATATATATATATATATAACAGCACCCCGAATAAAACTATGGTGCGTGCATACTCTACTATCCAAAGCCCCATATCACTCATATTAAGGGGAATACATTCGGAATCACTCTCGAATTGTATTAACATAAATACACAAACAATATTGAGGCGAAGCATAGATTCCAAGTCTCTAAGAGGATGGCACATACCGGCGTCTCTTAGGACCGTCTGAACTATCACATCGGTAGCCTGTACCAAGGATATCTATCTTCTAGGGTACAAGTCAATATCCCCCATAAAGGTCCCATCGAGATAAGACTTGTCCCAGTGCGGAAACCTCAGGGATAGCAAGTAGCGTGGGTATGATTTTTCACATGCATATAATATATGTACACACAATCATATAAATATACCACTTTATCATATTGTGACACCCCGCCTAATTAAATACCGGGTGATCACTCCTTTATTAAATTAAATCAAGGTAAACAGTTGGTTCATTCTCAGCATCACTGTCGATAAAAATAAATTTTCCAATTTAACACCCTAAATAATTAAGCTAAGTGTCAAAAACATTTTCATACAACTTTCCAAATTTTAATTAACGAAAAAGATTTATTTAATTAAAACAATATTTCTACAATTAAGAATCACACCACAATAAAATAAATAACATAAACCATTCGTAAATCAAATGTCAACATATGGAATTAAAAATCACAAATCCATCCTGAATAAATCCCATAGAACAATACTGGAAAATAACTGAAATATAAATGTCCCAACAACAAATGAAATAAAGGAAAGGGCGACACACGCCCAATAAATGAGAATGCTAGAAGTGGAGTCAATAAAAGAAGCCGTCTACTCAAGTGACCTGCAACTCCCACCTAAGCTGCAGCACGTTCCTCTCAAGGGATCCTAATCAAGACTCCCCTGTGGCTGGGCACCTGAAAATATACATATATATACAAGAGAGAGAGAGAGAAAAAGAAAGGGGTCAGAGCCCGAAAGTGTGTTTGATTTTAAAATACGTTTAGCAAGTATTTAAATTGATACAGGCCAATGCAATAACTTATTAGTACGTCACTCTCTTGAGAAAATACTCACCTCTCTTCTAATGTGCACACCTATCGCACTAACTTTCCCCACGGTTTCTTATCATTTAACGTACTAAACTTAATTTAGATTACCCGCAAGATTTATAATTCACGACTCCATTTTAAAAGAATGTTCCAAACAGTAATCAAAGTCCTCCATTTTAACTTTATAAAATCAATAAAGTTTTACAGTGACATCTTATACCTTTTTCAAAACAAGTATTTAATAATTTGAGTCAACAACCATGTCCTACTTATCAAATCTCAGTAGACAGTTTCAAATATCATAATCTCATATATATATTAACTACTCGTATAATATATATATATATAACAGCACCCCGAATAAAACTATGGTGCGTGCATATTCTACTATCCAAAGCCCCATATCACTCATATTAAGGGGAATACATTCGGAATCACTCTCGAATTGTATTAACAGAAATACACAAACAATATTGAGGCGAAGCATAGATTCCAAGTCTCTAAGAGGATGGCACATACTGGCGTCTCTAAGGACCGTCTGAACTATCACATCGATAGCCTGTATCAAGGATATCTATCTCCTAGGGTACAAGTCAATATCCCCCATAAAGGTCCCATCGAGATAAGACTTGTCCCAGCGCGGAAACCTCAGGGATAGTAAGTAGCGTGGGTATGATTTTCACATGCATATAATATATGTACACACAATCATATAAATATACCACTTTATCATATTAATGTGGGTTCTTCTCATCACCCGTAATTATACCATTTATTCTAAATTTCACAGTTATAGAAATTTCATATAAGGTTTTATTCCTAACCTTAACTCGAAGGGTTTTCTCACTTATTACCTAACACTCATGGGCTACATCCTCACAAATCTGAATTTCAGTAAGTGTCTTTATTAGGTTCCAACGTAACTCTCTTACGCACCTCACCCTTTAAATTCATAAATCCACTAACCTAAAGTAAATATCCCATAATTACCATTTTCGTTAAAGGTTAAAGGTTCCAACATTTATTCATATACCCTACTGGTCCTCAATGTCTCCCAAATCAATTTCTCACGAATGCCCAAGAATTATTTCACGATAAACTTAATTTAACTAATTAAACAAGGAAAAATAAGAGTCTGCCAGGAGGGGTCGATCGATCGAAGCTTGGGGCTCGATCGATCGAATCTTCGATCGATCGATGCTCTATGTTCGATCGATCGATCAAGCAGGTCTGGGTAAAACTCTGCAGAATTGCAGTTACGGGTTCTACCACTATTCTTAATCAAATTCCATATTTTTCAACACTAATCGACCCATAAATTCTACTACTAACATAATAACATAATTCCATATGTTTTTAACGTTCAGCATGCGTGTATTCATCATTAAACATGGTTAAACAACCCAAAATCTCATCTAATCATCAAGAACCCTAAAGTTTTCATAACTATGATTCAATTCAGTTTTTCTCCAGAATTTCTTCCTAATAAAACATCAAAAGTTCGTGGGTAATACATCTATATCATCAAAAGTTTCCAGCATAAGGTTTTAATCTTCTCTACATGCAATTTCCTATCAAAATTTGGGGTTTTCTTACATGGATTACATTCCTAATTAATCCTAAACTAATATGAACATTGCACTAACGAAATACGCAAGTTAAACACTTGCCTGGGATTTTCAGAAGTCTGATTTCCTGTTGATTATGGTGTGGTTGCGTTCTCCTCCTCGCGATCTACGCGTTGGTGGTGACGGTGGTGCAAACGGTGGTGTTTCGGCCTTGAATCTCCTTGAAAGGTCTCTCCTCTCCTCTCCAATGTCCGTTCTAGGGTTCTGAATGTTCTAACCCTAAATGGCTAGCCTAACCAGCTGATAAAGGCTGCCAAAAATTGTGGGTTTAATTACCCTATTTTGTAAAATGACCAAAATGCCCCCCCGGGTCACTAATTAGGCCTAAAAACACCCCGAGACCCAAACTAAACCCCCGGGTATACTTTTCGGACTATCTCGACCCTTCCGGACGCGTTGGCGCACTCAAAACGACCATACGAAAAACTTTTAAAATATTTACTTTTTAATTAACAAAATTAGTCCCGACGTGACACCGGCACGTCCCAACTTAAATTTCCGAAATAGTCATTTAATTCACGTATGACATTCAATATAACCAATATATTATATCACTATGCTCATTAGTAATATCCAACAAGTTTCCCATAATTACTAACTCTCGACATGTTAATAATTATAACATAATTAATTTCCGGATTTTTATTAAATAAACATTCTCATTAAATTTAATAAATCCCCAAATTAATATAGCATAAAAATACGGGGTATTACACATATTAATATAGGTTCTTCTCATTACCCGTAATTATACCATTTATCCTTAATTTCACAGTTATAGAATTACGTATAAGGTTTTATTCCTAACCTTAACTCGAAGGGGTTTTCTCACTTATTACCTAACACTCGTAGATTATATCCCCACACATCTGAAATTCAGTAAGTGACTTTATTAGATTCCAACGTAACTCTCTTACGCACCTCACCCTTTAAATTCATAAATCTAACAACCTAAAGTAAATATCCCATAAATATCATTCTCGTTGAATATTAAAGGTTCCAACATTATTACATATACCCTACTGGTCCTCAATGTCTCCCAAATCATTTTATTTAGAATGCCCAAAAATTATTTCACGATAAACTTAATTTAACTAATTAAACAAGGGAAATAGGAGTCTGCCAGGAGGGGTCGATCGATCGAAGCTTGGGGCTCTATCGATCGAACCTTCGATCGATCGATGCTCTAGGCTCGATCGATCGATCAAGCAGGTCTGGGCAAAATTCTGCAGAATGCAGTTACGGGATTCATCAAACTTATTCATCCAAAACTATGTTTTTCCATTCTAATCGTCCCAAAAATCCTACTTTCATCATCATAACATTATACCAGGTGTTTATAACGTAAAGCATGTGTATAACTATCATTAAACATGGATTTTCAACCTAAAATCATGTCCAATCATCAAGAACCCTAGAATTTTCTTAAACAGATTTCTAATGAATCTTTCTCCAATATTTCTTTATTATGATCACCAAATTTCGTGGATTATTACCTCTGCATGGCAAGGGTTTCCAGAATTAACATATACATCAATACTACATGGGTTCTCCTATCAAAAATGGGGTTTTCTTCCATAGTTTTTATCACAATTCATTCCTAAACTAACATGAAGATTGCATCAACGAAAATAGCAAGTTTAAACACTTTACTGGGATTTTGGTATGCAGATTCACGGCTGATTTTGGTATGGCTGCGTTCCTCAACTCGTGATCTACGCGGTGGTGGTGGTGGCGGTGCAAACTGGTGTCTTTTTGGCCTTGGATTGCCTTGGAGCTCTCTCCTCTCTTCTCCAATGGCCGTCACTTGATTTGTGAATGTTCTAACCCTAAGAGGCTGACCTAATGGCTGATATAGGTTGGCTGAAATTCGTGGGTTTAATTACCCACTTATGTAAAATGACTAAAATGCCCTCCCGGGGCACCAATTAGGCCTAAAAACGCCCCGAGACCCAAACTAAACCCCCAGGTATACTTTTCTGACTATCTCGACCCTTCCGGACGCGTTGGCGCACTCAAAACGACCATACGAACAACTTATAAAATATTCACTTTTTATTTAACAAAATTAGTCCTGACGTGACACGGGCACGTCCCGGCTTAAATTTCCGAAATAGTCATTTAATTCACTCTTGACAACATTATAAAAATAAATCTCATATATTACTATACTCATCCAGTAATATGAAACAAATAACAAATTTCCAATAATTACTAACTCTCGTCACGCTAGTAAATATTTAAAGCAACATTCCGGATTAAAATTAAATTAATTTATCTCAATTAAATTTAATAAATCCCATAATTTTAAAAGCTATAAAAATACGGGGTATTACATACTTCCCCCCTAATAACTGAATTTCGTCCCGAAATTCGGAAAATAAGACCTATCCGATAGCACAATTCTGGATATCCTTTTTCGTACACAAACTAACTACACATTACGGTGCTCAATTACTATAGCCCTTTCTTCACAGCAACATTGTTTTACATTCTCATTAGAGATACTTCACCTTGTGCTCCCAACCGACAACATTCGCATAAGTCACGCTTATATGTTATGCATTTCATTATCTCACTAACATTAGGAGGCCGCACCCTACTATAGACAATTACTCGGATCATTTATATACAAAACTTCCATTCTGAGAAAATATTACGAACATTTGACCACTTGTTTGCCTAAAACAGTCGTGGAATTCTACCATAGTTATCGGGTATTTTCTCGACCAATCCAAAAATTCGGATTATCTACTCTCCTCTAAACATACAGAAGGAGAATAGTCGAGGTTCTTCCATAACAAAACCTTAATAAGTACCCTGTACGTGACAAACAGGTACGAGTGCTTCTACAGAGCATTCTTGAAATCATCGTATCAAGATTCCAAAATCTCCTTCACGTGGTTCCACAAATCTTTAATCACCGTGCGCCTATTCCCTGGCTACGGGTGGTACATCCTGCTCGAAACGAAACCTTATCTCCGCTGGTTCCTGAAATCCCATATCAAAGGTGGGATTTACCAATCTCATCCTGATTCAGAAATTTATACTACGTCGGACTATGCACTGGCGCGATCCTTCCTTTCAAAGGAAGTCTGGGGCATACTAGTTAATATAATAAACGATCCCAAAGGAATATCAATCACTTCCTTCTCATCGGCTTAATTCACATGTTAGGGATGAACCCTTAATCTTGTTTTGACGATGGCAACCCATCCAAGAACTGTACCAACTTTACCGACCTCTTCCAATTTCAGGAATTGTCGTTAAACACAAAATTCTTTAGTTGATTCTCCGCTTTCAACCAAACCTTACTTATGGGCGATGCATGTAGAGACTACTCACTACGTCTCGCTAAACATTGATTCTTCCCTTGAAATGTCTCACAATAAGTGACACGTAATACTCCCCTTCCTCCATGGAGTAGGCCGAAAGTTCCGACCCGTGCTCTTCTCTCCACAAAGCGCACTTCTGGATCTCTTAAACCATACTAACATCCTTACTCTTTGTATGCGCAAGTCGCTCTCACACTTGACTAATAACAACTCCGCTCCAGGTGTTCTTCATAATCTTTAAATTCTACTTTATTCAAGGAATACCAATTCTTGAACGGCTTCCAAAGCCTTCCAATCAAGTTAGGGCGTGTTATTCTAATTGCACACTTATGTATGGATTATCGCCCCTCATGTGACGTTTAATCCACTCTATCACTTCCACTTCGTCATACTATTCCCACAAACCTATATTCCACACGTCTATTTTCACGTCCCTTCGATTCGGACCATTTTAACTGTAGTTAACCAAGATGCCCACATTTTTGCAACACTCCGACCGCCCTGGGAGAGCGAACGGCGTGCTATTCATCTGTAGAACTAACTAAATTCAACGGAATAGAAGGAATAGGGCATTCAAATTCCATGACAATAAAAGAGGAACAATAATTCTCATCCTTTCTCAGAGAAGTACAACAATTTTCCCAAATAGGTACAACAACTAAAGTAAATCACTAACGCTTTATTCATCAAAATAATTATAGGTCATCTCTTATATATAGTATAAAATTCTTTCCAGATAATCCATGCTAAAAATCATTCCAACATTTTATTCACTTTGTGTTCTGTACGCGGTTATGATATTCGGGTACTCTCAATCACCCTAGAAATCAGAATTCTTAAATTCTCCTTATCATAGTTCAACCCCTCAACTTGTGGGGATAACTTTCAATGTTTTCCTACCACAAGATCCGACTCCAATAACCTTAAAATAAAATTCAACTTCCAACTTACATACATAATTACTTGATCCCATTTCGACCAGGGTACCAAACTCGTGGAATAGTGACCAAACGTCTCCCTATTTCCAACCTTACGCTAAGTTTCATGCGTGGGATGTCTCGCAAAGCGAAATCCAAACAAGGAACCCCCCCCCCCGATACACTACTACCTAGCTTTGTCGGTCATCGAAATCCGTTAGGTCCTCCGTCCGTGGTATGTACCCCTTTATTCCGTCTCTTGACAAAAAAGTTACAATTTTCCCGTAATTATGCTTAATAAAAATGTTTCACCAATTTCACTACCGTCCCGTATTGGTTAGTGGTAATTGGATATAAAAACCTCGAATACATACACTCGGAATTCTCGAAATTCCTTTTCCTAATAATAGGGTATAAATATTAACTCCCACTTCTCTAAAGGATAAATATAGCAATGCTCTTTTCGTATCACTAAGTCCGGAGTGCTAAACATAATACTGAGTCAAATCTTTTCACTCAACGGTAAATCCCCATACATACGGAATTATACTAAAAAAATCTATACATACATTGGCATCGAATATCTCGAGCCCACTATCTCCTCCGAAGTCTCTAGGATAGATAATATAAGTGCGAGTCCAACTCTCTTACAGGTGAGCCTCGCCAAAACAAACATGGAACATGTTGCACCAATGCAACTACTCCAATAGCCTCGCAATAAATGCCCACTATCATACTACCCATTTTTATAACATTTTAACAAAGATAAAATCATACTCGTGTATCGCATCACTACAACAAGCAATCTCCATAAAGTATAAAACACTGTTAATATACTCACCCATCCTCCGCGGATAGCTCTAAAGAAAATCCCGCTACACTAAGGAAAAATATTCACACAATGGTAACATTTCTAATTATATGCATTAAACTCGTCTCACATGCTAATCTAGAAATTATCAAAATATGGTGACTCGCTCGTGTCACATAAACACGCCTCATCCTCTGAGGATATAACATACACTTCTACCTTGACAATCGTCTTGACTGTGCAAAGGGTTTCCGGACGTAACACGTCTACACAAACCAAACAATATTACTTTACTCGTTGCCTTTTACTAGGCACCGTATTCTTGCCCTTATACTTACTTCGGAACATATTATCGTGAGCGATCTCACTCCGCATAAAATACCTCAACACATAATTCACCTATCACCTGTCCTACTAACCAGGTTAGGATTGTTCTTTCCTCGGACATTAGTAGACTCGATTTATGTTAACCATCCCGGTTGTTCCATAGCCTTCTTAGGCCATAAAGATCATGTTACTATCTATACTAGTACTTACTGAATTTACCATCACTTGGGAAGAATTTAACTGTCTGAAGCATTTAAATGGTTTTCCTGATGTGTATCCACATCCTTCTGTGGTGCTATACCACCACCGTTGCATTCAGTCTCATTCTCGACTAAATTCTTCGATTCCTTTAACTTCCTCCACAAAGAAGCGTTATCATCTATTCTGACACAATATGACAATGTCAACCTCTGGATCGTTCGTCCATCAGAATTTCCTCCTCGAGTTTTATTAACTATTATTACGAGTTGGTCTTCCACCTGGAGACGTTTCCCCCACTTGTATCTACATCTTCTAACACAAAATTGGCTAACGGTTAAGATTCAAATTCACGAATGGACCCCTGATATGCCCTCCCTCGAAGAGTTCAGAACCACATTTGCTTCTCATCCTGAACAGTTAAGAAAGGAACATACGGTCAACACTGTACCTCGGGTTCTCCTATAGGCATAGCATTCCACTTCTAAAATTGGTGGTTGTCTCCAACCATAATAATTTCATCCCGAAAGCCAAGAAAATTTTTCTCTAAATTTTCACTTTCGGTTTGCCACACTCCGTTCTACATTTAAGCCTTTGGATACTTTACCGCCTTTGGTGACACATACAATTTTCGCATTTCTAAAATTTCCCGTTGATAGTCTTTACACGTTTTTTGTAAAACGTTGGGTAAGTTTACCCCCGTACCTCATTTGACTATAACAGCATTTGAAAATCATTGCTGCACCTTAGTCGCCTTTCAAGTCTTGGCTTCTCGTGCCATAATGGAGGTGACCTCGACTACGGTCGTCATCCTCGAATATATTTTCTAATCTCAACTGAGCCCTGCCTCCTGATGTACGCTTAACGGTCTTTTTCTGACATTCGTCATTGCTCGGTACACGCACACATCCGAACGAAATTAAAATTCACTAATGCATACACATTCTAGCAGGAGAACGGAATCTCGCCAAAGGAATCGACAATCCTAAACATAGGGCTCTATAACAAACAAAGTAACGCTGAAAGCATAATAAGCCGTACAGATCCTAAGGACACTAGAACCTGATGCTCTGATACCACCTGTGACACCCCGCCTAATTAAATACCGGGCGATCACTCCTTTATTAAATTAAATCAAGGTAAACAGTTGGTTCATTCTCAGCATCACTGTCGATAGAAATACATTTTCCAATTTAACACCCTAAATAATTAAGCTAAGTGTCAAAACCATTTTTCATACATGCTTTCCAAATTTTAATTAAAGAAAAGATTTATTTATTTAAAAACAACATTTCTACAATTTAGAATTACATCACAGTAAACCAAATAATATAATACATTCGTCAATCGAATGTCGACATATGAAAACTACAGTCACCAATACAAACTGAATAAAACCCATAGTAACAATGCTGAAAACAACTGAAATACAGTTGTCCCAATAACAACGGGATAATGGAGAGAGCTACACATGCTCAACTGGTGAAAGTACTAAGAGTAGATCCGAATGAACGAAGTCGTCTAATCCAGAGACCTGCAACTCCCACCTAAGCTGCAGCGCGTTCCTTCCAAGAGATCCTAATCAAGACGCCCCTGTGGCTGGGCACCTGTAATACATACATATATATACAAGAGAGAGAGAGAGAGAGAGAGAGAGAAAGGAAACGGGTCAGAGCCCGAAAATGTGTTTGATTTTAAAATACGTATAGCAAGTATTTAAATTGATACAGGCCAATGCAACAACATATTAGTGCGTCACTCTCTTGAAAAAATACTCACCTCTCTTCTAATGTGCACACCTATCGTATTAACCTTCCCAACGGTTTATCTTATCATACTATTCTTTCTAAAAGATTTAACTTAACTTAGATTACTCGAAAGATTTACAATACACGATTTCAATTTAAAAAGATGTTCCAATTTGTATCCAAAGTTCTTTATCTTTAACTTCGTAAAAATTTATAAAGTACCCGTGACATTTTATACTTTCTCAAAACAAGTATTTATAATATAAGTCAACAACCATGTCCTACTTATCCAATCACAGTAGTCAGTCTCAAATTTCATAACCTCATATATATATTAACTACTCGTATAATATATATATATATATAACAGCACCCCGAATAAAACTATGGTGCGTGCATACTCTACTATCCAAAGCCCCATATCACTCATATTAAGGGGAATACATTCGGAATCACTCTCGAATTGTATTAACATAAATACACAAACAATATTGAGGCGAAGCATAGATTCCAAGTCTCTAAGAGGATGGCACATACCGGCGTCTCCTAGGACCGTCTGAACTATCACATCAATAGCCTGTACCAAGGATATCTATCTTCTAGGGTACAAGTCAATATCCCCCATAAAGGTCCCATCGAGATAAGACTTGTCCCAGCGCGAAAACCTCAGGGATAGCAAGTAGAGTGGGTATGATTTTTCACATGCATATAATATATGTACACACAATCATATAAATATACCACTTTATCATATTAATATAGGTTCTTCTCATTACCCGTAATTATACCATTTATCCTTAATTTCACAGTTATAGAATTACGTATAAGGTTTTATTCCTAACCTT
Organism: Sambucus nigra; assembly: GCA_949130495.1. Taxonomy (NCBI): domain Eukaryota; kingdom Viridiplantae; phylum Streptophyta; class Magnoliopsida; order Dipsacales; family Adoxaceae; genus Sambucus; species Sambucus nigra. The sequence continues at coordinate 806,154,594 of OX422208.1, forward strand.
AACTCGAAGGGGTTTTCTCACTTATTACCTAACACTCGTGGATTATATCCCCACACATCTGAAATTCAGTAAGTGACTTTATTAGATTCCAACGTAACTCTCTTACGCACCTCACCCTTTAAATTCATAAATCTAACAACCTAAAGTAAATATCCCATAAATATCATTCTCGTTGAATATTAAAGGTTCCAACATTATTACATATACCCTACTGGTCCTCAATGTCTCCCAAATCATTTTATTTAGAATGCCCAAAAATTATTTCACGATAAACTTAATTTAACTAATTAAACAAGAGAAATAGGAGTCTGCCAGGAGGGGTCGATCGATCGAATCTTGGGGCTCTATCGATCGAACCTTCGATCGATCGATGCTCTAGGCTCGATCGATCGATCAAGCAGGTCTGGGCAAAATTCTGCAGAATGCAGTTACGGGATTCATCAAACTTCTTCATCCAAAACTATGTTTTTCCATTCTAATCGTCCCAAAAATCCTACTTTCATCATCATAACATTATACCAGGTGTTTATAACGTAAAGCATGTGTATAACTATCATTAAACATGGATTTTCAACCTAAAATCATGTCCAATCATCAAGAACCCTAGAATTTTCTTAAACAGATTTCTAATGAATCTTTCTCCAATATTTCTTTATTATGATCACCAAATTTCGTGGATTATTACCTCTACATGGCAAGGGTTTCCAGAATTAACATATACATCAATACTACATGGGTTCTCCTATCAAAAATGGGGTTTTCTTCCATAGTTTTTATCACAATTCATTCCTAAACTAACATGAAGATTGCATCAACGAAAATAGCAAGTTTAAACACTTGCCTGGGATTTTGGTATGCAGATTCACGGCTGATTTTGGTATGGCTGCGTTCCTCAACTCGTGATCTACGCGGTGGTGGTGGTGGCGGTGCAAACTGGTGGCTTTTTGGCCTTGGATTGCCTTGGAGCTCTCTCCTCTCTTCTCCAATGGCCGTCACTAGATTTGTGAATGTTCTAACCCTAAGAGGCTGACCTAATGGCTGATATAGGTTGGCTGAAATTCGTGGGTTTAATTACCCACTTATGTAAAATGACTAAAATGCCCTCCCGGGGCACCAATTAGGCATAAAAACGCCCCGAGACCCAAACTAAACCCCCGGGTATACTTTTCTGACTATCTCGACCCTTCCGGACGCGTTGGCGCACTCAAAACGACCATACGAACAACTTATAAAATATTCACTTTTTATTTAACAAAATTAGTCCTGACGTGACACGGGCACGTCCCGACTTAAATTTCCGAAATAGTCATTTAATTCACTCTTAACAACATTATAAAAATAAATCTCATATAATACTATACTCATCCACCAATATGCAACAAATAACAAATTTCCAATAATTACTAACTCTCGTCACGCTAGTAAATATTCAAAGCAACATTCCGGATTAAAATTAAATTAATTTATCTCAATTAAATTTAATAAATCCCATAATTTTAAAAGCTATAAAAATACGGGGTATTACAATAGGCTACAGGGATTTTTGAGATATATTGATTTGAGATGGGGCTTCTCTATTCTTTCTTTTTTGTTTTCTCTGTTCTTCTCCTTCTCGTTTTCTATATTGTTCATTTTTTTCTCTGAAATCAATTTTATTTTCATATTTGGGTTTAAGTTTGGGTTGGATGGTCGGAGGTTTGGATTTGGGTTTGATGGCCGGAGGTTTGGAGTTTGGGTTTGATGGGCGGAGATATGATGCGCGGATGTTTGTATTTGGTTTTGTTGCCTTGAATTTTTTTTTGGGGGGGGGGGGAATATATTTCTTTGGGTAGAAATTATTTTATCTTTAAAAAACTTCCTTTTTTCTGAAAATAATTTTCTAAGATGAAAATAATTTTTTTTCAAATCATTTTCATTTTCATAGTTTTTTTCTTTTAAAAATTATTTATTTTGTAACTCGAAATCATTTTTGAGTGGAAAAATATTTTTTTTGTGTTGAAAATCATTTTAATTGGTGGAAAATGTTTTTTTTTCAGGAAATATATTTTTTTTCACTAAAATCAGTTTTATTTTTTGTTTTTATGCTGGAATTATTTTATTTTTATTTACGAAATTATTTTTTTGGATGGAAATAATTTTTTATAATTCTTTAACATTTCATCTTACATTTTTTATTTGAGTCAAGAGTTATATTATAATTGTTTAATATTTTTTATATTTTAACTATTTTTAATAAAAAAAAAACACGGTTTAACATTTTTTAACATCTTCTTTAACTGTTTTTTTCTAAATATTTTAAACCATACAATTTATAGTTCGGAATCATTTTTATGGGCAGAAAATTTTTCCTTTTTTTTTAAATCATTTTTTAAAAATATATCTCCAAATGTTTTTTTTTAGATATATTTTTTTTAATTGAAATCAGTTTTATTTTAATAATTTTTTGGGTGGAAAAAATTTTGTTTTGTTGAAAATCATTTTATTTCTTGGAAAACATTTTTTATTTCGTGGAAATGAGTTTAATTTTTTATTTGTATGTTGGAATTTATTTAAATACATTTTTTTTATATTTTTAATTGTTTTGAATAAATTTTTAAGGGATAAATTTATTTTGAGGGATATATTTTTTATTTGTATCAGAAAGTGTATTGATATTTTTATATATTTTTGAAAGTTTTTTACAAAAGGAGAAATTGTTGTATATTTTTATATATTTTTGACAGTTTTTATTTAAATTTTTTTTACATTTTTTTATAGTTTTTATTTATATATTTCTAATAGTTTTTTATAGATTTTTATATATGCAGTTTTTAAAATTATAATATATATAGTTTTTCTTAATATATATATATATATATATATGTGTGTGTGTGTGTGTATGTGTGTTTGTGTGTGTGTGTGTGTGTATCCAAATTATTGATTGAGATGAAAGGACATGGGCAAATAAGTCATTTGACAATTGAGTGATAGTTGACTAACGGAAGTTTAACAACGTCCGTTAAAATAACATTCATGCAACAATAATAGAAACTAGCGTACTTCAAGCACCAAATATTGTAAACAAACGTACCACAAACAGTAAATGGCCCAAAAATACATACAGCATGAGATATTAAAGTGTGGATATTAATTTAATAATCGGTGCAAGTTATTTAATATGAATCGATAAATTACAACTGAGAATTATAATTATTAAAATTCATCTGATATGAATTGAATTTTTATAATTAAGAATTATAATTATTAAATGGACGAAAAAATTAGTTATAAAATACACGTGACATAGCGTATCGTATGGACTTAAGGATATTGGAGACTAATTTGACGGGATAGCATAATTAAGGGTTAAAATGCATACGTTAGATGTGAACTATAGTTGAGGGGTGAGTATTTATCTCATGTGAGTGTGACACCAATTTAAATATGGAAGAATGCACATGTATTTATTTATGGATTTTAATTACTTGCAAAATATTTTCAAAAGATTTTGGGCTCTGACCTGTGTCAATATATTTTCAAATAAATTTTTAGGTGTCTAGCAACAGAGACACCAAGCATGATTATCACTTCCTGATCATTAGAGTTGCGGCAGTTGTGGAGTGTTGCACGGATTATTTAGTCATTTTCTATCTTTGAAATTCTAGTTAGGATTGAGTCAATTATTATCTGGGCATGTCGCCCAATGTCAGTTTTTATTTCAGTTTTACTTAATTCAGTTGTATTGAATTACTGTATTGGCTAGTAAACCAATGGTTTATTTGGTTAATGTATTTTATTATATTCCAGTATTCTAATATGATTATGTGATTGTGGATTTAATTATTTATTTGTCATAGTTAATGGCGAATGATTTTATTTATGTTAATTAAAGTTTAATATTGATACACGACTTGATTAAATAATAGGTAGTTTGATAGGGGAGAAATGGTTATCTAATCCTATTGTAATCTTATCTAAGTTTAGGCGATTTAACTTAAGGGGAGTAGCTAGCTAACTTCTTGGGTTGATCATTGTTGATAAGGGAGAATTAATTTCGGGGGAATATTTATTCTAATTTCTTTAAATACTTTGATATTCCATATGCGTTTGCTAGTTTGCTAAAGTGTGCAGGAATTCTTCTAAAGCGGCAACCATCAAGTGGCAAAGCGTTTAATTCTAAAGTGGTATTCGAGTCAAGCATTGTACTCTTTATTTTGGGTGGGATGTTTTTGAGTCTAGTGAGCTTGACGGCCCTTTAGGATTTTTGTTTGGTTTTTGTCCCGGAATAGCCAAAAGGGGAGATTTGTAAGGACGCAAATTTCCAATTGAGTCCTTTGTAGTTTTGGCTCAATTCCGGATAAAAAACATTTATGTCATAGGATAGTGTTCAAGTGTACCTACTCAAGCCTATGATGTGTTTAGTTGAAGACGTAGCGGCAAAGAGTATAAAGCTTCATAAAATGCCAAGTTTATGTGCCTCGTTTCAACGTCATCAACAGTAGTTCCATGCTCCCAAGGTATGAATGCATTTATATATATATATATATATATATATATGAGCTTGGAACATGTTTATTTGGGTGTAAGGTTTATATAAAACTGTTGTTTTAATTTCAGAAAGATTTTATCAAACTTTAAAATAAAGTATATAAAGTTTCTGGGCCAAAATCGAAATTTACGAACTTTCTGGAAGTTCGTTCGATATGTCGTTCGAACGAGTTTTTCGTTTGAACCAGATGTCGTTCGAACGAGTTTGCCAACGAGTTCCCAGAATAGGCCTTTGAAATGTCGTTCGATATGTCGTTCGAACGAACTCATGTTCTAACGAGTTATCCAACGAGATTTCTAACGAGTTCACTCTGGAACTTCGTTAGAAGTCTCGTTCGAACGAGATGTCGGGCGGGAATAGTTAATTGCAGTTTTTTGGCAGTTTTCTCCCACTTACCCACTTGTTTTCCCCACTATCTTTTTTTTTAATATGCATGTGCGGGAAACCAACTTTTTAATCTATCTTTTTCATATCCTTCTAACTCCTAGAGAGTCTGTTGAGAGAAAAATCATAAAGAGAAAAAGATCAAGTTTTTAGTGAGAATTTTCAAAGACAAATTCATCTACCACTCTAGTTTTCACCCATAGTTTTATTTATCCAAGTTCATATATATACATCTTGCTTGGATTTTGGCACCGGGTTTATCTCTGCACTGAATTGAAGAGATTATTTGGGTTTTCTTCTACATCCCTTAAAGAAGAAGAGTTCGTTTTGCTGCGGCATTCTCATGTGGTAAAAGACACCACGTGTGGTTGACGATGTACCTATTGTCTGATTGGTGAGTCCAATATCGCGGTGGAGCTCTGTGGTTATCCGCTAGGAAGAGGTGGTTACAAGAAGACGCATCAAGGCTTGAGAGGGTTCGAGTTGAGGAAGTAAGTCATCTGTCTTGTAAATGTAAATTCCGTAGTTAGTGGATTTGAGGCTAGGGCCATTCGAGGTTGTTTTCCGTTGTGGGTTTTTCCTCGTACATCACGGCGTAGTGTGATTTATTTATTTTTATCTTGCATAATAACTTAGAACTCATGCTTAGGATAATTCAAGATAAAATTGGTTTTAATTGTCACACTTAATTTAATTTGGTGCATAATTATATTCGGGTAAAGTTTATTTAATTCAAGTCTATTGTTAAAACTGGTTTGGCCTAATTTGGAAATAATGATAAATATGACTTAGGCAAATTCTAGGACTTGAATTAATGGCGTTTAAGTGAAATTCAAAGTGTGTGTGTATTAATCTTATTTCACTTTGTTTAATTTTAATTTGTAAAAGAAATTAAAATTTGGTAATTCGTTTTATTGAACCATCACCTTTTACGCTTCCGCATATCTCAACAAGGAAGTTATTACTTTGTGAAGTAAAAAGGATTTTAAAAGATTTAAAATCGGGGGATTCCGCACTTTCAAATTGGTATCATAGCCAAAGCGATAAATTATTTCATTAAAGATCCTTTAAATAATTTTTGGCTAAAATGGAATTTTCCTCATTTTCAAAATTTCCTATTTTCAATGGTTTTTACTATGCGTATTGGAAAGCGCAAATGAAATCGTCACTTAAATCTATCGATGAGAGGGTTTGGATATCTGAAGTTAACGGGTGGTCTCGACCAACTTATTTAGTTGAAAATGAACGTGTTCCCAAACCGGTCGATAGATGGACTGAGAATGAGTTTAAACTTTCTAATTTTAATTCCCGAAGTTTAAATGCCTTGTTTAGCGTGGTCACACCGAATGAATTTCGACGCATTATGACATGTGAAATCGCTAAAGAAGCTTGGGATATTTTATAACTAACTCATGAAGGAACTAGTGTCGTTAAAGCTTCGAAACTCCAAAACCTCACCACTCAATTTGAAACCATCAAAATGAACGATAATGAAACTTTTGATGAATTTTATGCTAGACTTTTCGATATTTTCAATTCATCTTTTAATTTGGGAGAGAAAATACCCGAAAACCGAGTTGTAAAGAAAATTTTAATGTCCCTACCCGATAGATTTATTCCAAAAGTGACCGTTTTAAATTCTTTACCAACTTTAGCCTTTACGAAATTAGAAGAGCTTGTAGGTGATTTACAAACCTATGAACTAAACATGTTTCCCTTTAAAACTGAAAAGAAAATAGAAAAAGGGCATTGCTTTAAAATCCCGAAAAGAGATCAAACAAGTAGTAGAGAGCGATTGTGATAGTGACTCGGAAGACATGGCCTTGTTTGCTTGGAAATTTAGAAAATTTCTTAAATTTAACAAAGATAAATTTAAAAATGATTTTAAGAAATTTGAAACTTCTAAGCATGACAAAGCCGAGAGGATCCCTAAAACTATTAATGAAAATTTAAATAGGGACGAGTCTAATAGGTGTTTCGGTTGTGAGGGTTATGGCCATAGGGCTTCTGAGTGCCCCATTAAACTAAGGAGAGAGGGTAAGAGACCTATTTCATATAATGCGACCCTTAGTAATAGTGATAAGGAAGAGGGACCCGATTCCCCCACAAAGCCCAACTTTGTGGCTTTTATGGCTAGTCATGTAAGCTCCGATAATGAATCTTTTAATGAAGATATTCAAACACATGACACTTCCTTGGTCAAAGTTTATGAATCCCCTGTTTTTTATGGTAGTAAGAGTGAAGAAGAAAGAGAGAGTGACAATGAAGAAGAGGTTAATGTGAGTGAACTTCAAAATTCTTTTCAAGAATTATATGAAGAATCAATTAAATTAAAAAGAGCTAATTTGAAGTTAGAAGCTAGTTTAAAAGAGCGTGTGAAGGTCATTGATGATAGTATGTTGGTAGAAGACCTTAGGACACGTGAGGGGACTCTTCGAGAGAATCTTGAATATGTATAAGGCGAGGGAGATTGCCTTAGGGGTTTAATGGAATCCTTGAAAAAGGAGCTTCTTGCTTTTGAAGAGCAAAATGTTTTATTAGAGTCTAACATTTTAGAATTGCAAAATAAATTAAAAGACTCTAGTAATGTCAAATTGGATTTGGAGTGTCGTTCGAAAAATTTAGATAAAATCTTAGGAACGGTCCAAACTAAAAATGACATGTGTGGTTTAGGCTTCAATACTTGTAATGAATCTACTCATAAAGCCAAAACCAATGTTTTAGGAGAATCTACTAGGAAAGCATTTCGAGATCATTCCTTAGGTACCAAATTTCGACGTAATTTTACTTGTACTCATTGTGGTCGAAAAGGGCATCTTAGGAAATTTTGTTTTGATCTTAAACGAATTCCTAGAAAATCCCAACGTAAAGCAACCAAGGTAGTTAAAATTCCTACACCCCAAGATAGTCATTCTTCGTTAATTTGGGTTAAGAAATCCAACTTGGTTGCCTTGCAAAATAGGATATTTGATTCTCATTTACTTTCACATGCTTCCTCCCTTGCTAAATCTAAAGGATGAATGTGTTAGTGTTTGCATACTTTAGCTTTTTTACTTCATGTTATATTATCATGTTAAATGTATGCTTATTTAATCATTTTCTAGTCATTACTTTATTTCATATCACATGCTAGAATAATGATTTCTGTTTATCTTTTGTATTTTATTTCTTCATTTTGTTTGCAGTAAATGAAAAATACAAAAAGATTTTTGTTTATCATTTGGATTTTTATCTCTTGATAATTTAAGCTTAATGAAAAGTTCAAATGATTTTTGTTTGTCTTTTGAGTATATATTTTTACTTTTCGTTAAAAATTTCAAAAAACTCAAAAAGACTTTATTTTGTGTGTATTTTAGTTTGACACACTTTATGTGGCATATACTTGTGTTTAAATCCCTCCTTTAATGCTCCCATGTGGCTAGAACTTTTGGTTTAGATTGTCAATCCTTAAAATGTTCTTTACCATATTTTTATGGAGTAGTTGGATTTTGTATTGATTAAATGGATTCTATTTTTATATGCCTCTATTCACACATGAACGAGCTCTTTTGAAATTTTAATGTCACATGTTATACTTGAGCTTTGTGAGATGTTCTCCTACCAATCTAGTCATCTACATATTTATGAGTTAGGAGGACTAGTGCATGTCAAAATCCGTTGCATGTGAGATTTGTGGGAAATAAAAAAAAATGATAAATAAATGTGAACGGGGAAGGGCTCTGAAAGGATTTATTATCCTTTGCAATTGTAAGCCACCGTTTGAATGGACCTAAAAGAAATACGTGGTCCAAAGGCCTAAAAATAGAAAATATGGCATAAAAAGAAAAATCATTGCCAAGGCCTATGTTTGATTGATATATTCATTCAAAATTAATATATATGCTTATTGAGGGAGATTGGATGGTATATCAACGGTTTGCACAATGTCCGTTTATCCTAGTGGTCTTTATTGTCATGACTCTATTTGGTTTGTAGAATCATCAAAACTCTAGGCTTGTATGCATTGTGTATGTTTGCTCATTGAGTTCAATTTATATTATCACATGAGGTTATATTCAAATGTGATGAAGATTGCAATCAAATGAGAACTCCGTGAACGTTATTTAAGTGTTTGGGTCTAAATTTAATTATTTATAGTTCACACCCCTACACTTTCGTTTCCATATAACACATTTTTTCCATACGGGTGTGAAAAACGTAATGTATTTTGTGTCATTTGTGAGTTTATATCTATATATATGTGCTTACGCATCATTGCTATATCTCTAGTATGTATATATATGATATTTTGTTTGTCTTTGCCTTGTTTTCTAGTCCCTCTAAGCTTATACTTCATTATTGGTATCTATCTTAGTGCATTCTTATTTGATATCACATGCTTAATACTTTATGCATTTATTTTATCCTTTGTCTATTCCTGAACAAAAAGGGAGAGAATGATAGGGGGAGAAATGGTTATCTAATCCTATTGTAATCTTATCTAAGTTTAGGCGATTTAACTTAGGGGGAGTAGCTAGCTAACTTCTTGGGTTGATCATTATTGATAAGGGGGAATTAATTTTGGGGGAGTATTTATTCTAATTGCTTTAAATACTTTGATATTCCCTATGTCTTTGATAGTTTGCTTAAGTGTGCAGGAATTCTTCTAAAGTGGTAACCTTCAAGTGGCAAAGCGTTTAATTCTAAAGTGGTATTCGAGTCAAGCATTGTACTCTTTATGTTGGGTGGGATATTTTTGAGTCTAGTGAGATTGACGGCCCTTTAGGATTTTTGTTTGGTTTTTGTCCCGGAATAGCCAAAGGGGGAGATTTGTAAGGACACAAATTTCCAATTGAGTCATTTGTAGTTTTGGCTCAATTCCAGAAAAAAAACGTTTATGTCATAGGATAGTGTTCAAGTCTACCTACTCAAGCCTATGATGTGTTTAGTTGAAGACGTAGTGGCAAAGAGTATAAAGCTTCATAAAATGCCGAGTTTATGTGCCTCGTTTCAACGTCATCAACAGTAGTTTCATGCTCCTAAGGTATGAATGCATTTATATATATATAGGAGCTTGGCACATGTTTATTTGGGTGTAAGGTTTATATAAAACTGTTGTTTTAATTTCAGAAAGATTTTATCAAACTTTAAAATAAAATATATAAAGTTTCTGGAGCTAAAATCGAAATTTATGAACTTTCTGAAAGTTCGTTCGATATGTCGTTCGAACGAGTTTTTCGTTCGAACCAGATGTCGTTCGAACGAGTTTGCCAACGAGTTCCCAGAATAGGCCTTTGAAATGTCGTTCGATATGTCATTCGAACGAACTCATGTTCTAAGGAGTTATCCAACGAGATTTCTAACGAGTTCACTCTGGAACTTCGTTAGAAGTCTCGTTCGAACGAGATGTCAGTCGGGAACAATTAATGGCAGTTTTCTCCCACTTACCCACTTGTTTTCTCCCACTTACCCACTTGTTTTCTCCCACTTACCCACTTGTTTTCGCCACTATCTTTTTTCTGAATATGTATGTGCGGGAAACCAACTTTTTAATCTATCTTTTTCATATCCTTCTAACTCCTAGAGAGTGTGTTGAGAGCAAAATCATAATAGAAAAAGATCAAGTTTTGAGTGAGAATTTTCAAAGACTAATTCATCTACCACTCTAGTTTTCACCCATAGTTTTATTTATCCAAGTTCATATATATACATCTTGCTTGGATTTTGGCACCGGGTTTATCTCTGCGCCGAATTGAAGAGATTGTTTGGGTTTTCTTCTACATCCCTTAAAGAAGAAGAGTTCGTTTTGCTGCGGCATTCTCATGTGGTAAAAGACACCACGTGTGGTTGACGGTGTACCTATTGTCCGATTGGTGAGTCCAATATCGCGGTGGAGCTTTGTGGTTATCCGCTAGGAAGAGGTGGTTACAAGAAGACGCGTCAAGGCTTTAGAGGGCTCGAGTTGAGGAAGTAAGTCATTTGTCATGTAAATGTAAATTCCGTACTTAGTGGATTTGAGGCTAGGGTCGTCAGAGGTTGTTTCCCGTTGTGGGTTTTTCCTCGTACATCACGGCGTAGTGTGATTGATTTATTTTTATCTTGCATAATAACTTAGAACTCATGCTTAGGATAATTCAAGATAAAATTGGTTTTAATTGTCACACTTAATTTAATTTGTTGCATAATTAAATTCGGGTAAAGTTTATTTAATTCAAGTCTATTGTTAAAACTGGTTTGGCCTAATTTGGAAATAATGATAAATATGACTTAGGCAAATTCTGGGATTTGAATTAATGGCGTTTAAGTGAAATTCAAAGTGTGTGTGTATTAATCTTATTTCACTTTATTTAATTTTAATTTGTAAAAGAAATTAAAATTTGGTAATTCATTTTATTGAACCATCACCTTTTACGCTTTCGCATATCTCAAAAAGGAAATTATTACTTTGTGAAGTAAAAAGGATTTTAGAAGATTTAAAATCGGGGGCTTTCGTACTTTCATAGTTAGTAATTGATAGGATTTTTTACAGTTATGCTAAGAATGAGCCATTTTAGATCCCTATTTTATTTTAGTAGAGTGTTGGACACCCGTTATTTTAATAGCGGGGTGTCACAGATGGTATCTGAGCATCAAGTTCCAGTGTCCTTAGGATCTGTGCGGACTTACTACATTTTTAGTGTTACTTTTCTTTAATGTAGAGCCGTATGCTTAGGATTGTTGATTCCAATTGTGATTTACATCATACTTATATTGCATGTAACTGAAGTGAATCTTATATGAGTTCAGTTGGGTTGCGTATGCCGAATAATGGAGGACAACCAACAACGGCCGTTAGGAAGACCGGGGGTCGAGAGGCTCAGTCGGAGTCGCAGACTATTCGGGGAACGGTGACTGCAGCTGAGGACGCCATTACTGTTGCTCAAACAATTAATGCTATGAAAATTGTCATAGTGCAGCAATTTCCCAAGCACCGGCCACATAGGACAATGGCGTGAATTCAGACTCACCCAGTTCAATCAGTATAAGAGAGAGACAGCGGGCCCAGTTAGAAGGACCATCCACCAGAGTCTCCAAGAAATACGAACGTTGTATTAACTAGCCAACAGGAGGGGAACAATCAAAGACATTTGAGTATAGTAAAGTGCAGTGACACTCAGAAATAAATTTTAGCAATTTTAAAGCTCGTAGGAGCAGTGTTGCAGTGGTAGGAGTCATTCCCCACATCTGAGAAAAGATATACTATAACTATCGAGAAATTTTGGGTGCAGTTTGATCACAAGTCCTTTCATCTTCTATTTAAATAGAGATGCGAAGAAAGTTTTGGGACTTATCACAAGAAGGTCGGATAGGGGCCGAGTATGAGGAAGAATTTACTTGTTTGATGAACTTCATACCGGACGAGGTGGATATGAAGGCGAATAGGGTCCCTAAGTTTGATGATGGACTCACGAGTAAAATTTTCCAACACTTATGGGGAAATCGGGCTAGGATGACTTATACCGATGTCGTCGAGCCAAGAGATTGGAGAGTCTAGTCAGGAGTACAAGACTGAATATAATTCGTGCTAGTGGGGTACCATAAGGGGAATAACTAAGAGAGGGGTCGTTTAAAAGATTCGGTTCAAGGGAATTCCGATCGAGTGAAGGTGGATTCAGACAGGGCCATCAGGTCCAGCAACGTGTTCCACAGGGGCAACGGAGCTAAGGGAACAACTTGGGTAGCCATCAGGACCGAGGCTACCAGATCCAAAGAGTAAAGCAGCTCCTACTTGGCCAGCGAGGGTAGAGATAGGGAGATTATGCAAGAAGCTATTTTATATGTGGAAATTAAGACCACATGCATTGATCGTGTTCGCGAAGAAATAGAGGAAAAGAGGAGGGTGCCCAACAGGGGCAAACATTCCCACAATTTTTGGTTTAGATTAGACATGAGTACTACGTCAAGAAACCATTTGAACATCCAGTGCCATTGGTAATGGAAGGTACGAGTTTTATCCTTAGGAAAATGGGGTAAGTATTACGTGGCATAAGTGCATCACAGTATTTTGTTATCACTAGATTCGGCGTGAGACGAGTTTAGTGGATATATCGTTAATATCACTACAATGGGTTTATATTTACCGTTGAGTAGCAGGAATCTCTTTTGTTCCATTTACAGGGAGCGGGTGCGAACACTGAGAGGATATGTTTTAGTGGATTTACTCGTATAAGAGAGATGTGTTATGCGAGTAGAATGTTAACCTGAGTATGGACTGGTTAGTGATGGTTTGAAATATGGAGCATTGTTATGGTAAGGCTATCGTATTCACTATTTTAGGGCAAGGTGTGTTATTTTTGTGATGTCTCGCATGAAAGAGGGTTGAGCCCGCGTATATACTATATTCATTGTAGTGGAGACTTCGAAGAGCACAGTTGGTTTATCATATTCAATCCTGGTACGTATGGACTTTACTTATGAGAGTTAGGGTACATCAGGTTTACCGTCGAGCGGAGAGATTTAGCCCGTTGTTAATTTAGTGATAAGGACTTAATGATAGGTCGATCGTCGTATTGTAAGACTCCTTTAGAGAGGTGGGAGTTAAGTAATAGACTTATAAGTCTGGGAACAGGATTTTGAGTGTCCTGGTTATGTGCTTTATGTCAAAGGACCTCGATAACAAACAATGTCAAGCGATAGGACATTGGATAAATTCCTTATTAAGATTCCAATTGCGTGACATTCCATACATGAACTCTGATAAACGTCGACGTTATTGGATGCTAGAGTATTGGTTTTGAATGATGATCATTGTACTTGTGGAGAAAATACTTTGAGCTGAGAGCTATTATATGATATAAGACTAGTGGATAGGTGGGACACTATTGAGGATAATTAAGGCGAAATTAGTAGGATAACTTGCGATATAACCACGCCAAACATGTGGGGCCGAGTTTAAGATAAATATGATACTTATATAGTGTTTGGGCAAATATGCATGGTATATAGGGTGTATAGGCCCCCAGCTTAGTTTGATTTTTAATATGGTGCAAGACAAGGGGACATGGTAATAAATGCATTGAACCATATGTTTGTGGGACAGTAGCAGCAAATTTGGAATAAAAAGACGAACTAAACTTCGTTTGAGGAAGCAGATAGTCCGTATATATATACATATATATATACAATAAAGCGGGTTATTATCCTCGAGATGGGATACACAGGTGAGGGATCTCTCTCTAGGCATAGGAGGGTCCAATAATTTTGGAGAGCTTAGCGGAGTCTAAATCAGTTGAATGTTGAGGGTGGTTTACGCATAAATAGGTTGTGGATTTTTACCTGCCAGAGAGGACCCAGGAAGGGGAGTAAGAAGTACCATGTGATGTGGGACATTAAATGTGTGGATCGGTGTGGAGTGAGACATGTTGAAGTTGTTTCCAGGTGCACCACTCGTAGATGGGAAAAGGTTGATGTAAGGTGATCCACCAAATTTTTTTTAATGATTGGTGATTCTAGTGACGGGATAGATAGGCAGACTGCGGAAGTTCATTGTTGGGTTACCAATATCATTGAAAGGTCAAGATTTCCTCTGGGTTGGTGATATGGGTTGACTAAGAGGGAGCCGTTATAGTAAATTTCGGGGAGCTACATTATCGGGTAGTGTGTCCATAATTTCATTAAAGAAAAAAGAATAATTCAGCACAAGTTGTCACCCAATATTGTTGTGAATCAGGATGAGATCCTTAAATCCCACCTCTGATAATGCTTATCAGGAGGCGATGGATACGAAGTGCATTTGATCAAAGCATACTACCCGTAGATCGAGGAGTAGACGGGAGAGGTGACTCAGATTTTTACAAATGCGAGAAATGCGTATTAAAGACTTTAAGCTAATTGAGAGGAGAAATTACCATTGGTAGAGTTGCGTATAATAACTCGTACCAACTGTTATCAAAAAGGCATTTTTGAGACTTGAGGAGGGAGGCCTTGTCATCCTCCCTGTGGTTGGTTAAGGATGATTAGATAACAAGTTTCATGGTTCGGACGTGATTTAGAGTCGGCTAACAGGGATTGAGTTAATCGAAGTCATGTTCATATAGTTCAGGAACGTCATAAGAGTTACATCGTCACTAATAAAAGGGTTAAAGACTGACGTGAGTGGTCATAAATTATTGTTGATATCTCCCATGAAAGGAATTATGTGATTTTATAAGAAGGAGAGTTAGCACCTAGGGAAGTGGGGCATTTCCCCAACATTGAGATGATATAGCCAATAAAGTATAGGCTCGTATTATTGGAGAAATATTAGCTGATTCACGATAGTTTTGCGTATCATTGTATAGATGAGACTTTATAAATGATGGAGTATAACAGTATGAAATGATTTGAATAGCCTTGTCATTAATCTTAGGCTGTAGCGAGTAGGCCTTCAAGCTGGATGGTCCCATTAGTGGGTGTATAGCTGAGACACAATAAGGTCGTCATGATTTGACTTTGGGTACGTTAGGATGTCATGCAGGTAAGGATCAAAAGTTTTAAGTACCAAATATATCCAAATTTTGGGGATAAAATTCCTTTTCAAGGGAGGAAGTATGTAAGACCCCGTATTTTTAGGAATACTTAAATTACACATGTCACCGTAATTTAATTAAATTGACAAATAAAGCGAAGTGAATAAATATTAATTAGCGAGAAATGGATTAAGATTTGATTAATATTTATGTATTATTATATTTACTTGTATGATAAGTAAATGAATTTGCAGTATATTATATTACATCGTAAGTGGAAAAAGACTTGTTGATGGTATATTTTCGGGGCGTGCGTATGGGGTTGTGTTGGGAATAAGATGGTAAATTGATGATAGGTGACTCGAATGGAGATTTCGAGTATACAGTTGATCCAAAAATGGTCAAAATAGTCAAAATTAAGTACCCGAGGATATGCTTGGGTCTCGGTGACTTTTTAGACTAGTCGGGAGTAGTATATGGGCGTTTTGATCTTTTTAATGGGATGTATAGAGACAAAAATGAGATCTGTGTTCTAAAATAAAGAGTTTAGAGAAACAAACCATCATTTTATAAAATACAAAAGGTTCTTTGAGAGAAACCAAAGAGTTAGAGAGAAAGTGAAGAAAAAGTGAGAAAAGCTCAAAAGTTTTAAGAAAAGCTAAAGAAATTCAAGGATAATTAAAGTGGGAGTATTTGTGAGGAAGTTCGGGGATTTTCGACTATCATCTATAACGAATTCAGACACTACGAATCATAAGGCAAGTAATTATCTTACAAAATAATTATGTGTAGTATTCAACTCATATCATGATTGGGGATTTATAGACAACTGGATTTTTGGAGAAAAGATTTCATAATAAAATTGTGTAATTTGTTTATATTGAAATCTGAAATTTTGAATCCCATGTCAATAGATAAATTATTGATTCAGTAGATTGAGAAAATTATGAATTGTTGTGATATTGGGAGAATTTCATAATATTTGAAAATTTAGTATAAATCCCATGTAATGATCATATGTAGATGAATTGTATTCAAATGGATTTATTTTATGTTGAGGATTCATGAGAACAGATAATTATGGGAAAGTATGATTTGGAGCTTGATTAATTGAGATTAAATTTTGCTAAAATTTATAATAGGCAGAACTGGGTTGTTCTGCAGGGGCGGTTCTTCGCCCTCAAACCGAACGGGTTCGGCTGCCTTATTACAGCCAACGTTGGTTATTTGATGAAATATGTTCGTGATTTAAATTTGGGGATGAAATTATGATGTTTGTGGATCATTTAGGACTTTTAGAAAAATTATATTAATTGATATTATGGCTTAGATAAATTGATATTTTTATTTTTGGTGAAATTTAGAGTATTTTAGGTGAATTATACTCGGGGATTTATTAATGAATTTGTAATGAAAAATTCGTAGAAAAGGGGATGCGGGTTGATTGAGAGTTGTAAGTGTCCAGAATTAAAATTATGAGAATCAATTAATTAAATAAGTGGATAATTAAGCAATTGAGAATGAAAATGATATTCGAAAAATGTTGGGCTAGTGCTACGAGTAATAGGCACAATTATCCAGAATTATTGAGAAAATATATATGGGTATAAAGACAACATATTATATATATATATATATATATATATATATATATATATATATATATATATATATATATATATGTGTGTGTGTGTGTGTGTGTGTGTGTGTGTGTGTGTGTGTGTGTGTGTGTGTGATATAATTATGTGAACATACCCCTCTAGTGCTATCATCGAAGATTGCGCGATGTGGGTGATCTTCCCTGGCGAAAAATAGCAAGCTAAGTATGGACCCCGGGTCATAGCGCCACGCATGTGACCTTTGAGGTTTAAGTTCGAAGTGAGGTAATTTGGGTATAATTATGACTCACTATCGAATAACCTATGACCGCTTCCAATATGTTTATGATTTTATTAGGGTTCGTTGTAAGAGTCAGACTCGGTGGCCCAGGATGATGTGTGTATGCCCTAGTGCATGACAGCATATTAGAGATTTGCATCCAGTGAATTATTACTCTGAGGGATTGAGATTATACGTATATTGCGAGTGATATATATGTTTGCTTGATGTGAAATTGAACTGCGTATATATGTGTGCAAAAAAAATATATACGGGCATGAGATATTAAAGTGTGAGTATTCATTTTATAACTAGTGAAAGTTATTTGGAATGAATCAATAAATTATAACTAAGAATTATAATTGTTGAAAGTTATCTGATATGAATTGATTAATTATAATTGATAATTATGAGTATTAAATGGATGGAAAAATTAATTATAAAATACACGTGACACATGGTAGCGTATGGACTTGAGGATATTGGAGACTAGTTAGGCGGGATAGTATGACTAGGGGTTAAAACGCATACGTTAGGTGGGCACTATAGTTAAGGGGTGAGTATTATCTCATGTGAGTGCGACAATATTTTAAATATGGAGGAATTCACCCATATTTATTTATGCATTTTAATTACTTGCAAAATATTTTCAAAACGTTTTGGGCTTTGACCCGTGTCAAAATATTTTCAAATAAACTTTTAGGTGTCCAGTCATAGGGACATCAAGCATGATTATCACTTCTAGGTCATCGGAGCTGCCAGGGGCCAATCCACCCCAGACCGAAGAGGGGCGGCCGCCCGAGTTCATTTAAAAATAAAATAAAATAAAAAAATAGTAGGGAAAAAATTAAACCTGGGGGTTACTTGTAATTATATTCAAAGTTCAGGGGAAAATGTGTAATAAACTAAAAAAAAACTTAACCGTTGCTCTCTCTTCTCTCTCACCCTATTTTCTCAACCCTCACTCACCCTATTTTCTAAATGTTTGCCGCTCACCACCCTATTCTCCACCGTCGGTGCCACCTGCCTTACCCTGCGCAACAACGCTGCTCTCCACTCCACCTGCTGCCCTGCTCTCTCTCTCCACCCGCGCTCGCAGCCTCTCTCCTTCGCTCCACCCGCCCCCTGCTACCTCCTCCACCAGGCCAGGTATATTTCAACATTTTTTATTTTGTTTATATGTGTCTGTTTATATGTGAAATTATATTTATACTGAAATTATACTAATATTATTTATACTAGAATGTAATTAAATTTATAATGTGAAATTAAATTTATATGTGAATAGAGAAATTAAATTTATATGTAAATTTATATAAATTTTTATGTAAATGTATATGTTGTTTATATGTAAATTTATATGAATAAAATTCATATCTGAAATTAAATTAAATTTGTAAATATAGGGAATCAATGGAGAAATTTTTTAAACAAAAAGAGGAGACAACACACCAACCGTGTCCGAAGCTGAGGTTCAATCATCTCCCCGCACAATCTTAACACTCACCAAATATTGTGGTCAATTTGGATGAACTACTATCGGATCCCGATTTGAGGAAATCTATATCGAAATATGGTGATTCTAAACAAATGGAGTTAGTTCGTCAAGCATATCTTACTAGGGGCCCTTGTCAGCCAAAAAATCATAATTTTCCATGGATACAAATTGGAAATGATAGACGTAGATTTATTCCGTCATGGTTTGAGGAGTTTGGGAGATGGCAAGAGTATAGTGTGGCGAAGGAGGCTGCGTTTTGTTTATTTGGCTATTTGTTCCGACCAAATACAAGGGGCAAGGGGATGGTGGTGTATTTGTTAGTGGAGGCTTTTCAAATTGGAAAAAAAACATATGTTTAAAGATCATATTGGTCCCCACTCAAGTATTCATAACAAATGCATGAATGCTTGTGATGACTTGATGAAATAAGATCAACACATCAAAGTGTCTTTGTCTAACCATTTCAAAAAGACAAGATTTGATTATCGTATTCGTTTGAATGCATCGTTGGATTACCTCAAGTACTTACTACGCCAAGGTTTGGCAATGTGATGGCATGATGAATCTGTGGGGTCATCTAACCGAGATAATTTTCTATAACTTTTACAGTTACTTGTCGAGCAAAATGAAGCTATAAAAAAAGTTGTCTTGAAAAATGCCCCCGAAAACCACCAAATGATAGCTCCATCAATTCAGAAAGAGCTCATTAATGTCGCTGCCTATTTGACCACCATAATTAAAGATATTGGAGAAGAGGTATTCTCCATACTAGTTGACGAGTCCCGTGACATCTCTGTGAATGAGCAAATGGACGTGACTTTACGTTATGTGAACAAAAAAGGTTATGTGGTTGAACATTTTCTTGGCATCGTACATATTCTTGACACTACATCTTTAACACTTAAGGCAAGCCTTGAGTCACTTCTCTTGAAACATGGGTTGAGTATGTCAAGTATTCATGGGCAAGGTTATGATGGGGCGAGCAAGATGAAAGGGGAGTTCAATGGGTTGAAGAGTTTGATTCTAAGGGGAAAAAATTCAGCTTATTATGTTCATTGTTTTGCTCATCAGCTACAGTTGGCATTGGTAGCGTTCACAAATTGTCATAATGCATTTGGTTCTTTCTTTCTCAAAGTTTCAATTTTGTCTAATGTTTTTGGAGCATCTTGCAAGCGTAGAGATATATTCCGGATGAAACAGTATGATGATATACTTTAAGGAATATATAATGGTGATCAGGAGACCGGTCGTGGTTTAAATCAAGAAGAAGAATTTAGACAGGCAGGGGACACGAGATGGGGTTCACATTATGGTACATTTTTCAGTTTAGATCATTTGTTCTCTTCTGTGATTGGTGTTCCTGAGGTGGTTCAAGTTGATGGTGATATAGGTACTCATAGAATAGAAGCATATGATATGATTATCTATGTTCAGTGCTTTGATTTTCTTTTCAAATTATAGTTAATTAAAGCAATTTTGGGGATTACCAATGACTTGTCGCAATCACTACAACGGAGGGATCAAGATATTGTGAATGCAATGGATCTTATTAGAATAGCTAAAATGCATTTACAAAAAAAGAAGGAGCATGGATGGGATCGATTGTTGAAAGTCATCTCTTTATTTTATAGTACGCATGACATTGTAATCATAAATATGGAGGATTGTTTTGTGACCGGTGGAAGATCACGTCGAAATGTCGAAGAGAGAATAAATATTCATCACTATCGTGTTGAATTGTTCTATACGGTGATAGATATGCAACTTCAGGAGTTGAACCATCGGTTTAATGAGGTGAATATAGAGTTACTTTTATATATGTCATGTCTTGATCCAGGTATGAAGTTCTCCAGATTTGATGCAACAAGATTAGTTCGATCTGCGGAGTTTTATTCGAATGATTTTGATCCGATTAAACTCGCGGTCATTGGGGAACAACTTGAAAATTCTATATATAGCGTGCGTGATAATGATGAATTAAAAAATTTAAAAACGATTGGTGCTCTTGCTCAAAAAATGGTTAAAACGCAGAGGGATCAGTTATTTCCATTAGTGTACTTGCTTATAAAATTTGCTTTGACATTGCCGGTTGCAACTACAAGCGTGGAAAGAGCATTTTTCGCAATGAAAATCATTAAGAGTATATTACGTAACCGAATGGGAGATGATTTTCCAAATTATTGCTTGGTGACGTATATTGAACATGATATTTTCAAAAATGTTGATACGGAAGATATCATTCAATATTTTCAAAATATGAAGCCACGTAGGGGAATATTGTAAACAATCTCTTTGTATTTGCAATTTCTGGTTATGTACTAATCAATTGATATGAAATTTTGGCATATTAAGTATTTATATTTTATTGGTTGTTGGTTTTTATGAGTTGATTATTTATTAGTGTCATTAAAAAAAATTGAACCAATTTCGCCCCAGTTGGACTAAAATTCTGGATCCGCCACTAGGAGCTGCAGCAGTTGTGGAGTGTTATAAGGATTGTTTAGTCGTTTTCTATATTTGATATTCTAGCTAGGATTTAGTCAGTTATTATCCGGGCATATCGCCCAATGTCAATTTTATTTAATTCAATTGTATTTGATTATTGGATTAGATTGTAAACCAATGGTTTATTCGGATAATGTATTTTATTATATTTCAGTATTCTGATATGATTATGTGCTTGTCAATTTAATTGTTTATCTGCCATAGTTGATGGTAAATGATTTTATTTATGTTAATTAAAGTTTAAAATTGACACACAACTTGATTAAATAATAAGTGGTTGGTAATGAATTGGATTTTCGATGATGCCAAGAATGAGACATTTGAGATTCCTGTTTTATTTTAGTAAAGGGTTGTCCATCCATTATTTTAATAGGCGGGGTGTCACATTAACACGAATACGACATAATACACCACGTAATCTTGTGTTTTAACGAAGACACAAATCAATATGTTTTTTTTTACCTAGTACTAATCAAATAAGAAGCGACATGTCATGAAATTGTATTTTTTTTACGTAACATGATTACGACCCAATTAGTACACAACACGATACAAAATCTCTTTTTATCTAACACAAACATGACCCAAATAAAATATGAGACGAGATCTTTTTTTTACTTAACTTGAATATAACCCAATTAAAAGGCAAAACGCATGATATTATATATTTTGTTACCTAACATGAACACAACACAACACAAAATCTTTTTTACTTAACCCAAACACAACCCAATTAAAAGCGAAATGACATGAAATCATTCTTTTACATAACCCGAATACGACCCAATTAAAATATGACACGAGATGAAAACATTTTTTACCTAGCATCAACATGATACAATTTAAACACGACATGATACATAATCATTTATTACCTAACGCGATACGAAATCGTGTTAACTGGGTCGAATTTATATCATGTCGTATTTTAATATGGCCATGTTCGTGTTAGGTATAAAAAAATATTTCTGCTCGTGCCACGATTTATTTAGGTTAATGTTCTTGTTGTTTCGCGTTAGTGCTCTATAAAGAAAATATTTCATGCCGTATTCGTGTTAAATAAAAAAATAAGATTTTGTATGGTGTTATGTTTTAATTGATTGTGTTTGCTTTAGGTTAAAAAAATAAGATTTTATGTCATGTCGCTTTTTATTTAGATCGTAGTTGTGTTAATTAAAAAGATATTTCCTCCCGTATTTTATTTGGTTTGTGTATGGGAAATAAAAATAAGATTTTGTGTCATATTATGTTTTAACACATATAGTTTTAGTTTATATATATATATATATATATATATATATATATATATATATATATTATGTATATGTAACGTATAAATATATTATGTATAAATATTTTAATATAATAAAATATATGTATTTTGACTCCTAAATTATTTTTGCCGTTAACTTTAACGATTTTCTAACGAAAGCACTAAATTGGTTGCAATTGAATAGCTTGGGGGACAAATTGCGTAAATTTTTAGTTTAGAGACTAAATTGAGACTCCTTACATAATTTAGGGGCAATAACGGCAAACGACTCTTTTTTAAATAACGACGTATGTTTTACATTTTGTTACAACAAAAAAAGGCGATCATTCTTCACCTATGGAATCAAAAATTTAGAAAAAAAATATCCAAGAGTAAAACATGTATAACGAAACACCCTACTTTTTTAAAGTAGACCAAAATACTCTTATTTTCTCTTTTTTTGTACTCTTATTTTGTCTTTTTTCATGCAAACTTAAAAATTAAATATCTCCCCAAATACAAGTCTATTTCAGATAAACTTTATATATTTGGAAATTTTTCGAAGAGATTGATCAAAAGAGATCTATGAAGAATATATAATTTGAAGTTTGAAATTTGAAATTTCGCAATGCAATTTTCAATGGTAAAGTTTCAACATTTCACAGTGAGAAATAATGGGAAATTTCACACAGAGAAATAGTAGTGTGAAATTTCGCAGTGAGAATTAGCAGTTGAAATTTCGCAATGTGAATATATATATATATATATATATATACATGTTTTTATGCATTTATCGCAATGCGAATTTCAATCATTTGGCATTGCGAAATACGTTATATCTAATTTTGAAATAGTAATAACATTAACCATATAGCTTTTTAAACCCTATAGCGAGAACTAATACCATAAACGATTTGAAGGGGGAATGAATAAATTTGTGTCACGTGGACGTCACGCAATTTATCTTGGAAGATCACAAATATGTAGGGAGATAAGTACAAATCTTGGAAAATCATATTGGCGGGTTAAAAGATGAGTCCTTATAGAACTCTATAACTTATAATTAAGATTAACACGAAGAGGCCAAGATGAGCTTATAAATAAGTTCAACCTCACCCGGTTAAAGGGTATTGATTGTAACCTACATATGGTGACATGAACTCTCACCTAGAAACCCTAGTATTCCAATCTCCATTGTTCTTCCTGAGTAATACACTAATCTCCCTCTCTTCCTCATAGACGTAGGCAAACCTATCTCTCGAACCACGTATATCATGTATTTTTTGTTCTTTCTCGCATTTGTATTTGTTTAAGGGCTAATCTCTAAATTATTATTTTTAATGTGGGTCAATATCCCCTACAATTTGGCGCCATCCGTGGGAAACTCGATTTCCCACATTTATCAAAGTAATTCGGCCCAACAATCATCATGAGTGCAAATTAATCTCACCACATGCACGCGAGGAGCCACCTCCAATCTGAGATACACGTCATCGGGAAGGACCACACTCCTATTAGTCTCTCTTTATTGACACAACATTCAAGGTCCAAGGGTATTTTCCTTAGGAGATCAAGTCCCATCCGTCGGTACCGCACACCATCAGTCGAATGACTAGAGGAAGAGATACTTCCCATCTAGCCAATATTTATAAAGAAAGACTAGATGTTCGTGACTAGGAAATCGCCCGCTTGAGGAGACAATTAACCCATCAGTCAGAATATCACAAGTCATATTCTTGGACCTAGGAGAATCGCAGGATAAGATCTTGCTCTCTAAGGAATAACGGTTGTTATCAAACCATGAAAGCCTCTCATTTAAGGAGCCCTCACATGATACACCGAAACCAAGGGCATGATAACCATTCTTGGGGAAGAAATTCCATTCACTGCAATTACCATCAGTTTCACACCACTGAATCAATGCAAAGTAGCAAGCCTGTTCATCCAGAGGCACTGCCAAATAAAGTAAGGAGTGACGAGCTCAGTGTAACGCCCCGTATTTTTTAGCATTTATGTTTTATCATTTTTAAATTACAAGTGTGCATGTAATTTAATGAGAATTATTAATTAACGAGTAAAAGTATTAATATTTATATGAGATTATATTTAATGGTGTGATAAGTAAATAAAAATATGTCAAATGATATTATGTTGTAAGTAAGTAAAATCGACGGGTTTGACGGTATCTCATTCGAGACGTATGTGTGGGGTCGTGTTGGGAATGAGATGGAAAAATTATGTTAGGTGACTCAGATGGTGATTTTGAGTGCACCAATGATCCAGAATTGGTCGAGATAGTCAGAATTAGGTACCTGGGGGTGGTAATTGAGTTTCGGGGATTTTTTAGGCTAAATAGAACCCATATAAAGGCGTTCGACCATTTAACACTTAGCACTTAGCCTCATTTAGGGATTGGGTTTATATTTAGGGAAGGTAGATGGAGTGGTCAGCCATTTTACCATCCGATAAGACCTAGAGTTAAGAAAGAAGAGAAAATAGAATGGAGAACCAAAGAGAAAGTGAGGAATATCATCTGGGAAGAGAATTGGGGAATTTCGGGCCTACAACCATTACGTAAAGAGGATCTAAAGAGGAGAAATCAGAATTTTCTATGATAAAGAAAAGTGTTTATCTTTCTTTGTTGATTTATGTTGTGTCAATAATTCATTTCAAAATTTGGTGTTGAAATATGAATTTTGGGGGTGGGATTCACATGTAAAACGAGATTTTGGGAATAAAATTATAGAGAGATAATCTGATTATAGTCCCATAATAAATCTGAGATGATTCATGTTAAAAATATGTGATCTTTAATGGTTAATATAAGAATTGATGAAATCTTGAATTAGAATTAAGAAGAGATTGAATCTTGATAAACTACGTTGAATCCTATGTATTGATATATTTTCAAATGAATATGGAAGTAAGTACTATTACATTTCAGATTGTTAGAAAGATCTTATTCTGAGTTTTATTGAGGTTGGGTATGCATATAGTTGATGGGAGAAAGAAGAAACCCGTCAAAAATTAGACTCACTGCTCAGAAAAATCGAACCGATTCGCTGGGCAGGGGGTGAACCAATTTGCCCAACGAAGCGGTTCGGGCAGCCCAGGTGAACCAGTTCATTGGGTTGGGTTGTCCCACTTTTTTGTTTGTTGGTTTTTCGCATGTCGTTAAGGGTTTCGCTTGGTTTATGAAGTTCAATAGGTGATTTAAGACTTGTGGAAATCCATAAGATAGACTTAAACCTACCTAGGGTTAGACATGAGTAAAATTCGAGTATAGCAATACGGGTGTTTTAGGGTGGATGACACTCAGGATATAACTTTTGAAATCTGGTTAGGATTTAGAAAAGAGTGAAGCTACGGGTTGGATTAGAATAGCTTAGTGGCTAGAATTATGATATTTGAGAGTTCTCTATCTCGATCTAAATGGAATATTTATATAATTTAGTGTCCAACACACGAGTTAAAATTTTATTTGATCATCCTAATCATGCATCTAAGTAATAAAGCTGATAAAATAAATCACGCATTCAACAAAGGAAAATTAAGAAAAAAACGTTGGGTAAAACCTATTTTTATTCAGCAGTTTAGAGAGTTTATAAGACTATCGACTTTCAGACTACTCGATAACTGCCAAAAGTATAACGCGCAGTGATGATGCTAAGATTTAGCACCACCAGGTAAGTGATGGTGAGCTCAAACAGTAGTAGTTATGGCAGCCATAGAGATGTAAGTATATAAGTATGTAAGTGTATAGAAGGGGATGAGTATAAGAGGAAATTAGACAACGATATATAGTGGTTCAGCCAAATTGGCCTACATCCACTGTGAGTGTGTGATCCACTAAGTATGGGCACTAATGGCCTTGGATACAATGCACATAACCCTCTCTCCCTCTCTCTACTGTGTGCAAGCAGAGTTTTATCTAGGGCTACTGTTCAAGGATCGATCCCCTGTAGGGTTGGGGGTGACAAGTATATATAGGTCTTGGGGGGTGTAGTGTACCCCCCAAGTAAGCATGGTGCATGTGAATAATGATCTAGCCAATCCCCTGTTGACACCTGTAGATGCCAAATGATGACATAATATTCCCTCACGTGAGGGGGTGATTCGGTTGTAACGGTCTTCCACGTGTCATATGAGCCTCACGCGCACTGCTCCACGCGTCTCCCAAATCACGCGCCGTCATGATATCACCCTCGGCCTATGAGCCGAGGCCGAGGGCAAAGTTTCTTCCGGTAGTGAGTCTGGCTTGATTCTGTCCTCGTACTGTCGTACCCTCGTAGGGTCGTCCGGAGCCTGGCGAGGGGTCGGCCCCTCGTAGGGTCGTCTGGAGCCTGGTGAAGGGTCGGCCCCTCGCAGGGTCGTCTGGAGCCTGGTGAAGGGTCGGCCCCTCGTAGGGTCGTCTGGGTCTGGTGAAGGCCAGTTGGGGCCTGGTGAAGGGTCGGCCCCTCTTAGGGTCGTCCGTTGTGGAGGCGACCCTCCTAGAATATAAACGGGTATATCAATCACCCCCCAGCCCTTAGCCATAGGTGCCGTTGAGATGGCTGAGGGATAATGTTGAAATTGAGATGCGTGTATGATCAGTTAGGTGAGTGACACTTGGGCAGGTACTCATTGTTGTTCCGGTTCCCAAGGCAGGGCGGCTGCATACTTGCATGGGGCTTTGTGCCCTGATTGCACCCTTCTTGGCAAAATGTGCTCATTTACTGCTAAGGTATTTAAGGGTTTTTAAACTCTCTCTCTCCATCTTCTTCTTCTTCGCGCCTAACCATTTTCTCTCTCTAAAACCAGTCGCCATTTGCAGCCTTCAGCTTTTCTGGCCCTACTGCGCTCTTGCTCTCTCGTCATCAGGTAACCTTTTTCTCTTCGTGCCTTCTTTTGTCTTCATTTTCGTATATTTTTTAGGGTCGTAGGTCAATACTTTCTTAGAGTTCCCCCATTGCATTTTCCGGTGTCTTCTCCGGTTGGTAGTTCTTGAACATTCTTGACGAAAAACGTTTTAGTTCTTTAGTTTGATCCAAAAGTCAAACCGGGTCAATCCCTCAAGTGTTTGTAGTTGAATTAACCAAGTCCAGTGTAATTCTTCAAGTGTAGGGTCTTCCCCTTAATGCTTAGAAGGCTTTACAACTTAGTGTCTGAATTCCCATCTCTGAGTGAGAAACTATTTACCGAGATCAGACGAATAGAGGAAGAGGAAGAGAGGAGACGAGGGGCCGACCCTAATTGGGTACGACCCATCTTTGCCATCCCTCTTGCCACTATAAGACCGTCTGAACCCTCTGAGTCTTGTGGGTCGTCGTCTCGTCCGTCCGACACTCCCAAACCAAGTGAAATGGACGAGAGAACCTCCTCTCCTACTGGTGCTGGAACGTCTGGTAGGAGGGACACGTCTGACCTTAGCCCTCCCCGAGAGGCCGGGGGCACGATCCCCTCTGAGGCTGTCCCTGTGACAACCCTATCCCCCAATGCCTTCCAAGTGGCTTTCCCTCAGGGTCCCCCTGTAGGTGATGAGAGGGAGGGGGATGAAGACGAGGACGACGATACAGATGACGAGGTTGATACCTCCCATGCCTCGTCTTTTATATCTTCTGTCAGGGATAGGGACCTTCTAATATGGAGGCATATCTACGGAGTGCCCTCTGGGGTAACTATGAGGGTTCCCTCTGAGGATGAGAGGGTTTTTGAGGGTGAAGAGGGAGAAGTTGCAGTCTACGAGCAGATGTTCAAAGTAGGTGTCAGACTTCCCTTCCACCCTGCCATTGTAGACATTCTGTCGGCTCTGGGCGTCTCCCCCTCTCAACTTCCACCCAACTCATGGAGGACGATTCTGGGGTACATCTCTTTGTGGAAAAACGCTTTCACCGATGAACCCTCGTCCGACGTATTCTTGGCCTGCTACAATATCACCTCTTCATCTAAGCAGCCCGGATACTATCATCTAGGGGCGAGAAGGTCTGAGAAGAAGCTGCTCCACGTAGCTCAAACTTCCAATCATGATTGGAAAAAAAGGTTCTTCTTCATATCTGGGGCATGGGAGAGCTCCACCGAGGCGTCCCCTTCTGCCGATGCTCCGAGGGTTCCTAACAGATGGTCTAATCCCTCCATGAAGGCTAGGTCAGACCCCGGACTTAGCCTGGAGGAAAGTGATATTGTTGAGTATCTGAGGGGACGGGGGAGAGAGGGTGAGATCCCAAAGTTCGAAGATTTGATGACCCCTCGGTACCTCAAAGCAGCTGGTCTGAGGGTCGGCCCTCTGACGGAACTATGTGAGTTATACAGCACGTTTTACTTTTTCTCTTTATGCAAGTGTTTCCTGTTTATCTCTTTATTTTTCTGATGCATCGTATCCTTTTCAGATCGTCCTGCAGGTGTGTCAGATTACCTCTGGGATATGACTGCTCCAAGTCTTCTTGCTGGTCTGACAAAGAAGAAGGGGAAGGAGCCTCAGCAAGCTCCGAAGAAGACAAGGGCCTCAGGGCCGACAGTTGATGAGCCGACAGCTGTTAGCCACAAAAGGAAGGAGCCTGAGGCTCCACTCGAGCCTCGTCCTGACCCTAAGACGAGGGCCAGGGCCGAGGCCTCTGAGGGTGCAACCTCTTCATCAAGCATGGGGGCCTTCTGGTCTCGAAATCTGTCCCATCTGAGGGCCGACCCCTCATCTCTTATTGCCAACTTGAAGGCATCAAAGGCCTCGATGTTCTCTGCACCGTCGGCCTCCGACTTCGAGTTCTTGGCGAAGATGCCCCCTGCCAAAGTGTATGACTACGGTCTGCACTCCCTGGCTCAGGTATTGGTCTTGACCTTTAATTTCATTCTTTCATTAACTGTTCCATCGGCTCCTCTTGACATTTGTTCATTTTTTCTTGCAGTCTGTCTGTGCCCTCACCTCAGCCACCAAATGGATGGCTGAGAACCAACAGAAATTTCACGAAGCTGAGAGGGCCATTCAACAAGAGGCTGACCTACGGACAGAGTTGGACACTGCTAGGGCCGAGCTGGAGAGTGCAAGGACTGAGCACGCTAGAGTCCTTGATGAGCTGACGAAGCAACATGATGCCGATCTTCAGGCTAAGGACTTGTTGATCAAGGACAAGGACTTGTTGATCAAGGGCAAGGATGAGGCTCTGCTCAACCTGGAGGCCCAGCATAAGACTGATCTGGAAGCAGCCATCAAGAAAGCTGAGGCTGATGCTGTGGAGGCGTACAAGACCTCAGATGAATTTCAGGGCTTCGGCCTTGAATATCTTGAGAGGGGTATCAGGACGGCCTGCCGATGGGTCGTCCTCAAATTTGGCGATGTCGTCTCCTCTGTTCGCCCATCACTGGAGGGTGTTCAATTGGACGACCCTCTAATTGCTGAGGCCCTCAACCAAGTGGAGTCCGAAGTCCAGATCGAGGGGGTCGGTACATCTGAAGTTCATGTTGAGGGGGTCGGCACGTCTGAGGGTCGGCCAGTCATGATTGCTGAAGAGACCCCATCGGTTGATGTTGAGGCTCTGCCCTCTGATGTCGTCCCCTAGGGTGGCTGCCTGTAGCCCATACCCTTGTTTTTGTATTTTTGTTCTGTATATTGTAAAACACTTGATGCTTTATATTAATACCATCGTCTCTTCCTTTCACAACTGTCTCCCATAACTGTTGTCTTCCATGTTTAATTCTGTTATGGTTTGTTCCTTGCAAATTTGCTTCTTCGTTGATGATGATGATAACCCTTCCCTCGTCTTTTTGAGGGCCAATGTGGGGTCGTTCCCTCATCAGGCCTCATTATAGCCGAGGGTTCAAATGATCAAATTAATGATTTTTAAATAAAGTCTACCCTCGTCTTTCTTGAGAACAGTGGTGGGGTCGTCCCCTCCACTGGCCCTCATTATAGCCGAGGGTTCGATTAACCAAATTGATGATTTTTATGTAGTCTACCCTCGTCTTTCTTGAGAACAGTGGTGGGGTCGTCCCCTCCACTGGTCCTCATTATAGCCGAGGGTTCTGATAACCAATTTAATTGTTTTTAAAGTCTTCCCTCGTCTTTCTTGAGGACAGTGGTGGGGTCGTCCCCTCCACTGGTTCCCATTATAGCCGAGGGATCAACTTTCCAATTTAATGGTTTTTAAAGTCTTCCCTCGTCTTTCTTGAGGACAGTGGTGGGGTCGTCCCCTCCACTGGTCCCCATTATAGCCGAGGGATCAACTTTCCAATTTAATGGATTTTGAAGTCTTCCCTCGTCTTTCTTGAGGACAGTGGTGGGGTCGTCCCCTCCACTGGTCCCCATTATAGCCGAGGGTTCAACTAACCAAATTAATGGATTTTAATTTAGTCTTCCCTCGTCTTTCTTGAGGACAGTGGTGGGGTCGTCCCCTCCACTGGTCCCCATTATAGCCGAGGGTTCAACTAACCAAATTAATGGATTTTAATTTAGTCTTCCCTCGTCTTTCTTGAGGACAGTGGTGGGGTCGTCCCCTCCACTGGTCCCCATTATAGCCGAGGGATCAACTTTCCAATTTAATGGATTTTGAAGTCTTCCCTCGTCTTTCTTGAGGACTGTGGTGGGGTCGTCCCCTCCACTGGTCCCCATTATAGCCGAGGGATCAACTTTCCAATTTAATGGATTTTGAAGTCTTCCCTCGTCTTTCTTGAGGACTGTGGTGGGGTCGTCCCCTCCACTGGTCCTCATTATAGCCGAGGGTTCTGATAACCAATTTAATGGTTTTTAAAGTCTTCCCTCGTCTTTCTTGAGGACAGTGGTGGGGTCGTCCCCTCCACTGGTCCCCATTATAGCCGAGGGTTCAACTAACCAAATTAATGGATTTTAATTTAGTCTTCCCTCGTCTTTCTTGAGGACAGTGGTGGGGTCGTCCCCTCCACTGGTCCCCATTATAGCCGAGGGATCAACTTTCCAATTTAATGGATTTTGAAGTCTTCCCTCGTCTTTCTTGAGGACAGTGGTGGGGTCGTCCCCTCCACTGGTCCCCATTATAGCCGAGGGTTCAACTAACCAAATTAATGGATTTTAATTTAGTCTTCCCTCGTCTTTCTTGAGGACAGTGGTGGGGTCGTCCCCTCCACTGGTCCCCATTATAGCCGAGGGTTCAACTAACCAAATTAATGGATTTTAATTTAGTCTTCCCTCGTCTTTCTTGAGGACAGTGGTGGGGTCGTCCCCTCCACTGGTCCCCATTATAGCCGAGGGATCAACTTTCCAATTTAATGGATTTTGAAGTCTTCCCTCGTCTTTCTTGAGGACTGTGGTGGGGTCGTCCCCTCCACTGGTCCCCATTATAGCCGAGGGATCAACTTTCCAATTTAATGGATTTTGAAGTCTTCCCTCGTCTTTCTTGAGGACAGTGGTGGGGTCGTCCCCTCCACTGGTCCCCATTATAGCCGAGGGATCAACTTTCCAATTTAATGGATTTTGAAGTCTTCCCTCGTCTTTCTTGAGGACAGTGGTGGGGTCGTCCCCTCCACTGGTCCCCATTATAGCCGAGGGATCAACTTTCCAATTTAATGGATTTTGAAGTCTTCCCTCGTCTTTCTTGAGGACAGTGGTGGGGTCGTCCCCTCCACTGGTCCCCATTATAGCCGAGGGATCAACTTATAAAATTAATGATAGTCATCAAATCTTCCCTCGTCTTTCTTGCATGTGTACTAGAACTGATAACCACTGGATGAGGGAAACACTGATACTTCTCATTAATCTTCAATGTGTTCTGTCGAAACAATGCTTATTACAATTATGGCCTTTCAAGACCTTACAACACTACTGATAGTATTTCTTCAAATGATCTGCATTCCAGGGGTTTGAAAAAGGTTCCCCCTCTAAGTTTTCTAGCCTGTAGGTCCCTGGGACAACTTCATCGATGACCCTATATGGGCCATGCCAATTAGGATGGAGCTTGTTGGGCTTCTGCCAAGTCTTTTTAAGAACCAAGTCTCCCACTGCGATAGGCCTCTGTTTCACCCTTTGGTTGTAAAACTTTGCGGTCCTCTGCTGGTAGGAAGCTTGCCTTATCTCAGCATCCTCCCTTCTTTCCTCAATCAGGTCTAGGTCAAGTCTTCTCTCTTCCGTATTCCCCTGGGGGTCATACATTTGGACCCTATGAGTAGGAAACTCCACTTCGGTGGGGATGACTGCTTCTGATCCATAAGCTAACATGAATGGGGTCTCCCCGGTAGGGGTCCTTACTGTCGTCCTGTATGCCCACAACACTGCATATAACTCCTCGACCCATCTTCCTTTTGCCTCCTCAAGCCTCTTCTTAATCCCATCTAGGATTGTCCTGTTCGTAACTTCGGTTTGCCCATTGGCCTGAGGTCGGCCTGGGGTGGAGAAAAATTGTTTGATCCTTACCCTCTCACAGTACTTCTGTAAAGAGGCATTCTTGAACTGGGTCCCGTTATCCGAGATGAGGGTGTTGGGTAGACCATATCTGCATATCACATTTTTCCAGATGAACTGGAAGGTCTTCTGCTCCGTGATCATGACCATCGGCTCGGCCTCTACCCACTTTGAAAAGTAGTCAATTGCTACGATGAGGAACCGATAGTTATTGACTGCTCTTGGTAAGGGTCCTACCAGATCAATACCCCATACTGCGAACGGCCATGGGGATGTAATGGAGGTGAGAGGCTGATGAGGTTGGTGAGGGATGGTAGCAAATCTTTGGCATTTATCACACTTTTTAACATATGCGGCAGCATCTTTCCCCAAGGTCGGCCACCAGTAGCCTTGGGTGATCACCCTCTTTGCCAAGGATCTACCCCCAATATGGCTTGAGCACGACCCTTCATGCACGTCTTGCAAAATGGAAGGGACCTCTGAGGGATGCACACACCTAAGTAAGGGGAGCAGAAACCCCTTTTTGTACAGCGTGTCTCCGATGACAGCGAACTTTGCAGCCCTGTATCTCAGCTTCTTCCTCTCTTGGCTCGCTTCTGGCATCTCTCCCCCTTTAATGTATCTGATCAGAGGGTCCATCCATGAAGGTTCTTGAGAAACATTCATGCAAATGCCAAGTGTTCCCTCGTCGCCTTCGATAGTTGGTCGAAGCAAAATTTCTACCGGGACTGTCCTCCTTATGTCTGTCCTAGTAGCTGAGGCCAACCTTGCAAGGGCGTCAGCACGGCCATTGTCGAGCCTAGGTATCCTCTTGAATTTCACTTCTTTGAAGTTTTTCAGCAATGACCTCACCTTATCAAGATACCTAGCCATCCTCTCGTCTTTGGCCTCATAAGCTCCTAATATCTGATTCACCACCAGCCTTGAATCACTGTGAACCAAAATTTGGCTGACACTAAGGGATTTGGCTAAGGAGAGGCCAGCTATCAAGGCCTCATACTCAGCCTCATTGTTGGAGGCTTTGAAATTGAACCTCAGGGCGTACTCGACGTCCGTGCCATCGGGTGCTGATAGTATCAGTCCAGCACCACTTCCGCTATCACAGGAGGACCCGTCAACGAAGAGGCTCCACGGAGTCTTTTCTTTAGAAAAATTTCCCTCAGAGAGGGACCCCTGTCTAAAGATGTATCTTCCCTCTTCGTTTTCAGTCACTTTCCTTCTAGCGGTGCTCGTCTCAGCCATTTCTGCAGGTGTGTCTGCGGGTCTGTCTTCCGTATCTGCCTTCCCGAGGGTCTCACCCTCGGCCTCATCTTCTTCCCATGTGAACTCGGCCACGAAGTCTGCTAAGGCTTGCCCCTTAATGGCTGTCTTAGGCTGATACACAATGTCAAATTCCCCCAACTCTATAGCCCAGGTCATTAGCCTTCCTGATTTTTCAGGCTTGTGTAGGATCTGCCTAAGAGGAGAGTCAGTAAGGATGACCATAGTATGGGACTGGAAGTACGGTTTCATCTTCCTTGAGGCATGGATCAAGGCATAGGCCAACTTCTCCATCCTCGGGTATCTCTGCTCTGCCCCCTGGAGTGCCTTGCTGTTGAAATATACGGGCTTCTGTATCCCATCTTCGTCTCTTACGATTGCTGCACTGATAGCGGATTCTGAGACAGCAAGGTACACGTACAGTCGTTCACCCTGCACGGGTCGTGACAGCAGCAAGGGAGACCCTAAGTATGATTTCAGCTGCTTGAAAGCCTCATCACACTCTTCGCTCCATTCAAAGGCTTTCCTGAGGATCTTGAAGAATGGTAGACACCTGTCTGTAGCCCTTGACACAAATCTATTCAAGGCAGCCACTCTCCCTGTGAGCCTCTGAACGTCTTTAATGGACTTGGGGGTCTTCATCTCAATAAGGGCCTTTATCTTTTCAGGATTGGCCTCGATGCCTCTTTGATTGACAATGAACCCCAAGAACTTCCCCGCTCCGACCCCGAAGACACACTTGGCCGGATTGAGCTTCATTTTGTATTTGTCCATTGTATTAAAGGTCCTTTCCAGGTCTGCCACATGATCCTCTGCCTTCAGGCTCTTGGTCAGCATGTCATCTACGTAAACCTCCATGGACTTCCCAATTTGGTCTTCGAACATTTTGTTTACGAGGCGCTGGTACGTTGCCCCCGCATTTTTTAGGCCAAAGGGCATGACCCTGTAACAGTATGTCCCCTTGTCAGTGATGAAGGCGGTCATCTCTGAGTCCTCGGGGTTCATGAAAATCTGGTTATACCCTGAGTAGGCATCCATGAAACTCATGAGCTCATGGCCTGCGGTAGCGTCTACCATCTGGTCGATGCGGGGGAGAGGGAAGCTGTCTTTGGGACAATGCTTGTTGAGGTCTGTGAAGTCCACGCACATTCTCCACTTGCCGTTGGCCTTTGGGACGATGACTGCATTGGACAGCCACTCAGGGTAGATGACCTCTCTGATAAATTCAGCGTCTTCTAATTTTTTAACCTCATCCCTGATGACCTCATACTTTTCTCTAGAGTAAATCCTCCTCTTCTGCTTTACCGGCTTCACTCCCTCTACCACATTGAGTTTGTGGCACATGATTTCAGGGTCGATCCCTGGCATATCTACATGACTCCACGCGAAGACGCTTCGCCTTCTCCTCAACAGTTTGATGAGGTCTTCCTTGATACTGGGCTTCAGAGATTTGCCAACTTGGACGGTTTTTCCCGGGTCATCCTCATCGAGGATGATAGGTTCTACCTCCTCAGCGGCCTCTCCTTTTTTGAGCTTCGTCTCGTCCCTGGGGTCTAGGGTATCAATGTTGTAAGTGGCTGTAGCCCTCTTGTGTGCCTCCCTTTCTTCAGCGGAGTTGTAGTAGCACTCTCTCGCTGTCGTCTGGTCTCCCTGAACTTCCCCCACCCCATAAGGGGTAGGGAACTTAACCATCTGGTGGACCGTGGACGGCACAGCTTCAAACCCCTTGAGGGCCACACGTCCCAGTATGATGTTGTATGCCGAAAACACATGCTCATCCAGCACAAAGAAACTGACCCTCTTGGTGAGCCATCTCGGCCACTCGTCCCCCATCCTGACATCAGTCTCATATATTCCTAGGGGGTGAACCTTCTCCCCACTGAACCCAATCAATGGATGATGGTATGGGACAAGTCTGGCACGACTGAGGCCCAGGGCCTTGAAGCATGGCCAAAACATCACATCTGCGGATGAGCCCCCATCCACCAGGATCCTCGGCACTTCGCACCCGTGCACCCTGGTGGTGATGACGAGAGGGTCATCATGCGGGGCCAATAGGCCCTTGAAGTCCATTCTTGAAAATCCCACAATCAAAGTGTCCATATCAACCTTCTTCCTTTTTTCTGACTTGACCTCTACGGAGGTTGAGTGCACCGTCTTCATCACTGCCTTAGCCTCAGCGACATGGGCCTTCCTGTCGGCGACCTCAGACCCTCCTCCTGCAAGTCCCCCGGAGATCATTCCCACCCCGAGCGAGATCATATTGAGCCTCTTGACAGGGCCGTGGTCGTCTCTCGGCGGGAGGTCGGGGTCGTCCTCATCATCAGAGGGGTCGTCCCCTCTTTTTTGAGGACCTTCTCTGCAGGCATCGACTCGCTTCTTTCTGGGGTCGTCCCCTCGGCCCCTCTTGAAGTCGGCTTTGTCGACGTACTTTCTGAGCTTCCCTTCCTTCAGCATCTTCTCAATCTCATCTTTCAGAGCAAAGCATTTGTCTGTTACGTGGCCGTGGTCTTGGTGAAATTCACACCACAGGTTCCTGTTTCTCTTGCCGGGGGCTGCCCTCAGCTTCTCAGGCCACTTCAGTGTCCGGTCACTCTTTATCTCATTGAGGATCTGTTCACAGCTGACCGTCAGAGGGGTGTACCCCGCGAACTTATCATCCATGGTCCTCTTCTTCCCCTCTTTGTTCTTCTTGGGGTATTTATTCCCACTTGCACCTCCTTTTTCGTCTTCATGTTTTGCGGCCATCGCCTCTTCGGCGTTCATCACCTTCCCTGCTGTTGACAACAGCTCAGCCATCGTCCTCGGAGGGTCTTCGGCAAGCTTCCATAATAGCTTCCCCTTTTGGAGCCCTCCAATCAGGGCTGTCATAGCTATGCTCTCCTCATAGTCTTCCACCTCCAGCTTCTCTTTATTGAATCTGGCTATGTAGTCTCTCAGAGTCTCGTTCTTTCCCTGCTTAACATAGAGCAGGTGTGTGGTCTTCTTCTGTGGCCTCACCCCAAAGCAGAAATTGTGGATGAACAGGTCTGCCAACTGCTTAAAGTTTCCAATAGAATTTTTTGGAAGAGACGTGTACCAAACATGCGCAGCCCCTGTCAAGGTACCAGAGAAGGCACGACACCTCATCTCATCTGAGATAGAGTATATGTCTGCCGCCGACTGATACATTTCCACGTGGTGGACAGGGTTGGTGCTCCCATCGTATCTTGGGGTGACCACGGGAGGCTTGAACTTCGATGGCGTGGGGAAGTTGACGATCTTTGCCACAAAGGGTGAGCCCATGGTGTATCCCCTCTGAAGAGGGTCCCGGCTCTTCAGTATGTCGCCAATCTTATCCTCTAACCTCCGGATTGAGTCATTCCAAGGCCTCACAGGGTCGGCCTGGCCGATGTTATCCCCTGCTGCCTCTCGGAGGTGGATGGAGGGCTCCGCCATGGCAGGCCTGTGTCGGCTATTTACTTCCCTTTGGCCGTCATCCCGTCTTTGGGGTCGGCCTTCTGCTTCTTTCCTAGATCTCGCTGCGCTTCTTGACTTGGACAACTTGTCTCGCAGGTCATTCACTGGGCCCAGCCTCTCGAAAGCCGACCCCCTGCTCAGGCGGTCAAAAGCAGAGCCTCTTGGGCGATCATCAGGGTTTGGTCTCCCGCACTTTCCTCTACTGTCCTGGAGGGGTCGTACTGTATTGTTGGAGACCTCATATGGCTCCCAGCATTCTACTGGAGCCTCTTCTTCCTCCAGATCATCATACCTGTCCTCAGGGCAAGGGTTTCCTTGCCTCCCCAGGCGTAAACGCCGGGGGTCAGCAACATCCCTACGCCGCTGAGGGGGTGGCAGGTCTTTATGTGGTGCCTGGGGTGGTCCCCTGGCCTCATGATGTCCTGGAGCTGCTGCCGGAGTAATCATCTCAGGTGAGACCCCTGGTGGTCTCAGTATGTTCTGACTTAGGGCTGTGAACTGCTCCTGCATCATCCGCTGGCTGGCTGCCAGAGACTTTAGGGCTGCTGCCACATCTGCCATCTCAGACTGAGGCGGCGGTTGACTGGAACTGGGTCTTCCCCCCTCATCCGGTGGGGGAAGAGGTGGGGGTGGCATCTCAGGTGCCATGTGCTTGAGCTATGAAAAGTTGAACTGAAGAAAATACTAGTGAGCTTGGGAACCTTAGTGGGTCTCTTTCAATGGTGAAACACCTCCTCTCAGGGGGAGTGTTGGTTCACCACCAGAGTGCCCAGTGAGGTCAAGCTGTACAAAGGAAGAGATGTCTTCTCGTTCCCACAGACGGCGCCAAACTGATGATGCTAAGATTTAGCACCACCAGGTAAGTGATGGTGAGCTCAAACAGTAGTAGTTATGGCAGCCATAGAGATGTAAGTATATAAGTATGTAAGTGTATAGAAGGGGATGAGTATAAGAGGAAATTAGACAACGATATATAGTGGTTCAGCCAAATTGGCCTACATCCACTGTGAGTGTGTGATCCACTAAGTATGGGCACTAATGGCCTTGGATACAATGCACATAACCCTCTCTCCCTCTCTCTACTGTGTGCAAGCAGAGTTTTATCTAGGGCTACTGTTCAAGGATCGATCCCCTGTAGGGTTGGGGGTGACAAGTATATATAGGTCTTGGGGGGTGTAGTGTACCCCCCAAGTAAGCATGGTGCATGTGAATAATGATCTAGCCAATCCCCTGTTGACACCTGTAGATGCCAAAT
The DNA here is from genome assembly GCA_949130495.1 of Sambucus nigra. NCBI lineage: Eukaryota > Viridiplantae > Streptophyta > Magnoliopsida > Dipsacales > Adoxaceae > Sambucus > Sambucus nigra. The sequence goes on from OX422208.1 coordinate 806,193,418, forward strand.
GATGACATAATATTCCCTCACGTGAGGGGGTGATTCGGTTGTAACGGTCTTCCACGTGTCATATGAGCCTCACGCGCACTGCTCCACGCGTCTCCCAAATCACGCGCCGTCATGATATCACCCTCGGCCTATGAGCCGAGGCCGAGGGCAAAGTTTCTTCCGGTAGTGAGTCTGGCTTGATTCTGTCCTCGTACTGTCGTACCCTCGTAGGGTCGTCCGGAGCCTGGCGAGGGGTCGGCCCCTCGTAGGGTCGTCTGGAGCCTGGTGAAGGGTCGGCCCCTCGCAGGGTCGTCTGGAGCCTGGTGAAGGGTCGGCCCCTCGTAGGGTCGTCTGGGTCTGGTGAAGGCCAGTTGGGGCCTGGTGAAGGGTCGGCCCCTCTTAGGGTCGTCCGTTGTGGAGGCGACCCTCCTAGAATATAAACGGGTATATCACGCAGTGTCTTCGTAAATCTCTAAAGAATACGGCTCCTTCTAGAGTCTTCCAAGAGTATCCTTCCACGCTTGGTATCCACCTATCAACCTTCGTCGTCAGCAGTGAATTCTCTCAGGTAGCATAAATCAGCCATGGAGATGCATTTTCCACAAAGGTGTATGTAAGGATACAAAACTTTCTAGGGTTTAAACAAATTCACAAAAACTATTTTCATGATGTATGTTGTCAATCAAAAAGTTTTTTAAAAAACTAAACAAAGAAGAACTTTCACAAAATATATGTAAAAATGAATTTGGCAAAAGTCTTAGAAAAACTGAACACGAAATATGTATTTATAGGACGTTCAAAAATTTCAATCGAGGCCTTGTTTAAACGAAATTCAAGGCTCATTCGAACGACAAGTGTATCTCGTTTGAACAAAATAAAATCTCGTTTCAACGAAAAAGCAATCTCATTTGAACAGGCTTCAAACGACCTAAAACAGTACGCCCTCGATCGAAGCACGTTAGAAAATATTTTGAACAGCCCTTCTAACGAAGTGACAATCTCGTTTGAACAAGATTTAAAAAATAAATTATATTTCTTTTCGACGTTCTTGATAAAAATAAAACATCCCAAAAATAAATTCTGTAAATTAATTAAAACTCTAAATTGTTTAATACCTTTACGGGATGACGGAAAGTCTCCAAACTTAGAGATGCTCGAGTTCGACTCGTCGTAACAGTGCGTGACGATTTGTAATGGGATACGCCAAACTGGCCCAAACTATAAAAAAGACTATATTATGAATAGTATTAAAAAATTGGTCTTCTAAATCTCCCCCTTTAGTTATTTCGGTACAAAACAAACAAACATAACCGAACACCAAATTAAAATAAAAAATCTCCTATAACAAAAATACTAACACCCCTACTAACCCTAGAACGGAGTAGTATAAGGCTCTTTGTCTTCAAACTTATTCTTCCCTTTGGCAAACTTTGTCTTCCTCTGATGTGTCTTGAATTCCGCTTTAAGTACCTACACATATGAGACAAAAACATATACCTCATGACGCATCGTGTTTGAAATAAAGTAAAACTCATAATTAAATTCTCTCCCATAAATCAAACTCATTTTAATTTGCTCTCCCCCTTTGTTTTTATTCGAAATAGATAAAGAAGTAGAAACATAAACTCTAAAGCATAGCATCACAAATATGAAGAAGATATCGTCACAAAAATATATAAATCAAGCATGTGTAATGATAATCTCAAAGGCGATCAAAACCAACTATTTTTGAAAATTTTCATTTTTTCCAAAAAACAAATTTTACAAATACAACGTGATACCATATATAATAATGCAAAATATATCAAAGCAAAATTGGCACACATGTATAAGTATAAAGGATAACAAAACGTGATACAAACACACAAGCTGTACGCACTAGCATAGTATCGATATGTTTAAACACGTGGGATGAAATGATAGGTGTGAACTAGATACAAATGAATTATAACCCAAACACTCAAATATGTTTAAGAAGTTTTAATTAACCGCAAAATTTTATCAAATTAAGCTCTAGCCTCAAGTGACAAATAAAGTTAAACTTAATAAATAAAATAGGCACAATGCACAAAAGCCTAGATTATTGATGATTCTACAAATCAATAGCGTCATGATAAAATAAGCACTGCTTATTAGTTAGAGGTGGGGAACAATAAGCTTCTTAGATCAAAGATGATCTAGGACACTTCTGCTAAAATTGAGCTAATTTGAGGTCATAAACGAATAGCTCAAGACATGCAGAAGAGTTACGTAGATGCCGATAGGAGGCATGTAAAGCTTGAGATAGGTGACCAAGTATTGTTTAAGGTGTCTTCTATGAAATGAGTTATTATGTTTAGGAAGAAAGGAAAGTTATCACCAAGATATGTAGGGCCTTTCTCGATCATTGAGAGGATAGGGCCAGTTGCACATAGACTCGCCCTACGAGAGCATCTAGAAAGGATTCACGACGTGTTTCATATGTCGTCATTGAAGAAGTACCAGAGGAGTGAGATGGATCATTGGCACATTCAATTGGAGGAGATTGATTTTCAGCCCGACATCTCGTATGAGGAGAGGTCGGCTGCTATCCTGGATCGTCGTGAGCATAAGTTGCGGTCAAAGGTGGTTCGTGTTCAGTGGGAGCATCATAATGGGAGAGGGAGGATGATATAAAAGATAAATATCTGCAGATTTTTATGAAAGGTATGCTCGAATTACGGGGATGAAATTCCGTTGTAAGGGGGAGTATGTAACACCCCGTATTTTTTAGCATTTATATTTTAGAATTTTTAAATTACATATGTGCATGTAATTTAATGAGAATTAAATAAAAAAATAATTAGAAAGTAAAAGGATTCATATATATATGAGATATATTTACTAGTGTGATAAGTAAATAAAAATATGTCAAATGACATTACTTCCTAAGTGAGTAAAATCGACGGGTTTGACAGTATCTAATTCGGGATGCACGTATGGGTCTTGTTGGGAACGAGATGGGAAAAATTATGTTAGGTGACTCAAATGGTGATTTCAAATGTGCCAATGATCCAGAATAGGTCGAGATAGTTAGAATTAGGTACTCGGGGTGGTAATCGGGTTTTGGAGCGTATAAGGGTGTTCGGGTCATTTGCACTTAACACTTAGCCTAATTTTAGGATTAGGGTTATATATAGGGAAGGTGGATGGAGTGATCAGCCATTACACCATACCAAAAGACCTAGAGTTGAGAGAGAATTAAAAAGATAAAGGAGAACCAAAGAGAAAGTGAGAAAGATCATTTGGGAGGAGGCTTGGGGCCATTTAGGACCTAGAACCATTACGTAAAGAGGATCTAAATAGGAGAAATCAGAATTCCGAACGAAAAAGTCAAGTGTTTATCTCGATTTGATTATTTATGTTGTGTCAATAATTCACATCAATATTTGGTGTATGAACATGAATTTTAGGGGTGGGATTAACATGTAAAATGGGTTTTGGGGAATGAAATTATAGAGAAATAATTTGTTCATAATCCCATAGTAAATTTGAGATGATTCATGTTAAAAAGATGTGATATTTAATTTTTTAATATGAAAATTGATGAAATCGTTAATTAGAATTAAAAAGTGATAGATTCTTGATAAACTATGTTGAATCCAATGAATTGATCTATTTCGGATAAATTAGGACGTAAAAATGAATAGTGTTACATTTACTATTGTAATAAAGATCTTATTCTGGGTTTGATTGAGGTTGGGTATGCATATGGTTGATGGGAGGCAGAAAAAACCAGCCAAAAATTATGCTCACTGCTCAGGGAGATCGAACCGGTTCGCTGGGCAAGGTTGTCCCACTTTTTGGTTTGTTGGTTTTTTGTATGTCGTTGAGGGTTTTGCTTGGTTTATGAAGTTTGATAGGTGATTTAAGACTTCTAAAAATTCATAAGAGAGACTTTAACCTACCTAGGGTTTGATGGGAGTACAATTCGAGTACGGGAATAAGGGTGTTTTAGGGTGAATGACACTTGGGATATAACTTATGAAATCGGATTGGAATTTTGAAAAGACTTAGGCTACGGTTTAGAGTAGAATAACTTAGTGACTAGAATTATGATTTTTTTCAATTTATAATAAGTAAGTGAATACTTGAATATTCGAGAGTTAGGGATAGATTAGGGAATTGTGGCTAGGGCTACGAGTGATTATATATATGTGTGTGTGTGTGTGTGTGTGTGTGTGTGTGTGTGTGTGTGTGTGTGTGTGTGTGTGTGTGTGTGTGTGTGTGTGTGTGTGTGATATATATGAACATACCTACTCTATGGATGCTATCGTTGGGCGTTACGCATCGTGGGCGGTCCACCCTAGCATTGACCAACAGGTGTTGGGTCAGTTCCCCAGGTCATAAGACTGTTACATTGCCACTTTATGTGAGTTTAAACTCTAGTGGGTTAATGTGGTATGGTTATAACCCACGGATGTATGTATATGACTGCCTCCATTTATGTGTTTACGATTTGGGTTCGGTAGTGAGATTCCGACCCGGTGGCCCAGGAGTGGTATGTGATGTACTTGAAGCCTAATATAATGCTAGGGAATGCATCCACGAGGTCTCGACTTTAGGGATGCGGTTATACATATATAGCGAGTGATATATATATATATATATATATATATATATATATATATATATATATATATATATATATATATATTAGAGGGTTATACATATATGTGTGAATTAAATGAATGTGAATGAACATAGAAGTTATAACTAGTGTAAAGTTATGTGAATCGGTTAATAATAAGACTATAATTGAGAATGATAATGATATAGCTTATATGATAGATTATTACGAATAAAAGTGAAGTAAATTACGTGTAGCACAGTTTGGCCAGAAGTATAGCGTATGGGCTAATTTACGTGATGGTACTAGTTAGGTGCATTAGGTGCGCACTATAAAAGAGGGGTGAGGATTATCTCATGTGAGTGCGATACCAGTTTAAATATGAATGATTATGCTACATTTATATCATTGCATTTTAAATACTTGAAAAATATTTTTAAATGATTTTGGGCTCTGACCCGTACCAAAAATCTTTTTAAAAACCATTTAGATGTCCAGACACAGAGACGCCAGGCGTAACTATCTTTTAGGTCAGACGATGTTGCAACAGTTGTGGATGACTGCGGGCCTCAACTAGACACTCCCATCCTTGCTTTCTATATAGGATTTCATTTCAATAATTATTCATGGCAAGTTGCCCATCATTGGACAGCCTTTACTTTATGCAGACTTTACTTTATTCCAGCTTCAGTCGGGTTATTGTATTACGATTTATTGAGAGTTTCTCAGTTAATTTATTTATCTTATCTCTCAATATTTTATTTCATCCATGTGGTGAATGTGTATTTATATTATTTGGAATGCTTTGTTATACGATGGAAAGTTTTATTAAGGCAAGTCAATAAATTTTCAAAATTTGACACCGGGCTTAATAGGATATAAGTAATTAATTTGGTTTTTGACAGTAATGCTAAGAATGATCCAGTCTGAGATTCCTGTTTTATTTTAATAGAGAACTGGTCACTCGTTATTTAAATAAATGGGGCGTCACACTCAAGTCGCTCATCCAGAAAGAATTAGAAAAAATATTGAACCCAAATCTGGCTCAGACCCCCAAAGATTTAGATAGAAAGGCATTAGGGCATGGTTCCTCATCCCCTTTTATTGTAAAGATAGAGTCCTTCGAACCACCCAAAAATTTCTCCATGCTAAAGGTTATAACGTATGACGGGAAGGCGAATCTCTCCCATCACGTCAGACACTATAAAAAGACCATGTCTCTTTCGAATCATCATGATGTCGTAATGTTATGGGGTTTCCTGTCCACTCTGGGGGAGATCGGTCAAAATTAGTTTGAGAAATTACCCCCAAATCGATCTCTTCTTTTTGAGATCTGGACAAGTAGTTCGTAATCGCATTTATCACTAGTAGCAAGGTAATCAAGGAGGTTTATTCGTCGATATCCCTTAAGAAAAAGAAAGGTGAGTCCCGCAGAAAGTACGCACAAAGATACTGGGAGATATACAACGAGATTGATGATTGCAAAGACAAACTAGCAAGATCTTCATTTGATTTCATCCTGGAGCGATCGGATGATCTCTACGAATGCCTGATAAAAAAATCATTTTTTACGATGGACGACATTATGTCTCGTATTGAGAAGAATGTCAAGGTGGAGAATGAGTTCATCAACGCAGATGCCCCAAACGACTAGAAGAAGAGTGAACCAAAGAATGCCCCCTGAGGGGAAATCAACCCTCTTTGGCCAAGAAAAGATTCAGGAATGAAGACCCCAAAGGTCGGCAAAAAAAAGAGAGAAAAGTGGAGAGTATGTGTAGACTTCACCAACCTCAATACGCACTTCCCAAAAGACATCTTTCCATTACCACGGATAGATTAATTAATGGATTCCACAATCGGACATCAATAAAGGAGCTTCATTGATGCGTATAATGGTTGCCACCAAATACCTCTATTCAGCCCATATCAGGAAAAGACATTATTCATCATAACCTTAGGACTTTACTGCTACAAAATAATGCCTTTCAGTTTAAAGAATGCAAGAGTAACCTATCAGTGCCTTATAATCAAAATGTTCAAGAAGTGGAATGGCTCTATCATAGAAGTGTACATCGACGATATGCTCGTCATAATCAAACAGGAGTCGGTCACATCAAGGACCTCACAAAGACTTTTAAGATTCTTGGAGAATATAGGATGAAGCTCAACACCTCAATATGCATCTTCAAAGTTAGCTCGGGTATATTTCTTAGATATTTGGTAACCCAAAGAGGTATAGAGGCAAATTCGAATTAAATCAAGGCTTTTCAAGATATCAAGGGGTCGACAACTGTTAGAGATATCTAAGTCATCACTAGAATTCGAACCACTCTGAATCACTTCATTTTCAGATCCTCATATAAGTGTTGGTCATTCTTCAATTCATTAAAGAAGGAAAGCCCCACCATCTGGACAGAGGAGTGCGATCTAGCTTTGGAACAAAATTGACAGTACTTGGTATATCCTCCCTTGATGTCAACCCTTAAAGATGGGGAAAATATGTACTTGTACTTAACCATCTTACACCACGCGACCAGTGTTGCACTGGTTTACTAACATAATGAAAAGAAAAGGTCGGTCTACTACATTAGCCATACTCACTTTGAGGCAAAAATCAGATACATTCCTATTGAGAAGTTGGTTCTAGTATTGGATGAAGAGAGTTCCATACAGTTATAGCCTTTTCATTATTATATCATTTAGGATTAGGATTCCTCGAAAGAAGCGCGAGAGCTAGGATTTTCATGATATAAAAACTCTTTTGTCCGTTCCCTCTCTGGGGCTAGGGGGATTTCGATCTTTTGGTTAAGTTGTTAGTAATACTTATAGTCAATGTCTCTAATATGGATGAGTGGAATGAATGGAAGTGTCAATCCCTGCTTTAAGAGGGAATGGGGTTGAAATGGCACTTTCGGGGTTAGTTTTTTTGCATTTTAATGATCATAGTCCTTTTCTCATGATGATATTCACACACATTCAATAGCCTGCTCAAAAGGACTTTTCCTTTTCATCTAATAATAAAGTAAGGCTATGAATCATCTTAGAGTATTCAATTCTATTTTTCAGCTGGATTTGGACCTCTTGCTATTGTTCGGCCTGAAATAATTATATTTAGTAGAGAGGGGGACTTTTTCAAAAGGCTATAAACGTTTACATATAGTGAGTGTGCGTGCAGGGTGTAAGTATACCACTTATAAGAAAGAATCACAAATCAGTAAAGTTGTTAACCAAACACAAGTAGGTAGTTCGTCAGGCCTTCCTTCGACGCCTCTTGTTCATTCTTTTACATTTCATCATGTTTATTATGTTCTTTCGTTTATAAGTCCCAAGCCCTTCTTAGAACGTTATCCTCGCTCTCAGTAAAAAAATTGAGGCACTATTATGATACTCATACCATTATCTTTCTCACAACCTACCTTTTGAAATATGCAGTCAAAAAATTCGACCTCTCAAATATAATGACCAAGTGATCCCTGGAACTGGCGCAATTTGACATCAGGTATGAACCTAGAACAACGATTAAGGATCAAATCTTGGCAGACCTCGTAGAAGAATTTTTAATATCGCCAAGAGGTGAGGACGAGCATCCAAATCCCATTCTGGATTCATTGGCGGTCAATGAGGATGAACAAACTTGGAAACTTTTCATGGATAAAGCATCAAATGTGAGGGGCACGGGAGTTTTAATAGTCTCTGTGACACATTAATGTATTCCCATTAAGCAAGCCATTAGATTGGAGTTTAAAGGCTCAAACAACAAGACAGAATATGAGGACATGGTACATAGTCTCTATGGGGTGATCAATCTAGGTTCTCGTAGTCTCTATGGGGTGATCAATCTAGGTTCTCGCTACATTTTTGTATACTGTGACTCCGTACTAATCGCAAACCAGCTTAATGGAGACTACAAGGCTACGGGCTCTAGAATGCGTGGTTACAGGAATAAGGTAAGAGGTCTTCTTCAACAGTTTAAGTCTTCCTCAGTGGAGAAGCTCCTAAGGAACGATAATAACCACGTGTACGCTCTAGCTACTTTATCTTTAGCTATTGATACCGACCTGAAAAGGATGATCGAAGTGGAATATATTATCCGATCGAGAATCAAAGAATCGGATCAAGGCCTTTGCATTCTCTGAGTGGATTTAGTTATATCTTGAATAGATACCATATTATCATACTTAAGGACCGATGAGTTGTCCCCAGATAGTAAAGAGGCACATAAGTTGAGGATCGGGTCGGCTAGGTTTTGCCTTAACTCCGAGGGCAATCTTTACCTGCAATCATTCATCAGCCCTTTACTAAAATGTTTTCACCTAGATCAAGTGAAAGGACTTTTAAGAGAGATGCGCAAAAGTAGTTGCGGATCACACACAAGTGGAAGATCACTCTCCTACCAGGTGATTTTTGAAGGATATTGGTGGCCTTTCAAGCAAAAGGATGTTATGATGTTCATCCAAAAGTCCGCCAAGTGTCAGCAGTTTTCGTCGATCATTAAGCAGCTTGTGGGAGATATGAATTCACTCACCAGTCCATAGTCTTTTGCTCAGTGGGGTATGGACATAGTGAGTCCATTACATGCTGCACCAGGAAATCCAATATATCTGATAAAGCCAAATACTTCACGAAGTGGGTTGAGGATGAACCACTAAACCACATGAGAGAAGCAGATGTCAGAAGATTCATTTGGAGGAACTTTATCACACAATTTGAAATCCCAAAAAAGTTAGTTACCGACTGTGACACCCCGCCTAATTAAACCTTGGGTGATCAAGCCTTATTTTAATATAAACAGGTTTCTTTAATGGTTCATTCTTAGCATCACTGTCGAACGCCTTTTAAACATTTACTAACCACCTAAGTAAAATTAAAACGGGTGCCAAATTTTAATTTTCTTAAACAACCAATAATCCAAACCACACATTACCAAAACTAGATATGAATACGCAGCATGTAAAAGAAATCTGAAAGCAGTTAAAGTCTTGCCGTAAACCACGGCCCAAAAATTCAACTACAAATCCATAACTAGAATAAACTGTAATAGAAAAGGTGGAACGACATGTTCCAACAAGGAATAATAAAACTGAGATCCTGCACTAGAACTGAAAAGAAAGAAGCGTCTAAACAATCCCTGCAACCTCCACACTGGCTGCAGCTCCCAAATCTCTGACATGAAATCAAGCTGGGTGACCTTGTGGCTGGGCACCTAAAAGGTTTTTAAAATTTTACATAGCAAGAGTTAGTACTCAAAACATTTGAAAATATTTTGCAAGCGGTTATCACAATTAAGTTATTGATTACACATATTAAGGTTTCGCACACTCCCTTGAACCTCCTCACCTCTCTTACATAGTATGTGACTACCGAGGAAACTTAGTCTACATAGTTATACTGCCCATAACTGTAGTTAACTCATTTACCGTTCATTACCTTATTCTTGTAATAATTACAACATGCTATAAATTATTACCAGGACATTTATTTATCATAACATTGTCTATTATTCTCAATTTGTAGATTTAGCACATGTAACATTTTATCCCACAACAATGTATATAATATTAGTTACCACTAACATATCCTTTTATTACACACAAAGGACCCTTGGCTCGGAATAATTCATCGACTCCAAGTGAAAGTTGGTTCGGAATGGTTCATCGACCCCAACTATATACAAATATAAATATATACACATATTCTGGTTCGGGACTCTTTCATCGCGGCACCAGTTCAAAGTTTGGTTCGGCATTTAACATCGACCCCAAATTTAATATAACTTTATGTTAGTTCGGAATGTCACATCGACCCTAACATAATTAATTTAGGTAGTGTTATCTTCACCCAATATCATTTATATAAATTCAGTAGGTACGCACCCGACCTAATAAATCATACCCGTACGTAATATATTTATCTTATATTCTCCGTACTTATTAATTACAATATAACTCACTATTGTATTTATTCGAGTATTCGCGTAACTCTAAGGGCCCTAGTTACCCCTCCCTTAATTCAGTAGTTAAGTACATTTTAACCTACTGGTATTTTCTTTCCGGAATTAAATCTCACTCTAACCGAAATTAAATTAACCATCTCAACTCACGGCGAAGTCAATCGTTCTTTAGTCATTCCATTTCTCCAACATTACTACTCAATCATAAGTGGAGGAACCCTATGGTACACCTACTGGTAATTTTCAAGTCTCCTCATAGGAAAAATATCATTTCTAAGGTTCCCATTAAGCAACGGCAAGTAAAGAAGTTTATACACAAATTCTCTATAGTTCAGACAGGGTCGATCGATCGAAGGAAGATGATCGATCGATCGACTGCTTCGATCGATCGATATTCCATGGTCGATCGATCGATCAAGCAGTGACAGACCCAGTTCATCTTCTTCCTACGGGTTTCACCATTTTTACTTCTCTAACTTTCATGATAGGCCATCAAATTCACAACTAACAATTTCCAATGATTCCTACATGTTTTGGGATGATTACTAACGATTTAAAACATCAAAATCATTATAAATCTTAGCTAAATTCACTGAAAATCTCTATAATGTTCAAGAACCCTAAAACTGCATTCTTTATATTTTTCATCAAAGTTCCAGATTTTCATACGAATTTCTCATCAAGTTTTCTATGATATAAACATACTTGGTAATTCAAAAACGTCCTACATGCAAATCCTAATCAATCATGGATTTTTATCAACTGTTTGTTCCCAAGAATATCATAAAAATCATGTTCTTCCTTAAGCTTAAACATGGGTATTATAACTCAATCATTTTGAAAATAACCACTTGCCTTAAGGTCTGTAGGGTCTGAATTCGTGGTTGTTGATGATGATTGATGATGTTGGTGCCTAAATCCTTCTTCCCAACAATCTTATGATGAAATCTTCCTAAGATGATCCCTCCTTCCTTCTTGCCTAAGGAATTTGCCTCTCTCTCTCTCTCTCTAATGGCTATGGTGTAACTCTAATTGTCTAACCCTAGCCACCCCTCTTATAATCAGATTTAGGGTTACAAAAATTCGTAGGTCTTCTTTCCCCTAATTGTAAAGAGACCAAAATGCCCCCGAATGGTCCCGATTTAGCCCGAAAATGACCCGGCACTCAACTAGTACCCCCGGGTACACTATTTTGACTAATTTGACCCTTTCGGAATCAACCGTGGACTCTAAATTATCATTTGAGTCTCGTAAATATTTTTCTACTCTCATCCTTAAATTTTGTCAAGCTACATCCGGTACGTCCGTATAGTCACTAGACCGTACATATTAGCATTGAAAATTTATATTCACCTTAATAAATTTTCTATAACACATATTCATCTTTATTAACATAATATCTATTTAAATTACTCTACTCACATAATTTAAATCAAACATATTTAATCACATTAAATTACTCTACTCACGTAATTTAAAATTAAGCAAAATTACGGGGTGTTACATCGACAACGTAGCGTAGTGTAATAACGACTCCTTCCGTAATTTATGTGCGGGATAAGGAATCATAATCCACTATGCATCAGTAGCCTTTTCCAAGTGCAATGGACATGAGGATATAGCTAACAAAACTCTTTTGTCTAGAATCAAGTGTCGATTAGGGAACTTTAAATGACGATAGGTGGATCAACTTTCATCTATTCTTTGGGCATACTTAAAAACACAAAGAAATCTAACAAAAGAGACTTTGTACTCCCTTGCGTATGGAATAATAGCCATCATCCCTTTAGAGACCGGGCTTCCAATGCTCAAATCGAAGATCTTTGAAGATGTTCATAATGATGATCAAATAGCTCATGAGTTAGATTTGGCTAAAGAAAGAAGAGAGCAAGCTATGATACATTTGGTCACCTACCCGCAAGAGTTGACAAGATAACATAACCAGAAGGTCAAAATTAGAGAATTCCAGGTTAGCGACTTGGTGCTCAGAAAGGTTCTACCCATAGCTAAGAATCTATCAAATGGGAAACTTGCACTGAACTGGTAGTGACCCTATCGAGAGTAGTCTCGAATGGGGGTAAGAGGATCATATTATTTAGGGTTATTAGATGGAAGAGTAGTCCCATAGTTATAAAATGCCATGAACCTTAGGAAGTTTTATCATTAGATAGGAAGTTAAAGACATTGTTTCTTTATTTATGCAGAATAAAACAATTGTTATACAGTCATTAAAATTATTCAAACTTGTTGTCTCAAACCCTTTTTTTAAACCCACCTAAATAGTGGTGTGACTGGTAAAAAATGTCGGTGATCACGTAGGAATTTGACAAAAACTTATGTAAGAACAACATGGTACAACTCAAACGTGAGCTGATAACCTACATTTGGCATAAAAACCCACTTGGAAAGTGGTATGCTATAATGTAGATTGGCCTAGAAGAGGTAAAAACCCACGTAAGAACTGAGTGGTGCAACTCATACGTGAGTTGGTCACCTATGTTTGCACAAAAAAACACTTGAGAAGTCATATGATCTAAAGTACATCAGCCTAGAGGAGGTAAAACCCCACATAAGAACTGTGTAGTACAAATTATGCGTGAGTTGGTCACCTACGTTTGGCATAAAAACCAAATTAAGAAATGGTATGATCTAGAGTAGATCGGATTAAAATAGGTCAAACCCACGTAAGAACTACGTGCTACAACTCAGACATGAGTTGGTCACCTACATTTGGCATAAAAATCCACTTGAGAAGTTGTATGATCTAAAGTAAATCATCCTAGAATAAGAAAAAACCCACGTAAGAGGTGCATGGTATAACTCAGACTTAAGTTGAATGCCTATGTTTGATACTAAACCCACTTAAAAATGGAGGTATGGCCCTAGGAAAGTATGGTCGGCCTATAATCAAGCATATCACTGATTGCTTACAGTCGACCTAAAATTAGGAATATCACTAATTGATTATAGTCGGCTAAAAATTAGGCATGTCATTGACCACTTATGGTCGGCCCAAAATAAACGTATGAATAAATGCATCGCCCAGGTCTAACACGACCTCACAAGAGTGGTTCACTTGGTCGAACTCAACGCGAGCTAAAACTACCAAATATATATCAAACTCAAGTGAGATAGGCCATCCTGGGTCAATTTATTGCAAATGAACTATTTGTTTTTTTGTTTAATGAAAATAAATCCAAGGAAAACAATTAACACTTGGCAAAGTCCTTCTCAAATAACAAATTATAAAGCCACAATTATAAAAATAAATGTTCTAGCTATGTCACAAAAATTAAACTAATGCACAACGAGAGATCAAGTAAAATAGAAATATGATTTTCATTTTTAAACAGAAAACATCCACGGGCCTACAAGGAAATGACCTCAAAGGATAAATAAAAATATATTGAAACACAAACAAAAAAAATTAAGGGTTGAGGGTGGTCTTCCTAAGATTGACCACAACAGGTATGGTGGATTGATCGATAGCAGCCTCAGCAACCTGAGTTATTGAAGGATCAAGGGTTCCCCCCCCCCCCCCCCCCCCCAAGAATAACAGCAGTAGGTAGGAAGGATTGATTAAAAGTAACTTGAATTGTTGGAGGATAAAAAACTGGGGAATCTTCCACAAGGTCACCCCCAAAGGATTCGCTAAAGGTGGGTGTTCGGCATAGGTCAAATCTTCCTCGGGGACATTTCCTTTCTTCAGACCAGCTACCCCACCCTTATTAAATGCAACAAACTTATAATAGTCCAGCTATAAGGTAATCGCTTGGACCTCTACCTCAAATCCTTCACTGTAGGTCTTTTCTAGATTATCCTCTCGGGCCCGCTCCATTGCACTCTTTTTCCTCTAGAGGATTAACTTTTGAAGGAACTTACGTTAAAAGGACGTCTTTAAATTGGACAGTTCGATGTCCACCCCGTTAAATTCATTTTGAGTCTGCTCGGCTTCTTCCGCCACTTTTGCCTTTGCGTCCTCCCAGTGGCGGACCCAGGATTTTCAGGCGGTGGGTGCGGGATTTTTATACAAATGCCGGGGGTTCGGCGAGGCAAATTTTTTGGGTTAGTTTTACTTGTTTTGCAATTTTTAACCCTAAAAAACTTGTGATTAATATCTACTAATTTTTGCCCCTACGTAATAAACCAACATTTTTTAACAACTACTAATTAAAATTAAAGTTTAATACCAAAATTCGGCAACAACAATTAATTTTGGGGACAAATTAAATTTCAGCAATAAAAATAATTTCATACAAATTTCAGGAACAACAAATTTTGGGGACAAATTAAAATTTCAATAATAATAACAAATTTCAACAAGAAGTTATTTTTTAGCAACAACTAATTAAGATTTCAGTAAAAAATTAACTAATATACTGAAAAAAAATAACTAATATACTAAATTTTTTTTAATTAAACTAACATATACTAAAAAAGATTTAAAAAAAACAACTAGTATAATGAAAAAAAATAAACTAATCTAACATACTGAAATGGAATGTGTATACTAGAAAAAATTAACTAACATACTGAGTGCGCCGGAGTGAGCTGGGACCAGATGCTGCTGTTGTCAGAGATTGAGGAGAAGGGTGGTGCGGCACTGCGACAGGGCTGAGATGAGGAGGGGAGGGAGAGGGAAAGAAGAGGAGTGAGGAAGAGAAGAGAGCTGAGATTGGGATGTTGCTCTACTACCGTTTTAGTTTAGGTTAGTTTTTTTTTCAAGGTTTTAACAATTTCAATTATTAGATAATCACCCCCAAAGTTTTCAAAACTTAGAAATAGACCGATTTTTTTTATATAAAAGACACAGCAAAATTTTGGGAAACTCGTGGGTGCGGACGCCCCCATTCGGGATGGGGTAGGTCCGCCCCTGCGTCCTCCTCAACCTCCAACTTGTTATTAAGGTCATCCAAGTCCTTGATTTGGGTGAAGAGCTGGCCTTTAAGGTGTTATTAAATTTGTGAGGTGATCATTGTTTCTTTGAAATTGTTCTACGATATCTTGAGTGACATGGATACTCTGTGCAGAAAATAGGAAAAAAGTAAGAAAAATAGGCGCAAACAATAAATAAAAAGTTATGTGATTTACCAGGACATTATGCCACAAACCTTCCTTATGGAGCCTTTCCAAAAAAAACCTTAGATCAATCATGTCAGACGGCATCATCTCTGCCTGACATAAGTTTTCCAAAAAAAACCTTAGTCGACTACTATTTAAACTTATCTCTGGCATCTACCAGAATAAATGACCTCCTTTGTCTGCTAGTCATCTTTTCCAGGTCACAGGGGACTCGAGAGAATGCATAAGTTTTCTTTCATTTCATCTTCGTCCTATAGAGATTTTGGAGTCGTAGGTAAAAAGTGGGTCAAGATCATCAGTCATCGCCTTCGCAGTCTCACTAGGGATGGGGGTAGCAATTGGAATGAAGTCGTA
This sequence comes from Sambucus nigra, assembly GCA_949130495.1. Lineage (NCBI taxonomy): Eukaryota > Viridiplantae > Streptophyta > Magnoliopsida > Dipsacales > Adoxaceae > Sambucus > Sambucus nigra. The sequence continues at coordinate 806,209,371 of OX422208.1, forward strand.
GTCAAGCGAGAAATAATTGGCAATTAAAAACTCAGGAACGGTTGTGAAGTTTTTGATTGACCGAATGGCAAAGTTGTAGCCGAGCAAAATATTTGTCGCCCTCCAATGCAGACCACCACCCTCTAGATTTTAAACCTTCTTTGAAACTCTAAAATTGACCTGGTAGTCGAACAAATTCATGTTTAGAAAACGATCTGCACAAAATCGATTCGTTCAGTGAAAATTTTTACTACTTAAGAAAAAGAAAAATGATCTAAAAATCTACCTTGTGTCCCTTTGTGGAAGGAACCCTGAGACCATCGTAATTTTTATCATATTATTCCTCGAAAGACACAAGGATATTCTTTTGAGTATACTTTTGTGATCGGGGCAAAATATAACCAAGTTGAGGAACTTTTCCTTGGCTTGGAAATGGTATAGATCTTAGTTTGGGGAAGACCTTAAGTCATAGCAATACCAAATCTCCTCAAGACCTAGGCTTATCCCATAAAACTAGTTGATGGCAACTGTACCCTTCACAATCTGGCAAAATCTACCATTTTCTTAGGATAGGAGTATTCCATATTAGCAAAGTACTCTTACCAGTAATAGGTGAAGGGGAAATGAACCCTCCATTTTCTAATATGGCAACATTCATAAAAGCTACCTCACCATAGGGAAGATCTATAATATCTTTTTCCTCTGGAGATTAGCTAATGTTGACGTTATCATATATTTCATATTTTTCACGAAGTTCTAGAAAGTTATCAGTTGCAAATACCTCATATTTCCTACCACATCTATACATGGTGGAATTAAGAGGAAGAAGTAGAAGAAGAAAATCTTTTCGTTAGCTAAAATATATAGAGAAAGAGAGAGTAGAAATGAAAATACCTATGTAGATGCTGTAATGAAGAGGTATAGGGATTTGGGGGCCTTATACCTTCTGTCGCTGATCAAATCAACCAAAGTCTATCTATTAGGTTAGGCAACTATGCGCTCATGTGCCATCATTGCCTAGGGAAGTGACGTTGGATCGCGTGGCCCAAATAGTGAAATACGTGCAAAATGATTCCCTCAACAATTATTGAAATCCCATCGTGTGGCCCAAGGAATAAGTGCATGTGAACTTGGGAAATACGTTCAAATGGTTATTCTAATAACACGTGGCTAAAAACTTAAAATCAAGGCGGGGTCGAATAACATTTTGATCGATCACCCCAACCTTGGGGGCAATTAAAGGGAGACTGGCCGAATTTATGCCACGTGGATATCACACGATTTATCTTGAAAGATCATGAATATGTAGGGAGATAAGTACAAATCTTAGAAGATCATATTGGCAGATTGGAAGACTAGTCCTTATAGGACGATAACTTATAATTACGATTAACATGAAGAGGTTGAGATGAATAGGATCCTTAAGCTTATAAATAAGGGAGACCTCGCCTAATTAGAAGGCATTGATTGTAAGTGGTGACTTGGACTCTCAGCTAGAAACCCTAGCACTTAAATTATCACTGTTCTATCTGAGTAATACACCAATTTCCCTCTATTCCCCGTAAACGTAGGTAGACCTATTAGATGAACCACATATATCTTGGGTTCTTTGTTCTTTCTGGAATTTATATTTGTTAAGGTCCAGTCTCAAAATTACTGGTTTTATTGTCAGTCAATATCCCCTACAAGATTTAATAGGTAAAAATATTTATTAATCCTTGTATATTCATTGAATATTTTATGTTAGTATTCCTCGCTAGAGAGGTTAAACTCAATAATCCTAAATAAAATGTGATAGTGTGTTATGACACCTCGCCTATTTCAATAACAGGTGATCAGTCATCCAATAAAATAAAATAAGATTCTCATCTGGTTCATTCTTAGCATCACAGTCGAAAACATTTTAATTACTAATAACTTATTAGAGCTGGTGTCAACATTTTATAACTTTTTAAATTACTTCCACAAAATTCCCTTTCATATAACCAACCATGCAAATAATAAAAGTCACATTCACTCGCATAAATTAATTAACCAATAACTATTGGTACAAAATAAAATACAATAATCCATAAACTATAAGGAAAGCCTCTGAATAAAATAAATACCAACAAACTAGGCGACATGCTCGGAATAACTCTAAAGTACCTCCTATTTAGGTCTCAAGGATAAAATCCTCTAATCAATCCCTGCATGCATCCACAACTGGTGTAGCATCATCTTACTAGAAGGATGGTTAAGCTAGGCATACATATGGCTGAGAACCTAAAGGTTTTGAAAATATTTTGATACGGTTCAAAGCCCAAAACCTTTTGAATTTATTTTACAAGTGTTTAAAATACATTAATAAATATCTCTTGCAACATTTTATATGTAAACTGGTGTTGCACACCCATGAGATACCCCTCGTCCCTTATAAGAACACAAGTCTCCAATTGAGTCTTAATGTAATGTTGGCTCAATTCCGGACAAAAATATTTGAGTTATAGGATAGTGTCCATGTTGTATCCTTTCAAGCCTATGACACGTAAAGTTGAAGACGTGGCGGCCAGCATTTCAAGTGAACATCAATTGCCAATTTCTTGTGCCTAGTTTATGCGTCATCAACATCACCATATTCCATTGTCTCCAAAAGGTATGAATGAAAACTCTGTATATATGTAGGAGACTTGGAATAAGTTTAAAGGGTGTAATTTTTATATTTTAAAATAAATTTCAGAAATATTTTGGGATTAAAATAAAAATATTCAAATCTGGGTTTCGTTCGAAATTGTCGTTCGAACGAGAATTCGGACGAGTTTACGAATGACTTTAAAAATTTTACACTGGAATATCGTTAGATGGGTCATTCGAATGAAATGTCGTTCGAACGAAAAAGTCATTCAAATGAGATTTCTGGGCGGGAACAGTTTTGGCAGTTTGATCCCATTTTTCCACTCCTTTGTCCCACTTCTTTTTGGCAGTTTAAAACTTACTCGGGACAGATTTTTCCACAGACTTTGGTACCTTCCTTGAGAGTACAATTGAGAGAATATACATCAACCAAAGTTCCATGTTTTTATGTGTTGAATTTCAAAGATATATTTTTACAAACACGTGAGTTTACACCCATGGTTTAGTTTGCTTTGTCCAAGTATCTATACTTATGTATCTATTGCTTGGAGCTTGTTTCTTTTTGGCACCATTGGTTCATCTCTACCACAAGAAGGAGAAGTTTGGGTTTGCTTCTATTTCCCATAAAAGAAAAAGTTTGGTTTTTACTGCGGCGTTCTCATACGGTGAAAGGCACCGTGTATGGTTGACGGGTTCCAAAAGCTTCATTGGTGGATTCCAAGGTTCCGGTGGAGTTCGGGATTGTCGACTAAGCAGAGGTTGGTACAAGAAGACGTGTCAGGGGTTTAAATGGAGTCGACTCGAGTTGAGTAAGTCATTTGTCTTGTACTTATAAAAATTTCATACTCAGTGGACTTAAGGCTAGGGTCGTCCGAGGTTTTTCACATTTGGGTTTTCCTCGTACATCGCGGCATAGTGTGTTGTGAATTTATTTTATCATGCAAATCACCTAGAATGCATGCTTAGGATTAAAAGATAAAATATGGTTTAATTCACACTATAGTGTAATTTGTTGCTTAATTTTAGTTTGGGTGAAATTGAAATTAATTCAATTCAAAGATAATTTAATTTGGTAAAATTTGGTTTGGCCTAATTTGCCAAAATGGATTAATCTTGTTAGGAAAATCTTAGGACTTGAATTTAATCATTTGGTTTTAGTGAAAAATCCATTTTTTGTTTAATTTATTCACTTTGTGTTTAGTTTAATTTTAATTTCAAAATAAATTAAAATTTGTCATTTGTGTGGGTTGTGTTGAACCATCTTTATTACGCATTTAAAAGGAAATTCATTTTGAAAAATTTTAAATTGGGGGTCCTTGCTCTTTCAGATTGGTATCAGAGCAGGAGCCCTAATTTATTGCGTTAAGGTCCTTTTAAATATTTTTGGTTAAAACTTAAAGTTTTCACATTTTCAAAATTTCCTGTTTTCGATGGTTCCAATTACAGGTATTGGAAAGCGCGTATGAAATCGTCACTAAAGTCTATCGACGAGAGGGTTTGGTTGTCAATTGTTAACGGGGAGTCCCCACCCACACATTTGGTAGAAAATGAGCGTGTTCCCAAACCCGTAGATAGATGGAGTGAGAATGATTTTGAACTTGCTAATCATAATTTTCGAGCTTTAAATTCCTTGTTTAGCGCGGTCACACCGAATGAATTTCGACGCATCATGACGTGTGAAACCGCTAAGGAAGCTTGGGATATATTATAACTCACTCATGAGGGAACTAGTGTCGTTAAAGCGTCTAAGCTCCAAAACCTCACCACTCAATTTAAAACCATCAAAATGAAAGAAAAATAAACCTTTGATGAATTTTATGCTAGACTTTCCAACATTGTAAATTCATCTTTTAATTTAGGAGAGAAAATACCTGACGACCGAGTGGTAAAGAAAATTCTTATGTCCCTACCCGATGATTTATTTCAAAAGTGACAGTGTTAAACTCTTTACCATCCTTACCCTCTACGAAACTAGAAGAGCTCGTAGGTGATTTACAAACCTATGAACTAGACATGTTTCCCTCCAACAACGATAAGAAAATTGATAAGGGCATCTCTTTGAAAGCCCAAAATGAGGTTAGACTAGTTTCGGATGATGAGAGCGAGAGTGACTCGGAAGAAATGGCTATGCTTGCTAGGAAATTTTAAAAAATTCTTAAAGTAAACAAAGATAAATTTAAAAAGGATTATAAGAAATATGAAAAATCTAAGCATGACAATGCCGAGAAGATCCCTAAACCTTATAATGAAAACCTTAATAGGGACGAGTCCAATATGTTCTACAGTTGTGAGGGTTATTTCCATAGGGTGAAAGAGTTCCCCACTAAACTAAGGAGAGAGGGTAAGCAACCTATTTCCTACAATGCAACCCTTAGTGATAGTGATAAGGAAGAGGGACCTGAATCCCCCATTGAGCGCAACTTTATCGCCTTCATGGCAAGTCATGTGAGCACCGATAATGAATCTTCATATGAAGATATACAAATACACTTCCGAGGTTAAAGTTTATGATTCCCTTATTTTTTATGGTTGTGAGAGTAAAGAAGAGAGAGAGTGAAAATGAAAAAGAGGCTGATGTGAGTGAACTTCAAATTGCTTTTCAAGAATTATATGAAGAATCTATTAAATAAAAAAGAGCAAATTTGAAACTAGAAGAGCTCGTAGGCGATTTACAAACCTATGAACTAAACATGTTTCCCTCCAACAACGATAAGAAAATTGATAAGGGCATCGCTTTGAAAGCCCAAAATGAGGTTAGAATAGTTTCGAATGATGAGAGCGATAGTGACTCGGAAGAAATGGCTATGCTTGCTAAGCAATTTCTTAAATTAAACAAAGACAAATTTAAAAAGGATTATAAAAAATTTTAAAAATTTAAGCATGACAATGCCGAGAAGATCCCTAAACCTTATAATGAAAACCTTAATAGGGAAGAGTCCAATAGGTGCTACAGTTGTGAGGGTTATGGCCATAGGGTGAAAGGGTGCCCCACTAAAATAAGGAGAGAGGGTAAGCAACCTATTTCCTACAATGCAACCCTTAGTGATAGTGATAAGAAAGAGGGACCCGAATCCCCCATTAAGTGCAACTCCATCGCCTTCATAGCAAGTCATGAGAGCACCGATAATGAATCTTCCCATGAAGATATACAAATACATGACACTTTCGAAGTCAAAGTTTATGATTCCCTTATTTTTTATGGTTGTGATAGTGAAGAAGAGAGAGATTGAAAATGAAGAAGAGGTTGATGTGAGTGAACTTCAAATTGCTTTTCAAGAATTATATGAAGAATCTATTAAATTAAAAGGAGAAAATTTGAAGTTAGAAGCTAATTTAAGGGAGCATGTCATGGTCGTTGATGATAGTGTGTTGGTTTAAGACCTTAGGACACGTGAGAGAGCTCTTCGAGAGAAGCTTGAATATGTGGAAAGCAAGAGAGATAGCCTTAGAGGTTTAATGGACTCAATGAAAAAGGAGCTTCTCGAGTTTGAAGAGAGAAATGGTTTGTTAGAGTCTAGAATTTTAAAATTAGAAGAATAATTGAATGAATCTAGTAAAGTCAAGTTTGATTTGGAATGTAGGTCCACTAAATTAGATAAAATTTTAGGAACCGTCCAAGTCAAAAATGACACTTGTGGTTTAGGCTTCGATACTTGCCAGGATTCTACTCATAAAGTCAAAACTAGTGTTTTAGGAGAATCCTCTAGGAACAATGTTATAGATCATTTCTTAGGTAAGTATTTTCACCGAGTCTTTGGGTGCTCACATTATGGTTGAAAAGGTCATCTTAGGAAGTTTTATTTTGATCTTAAACGAGGTCCTAGAAAATTGCAACGTAAGGCAACCGAGGTAATCAAGATTCCTATATCCCGAGATTGTCATTCATCATTAGTTTGGGTTAGGAGATCCAACTTGGTAGCTTTACAAGACAAGATTTTTTATTTTTATTTACTTTCACACGATACCTCCTTTGTTAAATCTAAAGGTTGAATGTGTTATTTGTTTGCATACTTTATCTTTTGTGCTTCATGCTATATTATCATGTTAATTGTATGCTTGTTTATCATTTTATTATCATTGCTTTATCACATATCTCATGCTAGAATTATGATTGTTGTTTATCTTTTGTATTATAGCTCTTTCATTTCAGTTTGCATTAAATGAAAAATACAAAAAGATTTTTGTTTCTCATTTGTGTTTTATCTTATGAGTTATTTAGGCTTAATGAAAAATACAAAAAGATTTTGTTTGTCTTTTGAGTAAATATTTTTTTATGTTTTGGCTAAAATTTTCAAAAACTCAAAAAGATTTTTGTTTTGTGTGTATTTTAGCATGACGCACTTTATGTGGCATATACGTGTGTTTGAATCCCTTCTTTTTCGCTTCCATGTGTCTAGAACTTTTGGTTAAGATTGTCAATCCTTAAAATGTTCTTTTTCATGCATGCATGGACTAATTGGATTTTATGTTACTTAATGGATTCTATTTTTATATGCCTCTATTCACACATGCACGAGCTCATTTGAAATTTAAATGTCACATGTGTATTTAAGCTAAGTGATATGTTCTCCCATCAATTTATTCATCTACATTTTTGTTATGGCTATGGAGTATTTGTGCATGTAATAACTGTTTTTCGGATGTAAAAATTGAAAATATGTTTATCCGATGTAGTAGTTTATTAATAGAATCAGGCTGCGAAAGATAAAATTACTTTGGGTAAAAAGCCACCATTGAATTTTAGGCCTTAAAAATATGACATTAAAAGGAATATTTTAAAGGCCAAAATAGTTTAGTTAATATGTTTAAAAGAATAAAAAAAGAAAATTATGAGGAGTTTGGTTGAATATATTAATGGGTTTGCACAATGACTTTGAATCCTAGTTAAGCTTGTATTGTCATGACACTATTGGTTTGCAGAATCATCAAAATTCTAGGCTTATGTTCATTGTGTATGTTTGTTCATTGAGTTAAATTTATATTGTCACATGAGGCTATATCTAAATGTGATAAATTTTTGCAATCAAATGAGAACTCCGTGAACATGTTTTAAGTGATTGGGTCGAAATTTAATTGTTACTAGCTCACACCCCTACACTTCCGTTTACCACAAGTATTTGGACACATTTTTGCCATACGAGTGTGAAAAGATTAATGTATTTTGTGTCATGTGTGGTGTTTATACCCATGTATATGTGCATGTGCGTTAGTGATATTCATTATGTATATATATATATATATATGGTATTTTTTTGTCTTTGACTTTCTTGCTAGTCCATCTATAATACTAATTCATAATTGGTATATATCCTATTGCGTATATTGTTTGATATCACATGCTTAGTATCTTATTTGTCAAATTGGTATCATTTGTTTTCACATCATAGTTGGTATCCATTAATATTTGTATGGATTAGTTATGTTATTGTTGCCCATATACTTTCATGTTCTTATCCTTATGCATCATCTTGATAATTAGTTCTTTTATCCTTTGTCTATTCCTAAACAAAAAGGGGGAGAATGATAGGGGGAGCAATGGTAATCCTATTGTAATTGTATCTTAGTTTGGAAGATTTAACTTGGGGGAAGACGTCTTTCTAAGTAGGTCTTTTATTTGATAAAGGGGAGAATTAATTTAGGGGGAGTATTCAGTTTAATTGCATTTAATATTTTTATATTCCCTATGCGTTTAATGTTTTGCTTAAGAGTGCAGGAATTTTTCTAGTGGCAATTTTCATCGGCAAAGATAGTCATCCTTGGGTTTTGAGTCAAGCATTATTTTTTTTACTTTTGGGTGGGAAGTTTTTGAGTCTAGTAGAGCTTGACGGCTCTTTAGAATTTTTTTTTGGTTTTTGTCCCGGAATAGCCAAAGGGAGAGATTTGTAAGGACACGAGTCTCCAATTAAGTCTTAATATAGTGTTGGCTCAATTCCAGACAAAAACATTTGAGTTATAGGATAGTGTTCATGTTGTATCCTTCCAAGCTTATGACACGTAAAGTTGAAGACCTAGCGGCTAGCATTTCAAATGAATATCAATTGTCGAATTCTTGTGCCTAGTTTATGTGTCATCAACATCACCGTATTCAATTGTCTCCAAAAGGTATGAATGCAAACTATGTATATATGTAGGAGATTTGGAATAAGTTTAAAGGGTGTAGTTTTTATATTTTAAAAAAAAATCAGAAATATTTTGGGCTTAAAATGAAAATATTCAAATCTGGGATTTCGTTCTAAATTATCGTTCGAACGAGAATGTAGTTCAAACAAGAATTTCGTTCGAATGAGGTTTTTCCAACGAGTTCCCTTTTTGGCCTCTGGAATATCGTTCGAACGAGAATTTCATTCGAACGAGAATTCGAACGAGTTTATGAACGACTTTACAAATTTTACACTGGACTATCGTTAGATGGGTCATTCGAACGAAATGTCATTCGAACGAAAAATTCGTTCGAATGAGATTTCTGGGCGGGAACAGTTTTGGCTGTTTGATCCAATTTCTCCACTCCTTTATCCCACTTCTTTTTGGCAGTTTAAAACTTACCCAGGACAGATTTTTCCACAGACTTTGGTACTTTCCTTGAGAGTACATTTGAGAGAATATACATCAACCAAAGTTCCATGTTTTTATGTGTTGAATTTCAAAGATATATTTCTACAAACACATGAGTTTACACCTATAGTTTAGTTTGTTTTGTCCAAGTATCTATACACATATATCTATTGCTTGGAGCTTGTTTCTTTTTGGCACCATTAGTTCATCTCTGCCACAAGAAGGAGAAGTTTGGGTTTGTTTCTATTTCTCATAAAATAAGAAGTTTGGTTTTTGTTGCGGCGTTCTCTTACCGTGAAAAGCATCGTGTGTGGTTAACGGGTTCCAAATGCTTCATTGGTGGATTACAAGGTTCTGGTGGAGTCCGGGATTGTCGACTAAGCAGAGGTTGGTACGAGAAGACACGCTAGGGGCTTGAAGGGAGTCGAGTCGAGTTGAGTAAGTCATTTGTCTTGTACTTGTAAAAATTTCGTACTTAGTGGACTTAAGGCTAGGGTCGTCCGAGGTTTTTCCCATTTTGGTTTTTCTCGTACATCGCGGCGTAGTGTGTTGTGAATTTATTTTATCTTGCAAATCACCTAGAACGCATGCTTAGGATTAAAAGATAAAATATGGTTTAAGTCACACTATAGTGTAATTTGCTGCTTAATTTTAGTTTGGGTGAAATTGAAATTAATTCAATTCAAAGATAATTTAATTTGGTAAATTTTGATTTTGCCTAATTTGCAAAAATGGATTAATCTTGTTAGGCAAGTTTTAGGACTTAAATTGAATCATATGGTTTTAGTGAAAAATCCATTTGTTGTTTAATTTATTCACTTTGTGTTTAGTTTAATTTTAATTTGAAAATAAATTAAAATTTATCGTTTGTGTGGGTTGTGTTGAACCATCTTTATTCCGCACTTAAAAGGAAATTCATTTCGAAAAATTTAAAATTGGGGGTCCTTGCACTTTCAGCCCTTATCTATAGAGCACACTTATTGCATGTATTTTAAACACCCTAGTTACGCTACCCAGCCTAACTAGTACCTCCGTTTATCTTAGTCTCATACGTTACCTTATGCCCCACGTATGCTTTTATTTAACTTGGAATTCACATTAAACTTTCGAACCTCTTTATTCCTTATAAATCTCATTTATAATTTTGCCAATTCATTTCACATAACTTCATGCTAGTTATTAATTCTATATTCACACGTTAGTGTCATATACCCGTTTATTGTTATCACACTTATATACGTATTTACACATAACATCCTCGAGTTGTCCTCCTGTATGCATATAAATTTATTGTTCATAATATCCTTTTATTTTCCCGTATATATAGTTACACACACACACACACACACACACATATATATATATATATATATATATATATATATATATATAGAGAGAGAGAGAGAGAGAGGATCAAGTAAGGTCCTCAGTTTGAGGACCATTTTTGATAAAATAGTAAAAAAAATATTATTGGCCTGATTTTTTTTATGGTTTTTAAACATTTCAGTAAGATCATAAAAAAATAAGCTCTAAATGAATTTTCTTGCTATTTGAAAAAAATCGGTCAAACTTTGTCAGTTTTTAACAGCTTAAAACTGAGAAAGTTTGACCGATTTTTTTAAAATAGTGCAAAAATGCATTTTTAGCTGATTTTTTTTATGATCTTACTGAAATATTTAAAAGCCATAAAAAAATCAGCCCAAAACAATTTTGTTTTACTATTTTATAAAAATGCTCCTCAAATTGAGACCTCACTTGAGCCTGCCTCTCTCTCTCTCTCTCTCTTTTTCTCTCTCTCTCTCTCAATATATATATATATATATATCCCTCAATTTATACTTATAACTGCAATCCTCAGAGCATTACTTTATGGATGCAAATATCTAGCATGCAATCAGGCTCCAAGGATATACACCTTAACTTGGGCCATTGAATCGGAATTGCACCACCGAACCCAAATCATAAACGTAACTAGAGGCGATCATAGTCTTAAGTCACTGGGTCATGACTATACCACATTACTCCACTTGAACTCCAACCTCATATAAAGTGGGTATGCACAGACCTATGACCCTAGGATCGATACTACACCTGCTGAAATTCGCCAGGAGAGATCGTCCACGGCGCGCAACCTCCATCGATAGCATCCCACTAAAGTGGTATGTTTCACAAATATCAATCACACAGAAATATATTCATACACATATATAAATTGTCTCTATACCTGTATATATATAAATAAAATCGGCTAACCGTGCATGTCACTCGTAGCACTAGCCTAACTTTATTAAGTCTAAATCCGACTCCCAAGTCCATAAGTAGTCACTTACTTATTTATGTATCACGATTACAATTTACTATGAACACTGAGCCTATCTCAACCGAGCCTGTATCCCAATTCCATCAGAAATTCCCGTTCGGATCCATTCGTATATTTTTTAGTGTCGTTCGTCCTAAATACCCTTAATTTTCACACCTTGGAATATTCCGACTATCCCACTAAACAGGCACCTTGGTATCCACCGAACAAGCTCAACAATCATTTATGGATTGAAACACGGAGTTCACCACACCACGAAGACCACCATGTGTAAATAGCAAATCGATTATGGAATCTACCGCACAAAACTTTTCTCTATTAAGATGATGAGAGAAACAAACTGTAATAATCCCTATTTTCCACATAATAGTCGGCCAGGTTTATATGCCAAAGATAGGACTTGCTATTAATTTATATCATTCTCAACATCTATATAAACGTAAAAATGACAATAAATAAAAACCATCGACGATTAAAAAATACTTAATAAAGTATGACAATGAAACCAACCGAACTGAGATAAACTCAAACTCCAACGTATAAAAATTTATTTTATACAAATGTCCTAACCGGAAGAAAGATTTATAATAGTAACCATCTCTAAACCAAACTCCTGAATACAAATAAGAATTGAATGAAACAACCCTCCTACTCTTAAGATGATGACTGGATTTTCAATGCTGCAAGTCTGACCGCTCAGCCTTAATGAAATAATAATAATAATAATAATAATAATAATAATAATAATAATAATAATAATAATAATAATAATAATAATAATAATATATGTGGGGGATTTTTTTTTTATAGATTTGGGCCAGAGCCCAAGAGTTGCAAGAAATATCTCTGATAACATCAATGTAATTCATGCGACTTATTTACAATAAACATGGGTCCCATCGGCACTCTCGTGAATTAATTATCTCACCTCTCATCTAAGGGAAATACGACTCTCATGTCCCTAATCCCAAAGTAATCACTACACTAAGAGTCTCTAAAAATTATCTAAACAATTAATGGAATAATAACATGTGTAATAAAAATGCAACTAGTTAATTAATTTAACGGATACGCAAATGCTAATAAGTAATTTAAGAGATAACTGATTAATTAGATTAATAATTACGAGAATGCTAAAAAGTAAGTTATGAACGTAACTTATTACTTATGTGGGAAAACACCCTAAATACTAAACCCCACAATGTCACTCATTATTAAAGTACTCTCGGTTCCAAACAGTACATTATATTGACAAGGATTTAATTAATATTTATACAACCAGATTTCAATATTAATTTATAGCCATAATTTTAATCGCATAAAAAGGCATCAACCTTCGGGAACATACTTATACCTCTATCTATAAGTCAATAGGAATCCCTTACCTACTGAAATTAAACTATTTCAATACATATAGGTGATAAATGGGCATCATTATGCAGCTCAACTAACGGGTAGTTATATACCAAACCCTACCGAATGACTGGATCGTCAACATCTATCATAATGAAGTTTAGACTAATTGAATGCAAGATATAAAATATAAGACCTCCCGATTGCCTACATAATCATTCAGGGTTACGGTACACATCCATCACTTACAACACAAACCCCACTAATAGATTCATCCCGAGTACAATATGTTTATATAAAAATTCGGTACACGTCTACATAATTATTGCAGGTATTTATACTACAATAGAATATTGTTTTCTCGCATGTCTACTCAATTTAACGCAATCCTAACACTAGGTGTTAATAAATAATATTAAGTTTTAAATCTCCAACCAACGTAAATATTCTCAATATTAATCAGGTTCAATCTCTCAATAAACTAAGTTAAATAACCTTAAACAAAAAACCAAACCCAAAATCACAAACCTAGAATTTCATCATCATTTTTGTCCTTAATTAAAACATTCACCGAGACCAAACAATAATGAATTAAGGGATCATATTTGACAGAAATATAAATTAGCGAGTTTAGCTTATAACCCAACTTGAACTGCCTCAATCGAATTTACGATTTAGTATATATTTAAGTTTTACTAACCGGTGTACAATCTGTCCAAATATTATCCTCATATTTTGGGTCAAACTTGTAGATAAATCAGTATTAATTGGAAACTAATTAGGTGTTCTACCATACATGGTTGGAAAGGTATGTGAATATAGCTTCATATAAACTTATTATCGCCTAAAAACAATTTATATTCTAGGAGATATTCAATTTTTACTAACAAGTGTACAATATGTCCAGAAAATAACCTCAAATTTCGTGTTAACTTTGTAGATAAATATTTATAAATTGGAAACTAACTAGGTATATAAATGAATCCAAAACCTTGACAGCGAAGAGTAAGAATACTTGTACCTAAAAATCATTTATAGTCTAGGAGATATTAAAGTTTTACTAAAAGGTGTACAATTTGTCAATTATAATGAATTTGAAGCAAAGTTCATCTTCTCCAAGTGCCAAAAACAACCATTAACTACCCAACACCAAATTTTAAAGCTTATAAATAGCCCAATTTTCATCTTCCTTCGAGTCTAAGGTGTATAACCTAAATCAACCAACTCAAGGTGAATCAAACCTCATTTAAGGATCAATTTCATTTCTCTTCAAATGTACAAGTCTTTAATGTTGAGTTAATCAATTTTTTAATCAATTTCTAATTTACCCATTTCATCGCATGGTTTGATCTTCATTAATTCAACCCATAATCATCTTTCAAAACTAAGATTATAATATGAGAAACATGAATTATAAACAAATTATAGATTTCAATATGATATTGCAAGCGATTTTTTGCCCTGACTGAAGAACACTTGATTATTTGTGTGTTTTGATGTCTTGTACCTCTTCCAAACTCTCATTTCTCTAAACTTAATCCCCTCTTCCCGCTTGTGTTTTTCGGATGATAGGTTTTCTTTTGAAGGGAAGAGAAATTATATAGTTAGAATTTTTTCTTTTATTCAAACGTTAATCCCATAAGAATTGATTATTGCTACTTTCGCCACTAAATGACTCCAAAACACTACTTTGAATAGCCTAAAACTTAGCCTAAGGGTATACCTATCCCCCGTGCCCAACTTAGGATGATAAAAATATATTCCGTGTCTCCATAATACTCTAGAGCTTGCTCCAAATGGTATACCTTACAACTCGTGGCAATACTACACAACGTAAAATAAAACATCCCGATAATTACTTCACGTGCAACTTCATATAGTTTAGCATAGTTAATTAATTACTCGGATTAGTTAAATATGACATGGCATAAACTCAGGACCTAAAATGCAATTTAATCGTCATCTACATATGCATTACTTCTCAACATAGTTAATTGATTACACGGGTTAATTAATTATAACATGTGCTTTAAACAATTCGCACAACATGCAAATTTAATCATCATTTAAATATGCATTAAGTTATCACCCATTCTTATCAAGTAATAGTTTCTTCCAAATTAGTAATTTATTCTCACAATTAACAATAATTTTAAATAATATCCAAGATACGGGGTATTACATAAACTATGGTGCCTACAAACAAGATCTCAAAGGATATGAATATTGAAACTTGGATCTTAAAGAGTTTGGGTGAAACTAGTATTTGGAAGCTTTTGGATATGTATATGAAAACTATTTTAACCAAAAGTATCTCTATAAACAAATACTTGAACCCCTTTATATATTAAAAAAAACATGTTTTCCGAGGCAATACATTTTGAGAAAATTCGTTCAAACGAAAATAAGAGTTCGTCCGAACAAAAATACAATCTCATTCGAACCAACACAAAACTCGTTCAAATGAACAACCAATCTCGTTTGAACTAGCTTCGAACGATATTTGTCCTACTAACAAAGAAATGTAGTTTAATGTTCGTTTATAGGTCGTTTGAATGAACTGCTAAACTTGTTCGAACGAAACCTATAAAGTCATTCGAACGACTTAAAATAAAAAAATAATTTTTCTTTCAAAAAGTCTTTCAAAAAACAACTTCAAACATTTAATAAAAACAAACACCCAAAATAAAATTTCAAGGGTAAAAATGTATATGCATTCATACCCGAGAGATCCTTGAAAACACGAAGTCGAAATGTGGTACGAAACATGACATGATATATAATCTTTTAAGCTTTAACACTATGTATTTAATCAAACTTGGCATAGGTTTGAAAGGTAAACAACACAAAGCCTAACCTATAACTCAAAATTTTTTGTCCAGAATTAAGCCAAAACATACAAATTGACTCAACTGGAAATTTTTCCTTACAAATCTCCCTTTTTGGCTATTCTGGGATAAAACACAAAATAAATAACCTATATTGTAAGTTATAAATGTTTAATTATTGTTCATTACGTTATAATTTTTTTATTTACTTAATTAACTAATCGTGTGCTTTTTGTCGTTTCAGGCAAAGCTTAAAGAAGTTCATGAGTCGCAGTTTGATGTCGACAAGGCATCTTTGGCTACGGACGCACTCAGCCAAGTGCTCGGCACTGATTGCAAGGGGAGGGCTAGGGGTGAGCTCCCAAGTGGGGAAGTCTAGGATCATCGGAACGGAGACGAGCAACACCTAGTTGGATCGTCAGGTGGACACGCATGAAGAGAAGCTATCAAGGTTGGAGGCGACGATCCTAGATATGTATGCCTTCATGAAGCGTCAGTTGGGCAAGGACAAGGGCAAGGCAAAGGAGAAGAGGGTGGAGGTGGACGAGGATGTGGACGTCACTGCTTCATCATCGATACACGAGGACTCACTACTATATGATCTTGACTCCTGTCGAGCAGCCTATGTTAACAATCGATTGGCCGAGTGTAATACCCCGTATTTTTATAGCTTTTAAATTATGGGATTTATTAAATTTAATTGAGATAAATTAATTTAATTTTAATCCGGAATGTTGTTTTAAATATTTACTAGCGTGACGAGAGTTAGTAATTATTGGAAATTTGTTATTCGTTAAATATTACTGGATGAGTATAGTAATATATGAGATTTATTTTTATAATATTGTCACGTGTGAATAAAATGACAATTGTGGAAATTTAAGTTGGGACGCGCCTGTGTCGTGTCGGGACTAAATGTGGATTAATAAAAGTGAATATTTTATAAGTTGTTCGTATGGTCGTTTTGAGTGCGCCAACGCGTCCGGAAGGGTCGAGATAGTCAGAAAAGTGTACCCGGGGGTTTAGTTTGGGTCTCGGGGCGTTTTTAAGCCTAATTAGTACCCCAGAAGGGCATTTTAGTCATTTTGTATTTTTGGGTAATTAAACCCACGAAAATTAAAGGGGTTATATCAGATGTTTAGGTTATCTCCTAGGGTTAGATAACTCAAAACACTAGAACGGCCATTGGAGAGGAGAGGAGAGAGCTCTCAAGGCATTCCAAGGCTCAAAACTCACCCGTTTGCACCGCCGCCACCGCCAACGCGTAGATCGCGAGACGGGGAACATAACCACACCAAATTCGGCACCAAACCAGAACACCGAAAATCTCAGGCAAGTGTTTATCTTGCTTATTTCTTTGATGCATCTTTCATATTGGTTTAGGAATGATTACGATGAATTGTATGGAAGAAAAACCCAATTTGAGATAGGAAATTGCATGTAGTGATGACTTAAATGATATTCTGGAAACCTTTTGTGATGTAGAGGATTAAACCACGAAATTTTGATGTTGTATAAGAAGGAAACCTTAGAGCCAATCAGAATAAATGAGGCAAATTCGCGCATCAGACCCTCCGAACCGGTTCGCATGTACCCCGAACCGGTTCGCCCCTGGGTTCGCGAATGTTTGCTGGTCTGGGGTGCTTTTTCTTCCATTCAACATTTAGAATTTTTTTCTTGTTTTCTTTCCTTTCTTCCTTGGATTTTTCTTCAACTTCAACGGGTCATAACTCATCAACCGTAGCTCGGATTTGGGTGCCATTTCTTCCAGTGTTCTCGTTGTTCCGATCTCTTCAACTTTCCAGTTGACTCCTCCTTCGGGATCTGGCTACAGAATTACCAAAATGCCCTTGAACTTGCCTTTTTAGCTTTTCTTTCATTGTCTCGCTTTCTCTTTTGCGCTGCTAGCATAATTAACCTGTAAAACCAATAAGAGAAGCATGAAACACGAAATACTTGCCAACGAAGATTAGTAGCATAAATGTGCATCAAATCCATATAGGTTACATCACTCGGGTTCACAAATGCACTGAAATTAGGGGAATAAATATACAATATTTATGTCCAATCACGTAGTAAGTTGGAAAAACCCTTCGAATTAAAGTTATAAACGAACAATTATACTTGATATATAATAATGGGAAAATAAGGATAAATGTTGTGAATGTGGGTTATGGGATAAACCTAATTTGATATAATAAAAGTGGTATATTTATATGATTGTGTATGCATATATTATATACTTGTGAAAATCATGCCCGCGCTACTTGCTATCCCTGAGGTTACCGCGCTGGGACGATCTTATCTCGTGTGCCTTATGGGGGATATTGACTCGTACCCTAGAAGATAGGAATCCTAGGTACAGGCTATCGAATCGGTAGTCACGGTCCTAAGAGACGTGAGGGTATGTACTGAGCTCTTGGACTTGGAAACTATGATTCGCCTCAATATTGTTTGTGTATGTATTTATACAGTTCGAGAGTGATTCCGAACTTGTATTCCCTTTAGTACGATTGATATGGGGATTGGATAACAGAGTATGCCCGCACCATAGTTTTTATGTGGGGTGCTGTTATGATATATATATATATATATTATACGAGTAGTTAATATATATATATGAAATTCTGAAATCTGGTACTGCCTACTGTGATTTGATATGTAGGACATGGTTGATGACTCAAATTATAATTAATTGTTTTGAGAAAGTATAATATGACACTGGAAAACTTTATTGATTAATAAATTTAAAAGGAGAACCTTGGTTACAAATTGAAATCTTGCGTTTTAAATACTTGTGTTGTTCAGTTGTAAATCCTGCGAATAACCTAAGATAAGTTAAATCATTGGGGAAAGATAATGTGGTATATGATGAGATAGACCATTGGGAAGGTTAGTGCGATAGGTGTGCACATTAGAAGAGATGTGAGAATTTCTCAAGAGAGTGTCGCACTAATATGTTGTTGCATTAGCCTGTAATCAATTTAAATGCTTGTTAAACGAATTTTTAAATCATATACACTATCGGGCTCTGACCCGTTTCTATTTCCTTTTCTCTCTTGTATATATATGTATGTATTACAGGTGCCCAGCCACAGGGACGTCTTACTTAGGATCCTTTGGAAGGAACGTGCTGCAGCTTAGGTGGGAGTTGCAGGCCTGTTGTTTAGACGACTTCATCCATTTGATTCTACTCGTAGTTCAGTTTTATCCAGCAGGGGCATATGTCGCCCTCTTTCTATTATTTAGTTGGTATTGTCAGATATTGAAATTTTTACTTTCAGTACCTTTATTTCGGGATTTATTACTGTCAGGATGTTTTCCTTTAGTGTTGTAAATGTTGGGATTTATTATTGATGATTAAATTCGTGTATGTTCAATTCTATTTTTATTCTTAATGTGTGACTCTTTAGATGTTAATGGTTTAAGGTTTTATAACCGGATTTAATAAAATGAGAATAAGGTTTTAAATGGTTTTGACACTTAGCTTAATTATTTAGGGTGTTTAAATTGGAAAAATATTTTTACGACAGTGATGCTAAGAATGAACCAACTGTTCACCTTGATTTTAATTTAATAAAGGAGTGATCCCCCGGTATTTAATTAGGCGGGGTGTCACACCGAGCGTGTTTTTACTCGACATATATGATGGCTAACCAATAGCGAGGGGATTGACGGACCCAAAATTCCTCCCGCGTATTCCGGTTCATGGATGTCCCCTTCAATACATTGAGTTCATGGTGCTTGTCACACATGTGATGCCCAGAAAGGAGAACTCCGGATTGTGGTTGCGCGAACAATGCGGCGTGACGCATATAGAGGGGCATCTCAATATATATATCGTTTGGAGTTCCTTCCTCCTCCGACCTACTGATGACTCTATGCATTGACATTATTTGTATCTATTTTATTTGGACACTTGGATAATATTTCTATTGTTTTGATTTGTTAATTTTGGTTTGGATATGGATTGTATTTCTACTTTATTTGGATATGGAATTATATATGCAATGATTTAGTGCATTCTTTCTATTTTATTTGGATATATGTTGTTTGAACAGGTACAATTATGCTATAAAAGGTACAAATATGCAGCTGGGCAGTGGCAGTGGCCATACTGCCCAGCAGATTTTTTTTTTAAATTCTGCCCAGAATTATCACGGTCAATGACAGTGATAATTTTTTTTGATTTTGTCACGAGCTTATCACGGTCTTTGACCGTGACAAAACTTATTAAGGTCAAAGACCATGACAGGACCGTGATAAGTCTAATGAACTTGTCACAGTCTTCGATCGTGAGAAGTCAGTGAAAAATAAGTTATCATCCCCAGACTTGTCACGGTCAATGACCGTGACAGGTCAACAGTTTTGGTGTAGTGCTATGGGTCGTCAAGCTCTCTAAAATACTCAATCCCAACCCCAAAAGAAAAAAACACAGAATTGACAGACACATATATCGAGTAACTTTGCACGCTTATAAATATTATCGCATGTTACAAACCTGTACACTTAAGCATGCCTTTAAATGCAAAGAGAATATATAACGATATAAACAACATAAGAATAAACTCCCCCTATGTCTAACAATCCCCACTTAGGTAAGACATTTTCCCCTAAGATAAAGATCTCCTCCTAAAACTAAAGTGAAATATACCATTTCTTCCTCTTTTTGTTCAGGAATAGGCAAAGTAAGAATGCATAATAAATAATTTCTCCCTTATAAAAAAATATCTATCGATTGGAAATATAGAGGAAAAAATAAGATCATACAATGGTGTTAAGTGCAACATAAATAACATGACAACACAAGCACAAATAATCCAAACAATGATCAATTAATACCAATATTGATGCAAATATGACACCAACTTGAATACACAGTGAAGCCCGAGATATCAATGTAAACAGTCAATAAGAGATACTAATATGATCATAGAACATGCCAATTTGATCCATAGATAAAGCATATGGCCAACATGTATTAAAAATGCAATTTCAAAGGCTCAAAATAAAATGATACTATATATATAAATATGTAAAATATATTAATGACACACAATCACATATATATAAATATAAACAATCACAAAATGACACAAAACACATAGGCCCTGTTTCGTTGCGCAAATTATTTGATTATGTAAATTGATCCATTGCGAATTAGTAAATTGTAAATGAGTGGATTTGAAATCAGTTTAAATCTAATTTTATGTAATGTTTAGTAATGTGATATTGATGTTAAGGTTCTTTATGAGGAAAAAAACATAAAAAGATATTAAAAGAGAGAGGGGGAGGGGGAGGGGGAGGGGGAGGGAGAAGGAGAAGGAGAGGGAGAGGGAGAGGGGGAGGGGAACGAGATAAAAGAGCATGCACTTTATGTGACTCCTATTTCAAATGGATGCATTTCACTTTTTTTGTGAAACGATCTTATTTCAGATTTTACACATGAGCTAAAATGGGGCAATTAATGAATCATTTCATTAATGGAGCAAAACACAATTAATGAATCAATTTGTAAATAGACCAATTTATGAATGGGCCAATTTATAATTTTGGGACAACTAAACAGGGCCATAAGATTTACAACTATTACATGTATAAACATGTGGAATTGAGTAAATGGGTATGAACTAGATACAAATAAATTATGACCCAATCACTCAAAAATATCCAAGGAGTTCTATTTGATCGCAAAACTTTATAACACTAAGATTTAGCCTCAAGTAACAGATAAAGTGAAGTCAATGAACAAACAAGCACCATGCATACAAGCCTAAAATTTTGATGATTCTACAAATCAATAGCATCACGACATAATAAGCATATCTAGGATTTATTATGCAAACTCATTGATCTTCAACTATAACAGCCTCAAAAGTTAAACATATATCATATTTTTTTTCACTCAATTCTTTTCAAGATACCATTTATGAAAATCAACCTAACAGACTCCTTGGCATTTAGTATTTTCTTTTTGCTTTTCATTTTTTAGGCTCTTGCCAACGGTGGATTTCCCACAAAGTAGATTTTCTCTTTTTGGCGTCTTTTCTCGTACACCCTCATATATTCAATAAAAATCAAACAAACTCATGGGCAATGGTTCTTACATGCATATATCCCCCATAGTCAACATGTATATAGATGATAAGATTAATATGAGAACATTATTGATGATGCATAAGTAAACTTCATATTCACATATCCACAAATCACTCAAAGGCCCATAGTAATATCAAGATAATTTATTTATCATCCAAAAGAAAAAGTAATTAAATTGCTATTGATAGAAAATCAAATGTGGCATTTCATCGTAAGCATTCCAATCTTGTATAGTAATGGTGTCAAAGATGATCCTAAACTTCTTAAATCATTGAAGTTCATCCCAAATTTCAGCCACGTTGAAACAAACTCTGAAATTGTAATTGTTGATATAAAAAACTAGACTAGGTCTAATTATTTAATCACAGATAATATATGTAAATAAAATAGAGACAAAAAGGTTTTTAAAGTGGTTCGGCTATAAGGGAAAGCCTACGTCCACTGTGTTTCTTATTGCCTTGTATTTTGTCGTATCTTTCGTACTTTTAAATGGCTTCAACCTTCCTTTTGATGAAGGGATTACAATGTATTTATAGTCTCGTAAGCTGATAGAGAGGTGGAATGTAAAAGGATGAAATTCCTTTATATATTAAGCATTTACACCAGTACATAATGTCCATAATATATTTGACTGTTGTCGTTTTGCTAATCAAGTTAGTTGGTCTTCCCACTGTTAGCCGACCTTTTGCATGTTGGTTGGCCTTTCAGGTCTTGGTCAACAAGTCAATATCTTGCTGATTAGGATTCTTGCCATGTTGGATGATACATGTTCGTCTCTGATTGGTCCATGTAGGTGGATAATTTTTTATATCAACAAAAGCCCCCAGTGTTCCATGTTTGATGCTTGCTTGAAAGTATAGGGCCTTTAATCCTGGTAGTATCTAGAGCTACAATCCTGATGCTTGGTCAGTTGCCGACTTCCCACACTTATAATTTTTTATTGGTATTGATGGTAGCGTGTTTTGCTGATGGCATTTTTGTAAATATTCTGAACTTTAGCGAACTAACTCAGGGCAAATACGTCTTTTTTGTTGCCTCTATAATTTCGATCGTTATTTCACTTTAATCATTATGTTCCCCAGTTTTTGAGGCAATCTATAAAAAGCGATAAATTTTCGGTTATCTCTTACTTCAAACTTTCTAAGTTTTTACTACGAATTCTTGAGCTTTCGTGTGATCGTTCTTCTAGTTCTTGCTGAATCCTTAAGATTTTGTAAGAATCCTTTCCTTTTCTTTTTTTCTTCATATTGAATCATGGTTTACGTTATTATCTCTCTAGATTAGTTTAAAAAGGAATGGAATATACCAGACTGGGTAGACTTAGATTTCCCTAATACCCTATAGATATTTTCTCTTTGCCTAAAGGTCATTGGATTCCTTCCTTATTCATAACTGAATGTGGCTTCTCTTTTCCCCCAACTCGTTTTTATTTAGAATTTTGTCAATACTTTGATATTGTACTTGCTAGAGTAGCCCCTAACACCTGTAGAATAATTAATGGTGTCTATAGGCTTAATCAAACCCATGGGACCCATACCGGTATCCCTGAGATCATGTTCTGTTACAAATGGGTCACCAGTTATTTGAAGACTATGTCTGTTAATAGAGATCTAGTTATCAATTTGCCTGACTCCAATAGGGACTACTTCGATCATAGTGTTATTGCAAAAAATTGGCAATATGTATCGCTTAAAGGGGGTGGAGTATACAATGGACTAAGATGCCCTCAAGAGGGTCATGGCATAGGTTGTACTATATTTTGTGTGTTTATGTTGATGAATCACCTGGTAATATGTTATCTAATATTCATTGTTTGTTTGATTGTAGTTGAGAAGAAGAGAAAGCGTCCCAATGAGGGTGACATTAAACTTAACGAGCTCAAGTTTATCTGGGGCATTCATCAAAGAATTGTTGAGGAGCATACTAGGTCAGCTTCATATTTGTTGAAGTATAAGAGTTCAATCACATCTTTTGTAGCTCGTCCAGTAGCTGCAATGCCCTTTATTGTGATTGATTTGGATAAAGACCCTTTATCCACTTCATCTACCATTACATTTGGTGGTGGTGAGCCTGATATTGACCCATCCGCCTCTTTTTATTCAGACTTTCCTCTTTCAGTGAGCATCGGAAAAAAGAAATTTCCCAATCTTCTTGGAGATGCTGCTACTGGCACCACTAAGCCTGTTAATAGTGGTGTCAAAGAAGAAAAATGATGTTGCCAAGAAGACCCTAGCCAATAAGAATGATGAATCTATTCTGAAACGACCAAAGAGAGGTATCGATGATAAACAGGTTAAAAAGGTTGTTGATGCTGGACAACAGAGCTTGGTCAGTGTTACTCTATCTGATGTTGGCTCCTCTATAGCCATATGTTCTGGCTTGGCCAGGAAATTTCTTAAGTCTGGTACTTTTCCAGACCACCGGGGTGCTACTTATTCTATGCCCCGACTTTAAATCTCTGAAAGGATTGCTCAAAGCCTTGCCATGGTGAGAATTCTTCCTTTGTATTTTTACTCCTTCATACTTTGTACTTTATCTTTGACTTCTTGTATTGACTTTGCCTTTCTTTTTTGCAGTTCCTGATTGATTTTAACCAGATGTTGGAGAAGGACAATGCTCTTCGTTATTATTTAACCGATGTTGAGGAGGCCTTTGTTGGTCTCAAGAACTTCTTGCTTGACTCCCAACAAGCATTGGAGACTGAAAAGAAGACTGGGGAGAACAAAATAAAATATGCCATGAAAGCTCGACAGAAAGCTGAGGATGAGGTTGTTGAAGCTCAGAAGCAAGTGACTGAGCTGACAAAGGGCCTAACATTTGAGAAGGCCAAAAGGAAAAAGGCTAGGGAAAATTCATTCAATAAAGGTTGGGATAAAGCTATCATTGTTGCCTTTTCTCAGATTGAGTATGTAAAGAAGAAAATTTGCAAGGATGGTTGGTCCGCTGCACTGAAGGAGGTCAACACAGGAGAAAACTCTGAACTCTTCTAAAGATATGATCTTGGCTCTCCCCCCAACATGGACGATGAAGTTGAAGATGATGTTAGTTATGGGGAGTCTTCTTTGGTGGTTGAGTCTTCAGCCGACCAACTTAAGAATGTTGTTGAGTCAGTCCTTCCATCCACTGAGCAAGTCATTCCAGTCATCTGTTCTACCGACCAAGCTGGAGTTGGAGCTGATAGAGAGAATGTGTAGATTTTCTCGGTAGTTGGCCTTATATTTTTTCCTTTCTTTTGTTTCTTTTTTGTTGTACTTGTAACTTCTCTTTATATCAATAAAATAATTTTTCCTTTATATTGTTTGTCACTTCTTGGTTATCATATCTTTTTCTTTTATTTATTGACTGTTACTTCATTTTTCTAGTTTATGGCCAATATGGAACAAATTTGTTTTAATGTTTCTGATCTACTCAGCGCTGTAATAGTTTGTTCAAGGCTGGTCACATGACTTTAATCGATGAAGAATTTTCAGACTTGCTTGGTATAGAGGCTACTCATCAAGCCAAGGATGCATACATCTACCTTAAGTTTATTCTTAATCGAGTTGTGGACAATAACGTGGCTTACTTTGAAATGATTGAAGAACTTCAAGAGGAGCATGAAGAATCTAAGGCTATCCTTCACGCTGACATTGAGGCCAAGTACAATGCTTTAAGTTGAGCTCAGGTGTTCGAAGTGTAAATCGAGCGTCCGTGTAATACGCTAGTCGTTGTTATCGGCTTCCAGCCTCAATACAAAAAAAAAATAAACTTGTAACTACACTTTTTAAGGAGTATAGTGGCGATTCTGGGTAACGAATCCACAGGGAATTAGGACGTGTGAACGTGACGACAAATGTAAGGTAGTTTAATCCTAAAGTTGATGTTAAAATAAAAGAAAAGAAAAAGATGATTGATTTTTATGGATTTTATCTATGAATTAACTAGATTCAATTAAATTAACCTACGCATGCAAAATTAACTAACTAAGAAGGAATTAATATGAATGAAGAACTGGGTTAAGAATACACTCCCCAAAACCCTAGTGTGTATGCCAGTACAAAATTAGTCATAAATTAGATAATTGATCAGACCCAGTCTTTAGTACTCCAAAGCATTACATATATGAAGTTCAAGCCCGCATCATACATAATCAAAGAATGAGTAAAGCAGTGTTGCAATAGTTCACGCACGTTGCATCCTTAAGCACCCCAGTTACCCAGGGCAAACAAGGTTAAAAGTTCTACAATGGTTGTGAAACAATACAACATGATCTAATCACTTATTTAATTTAGAGGATAAATTGTATATCTATGCATACCACATCGGGTTGGGTTCATGCATCCACACCCTTAAAAACTTAGCTTAACATGATTAAAATAAAAGAAAACGTAAAACTGAAAGTGCAGGAAGTCATAGGTCTATTATGCATTGAAAAGGAACTTGAATTGAGGAACAAAATTAAACTACAAGAGTAATTTAAACTTACAATATGAAAGAAATTGAAAGTAGAACTTAGCAATACTTGAATGGAAGAAGGAGATCTGAACTTGAAACTTGAATCTTGAATAACTCTTGTTCAACTTACAAACTAGGGTTTCTGAAATTGTCTATGTAAAGAAAAACTAAGAAAACTCTCTAAAATCTGACTTTCTCTCTTAAAATTCGACTCTCCCATGCCTCTCCGCGTTTTGCCCTTTTATAATACCTAAATGAGACTCTTCCCTTGCCTCCCCACGTTTTAAAACTAATAAAAATGAATTAAACAAGAAATTTCAAGAGTTTTGACTCTTCAATTCTGAAAATGACTCGTCATTTCTGAAAATGACTCTTCATTATATCGCAACTTCAAAACCTCATAACTTCTTCACCATAGCTCGGATTGAGGTGCCATTTTTTCCAGTGTTCTTGTAATTAGAATATCTTCAACTTTCCAATTGGACCCACCTTCGGACTAAGGCTGCAAAATTACAAAAATGTCCTTGAACTTCACATTTCTTGCTTTCTTTCACTGTTTTGAGTTCTCCTTCGCACTAACTTGCTTGAAATACCTATAAAGCACATGAAAAATACACAAAACACGGAATACTTGCCAAAAGAGGCTAGTAGCATAAATACGAGACAAATCCAAGCTATTTACACTGCACGGGATTATAAAAATACCGAAATTAAGGGGATAAATATGAAGAATATGTGCCTAATCACACCCTCTAACTTAGAACTTTGCGCGTCCCGAGCAATATAAATGAATCTAACCAAAATTTCACTCTTGAAAATTCCTTTATTAAAATAAAATTCCACTTTTGCAGGCAAGCGATTGCATTGAGCATATGCAACAAGCCTTTAAACCCCTAGGTTACCCTAGTAGGACGAGTTTTGTCTCGTGAGGGTTTGCAGTGAATACACCCACAAAATTCTTTATTGATTCAAATAAATATCAAAATACTTAAAAATTGTACAATTTAAACTTTTCAAAAAATAATCACCATAAATTCATATTCAAATGTCTCAAACCATAGTATGTGTGTGCAAAGCCAGAAATTAAACCTCAAATTTCCACCGATTGAGCATTACGTTACTTTTCAAAAATTCGTTTTGATTCAAATTCTTACGGATGCACTCACAAATGAATCACTCGGATTGTGGCTATTTTCTCTCGGTATGCATGATATAAAGAGTAAATATAATGGACACAAATTTACTCATACAAAATTGAAAATAAGGAAATATATGATGAAAAGATCTCATCATCGGAATACAATTATTATGAAACGGGAAACATCATCTCTTAATCACACCATTTTAATCTCTTTTACTATCTTTTCATATCTTATCTCTCCATGCAGTAATTAATTTTTCCATTCGGACTCGGTTAGGACTTTTCGGGTTAAAAAGTGTAAATGGTAAAAATGAGAATAGACGGATTGTTCGAAATTGGAAAATGTCCTGATGACGTCCATTTGTGATTTTTCGGGCATTTGCTCATTTTTCTCTTTCTTTTTCTCTTTTCATTTTTTTCTTTTTTTTCTTGCCCCCTTTTTATTACACACTTTGGACTTACTTGATGAATTTCTATTTTTTCACAATTCCGAGTCAATTAGGTTTTTTGGGTTATCAAACGAAAGGGAAATATTATATTAGGCTCAAAGTGGGTTGCAAAGGGATAATTTTTCACAACTTTATTATGGCTAATATTTTTGGGTTAAACAAAAGAGGGCCTACTTCATTGTCCAAATTGCTAATCACATTACCTTATGCATCTCGAGATTAATTAAGTTTAGAGATATATTTAGCACGAATTTCGAGACATCATTTCACACATTTCCCATAACCGATCAAAACAAAGGATTGAGATCATCAATGACTTATTAAAACGCTGAAAAGAACTTTGAGTTAATCATAAAATTGGATTGATTTAAAAACTCATAAAAAATTGAAAGGCTCGAAATCTCACCGGGTTTGATCAATCTCCACACTTATTCGTTAAGTCGTCAATTTTCTTTCAATTTCCATCTTCGGTCAATTTTCGGCTTAGTGCAATTGATTGTTAACAATTTGAGACTTTAAATAGAATAAAGGTGATATTTTTGATAAATTTAATTTTGAAGAAAAATATTTTTGATTTTTTCAACTTTTTTTGAAATTTTCTAAAAAAACACACTTGGAAAGAACATGTGATCGAATCAAAGAATCTAAACAATAAACGGGAAGAATATCCCACACCGCCTAACTTAAATATTGCATTGTCCTCAATGCGAATCAAGAACATAACATAAAGAGAAGAAAAGAAAGATATTACCCAAATGGAGCGATCCCCGATGAGTGCGAGTCCATTGAATCTACAAAACATGTTAGAACCAAGCATAGCAAAAAGAATAATAAAAACTTTAACTAATTACTCTACACTATAGAAAAAGAAAAGGAAAAAGAAAAAGCTAATTATGTACAACCTACGATTTGAAATTCTAATAAGTTATACACTAGAAGTCGAAAAATTTGAGGGCCCGCCCAAAATACAATATGACTTTGAGGGATTAATGGTTTGCCCCCACTAGAAATCATGCCGCCCGAAAAATAAGAATTTCGTTGGAAAAACGAAAGGCATGTGCAAAGCGGAAGAAATGAACCATCACCTATTAAAAAATTTAGGGGGATAATGAAGGATTTGGGTGCATAAGAGGACAAGTACCATTGGGATCCAAGAAAAATAGAATCACGTTCCATAGATTTTTCAAGTAGTATGGGAAGTGGGGTATACAAACAGAAAGAGTCCGTCTTGGAAAACAATTCAAGCATAGAGTCCTTGTCCTCAAATCTTCTCCCCCAAAATTTTCAAATGGATCTGGTGGAGTGACACGTCTAAGTGTATGGCCCGTAAGATGAAGCATCTCAAAAACATATTCCCATACAAGAATCGGATCAACATTCTCAAGACATTCATCCAGTTCTTGTGATGGATTTAATGGTTCGATAATAGTGGGGACGCAAGGATACCAATGATCTTCAACCTCAATAGGTTTTGAAATATTTATAAGAGGTTGAGATTCAAAAGTACTTGGATCACTCTCAATGATTTCGTTCTCAAAAGTATTAGGTGAAGAGTAAGTCTTGACCTTCTCTAAGTTGTCCAAATAATCATTCAACTCCTTGCATGTTGCTCTAATTTTCAACTCTGTAGTAGCAAGGTCATCAAATTGCTTTTTGATAATAATCAAGAGTTCTTCCAAAGTAGGCTTCCTTGGTTCTAGCAACTCGGATTCCTCATTTGGTTGAAAACATTCTTCAACTTCAAAACTATCGGAAGACAAATCCTCATTGGGTTCAAATAATGCATCTAACTCTTGCTCCCAATAACGATTTTTTTCTCGAAATTCTTTTTCAAGTCTTTCTTCTTCAAGTAATTTATTTTTATAAATTTGGATGGACTTAGCACTGGGCTTGTATTGATGAGACTCATCTTTAGTGATATTGATCCAATGTTCATAAATCGTGAGTTCATTCTCCTCCTCACTATTAACATAACAATTAAAGCCACCAAAAGAGTTAAAGTAAGACATTTCAAATTGGGCAATTCAAAAACGTGACACCCCTATTTTTGGATTTTTTTATTTTTATTTTTATTTTTTTTTTAAATATTTTTGATCAAATTCGGGATTAACCAACCTAACCTAAAGTCTACCTAATTCCCCGACAACGGCGCCATTTTGTTCGAGGTGTAAATCGAGCGTCCGTGTAATACGCTAGTCGTTGTTATTGGCTTCCAACCTCAATATATAAAAAAACTAAATGTAACTACACTTCTTAAGGAGTATAGTGGCGAGTCTGGGTATCGAATCCACAGGGAATTAGGACGTGTGAACGTGATGACAAAGGTAAGGTAGTTTAATCCTAAAGTTGATGTTAAAATAAAAGAAAAGAAAAAGATGATTGATTTTTATGGATTTTATCTATGAATTAACTAGATTCAATTAAATTAACCTACGCATGCAAAATTAACTAACTAAGAAGGAATTAATATGAATGAAGAACTGGGTTAAGAATACACTCCCCCAAACCCTAGTGTGTAAAGCAGACCCAATCTTTAGTACTCCAAAGCATTACATATATGAGGTCCAAGCCCGCATCATACATAATCAAATAATGAGTAAAGCAGTGTTGCAATAGTTCACGAACGTTGCATCCTTAAGCACCCCGGTTACCTAGGGTAAACAAGGTCAAAAGTTCTACAATGGTTGTGAAACAATACAACATGATCTAATCACTTATTTAATTTAGATGACAAATTTTATATCTATGCATACCAAATCAGGTTGGGTTCATGCATTCACACCCTTAACAACTTAGCTTAACATGATTAAAATAAAAGAAAACTTAAAACTGAAAGTGCAGGAAGTCATAGGTCTATTATGCATTGAAAAGGAACTTGAATTGAGGAACAAAATTAAACTACAAGAGTAATTTAAACTTATAATATGAAAGAAATTGAAAGTAGAACTTAGCAATACTTGAATGGAAGAAGGAGATCTGAACTTGAAACTTGAATCTTGAATAACTCTTGTTCAACTTACAAACGGGGGTTTCTGAAATTGTCTATGTAAAGAAAAACTAAGAAAACTCTCTAAAATATGATTTTCTCTCTTAATATTCGACTCTCCCATGCCTCTCCACGTTTTGCCCTTTTATAATACCTAAATGAGACTCTTCCCTTGCCTCCCCACATTTTACAACCAATAAAAATGAATTAAATAAGAAATTTCAAGAGTTTTAACTCTTCATTTCTGAAAATGACTCTTCATTATATCGCAACTTCAAAACCTCGTAACTTCTTCACCATAGCTCGGATTGAGGTGCCGTTTTTTCCAGTGTTCTTGTAATTAGAATATATTCAACTTTCCAATTGGACCCACCTTCGGACTAAGGCTGCAAAATTACAAAAATGTCCTTGAACTTCACATTTCTTGCTTTCTTTCACTGTTTTGAGTTCTCCTTCGCACTAACTTGCTTGAAATACCTATAAAGCACATGAGAAATACACAAAACACGGAATACTTGCCAAAAGAGGCTAGTAGCATAAATACGAGACAAATCCAAGCTATTTACACTGCACGGGATTATAAAAATACCGAAATTAAGGGGATAAATATGAAGAATATGTGCCTAATCATCAGGGGTTTGAGGAGAAGTTGAAGATGTAAGCCTCTATATATAGGAAAAAAGAATCTCGACTCAAATGTGAGGTTGATGAAGCCAATGTCATTGTTATACTGTTGTAGGAAGAAAATAGCAAATTAATGAGTGAATTTAGCACTTTAAAGAATCCTCCTATCACTGCTATTGATGAAGGTGTTTCCTTCTTGGTAATTGAGAATGCCAGTTTAAGGGATGAACTAGAAACCTTGAAAAAATCCAAACCTGCCTCTACTTCCCAATCAAGATCCAACTGACCTACAACCGATGAAGCTAGAACTCAGCAGACTCTTACCAATCAAGTTGCTCAGATAAAAGCTAAAAACTTAGCCATAACTAAATTATCTCAAAAGATCAAAACTCAAGATGATCAACTTTTAACCCAGTCTTTTCAATTGTAAACTAAAGATGGAGCACTGAAGAAACTGCAACACCGAGTTGAGAGATTAACTTTCAAATTTCACAAGTAGCCCAGGGAATTTGGGATGGAAGGGTATAACAAAGCTCTTGGCCATTTTGACGATAATTTCAGCTAGGCTCAACATGAAGGCTACAAGTGGGGTTGGACCAACTGTCTAATGGTGATGAAGGTTGAGCAGGACAACAAACTATGGTACTGGGATGATCCTTAACTCTTGGATTGTAGCAACTGTCCCTCCAAGCTGGATATAAATTGGATCCCTGTAGAGTCCATTCCTCAGAGCTTAATTTCCAAGTATTTAGGAGATTATGATTTGCATGGCAAGCTGGAAATAGTTCAGCCTCCTCAATTACTGGACGCTCAAAGAAGAAGTAATAAGAGAATGTTTCGAGATTTTAACTTCATCAATTCTCCATACACTTTAGATGATCCTCCAGCAGGCATGGAACCAATGACGAGCTCCTCAAAGGCAGAAGAAAAGCGTCCTGTAGAGTGATTTTAAGAATAACTTGTTCATGTATTTCATTTATACACAATATTTGCATGTAATCATCATTAATATAAATGAAATGCAATTTTATCACCTTATTTTGTTTATTTTTGGTTGGTTAAATTACTTTATTGTTTCATTAGTTTTACTGATACACTTAGACATTTGCCTAAATTTAGTATCAGTTACTATAAGATTATCATAGGCTCTCCTGCTATACTTAGAATTCTAAGTTTAATACCAGTTATCATTGTGTGGCCATAGGTTCCACTAGTGCACCTAGATTAAAATCCAAGTTTAACACTAGTCACCCGTGGTATAGCCATAGATTCTACTGATGCACCAAAATTATTAGGTTTAGTAGTAGTCACCAGTGGTGACCAAGCGTATGTAGAATATGTGTCTACATTCCTATTTAGAAATCTTCACAGCATTCTTCCTCCATTTTGTTCAGTTCAGATAAAACTTGTTAATTTTATAAAGAGTTTTATCCCTGATTTTTCTTGACCAAGTACCAAGGACTTAAAATCCTATTTTGACTTGGGTTTCTGTGCTTTGCCGATCAAGTATTAAATTTCTTTTGACTTGACCAAGTATTGAATTTTTTGTCGACCAAGTAACCAAGTATTTATGGGGATGCACATCACCAGTACTCCAACAAAAAAAGGAAAATGGGAGGAACTAACTTGTTATTAAATGCTGAATCAAAATGATTACAAGAGTTGTTACTCGTTACATTACTGGTAATATTTCCTAAGATTCTCAGCATTCCAGGGATTCTTGAATTCTTCCCCTTCCAAAATTTAATTCCATAAGTTCCCGATCGAACAACTACCGAGACACGATAAGGCCCATGCCAATTGGCTCCAAGCTTGTTGGTCTTTTGGATCACCTTCTTAAGTACATAATCCCCCTCTTTTAAGTTGGCCGGCTTCACCCTCTTGTTGTAAAAGTGTGATGTTTGTTGTTGATAAGCAACATTCCTTAAGGTTTCATATTCTAGCACCTCTTCCAACATATCAAGGTCTAGCCTTCGCATCAAATCACTGATGGGAGAATCAAAATTCAACACTCTGTGAGTTGGCAAACCTATCTTAGCTGGTACCAAACGCTAGCATGTATGGTGTTTCTCCTGTTACAGCCTTAAGAGTTTTTCGGTAGGCCCATAATACCGAGTGCATTTTAGTTATCCAGTTCCCCTTCGCATCGTCAAGTCTCTTCTTTAATCCATTGACTAAAGTCATGTTTGTCACTTTGTTCTGCCCATTGCTTTGAGGATGACCTGGAGCATAGTGTAACTTCTGGATCTTGGATTAGGCACAGTATGCTATAAAACTCCTCGTTATCGAATTGTGTACCATGGTCGATAATGAAGGCGTATGGCAAACCATATCTACAAATGATGTTTTTCCAGATGAATGGATACACCTTCTCATAAGGTATATCCATTAATGGTTATACTTTAACCCATTTGGTGAAGTAATCAACAGCTACGACCAAGTACTTGAATCTTCCTCGGGTGGTCACTAATGGCCCGACCAAATCTATTCCCCAAATAACAAATGGCCAGGGTGAAGTAATGGGAGTCAAAGTTACATGTGGAGTTTTGCTAATGTCAAAGAACTTCTGGCACTTGTCACACTTCGTTGGAAAAGCAGTACAATCTGCCCTCATGGTTGACCAGTAGTATCCCTGAGTATTCATTCACTATAGTAATGATCTTCCTGCTATATAAGCTCCACAAGACCCTTCATGAACTTCTTCTATCAGATCTCTAACTTCGTATGTCCTGTTACAATAGCTTAAACAAAATGAGCCCTTTCACAAAGCTTCATTGCAAAGGGTTTTTCGTCTTCACCATTTCTCTCAACCTGTGTTCCAGCCTCTAAATTGAGCCTTTCCATACATTCTTACTCGTATCATCTTTATGCGATGCAGCTCGGCTGTTCTGACCAACTGTCTATGCTGAGCTTTCCTCCTGGGAGGTCTGCTCAGCATGGATAGATTATTGAGCGCATGATCTAGATTGGGCTGAGGCCTCATATTGGTCGTCAGATCATCGTGTATGCCTCGATAATGCCCTGGGAACATTTTTATTCCTTCTGGCTCCCAGACGATTAAAGGGTGATGCTCGGTTCGGTCTTTCTAAGTCACTTATCCTTTTATGAGAAAAAGACTGCTCATCATATGACTCTGAAGTCCTGAGGGAAGAACTTACTCCAGGACGATATGATGTATCTCTGAAGTCCTAGAGTGGCTATGCCTCCTGAGGGATGAACTTTTGAATGGCTTCAACCTTCCTTTTGATAAAAGGATTACAATGTATTTAGTCTCGTAAGGAGATAAAGAGGTGTAATGTAAAAGGATGGAATGGATTTATAAATTAAGCATTTATACCAGTACATAACGTCCATAATGTATTTGACTGTTGGCATTCTGCTGATCAAGTTGGTTGGTCTTCCTACTGTTAATCGCCCTTCTGCATGTTGGTCGGCCTTCCAGGTCTTGGTTGACGAGTCTATATCTTGCTGACTAGGATTCTTGCCATGTTGGATAATATGTGTTCGTCTCTGATTGGTCCATGTAGGTGGATAATTTTTAGTATCAAGAGTAATGTTCTTAGATTGTTATGAAATGGCCAAGCCCACCAAGGCTTACCACTCCCACGTTTGTTCAGGGCTTGGTAACTCTGCTATGAAGTTAATGATAATAGTACATGCTTGGGCATCAACCTGTTTATATGATAAGCAAAATTACCTACCACACATCACAGAAGACTAAGAATATATAAACAATATTTTATACATACCAATCTCTAAGAGGTAAAACTTAAAACGAGCACAAAAAAATCATGCTATAGAATGGAGAAATCATGGAAAAGTAGCACAGTTCGTTTGTTTGATTGAATACAGATAATGCGTATGATCGTATCTGAACTAAAAAAGTCACCCCCTATAGCATGAGTTTGAACATAACATATTTCAATTGTTTGATTGGTAGAAATAGAGAGAATTTACAAGTAATATCATAATAGGAAACGAATTTAATGGGTTGACACTTGGCCAGGTAGAGCTAAGAAATGTATATGTTATTTAATCTAGTAGGTGAGGATGCATCGTACTTACTTCGATTTAAATTCGCTAACAACTTGAACTTTTGGATTTATATAAACCTTTATTGCATTTGTTGTCAAAAGTGATACATCCCCTGTGCAATAAATTATTGAATATGAGTTTTATTATGCTAAACCTTTTGTAATGGTGATAGTTATGAAAAATAAATAGATTCTATTATAAGTACCTCTGAAATCTCTAACTGTTGTTGACATAACGGATACTATCAAATGTTCGAAGATGTTTTGACATGTGTCCTCACGTATAAGTGATAATTCTCCAATCCAAAACGTGACATAAATCTTTTCACCCATGTAGTGGTGCATTTATTCCATATGAAGCCACTAAATATTTCTATATGACATGGCACTTAACCAAACAGTTAATCTACACTGCAGAAACTCATGAGATAAACTCAATTACAATTCGTACATTTTCCAAATGTTTGTAAGTTATAAAAAATACTTTTGATTAAAATAAATGCATTAATCATATAAACAAATGGATTTCATAAAAAAGAAAATTGTACAACTATGTTCACGTGTACTCTGCAAACTTCAATTATTCAAACGTCGTTCATCAAACAACTCATCGTAGCCAATTAACATGACTTTCAACAATAATTTAATAATAATGAAAACATAATCAGAAAATAAATGTAAATTCTAAGGGAAAAAAATTAAAGCATACCTGTGAAATATATTATTTTGATGCTAAGAAATAATGACTGTGTGGACTGAGTATGGCCAAATGCACATAAATAGTTATCCGATTAGGTTCTTCATATTCATAATTCGAGTAGTTTCTCTTTAATTTCGAAGTTGGATCGTTAATAGAGAATCGATGAAGTGGCGGATCAGAAATAGATAGATGAGATACAATGTTTTGGACCTAGTTATTATGGGGGAGATGGGTAATGGATGGGTGGGGGATAGGGAATAGATGTGTCACCATAAATGGGCGGGGGGATAGGGAATAACTGTGTCACAATAAATGGATGGGGGGATAGGGAATGGCCGTCTCACCATAACTAGATAGTCAAACAAAAGGAGAGAGAAGGGAGAAACAAAAATGATTGAGAAATCGAGAGATGGTAGTGTAGAAAGAGAAAATGTAGAGTAATCTTTCAAAATGACACGTGGACATGCTTAGAGAATGCCTATATTAACTCTTACATAGCATTTTTATAGTATTAATATATATTCGAGTTAGAATACACTTAGGTAGTATTTCTTTTTACCTTTCAAGTCTGAATCTGAACCATTCAGACTTAAGATGTACCAAATAATGTTTGTTTTTTAAATGATTAAGATCCTAACGACTATTTTCATCTCCGAATGATTAAAAAGTAAATAAATCTCTGAATTATGAATCTAAAATTTAAATCAGTCTAAATATATTTATGCAGAGATTTATTCAGATATACATATAAATATATTTGGACTTGATTTGAGATTCAAAACTTTATAGACACTAGCATGCAACCCGCGCGATGCACGAGCTCATATCAACTGTATTCGAAAACCAACTATGATAAAAATCCGAAATCATGAAAGCTAATATGAACTAAAAAAAGATTTAAAAATCCAAAAATATTATTTTCTTTATAGCATTTCGACAATAATGGGAAAATATTTCAAGATTTTATAGATAGAAAAACTTATAGAAAGTATGAAGGATATTCTTTAAAACTTTTAAAAATCTTAAAAACTATAATAAAAAATTATTGAAAATTTAATTTTAAAAAATGTGGACAAATAGAAAATTATAGAATCTCAACCAACTAACTAAAATTTTGTGTAAAATATTTGTCTTTTCCCGGTGAGATAAAATATGCGCAAAAAAATGAAAATGCACTTTTACATTAGGAATGAGGGTGTTAATGTACAATATTCAAGAATTGAAAAGGCTTGCTTCACCCAATAATTTTCAAGCCACCAACCTGCAAAAAATGAAAACGCACTTTACAATAGGAATGGGGGTGTTAAGGTATAATATTCAAGTATTGCCAAATCTTGCTTTACTCAAGAATTTCCAAACCACCAATGTATAAATTAATTATATTTTTTTATCATAGTAAGTGTCCGACAAATAACTAACGAAATATAGACGAATATCTTGTCATGTATGTTCACTGCCCTTAATTATCTAAACTGTGGAAGAGGAGATTGAGAAGGGGAAACAGTTAAAATAAGAGATTTATACAACCAAGTTCGTTATGAACAATTTATTACAAATGGAAAATACATAGATTCTTATGACCTTGATGGATTGATTAATATCATTCTTAGTAATCATATATAATTTTGCTGTAAAACTTCCAATCTGCATAAAACTTACATTCTACATAAATTTTCCATTAATGAATGGAATTTTATGAGAATTAAAATTTTATTTTATCACGATCCCACTTGGTTTATGACGTATTGAAGAAATTGAAGACGTTGCGCCAAAGCTTCAAAGAATTAATCATGCCGAAGTTTAATTGGTGCAAGTTTATTCGTCTTCAAGTTAATTGCATTCCGAGATCACACAAGTATGAATGCATATTGTTAATGAGATACGAAAGTATTTTTATAAAAGATAAGGATGTAATTTTATAAGAAAAAATATTTTAAAATGTTTTAAAAGTGTTTTAATTGTTTTACACTACGTTTTATTCTGATAAGCTCGAAAAAGAGTTTGACTTAATTGGATCTCTTTTGAAGAAACGTTTTAAAGAAAAAGTCAAATTGACACGCGCGTCGTTCAAACGACATCTCTGCTCGTTCGAGCGAGATAGCCACGTCGCGCGAACGACAAGTCAATCTCGTTCGAGCGACACATTTTTCGGGGCGGTGGATTTTTCCTATTTAAAGCGTGATTTCGTTAGAATTTAAAAAAGGTGCAATCTGGAAAACAATTTTCAATCCAGTATGAGTTTTGCACATGTTTTTCTAAGATTTCAAAGCTTAAACACATCCTTAGAGTTTGCAAAGATTTGAGTTATCATTACTATATGTTTATGTGATCTTGCTGCACCAAGAAGGTTTGTTCTATAC
Source organism: Sambucus nigra (assembly GCA_949130495.1). Taxonomy (NCBI): domain Eukaryota; kingdom Viridiplantae; phylum Streptophyta; class Magnoliopsida; order Dipsacales; family Adoxaceae; genus Sambucus; species Sambucus nigra. The sequence continues at coordinate 806,247,843 of OX422208.1, forward strand.
TTGAACATCTGTGTTTTGCGGTGAAGAAAAGAGAAGGACTTCTTGTTCGACATCGTAGACGTATCAAAGCCATTCGCTGGACACCGAGACATACGTGAACGCGTGTGTTGTGGACATGTATCGTGGAAGAAGGACTTTCTGCGTGGGCACTGTGAGAGGAGTGGTTGAAGATCAGAAGAGTGTCAAGAACCGTGGGGATCGAGTCGTTGAGTGAGTCTTTTGTCTGTTCGTTGTAATTCCACATTCATAGTGACTGTCTGGCTTGGACCGTCCGAGGTTTTTTCCCGTCTTGAGTTTTTCCTCGTACATCCTGCGTTGTGAGTATTCTCTACCTTTACTTTACTTGCTTTAATCAGTAGATGCATATTTAGGATTAATCAAGATAAAATTGGTTTAAAGTAAGAATTGGTTTTTGGTGATAATTAAAAGTTGGATAATTTTTGGTAAAAATTGGTTTGATTTGAAACCCACTCGTGTAGGACCACTCTTTCAGTAAAATTACATTAAAAATGAATAGATGCACTATGCAGCAATTGATGAAACCATCGTCTATTATTTAAAAGTTTATGAGTATTTACAATTCATCTTGGTCAAAAAAGAAAATTGTGGGAAAATAGCCATACAACAATTTAGCATTATAAATAAATTTTTGGAGAAAAAAAAATCAAGGAATTCACTAAAAGAATAATGAGTTAGATGTTTTCAGCATAAATGTTTTAACACACAAGACTGTAGATTCAATTGGATTCGCACCATATAACGAAACTCGAAAATAGAAAAGGTAATTACCTTGAACGTTTAATTTTTTTATCAACTTCCAAATAATTTTGGGTTCTGTAAAATATAATCAAACACCAATAATAACACAATGATAAAAAATTGAGAACACGAAAATAAAAAGCCTTGGAAGATGTAAAGGGTAATTAAACATCACATAACTTATAAATTTCAAAACTAAATCTAACATCTCGAATAAATTACGGATCTACATACCAGAAGTGCTATCATGAACATCAAAAGCCCTAAACAACTAACCCTAGAATTTTAAACTCATACCTATTGGGTTACAAACAAAATTTCGTTGCCAAACAGTGAAGGTTTGTTCTGTTGTTGAAGCGTTAGGGAACGACGAAGCTCGAGGCAAATTATTCCATGGGGTTAGCCGAAATCTTTCTTTGCTCGTCTTAACATTTAAATCCACGTTAACAACAAAAAAAGTATGAAATCAAAATCAAAGAGTAAAGCTTAGTGAATAATTACGTTCTCTAGAGAGAACATGATGTTAAATAAAGTAAATTAAATATATGAAGATAAACTACTAACCATTTTCAGTGATTTGGGGGAGGAAAAAAAATACCTGTGAGGTGGGTTTTGTAGACTGCATATCTTTAAACCTTGACAGAGAAATAAAGACTAAGACAGCAAGGGAGGAAAATTGCTTAGTAAATAATGAATAAAGCGTGAAGAAGAATGTTTAATTATAAAGGTTTTAGGGAGGAAGAAATGAAAAGTTTGAGAAGTTAAATCATGAGTGGGCTAGTAAACCTTCTCAATCAAGCCTCTTGGGCCAGTGGTATACGGCTGTCACTAGATAGTTTGGGGGGTGGATTCAGTTTGGTCTCTAATTCGATATCTGGTACTGTTAAAATAATGTTTGCCAGCGAAAGTCACGAACCGCGAATGAAAATTAGTCAAGGAGCTGTCCGGACATCTCATGATATGCTTAAAAAAAAGGGTAAACCGTTCCCTATTCTCACACGTGTGCTTAAAAATTGAGGAGCGTGTATTGAACGCTTCCGTTTTATACTAATAAAATAGATAAAAACGAAACAAACGAACATTCTGCTCCATTTCTTAAGGTCTCGTTTGGGAGTTTTGGAAAGAAAAGAAAGGAAAGAAAAATTTTATTAGGAGAGAAAAGAAAAGAAAGGAAAATTAATAAGAGAGAAAAGAAAAGAAGAGAAGAGAAAGGAGTTTGAGAGAGAAAATAAAATAACTTTATTTCTCGTGTTTGGGAGTTTGAGAGGAAAATAGTTTTTTTAAGGGAAAGACAATTCATAAAAAAACTTTCATTTATCTTAATTTCTTTCCGATTTGAAAAGAAAGTTTTGAAGAGAAAGGAAGGGAAAATTAAAAAAAAAATTCCTTTCTTTTTTCTCCTTTTAAATTTCCAAACGAGAGAAAATCATTTTCTTTCCTACTTAGGGCATGTTTGGTTTGCAACTATAATTCTGTTTTTCGTGTTTAAATGCAATTTTGATAAAAATCTTCATTTGGCAACCTGTTTTTAAACACAGAATTATAATATTTCTGTGTTATAATCGAATTTTTCAGAAAACAGGTTTTAGATGTTTTATAACTTCTGTTTTTTATTTTTCAACTCAGAATTATTCATGCTTAATATTTTAATGCAGTTATACCTTAATATATAATATACATACATAATACATTATTATGTGTGTAATTCTTTTAAATAAAAAATATACATGTACATGTACACAAAATTACGTATTGAATAATATAAAGTTAAATAATATTATCAATAGATACATGATACTTATATATAGTTTTATATGGAATAATATAAAATATACATATAGTACATATGTGTTAAAAAATATTATCAATTCAGCATACCTTATTAAATATACCTAAAAATACATGATATTAAATATACATGTATATAATTTATGATGTATATGTGTATGTATACATGTATACATTCATGTATCATGTGTATGTATGAAAGTTTTATGTATGTTTATATATATATATATATATATATATATAGTTAAACTCTCCAACACACCTCATTAAATATGCCTAAAAATACATGATATTAAATGTACATGTATATAATTTATGATGTATGTATGTATGTATGTATGTATGTATGTATAATACACCTCATTAAATATGCCTAAAAATACATGATATTAAATGTACGTGTATATAATTTATGATGTATGTATGTATACATTCCTGTATCATGTATCTTTGAAAGTTTTATGTATGCTGTATATATACATGGGCGGAGACACACATACCCGAGAGGGTGCGGGCGCATGCATTGGATTTCTGAGATTTTTTATTTTTATTTTATTTTTTTATATATACGTGTGTGTAATAACTTAAATATTAAGGTTAAAATTGGTAATTTTTTAAACTTAAGTCAATATATATACAACAATAGCCGACCCTAGTTTTTCAACTCAAACAAAGTTTTGTCTTCTCTCTCTATTCAAGAACAAAACAAAAGGTAAGTCCCCTTTCTCTCCTCCATTTACATATTTGTTAGTCTACAACACATTAACGGGTTCAAGATAAAAAAATTCCTAAATGTGAACGGCCCTAGTTTACTGAAATTATTACTGAAAATTATTACGGACCCTAGTTCAAGATAAAAATTATTATTGAAAATTTTATCCTCCGTTACATTGATTTTATTACTGAAATTATTACTGAATTTATTATTGAAATTTACAAAATGATTAATCATACAAAGTGATTAAAATTTTACTGAATTAATTTATTAAATAAATTCAATAATAAATTTCAACATCAATGGATTAATCTTTTTCCAACAAATTTTATGTTAGATTAATTCTGATTTTTATGTTAGATTAATCATTTTCCATTAATTCTATTAATTTTAAATAACTTGTTTAAGTTAGATTAAATTTGTTTGATTAATATATCGAAAGAGACGTGTTGGATGATATTGACACTGAACATATCATTCAATTTTTTTAGAAAATGAAGTCTAGGAAAGTTGCATTGTAATAACTATCCTATTTTAGTACTAGATTTATGCCCAAAATAGTACAAATACCCAAAAAAAATTCGCCTCGGGAGCTCCCCCTGAACCTCCGGAGTACGTCAAACAGTTTCGCACCCACTAACTCCGAATTCTGGTTCCGCCACTATATATATATATATATACACACACACACACACACATATATGTATGATATAAATATACATGTTTGCCAATTTTATCAAATTTAAAAAAAAACTGTATTTAAAAACAAGTTAACCAAACGCACACCAATAATTATAAACACAAAAAACTGAATTTTAAAACTGTATTTAAAAACAACGTTTAAATCGAGTTTTCTGAATAAAGAACCAAACTAGCCCTTAAATTCACAAAAGAAAAAAAAGAAAACACAATTTTCCCTCATTTTCTTTTTTTTTCTCCAAAAATAAGAACGCAAACGAGTTCTAAACGCCAAATTAATAAAGCTGAAAGAAAACAATCCCAAAATTTGATATTCCACCGGCTGACTTCATTTCCGGCTACACTAACTAAAAATTAAGGCAATGAAGTACAAGAGATTTTTGTCAATCCCTATTATGTCAGTGTTGTTGTTCATGATTTTCATATATTACGTTACAATCTTCATATTCGTTGACGATTGGTTAGGGTTACGGACCTCAGCTGGCTCATTAAACGCTTCGATTTTCTCTGTATTGGCTTTGCTATCAGTTTTCTCGTTTTTAGTTTGTGTTTTGACTGAACCTGGTGGTTTGCCGTCTTCTTACGTGCCTGACGTGGAGGAGAGTGGCGGATCAGATCAACTCACCAATAAATCTGTGAGTTTTTGTTTGGTAATGCTTTATTTAGTTGTTTTCATTGTTTAAATATGTGAATTTTGGGTGTGTTCATTTGAATTGGACTGGAGTTCAATTTGTGTAGTGTTTGGAAAAGTGAAATGGACTTGTTCACCATTGATATACATACACATATATACATACATACACACACACATATATACGTAGTGGTAACGTGAGAGAACCTATGAAGTATGGATACAGATACGCGTATCGTATTTAATATGATATGATACGGTATACGGCAAATCTTAAAAAAATCGGATACAATTAGCATGCAAGCCACGCGATGCGTGGCCGACTCATGTATCAACGTATTCTCGAATTCATTTCGTAGCAATAATTGAGTCCCATGTAAACCTATACGAATATACAAATAAACATACCAACCTATTATAAATCCGAATGTTAAACTACCCTCAAACCCAACATATAGGTATTTAACATTATCATAACTATGTTGGCCTCACAACCGGACTAAATATGCACACGCGCGCACACACACACACATTTATATATATATATATATATATATATATATATATATAATATATGTATATATACCTGTAACTAAAATATGTAATTCAAATATAGTTAGATAACAATGAGGTAAACCAAACTGGTGAACTACTACACCGGTTCAATTCAACACTTGAAATGCCCTAGTTACTTTTCACTTACTACATTATGAACCAAGCAAAGAAGTATTAGCATAGAGAGGCATGCGATTCCTCGTGAATTTTTAATTTCTAAAAAAGCGCCATATACAGGCTACTAAAATGAGTAATTTTAAATAGGATAAATGATTATTTTGGATCTTGGAACAGGGGAAGAAAGATTTTACCCAAATACAAATTTTGAGGCAAGACTGGAATTTGGCAATTAAAGATCCAAGTCTTGCAAATATTTTTCTCTTCAGTCCTATTTCACTTGAAGTAAAAAAATTAAAATGAAATTTAATGATTACAACTGTAAAATATCCAAAAAATGGAAATCACGTAGGACCAAATTGACCATAAAAAAACTTCAGAAATGAGTTTCAACTTGATACCTTGCAAAACTGGGAGTAATAAATATAGAAAATCATACAGAACCTGCCAAAAACTCATAAAAATAGCAATTCAAACAACTACCTCGTATTCAATTAAATTCATTGCCAACGTAAAATGAAAATGGCAAAGTAAAATGAAATAAAATCAACTCCACTTTCTTGGTTACCAAAACAGCAGAAAAAGCAAGAAACTTTAATTTTTTTTATTGAATTTTAATAAGTTTCACGGGAAACAAACATATGGGTTTCGAAGACTACAACTCATGTACCAAATAAAAAGTAAATACCCCTAATTGAAGACAGGAACCCTAGAACAAAACATAGGTAAACTTGCAAAAAAAAAAAAAAAAACGTTCCCAAAATCGAAAAACGTAGTAGCTGGGAAATAGGAGTTTTGGGAAATCATCAACGTACCCGTAAAACGTTAGAAAAAATTCATGCTTAAAACTGAATATACCCCAAAAATAGAGAGATTCAATGAAGGAATGAATAATGTAAGTGGTTAAATTAGAGAGAGGTCCATAAAATAGGGTTCCTCGAACCCTTATTTCAAGACAACCATAGAAACGATGTTTGTATGTGTGTGAGAAAGAGAGAATGAGAGGGAGAGAGGAAGAGAGAGAGACCTTTTCTGATGTCGTTGGTATTGTAGTGAGAGAAGAATGGGATGAAAGAGCTGTAGTGAGAGGGTAAAGAGGTTGAAGAGGGATGTTACTCAAACATCTGAATTTAAGGGATTGAATTGGAGGGAGATTGAAGGGGTTAATCATTTGGGATCTAGAATGAAAAAGAGGGAGGAAAGCCAACGGATTGAAGTATGTATTTAAGGTTTTTCTTTGTGGAAAATGTTTGAAATTATAAAGAAGATGGGAAGGTTTTCTCATTAAAGAAAGGGAAGACAACAAAGGGCGAAAGGGGTGTAAAACGATTGGAAGTTTTGAATAGATATAATAATAGCATTGTACACGTGTAGCTGTAGGAAGCCTTTAAATGGGTTTAGGCTATAGTTTTACATAGATACATAAATATTTTTTTTATTTGGTTTTGTAATTTAATTATGGCCCTGTTTGGCTGTGCAAATTATTTGATTATGTAAATTGTTTCATTGTGAATTGTAATTGAGTGGATTTGAAAGGAGTTTAAATCCAATTTTACATAATGCTTGATAATCTGATAGTGATGTTGAGGTTTTATGAGAAAAAAAGATAAAATAAAAATTAAGAGAGAAAGGGGGAGAGGGAGGGAGGGGGAGGGGGAGGGGGAGGGAGGGGAAGAGAGAGAGGAGCATACACTTTATGTGACTCCTATCTCACATGGACGCATTTCACGTTTTTTGTGAAATGATCCCATTTAAGATTTTACACATGAGCTAAAATGGGGCAATTAATGAATCAATTCATTAATGAAACCAAACACAATCAATGGGTCAATTTGTAAATGAACCAATTTATTAATGAACCAATTTACAATTTTGGGACAACCAAATGGGGCCTATGTGGATTAGTAGATTCTGTATGTGTTCATTTGAAATGGATTGGAATTGAATTTGTGTAGGCCCCGTTTGATTGTCCCAAAATTGTAAATTGACCCATTTATAAGTTGGCTCATTTACAAATTGGCCCATTAGTTGTGATTGGTTTCATTAATGAAATGATTCATTAATTGACCCATTTTAGCTCCCGTGTAAAATATGAAATTGGAGCATTTAACAAAAAACGCGAATTGCATCCATTTGAAATAGGACTATTTTACATAAAGTTCATCTCGACTACTCATCTCTCTCTCTCCCCATTCGACTTTCACTTTTTTTCCCAATTGAACCTTAAGATTAATTTTAGATTACCAGACACCGCGTAAAATTGGATTTAAACTCATTTCAAATTCACTCATTTACAATTGAGTAATTCACAATGAACCAATTTGCGTAATTAAACAATTTTGTGCAATCGAACGTGGCCGTAGTATTTGGAAGAGTGAAATGGACTTATTCACGGCTGATGTATATGTATATATAAAAAGAGGAGAGAGACTAAGTGGAGTGCGTGATAACATGAGAGAATCTAAGAGGCACAAATACAGATAGAAGTATTGTCTTTAATATGATATGATACGAACCCTTGAATACGACGAAACTAAAAAGGCTAGGATATGATACAACCGGGATACGATATTTTTATTTGGTTACGGAAATTGTTTAATTACGTGAATTGGTTGATTTAGAATTAGTAGATTGTGGATGTGTTCATTTGAAATGGATTTAAATTCGATTTATGTATGCACGTTTGGTTGTCCCAAAATTCTAAATTATCCCATTTATAAATTGTCCTGTTTACAAATTGACCCATTAATTGTGTTTGGTTTCATTAATGAAATGATTCATTAATTGACCCATTTTAGCACTTGTATAAGATCTGAAATTGGAGCATTTCACAAAAAACATGAAATGCATCTATTTGAAATAGGAGCATTTCACAAAAAGATCTTTCTGACTGCTTCTCTCTCTCTTCCTATTCGTTTTTAATTTTTAATTTTTATTTTATGATTTGAACCTTGACATCAATTTCAAATTACCAAATATCGCGTAAAATTGGATTTAAACTCATTTCAAATCCACTCATTTTGACGTAAACTGCACGTTAAAAGGCTCCTAAAAATATCTAACACACACTTTTAGAGAGAGAAATACTCTTTTTTATCCAAAATTCAAGTGCGACTTACCAAGGGGTATTAAAAGGGGAGGAGTAACTTAGGCTCTAAGCTACGACCCTAATTACAAAAATGTCATTACTACTCCTTACCTCTATATACTAAAGCAAAAGAAATAAAAATACAATAACAAAATAAAAGAAAAATAACAAAAAGAAAGTAAAAATAATGTTATGCCCAAAATGACCCAAAAATGACAATTATGCCCTCGATACACATCGGTCTCCCCTCCTTGAAAAGAGTTTTTCCTCGAACTCAAAGGGGAAGACCAACTGAATTACCCTCTAAAACTGTAATCAAAGGCATGTTGGGGAAGCTCCTCGGAGGATTCCAAATAGTCAGGTGGATGATCCATCGCCAATAATGCACGGCGTCGCAGGAGAGAGCAATCAGAAGCTCAGTGACCAACATTGCTACAGTTGTAGCACTGGAAGGTAGGAGGCCCTGGATGTGAAGCAACGGAAGTAGGGACTGAAGCGGTCCTTAAGGATGAGCCGGGGCAGAAACTGGTGGAGGCGGGACCTGTGAGGCTGGAAGAGCGGTGGGCGCGGCGTGGTAGGTCTCAACCTTGGCCGTATACTCGACCACCTTCAGAAAGGGCAATATCTCCCTCAAGTCGAGATCATGCTGAATGTACGGCTGCAATCCCGAGGTATATTTGTTGATCCGCTGATACTCCATCTCGGGGAGGTGAGCTCGAGTGCAAAGAAGTTGGAACTGTTCCGTATACTTCACCACTGTAGATGTGTCCTGCCTAAGGGACTGAATGCGAGCAAAGAGGTCGTGCTCGTAGGTGGGTGGGATGAATGATGCTTGGCGGGCGGCCTTCAACTCAGGCCAAGTTTGGATAGGGGCAAACCCGTCGTTGTTCGCCGATAGCAGAGGTTGTTCCACCAAACCCGCGCGAATCCCTAAAATTTGGCGACTACGAGGAGAACACAAGTGCGGCCCTGAACCCACTTGTAGTCAAAATCGTCTTCATTGAAGCTAACCAATCAATCATGGCATTCAGAGAGAACTGCCCGTCAAACATGGTAACGTCAATGCGTTTGTCCCCATGGAGGCTCATGGAAAGCAACTGAAGCGTCATAGAATGGGGGCCTCCATCTTGATGGGCATCAAGGCCCATCACGTCAGCCGGTGGTGGATGAGGACGCCGAACGTGCTGGAGCACGGGAGGTGCTGGAGGGGCGCGAGGATAATGGGGGCACGCGCCAATCAAATGGTCACGCTCATCACAATATAAATAGTGACGGTCCCGTAGTGGTGCAAAGCGGTGGGCATCAGGTGGGGCGGAGGTATCCACTCTAAAACACTAGGGTGGCTATCTCCGAACTCGGAGGAACCAGAGTGGAGTAGTGAAAGGGCGTGGTGGGAGAGTGCATAATGCAAAGGTGAAGTCTTAGGGTGTGTGACCGGTCGAGGGTCAAAGGAAGGGGTGGGCTCGTGTGGGTAGTGTGAACCAGGGTTGGGAGGGTGGTCGGGGGTCCCAAAATGGTAATCAAACAACCCGAAGGGTGCGAAAATGACTCGGGTGGCTCGGTGGGTGGGTAAAACAGGCTCGCGGGCTGAAATGAGGTGGGGGCTCCAAAAAAAAGTAGGCGAGTTGGGGAATGGGTAGGACAGTGTAGGGGTTGTCCTTGGCTCGGATTTGGGTCGGGGGGTGGGTATTTGGGGTTGGGTTCATTTGGATAAGGGCTTAAGTTAGTTTGGGGGCTGTTTTGTAGGCCGACGAGGGGTAGGGATAGCATTTCGGCGCCCAAAGGCCAGGGGCTGCCGTTGAAAGCATGTCGGGGGAGGGCCGTGGGTGATGTCGATGGTGTTTTTTTAGGGGTTCCGGGCTCTGCCCCGGGACGGAAGTGGGGCGGGGCAACTTTTTTTGGTCGGGTGGTCAAGCCAACAGGGGGGTCAGTTTTTTTTACTTTTGGTGCACTGGAGGGTTGGTTGGCAGCAGGGGGTGGTTGGCCGCCGGGGTGGGGAGGGTTGTGGCGAAGGTTGGGCTGTGGGTTTGGGGCCCGCTGGCAATAGGGTAGGGGCGGTAGGGGTTTGGTGGTAGAGGGAGAGGTAGTGGGAGGAATGAGGGTTAGGGTTTTGGGTGGGCTAGGGTTAGGGTTTTGCAACTTAGCAAATTGTTGCATTAGGGTTTCAAATTGGGTTTTTTGTCCTTTTGACATTTTGGCCATTTCGGCTTGTTTTCTTGCTAATTCCCCGACTGTTCCCTTATCTCTTGATTAATCTCCTTTTGTTGTTGCTTAGATCTTTTGGGAGCCATTGAAGCCTAGTGTACGATTTGATAAAATATACACCGATACACTAAACACCAATGCGGAACGACACCCGCTGATACCAATTTGACGTAAACTACACGTCAAAAGGCTCCTAAAAATATCTAACACACACTTTCAGAGAGAAATATTATTTTCTATTCAAAATTCAAGTCGACCTCAAATGAGGCTTACAAGGGGGTATTAAAAGGGCCGAGGAGTAGCTTAGGCTCTAAGCTATAAAGCCCTAATTACAAAAGTGTCAGTACTACTCCTTGCCTCTAGATACCAAAGCAAAAGAAAGAAAAATACAATAACAAAATGAAAGAAAAATAACAAAAAGAAAATAAAAATACTTGTTGATGTCTAAAAATGGATTGATTTCAATTTTATAATCACAGATAAAGATTATAGAAATAACTCAAACCACACACACAAAAGACAGAATTTAGAGTGGCTCGGCTATAAAATAGCCTATATCTCACTGTTGTTATTTAATAAGGTTTACAGTAGCTTACCAAGATAAGCAATAATGTGATTTGAGTTCTTCCTTGAGCTAAGGGTTGGTTTGTATTTATAGGGGTGCGAAACCCAAAAGATGGAATGCCTTCATATTTTCAGGCGTTTACATCTGTATACAATAAGTAAAACTCTTGGAATTCATAGCTGGTTGGTATCCCAGCCGAATAACTGTTGATGTTCTAATTGGTTGGCCTTCTTATGTTGGTCGGCCTTCCTGCCAAATAAATGTTTATGTGGCCGATAAGTAAGCTAGTCGGCCACGTTGGATGACAGGTGTGCCCTTTTTATTGGTCCACTTACGAACATAATTTTTACATACAACAAAAACACCTAATGCTTCATGCTTGATATTTTTATGAAAGTATGGAGTATCTAGCCCAGTACGTTGCTCGGCGTACTATTTGATTGTTTGGTCAGCATTCGACTTCTTCTACTTGTACAATTTTCATCAACATCGCTTGAGAATGGCATTCTTGTAAATAACCCAAAGTTTAACGAATCGCCAAAGGGCGTATTGGTATTTTCCCGCCTTTATAGCTATGCAACCGTCAGAATGTCAATCGTTGGTACAATTAATCACTGTTTTCGCCTTTTTTAAGGTAAGTTATAAAAAACGAAGCTTATGCCGGTTATTATACCACAACTCTTTCGAACTTCGAACTTTTTTATGTTTCCAAGCTTTCTTTCTGCTCCCCGTTTCACCATTCTTGCTTCTGCAATCATTTCCTCTTTAAGCCTTCTTTCCTCTTTTAGAAGCTTCTCGACAAGCTTTGGAGACAAAGCAGAAATCTTAGGAAGAAGAGTTAAGGAAGATCAATGATAGGGCCACTGCTGCCGAGCAGAAAGTTAAAACGACGGAGAATGATTTGAAGGTGGTTGAGGACAGGGCCAAAGGGGACGAGAACAAGCTGTTGGAGAATCAGGCCCTTTTTAAAACTTCTGAGGAAAAGGTAGTAGGTCTTACTGCAGAGAAGGCCAAAAATAAGAAGATAAAGGAGACTCCCTTTGACAAGGGAGGGGAAAAAGCACTACTGTCTGCCTCTGTACAGATTGAGTACGTAAAAAAGAAATCCTGTAAGGATGTCTGGTCGGAGGCACTCAAGGAAGTCGGCACTGCCGAAACCTCAGAGTTGTTTCAGAGGCATGACCCAGGCACTCCTCTTAACTTGGAGGAGGAGTTTGACGATGAAGAAGGTTCTGGGGAGTCCTCCATACAATCTTTTGGGTCTGCTTTGGCACCTATTAGTGAAGTCCTTCCTGCCGAGTTGCTTCCTGAAGTTGATATCTAGGATAAGGAGAAGGTCTAACTCCTTTTTTGTCTATTTTCCCTTGTTTCGTCTTTCTTTGAGATGTATCCTCTTTTGTACTGCAATTATCCATTAATGAAAGAACAACTTTTTCCCTTCAATTGCTGCTCATATCTTAGTGTGTTTGTGATTCGTGTTGACCTGTGTTGTTTTACTTCTTGTTTTGTTAGATTATAAACTCATGTATTTGCAACTTTCCAGTTTGATGCTAGGAAAAAGGCTATATAATTTCTGCTGAATCTGACTTGTTTAGGCGAAGTAAGAATCTCTTGGAAGCTGGCCTTACTCTCCTGACTGAAGAAGATTTGACTAGGTTGCTCGACCCAGATGCATCCGACCAAGTCAAGGAGTCATATATTCATCTTCATTGCTTACGGGACAGGGCTGTAGCTAATAATGTTGCATATTATGAAATGATCGAGCAACTGCAAGAAGATCACAATCAGTCCAAAGCTCTACTTCGTGTTGATTATGAAGCCAAATATAAGGTTTTGAGTGAAAAATGGGGTTTTGACAAAAAGTTGCAAGACATCACTTCTGCTTTGAATAAGAAGGAACTATCTTTAAAGCAGGATATGGAGAATGTCCAAGAAATTGCCGCTATGCTAGAGAAGGAAAACAATGCCTTGAGGAATGAGCTTGATAGTTTGAAGAAATCATCTGCCCTCCTGATGAAGGTGCTTCCTTTATGGAGACTGAAAATTCAAGATTGTTGGAACTTGAAGCACTATAGCAGAAAACCAAACCTGGGCAAACTTCTAGTCGGAGGGTGGTTGTCCGACCAACAGTTGATGAAGAAAGAACCAAGAAAGCGTTGATCGACCAAGCTGCCCAGTTGAAAGCAAAAAACACTGTCGACTTACTTGCCTAGCTGAAAGCCAAAGATACTGCTATTGCTCACTATGCAGCTCAATTGACAGCCAAAGATAGTTTCATTAAGAAACTTCAAAACCAGGTGGAGAGGTTAACCTTTCAATTTCACAAACAACCCAGGGAAGTATGGATGAAAGGTTATAGTGAGGCCTTAGCCCACATGGGTGATCACCTTGATCAGAGTAATCGTGAGGGCTATAAATGGGGATGGACTAATGTGCTTGTGGGATTGGAATGATCCAGGCTTCTTGGATTGTGATAAGCCTCCATTCAAATTGGACACAACATGGATTCCTCCTAACTAGGTATTTGGGGGATTATGGTCGTCATGGTGAGCATGAAATAGTCCGTCCTCCTCATTTGATTGACAGGCCGAGTAGCAGTAATGTGCAAATGTTAAGAGATTTCAACTATATAAACTCTCCATATACCCTCTAGCAGGGACGGACAAGGCCCAAGGGAAACGTCCAGTAGAATAATTTTGGTTTTTGTACTTGCTCAACTTTGATTGTAACACCTTGTTAGTTGAAAGTAAAAGTACTTTAGATACATGTTTTGCTTATGCATTTGATTGTATACCTGTTTTAAGCTTTTGATTAGTTAATCGACTAGATAATCTGCTTGTTTAACAAGTCATGCGTTCAATATTTGAACTGGGATTGCATGGCCTTCGATTCTACTAATGCACTTGGGTAAAGTTGTAAGCAATTTTGAACTAAGTGTTGACATTAGTTATCAGTGGCGACCAAGTGTATTTAGGAATGTATATGTATATTCCTGTGTTTTAAGTTAGTCGGGTAAAACCTCTTGTGTATATACATGAAGTTTTACAGGCTTCTTGTTCGTGACTTGTCTGAGACGAAGTCATACATGAAGTAATGATCATATGGTCGATTAAGTATATTAGGAATGTATATGCGAATGTTGGTTAAGCTGTTGGTGCATCTCGAATTTGATAAGTTCAACCTGATTAAGTATTTGTTGTCTTTTGGTCGGCAAAGGAAACGAAAACTTGAAGATTATGTTGCAGTTTATGTTACAAAGGGCTGAAGACCAAGAGAAACGAAAACTTGAAGATTGTGTTGCCTGTTTTTGTTACAAAGGGCTGAAGACCAAGAGAAACGAAAACTTGAAGATTGTGTTGCCTGTTTTTGTTGGGGGGAGGGGGGGATGTATATCACCGTACTCCGAAAAAAAAAATCAAAAAATTGAAGCATAATGGAGCTGAAATCAAGATTTTTATTGAACTTAAAAGGAATATTGATCTTGAAAAAAAAAGATACATAATGCCTTTATTTTACTGATAGTATTTTCGGAGGTGGTCGGCATTCAAAGGGTTCTTGAATTCTTCCCCATCAAGAGTCTCTATTAGAAAAGTTCCTAGTCGGATGACTGCTGAAATGCGATAAGGATCATGCCAGTTTGCTTCAAGCTTGTTTCCTTTCTGAATGACTTTCTTGAGGACGTAATCTCCTTCTTTCAAGTTGGTCGGCTTGACCCTTTTGTTATAAAAACAGACAGTTCTTTGTTGATACGCAACAACTCTGAGGGCAACATCTTATCTGACTTCTTTCACCAGATCCAAGTCCAATATTCTCATTAGATCACTTTTGGGAGAATCAAAGTTCAACACTTTTATGAGTTGGTAGGCCTATCTTGGTTGGTACCATGGCCTCTGTCCTAAAAGCAAGCATATAAGGTGTTTCTCTAGCAGATGTTCTTGGCGTGGTTATATAAGCCTAAAGAACATAGTGCAATTCAGTGATCAAGTTGCCCTTAGCAGCAGCAAGTCTCTTTTTCAGTCCATTAAGCAAAGTTTTGTTCCTTACTTCTATTTGACTGTTGCTTTGTGGATGTCCTGGAGCAGAGTGAAGTTTCTGGATCTTGGATTGAACACAGTATGCTTCAAATTCATCGTTGTCAAACTGGGTGCCATGGTCAGTAATGAAGGCACAAGGCATACCGTACCTGCATATAATGTTCTTCCATATAAACTGAAATACCTTCTCATAGGGCATCTTTATCAATGGTTCCGCTTCTACCCATCTCGTAAAAAAATCTACAGCTACCACCAAGTATTTAAACCTGCCTTTAGTGGTCGGCAATGGGCCGACTAAATCAATTCCCCAAATGGCGAAAGGCCAAGGAGAAGTGATTGGTGTCAAGGCAACCCTTGGTGCCCTGTGAATTGCTGCAAATCTCTTGCACTTATCACACTTTCTGGCAAAGGTTATACAATCTGCCTTCATAGTATTCTAATAATACCCTTGCATGGAAATTCATCGAACTAACGACCGACCAGCTGAATGAGCCCCACAAGAACCTTCATGCACCTCCTTGATTAATTCAGTTACTTCCGGGGGATGGACACATCGTAATAAGGAAACCTTGTATCCTTTTTTTATAGGACTCCCCTTTCTAACACATACCCATCTGCTTTGTATCTGAGTTTCCTTGCATCTTTTGAATCAGTTGGTAGGATCACTTTTTCAATGTAATCTTTAATTGGATCCATCCATGATGGTTCCAAATCTACAACAATGAAATTTATTATAGGATCCTCCTCTATGCTCCTGGATGCAAAAATCTCCACTGAGATGCTTCTCCTGAGTTTAATCCTGGTCACTGAAGCCAACCGAGCAAGTGTGTCGGCTCGAGCATTCTCTATCCTTGGTATTCTAACCACTTGGACTGCTGGAAATTTGGAGATAACCTCCAAAGTATCTGACCATCAAGTCTCCCTTGACTCCATATATCTGAAGCACTTGATTGACAATTAACCGAGAATCACTATGCGCCATCAACTGGTCGGCACCTAACAATAAGTCTAATTCAAGGCATGCGATTAATGCCTCGTACTTAGCTTCATTATTTGAAGCTTGAAATTGAAACCTGAGAGCATATTCTACATCAATATTATCAGGAGTGTTAAGTATAATATCAGCTCCATTGCCGGTTGCACATGAAGATCCATCTACATATAATTTCCATAATGGAATATCACTGTTAAAGCTTTTGCAGATAGAACTCCTTGCCAGAATATCTTCTTGCTTTCTTCTGCACTTTTCTGAACCATTTCTTGAACAATGGATGATTCAGGTTGGTTATGGCGTTGGCTTGCTTTGGAGCTGAGCTCTCTTCCGGCGAAGTTTGCTCGGCAGGTAAGTTTAGTTGGTCGGTAACCTTTGGATATGTAAATTCTGCAATAAAATCTGTTATAGCTTGCCCCTTCAATGATGATCCTGGCTCATAGATGATATCGTATTCTCCAAGTTCTACCACCTAACACATCAGCTTACCTGATTTTTCTGGTTTGTGGAGTGATTGTCGAAGAGGTAAATCAGTGTATACAACTATAGTATGCGATTGAAAGTAAGGCTTCATTCGTCTTGAGGCTTCAATAAGAGCTAATGCCAATTTTTCCGAACGCGGATACCGGATCTCTGCACCTTTGAATGCCGTGCTGGTGTAGTAGATTGGTTTTTGGACTCTATCTTCTAGTCGGACTAACGCCTAGCTAACTGCAGATTCAGAAACAGTTAAATATAAATATAACTTCTCTCCCAAAATCGGTCGGGATAGTAGTGATGGAGATCCCAAATACTTCTTCAGCTCCTGAAATGCTTTTTCACACTCTTCGCTCCATTCGAAGGTCTTTTTAAGTACCTTAAAGAATGGTAAGCATCTGTCCTTTGCTCGAGAAACAAACCGGTTAAGGGCAACCACTCTACCTGTAAGTTTTTGAACATCTTTTTTGCAGGTTGGAGATTGCATCTCAATAAGAGTTTTGATTTTAGCAGGATTAGCTTCTATTCCTCTCCGATTTACTATAAAGCCGAGGAACATCCCTTCTTGTACGCTAAACACGCATTTGGTCGGGTTCAATTTCATATGGTGCTTTTCTAGTTGATCAAACATTGGACTGAGGTCTTTGATGTGATATGAAGCTTTTTTGCTTTTGGTCAGCATATCATCTACGTATAACTCCATGTTCTTCCCAATCTATTCTACGGACACTTTATTTACCAATCTTTGGTACTTTGCTCCAGTGTTTTTAAGCCAGAAAGGCATAACGTTGTAGTAGTAGGTACCTCGATTGGTGATAAAAGAAGTGCTCTCTTTATCATCTGGCATCATTTTTATCTGGTTGTAGCCAGAGTAAGCATCCATGAAACTCAACAATTCATGTCCTGCAGTGGCATCTACAAGTTGATCGATTCTGGCAGAGGGAAATGGTACTTTGGGCATGCCTTATTAAGATCAGTGAAATCTACACGTATACGCCATTTATCATTTTTCTTTTAGACCATTACCACATTTGCCAACCACTCTGGGTACTTGACATCCTCAATGAACTGGGCCTTTTGCAATTTTCCCCTGCTCGTTGCCGAACACTTAAAAGATGAGCTACTCTTTTAACTGGCTTAGCCCCAAAGCAAAAATTACTAATAAATAGCTCGGCGAGCTGATTAAAAGTGGAGATCTCTCCTCGAGGCAAGTTGTTGTACCATATCTGGGCTGAATTGTTGATGGTGCTTGAAAAAGCTCTGTAGCTCATTTCATCAGGAACGGAGTATATATCGGCTGCAGCCTGATATTGCTCAACGTGTAAAACTGGGTCAATCTTACCATCATATTTGGGGGTAACCACTGATGTTTTAAATTTCGACGGAGTAGGGAAATCTACAATTGCCTGGATGAAAGGAGACCCCTTGACAAAATTTAGTTGCAATGTATTTTTTGCCTTAGCCATTTCCCCCAATCGATCTTCTAATCGTTGGATTGACCCTTTCCATGAAGGATTTTCTGTATTCAATCTATTGGAAGCAGCTCGGCTATCCTTGCTATGCGTTTGTGCCAAGCTCTCTTTCTGAAAAGTCTGCTCGACACGCATAGATTCTCGGGCGCTTGTTCTAGACCATATTGATCCCTCACGGTGGTCGGCACGACATTCTCTTGATTTGAATGGTTCTATGTGATGACCTTTATTTGTTCACGGACCCAGGCGATCAAAAGTCGAAGTCCTGCTTAACCTTTCCAGGACTCCCGGATGTTCAGGGTAAGAGAAAGACCATCATAGTAATCCGTAGATTTGATTGATGAATTGGCCCCTGAGCGATAGGACCTATCATGTGAAGACCTCGAATAACTGTTTTGATTATTCCTTGGAGGAGGGGGTGGCATTTCTCTTCAATGAGACGGATCAGTAGTAAGCCTGGATGGAGCAGTAAGCTTGACTTATAAGGATTAAGCCAATTACCTCATAGTTTCTTGCATCGCTTCTTGCCCTTTGGCAAGATTGATCATAACTCTATTTAGATGTGCCGTGTTAGGAGGAGTATTGCCTCCAGCAGCATTACTGCTTTCAGGAATTTCATTCATCTTTGGCAATTCTTCACGATAACTAAGAAAACAGGTTTGGTAGAGAACGATGACAGACAAACGTTCCCACAGACGACGCCAATCTACTGATGTTTAAAAATGGATTGATTCCAATTTTATAATCACAGATAAACATTATAGAAATAACTCAAACTACACACACAAAAGATAGAGATTTTAGAGTGGTTCAGCTGTAAAGTAGCCTACGTCCACTGATATTATTTAATAAGGTTTACAGTATCTTAACAAGATAAGCATAGATGTGATTCGAGTTCTTCCTTGAGCTAAGGGGTTGGTTTGTATTTATAGGGGTGTGAAACCCAAAAGCTGGAATGCCTTTATATTTTTAGGCGTTTACATCTGTGTACAATAAATAAAACTCTTGGAATTCATAGCTGGTTGGTATCCCATCCTAATAACTGTTGATGTTCCAATTGGTTGGCTTTCTTATGTTGGTCAGCCGTTTTGCCGAACAAATGTTTCTGTGGCCGATCAAGTAAGCTGGTCGGCCACGTTGGATGGCAGGTGTGCCTTCTTTATTGGTTCACGTAGGAACATAATTTTTACATATAACAATACTATTATGCCCAAAATTACCTAAAAATGACAATTATGCCCTCGATTCACATTACATTTACAATTCACTAATTCACAATTAACCAATTTACATAATTAAACAATTTGCGCAACCAAACATGGCCGTAATGTTTGGAAAAGTGAAATGGACTTGTTCTCTCTCTCTCTCTCTCTTTCTCTCTCTCTCTCTCTATCTATATAGATAGATAGATAGATAGATAGATAGAGAGACACTAAATGGAGTGTGTGGCACGAATGTTGTACGGACACACACGTGGATACGGAGAAACAAAAAAACTAGGATACGATATGACCGGGATACGATATTTTTTATTTGGTTGCGGAAATTGTTTAGTTATGTTAATTGGATGATTTGGACTTACTAGATTGTGGATGTGTTCATTTGAAATGGATTGGAGTTTAATTTGTGTAGCTATCGGAAAAGTGCAATGGAGTTATTCATGATTGATATATATATACACATGAGTAATTCTAGGCTGACTCTTAATTTCGGCTCATATGCGTTGTGTGCTGGCGTGTTGTGTATAGTTGCTGTTTGGGATCTACTGATTATCATTCGAGACACCAACCAATGCTGAGTTATTCTTTGTATGTTTATTGTTTAAAGCAAAAGATATTGATGTGATCAATTTGTGTTTAATGAAAAAATTACGGTTGTTGAGTTGTTCTTTGTATGTGTCAATTAGATATCAACATTAATTAGTTTTTTGGCCTTCAGATCATCTCATAGACGTTGAAGCATTTTTGCTCCCCCCACCAAAAGTTGATTTCTCCAAGGCAATAAGCAAAAAAAATTGCAAAAATGCTCCCGTGGCATTCCGTCTCGGTAAGGGTGAAAAATAAATAAAAAACGTCGAAAAAGTGCTAAAAGATAAAAAATGCTCTCGCGGCAATTCAACTGCCACGCGAGCATGAGGTTTGCAACTTATGCTTCCAATTTTGCCGAGTTCAAAAATTTTAGTTTACCGCTTGCTCTGGAGAACCAAAATAAAAAATGGGGGAACAAAAATAGCATTTTGTAAATATGTCGATTGCCTTGGAGATGGTCTTAGTTTTAAGCCCCTAGTTTTCAATAGTTTTTGTAACATTATGTGTGGTGCGGTTCGTATTATATTATATCTTTTCTGAAATATTAGAAACTTTTACTTTGTATTAAAATATATTTTTGTCGTATTAGACTACAATACATGTTAATATAGCTTTTAGGGACTGAACACTTAAAATTAATTAGAAGGGTCGCACATAAATACACCCTACATTCTAGGGCCTTTGATAACTTCTCTTTTAGTTTTTTGAGAAAAATATATGATATTTCTTGATTTCACATATTAGAGCATCTCCAATGGAAAATCAATCACTGAACAATGTTTCTTGGTTTTCTATTACTAGGCAATATGTAAATAGGGTAATTATTGAGATACCCTCAAAATGATACTAACAATGGGTGATGTTTATACATGCATTAGTTGGTGCTTTAAATGGGCCCCATTGAACTCCACACATTAACCAATGTGCTTGGGTCTATATTTGGGCATCATTTTAATGGTCTCTTTACAATTACTCCCCTAAAAATATATGATTTTCCTTTTATTTATTGCAATTAAAAGGCAACGTTCTTTTCCTCAATTCTTTGGTAATGCTTTTGAGTTGGTGTATTGATGACAACTCAACCCTGGAGAGTATGAAAGCCTAGTACGGGAAAATTTTGAGAACTCCATTAATCTAAATCATTACCGGAACAGCCTCTCCAACGAATTCTTTGAACTCCAAATACTAGAATGAAAAGTACGCTTACAAGATCTACTGTTCCAAACCATGTTGAGCGAACCCAGGCTCGACTTAATATCGGGTACTCAATTTTCAGCGAGTCGTCAATGCTTAGCCAGTCACATTTAAAGGGTCTTGACCTTCACCATTGGGTCAACGAATTTAAATTCGTACTCTTTTGCCTACATATTATTTCCATCCATTCTTACCACCCTAGCTCCATAGTCGTTAATCACACTAGAGAGCATTTTTACTCTCAATAGATCTTCTTACGTGGTAGTTATTTTTTCCACCTCCCAATTATGAATCGCATTGGAGATGCTCTTAATGTAATCACTTTGTTATTAAGGCTTGTAAGGTCACTTTAGAGTATGATATCATCGTTTAGCAATTAAAACATTAAGCTCTCTTTCTAAATAGCCAAATAATCTATCCTTTCGAAGAAGCATTTTAAATTAACGGAATAACCCTAAGCCTACCCTATAAAGGAGAGGGTTATTCGGTGGGCGGACCCTCCTTTGAATTTTGTTCCACCCATTTCGGGTGGTCATTTTTGCCCCAAAAATGCATGCAGGGCTTGTTCCGAATGCTTCTTTGACCTGGAAGCTCTCGTGGAGAGAATAAGATGCTTTCGTTAAATGTATGCTGGAAGATTGATTTGGGAAGGGGCTTAAAGCTCTGATTTGTGAAGAGTTTGTTGAGGGGGTCCTGTGGTCTCTGAGTAACATGTTATGGTCTTTAAATTTGGTTGACATTCAATTGTACTTTAATGATGTTAATTTGAGGATGAACTGTGTGGGAGGAGACCATGACATTGGCATATTTTGCGATCCTAAAGGATTTTAGGACTTAATGTAACATGATTTGTTCGAGCTTTGTCTTTTGGCATATTGCCAAGGTTCATCATATTTGGTACTAGAATTGACAATACATTTTCGTTTCCTAATGAAACCACTACTTAAGAGAGTGTAATCCGTAGTGGATAAAGAATTGTTTGAAAAACTATTAAGGGTGAGGGCCGTCAGCAGTATTGGATCCAGAAATTAGAGAGGATGGGTTGGGTTGGGGGCAAGAACTCTACAAGTCCCACAGTTTAAGCGGGGGAAGGCGTGAAATGGCAATGTCTTTTGGAATGGAAGACTTC
Organism: Sambucus nigra; assembly: GCA_949130495.1. Lineage (NCBI taxonomy): Eukaryota > Viridiplantae > Streptophyta > Magnoliopsida > Dipsacales > Adoxaceae > Sambucus > Sambucus nigra. The sequence continues at coordinate 806,270,070 of OX422208.1, forward strand.
CCAAGTTCCTCCGTCTTAACTTAAATGTCCGCATTCCTGTTTAGCTCGCCCCAAATTAATAGTCATATCTTTAAAAATAGAATATAAAACTAGGTGAAATTATGAAGATATCCATCTGTTATCAAAGTGCATGTCTTGCATTCAAAGGTACAAAATAATTTTTCGGAGGATAATTTGGGACATATTTTTTCTTTTAAAATGTTTTTGACTTTCAAATGGCGACTATTAATTTGGGACCAGGGGATATTTAAATTTGAGGGGGCTAAACTTATATATATATATATATATATATATATATATATATGTATGTATGTATGTATGTATTGTTTTTTTTTTTGTAAAACTTATGAGTTCAGGGTAAAATTTTTGCAATTCTCAAAATTTTTGAGGGGCCATGGCCACCCCTTGCTGCCAGGGAAAGGGGTACGTAGGAGGTATGTTGTGATATTGGTAATCCGCCTTTACAATGTCAGGGAATAGCTTGTCTTTATGGGAACTGGTGGTAGAAGAAGATTGTAAAAAATTGGATGGATGGAAATGAGGTTGTTTGTTGAGAGGGTAGACTTTGCTGGAATTGGTGCTACAGTCTTTTTCCTCTATTTTTAAATTTCACGTTAAAGGAATGAAAGAAAGGTCACTTTATTAATTGGGAGATTGTTTTTAGTCCTAAAAGAAGGGATGGTATTTGGAACTAGTACCTTAGTTAAAAGGAATGTGGCTTTAGTAGGTAAGTGACTTTGGAGATTTCATTTGGAACAAAACTCTCTTTGGGGATCTATAATTATCCATGCCATGGATGAATAATGGGATGCCAAAGTGGTGTTTAAGGACTCTTGCCCTTTTTATTTCACAATGTTGAGATAATTTTCTTAATCTTATTCTGTTAATGAAGGGGATGGTAGAAAAGTGAGATTATAAGAGGATTTGTGGGCGGAGAACTCTAAGCTCAGCATCCTATTCCATAGATTATACACACACACACACACACACATCTCTCTCTCTCTCTCTCTCTCTCTCTCTATATATATATATATATATATATATATATATACTCAATATGATGGATTTGATTTTTTTTTTATATACACACATATATATTACAATATCTTCTTGGTATTGTTGAGGGGTATCCTTCAATCAAGTAGTCGTAGACAAAGGTGGTTTGAGTGGGTAGTGCTTCAGGTTCTTTCTCATTTAAATCTTACTTCGATCTTTTGGTTCTCCTTCCTTTTTAAGCCTTACGAAATGATTTGAGAAAACCGATTCTATCAAAATCTCAAATTGTAGCATGGTTGGCCACTCATAAAAAAGTGAATACTTGTGACCTTTCGCAACATAAGAGGCCAAATACTTGCTTGTTGTGGGAACCTTCCCAAAGTCGTGGTTTGATTTTATTACAAATGATTGTTTCTACACATGCATTAAAAGGAATGCAAATTTCTTTGGAGAAGTATCATTTTTGCTCTAACTTGGAGCGCGCGCGCCGGGTGGGTGTGGGAATGAAAAAATAACCTCCAAATATGACCATATGATATTTCAAATTGCAATGCATCACATGAAATGAAATTCAATTTAACTAGTATGATATCTCATGCTGCAATGCATCACATGAACTCTAAGTATTCCCTACTTTGAAGAAACAGAGAAATGAAAATACTGATTCAAAGCTATGTTCTTGATTGTATCCGTCTCTATAAACTATTTGTAGCTGTAGTCTAGCGAGGATGACAATGCTTATTCCATGTTCTCAAAGCTTTAAGTTGTCTATATGTTTCTCAAATAGATTACTCGATGCTAGCCTCTCGATTAATCAACAAACTTCTCATAGAGGAATATGTACAAATTTTTTGTTCGATGCTAAGCTAGGTGCATGAATTATGGAATTAATATTTGTTCAATTGATAGGTAATATGATATTCTAGGCAAAGCAAGAGAGATTCGGGGTAATACATTCATGTCCGCTGCTAATATAAATTATTTTTTAGGGAGAGGAACTTGATTCTTTATTAGGGATTAAGCTGCCTATGAATTTCGACTTCAAAGAACTTCACGGGACCGACCCATTCATTTATTATAAACAACTTGGTGGAAGCATTAATTTGATGATTGTTGGGATTTGTTGGTCGTGGGATGAGCTGTTGGCGTGACTTGTTGCTCCCTGGCTCTGCTTTTTTCTTTCTATTTGTGCCTTTTTTTCCTTTTTCCTTTCTCCTTTTAGCCTTTCGTTTGGTGGACTTCAGGTACACTTTTGTACATCCTCTTGTTCTTTTATATTAATATTTTAAGCTCCCTATTTCCTTTTTTTCCAGTCGTTCAGTTGGATTTTTTTCCAGGGACTTCTACTCCACTCTTTCTTTGTATATTTGGCTTCTCTTAATACATATATATCATGTAAATGATGACGTCCCGCCCATGTGGAATGGGTCCAAGAAGTTTGGATTTGAATTATAATTTGTGTTTGATTTTAGTATTCTAACATTGAGAGAATAAGGAATATTCCTAGCTATATTTTCATAATTAGTTAAGGGTATTTTAGTAGTTGTTAGTTACATGATTAGGATATCTTGGGCACCAAGTCTTGGTTGTTATCTCTCATTTGAGGATAGTTAACGTTGAATTGAGGGATTGTTTTGCTAGTGTGTCTAAGGTCTTCTGCTGTGTTTGAATTGAATTAAATTGGTATCAGAGAATGGTTTGGTAGGGTGTGTGTTTTCCATATGTGTTTCATTATCTTATTATGAGTCATGGATAACATTCACGATAATTTGATCGATTAGTTTCGAAGAGCTCTAGTTAGGATTAATTGAAAAATTCAACAGTATAAGAATGGACTTTCTCATTGGCTTGACAAATGTTTTGGTTTCTGTGAAAGATTGAATCTTATGCATTGCTGAATATTATGAGGAGGCCGTCAATGGATGGTTAAAGAAATGAAGATGAGGTACTGTCATCTTTGGTACCAGCACCAACATTACTTGGCCGAGCTTCTGTGTGAAGCTCTTGATGCCTGAAAGCGGGAACATCCACTGGTGAGGGATTCTGGTCTGCTCCATTCAACATGAACCCCTCGACCCTCAAGTCGATTAGGACCGCCCGTCGGTTTTTGACGATTATCCTAACATGGAAGACGAAATCTAGGCTTGTGAGTCGCTCTAGGTTGGTAAGGGCTTGCTCCTCTTCTGTCAATTTCTCATCGATTTGGTGTCGAAATCACAACTGCTGCAATGGTTTTGATCCACAATCCGATAGCCATAAGTCCCCATGCAGTCATCCATCGTTCCCGACGATGAGAAAGAAGATTTTGGTGGTCTCAAAGTTTAAACTGTTGACTCCAAATGGAGGAGAGATATTCGTCCAAAATTGTTGGCTGTGAGTGACTTGCGTCTCTCTGAATCTTACCAACGAGGGCGAATTTGATGCCTACCAACGAGGCCTGAGAGAGCCGGATAATCCAGGTCTTATCAGTTTTGCTGAGGTCGTCAGATGTAGACCACTCCTGGGTGCTAATTCTCTGTTTCACAGCCCACAACTATCTGTGATGTTCTCCAACTTGATGAATGCTGCTAGTTACTTAATTTAGGGCAGTGATATGGTGTGCTGCTGGTGGAGTCTTTGGTGCTCCGCAGCGACCTTGACAATATGGATGGGGCCCCAGTTGGTTTTATTTCTAAAACGAATTGGGTTTAACAACCCCAGAAGGAATATTGTTATTGGGAGCCCATACAGTGGGGAGATGCTTGTTCTTGGGACTAAAGAGAATCTGCAATCATTTTGGTCCATTGACATATTAGAGGATAGATTTTATTGGGATAGACAACTATGGATTTAGCCCAATGTTAAATATTTTACTGTTTGGGCAAGACCTGTGGGTAAAATGCAATTTAGGAAAAACTTAAAATTTGTTTATGTGGCACGAACGGCTTCAAGTTTCTCCAAAAGCTCGTCGACAAGCCTTTTCGAAAGAGGAAAGAATGATGCAAATGATGACGTGTCGCACACGTGGAACAGATCCTAAAGGAGTCTGAATTTTAATTATAAAATCTATTTAATTTTAGTATTCTAATATTGTGATAGTAAGGAATATTCCTAGCAACATTTGTATAATTAGTTGAGGAGGGTATCTTAATGGTTGTTACATTTAGTTTATCTTTGGCACCATGTATTGGGGCCTTATCAATTGTCTTGTAATCCTTCATTTGAGGATATGTCAGGATGAATTGAAAGATTATTTTATGAGTATGTCTACGTCTTCAGTTATGTTTGTTTTGCATCAATATACCAGCTAGATCTGATAAAAAGGATGAGGATAGGAGCGTTGCAATTGAGGGTGTTGATTTGGCGCTTGATTATTGAAAAATGGGTAAGTTAGAAAATTTGAAGATTCGATAAAAAATGCAGTGTGGCAAGTGATGGGTTATTGAGTATTCCCAGTGAAGGTTGATCGGGTGGCGGACTATATCTTGCAGGTATAGTATGTTGAGATGGATCTTATCATTCAGCTCTAATTGGTAGGGAGTGACTATGTTTTCGTGGAGAGGGACATGGTGGATAAAAGCCCAACTAGAGTCACGTTCTTTGCTTGGATGACAACTAGGGGTGTAATCCTCGTGACTGACAGGTTGAAGAGAAGGGGAACACACATGGCTAGTTGTTGTTGGCTTTGTAAGACAGAGGAGAGGAGACAGTAGACTGCGTGATGTTGCATTGTGAGCATCTAGGGGTAAATGGTCTTTTAATTTATTTTTTCTCTTTTTAGTAGTTGCTTAGTTATGTCCAACTTAATGATAGAGATTTTAGCGTCATGGATGAGTGGTGGGGTGGGGAAGCATGCTCGAAGATTCTGGGCAGATCCACTTTACATTCTTTTGTCGTCATGGAGTGAGAAGAATTGGAAGTGTTTTGACAGGTCAGAGTTTGCGCATGCCAAGTTGTGATTTAATATGTTGAACCTGTTTTTGCGGTTTAAGAAAATCTACCCCTCGTTGGTCTTATCGAGTCTTCTCGTCTGCTTTTGGGAATTGAATGTCAGAGTACCAACCTCGTTCGTTGAAAAATGAAGGCAGTAGTGTATCTATTTTGTTCCTTTCCAACCCTTTCTCATGGGATTTTTTTTGTGGGTTCCCCCATTTTTTTTTCCTTCCTATTCGATATTTTATGTACATCATGTATGCGGTGCTCCATATCCTCAGGCGGGCTTTTATATATTGTTTCTTTTTGTTTATTTGTTAAATTATTAATTAATGCACTGGGGGAATAAGAGAGCAATTACTATGTCCGGATGGTGGTAGAATGACGTGTTCAAAGAAAACTGGTAGGTGGTGAGAGTAGATATATTGAACTTCTCCACTGAGTTCCATGAGAATGAGGTCGTCAATACATGTGTGAATGAGACGAATCTTTGCTTGATACCGAAAAAGGGTCAGTCCTTTCAAATTAAAGACTATAGGCCAAATACTTTACTAGCATATACAATTTATGGCCAAAGTCTTGTCCACTAGACTAGGAGGAGTCTTGTATGAAACCATTTCAAGAAAACAAAGGTCTTTTGTGTGAGACGAATACTTGTGATGTTATGACACATAAGCAATAACAAGAAACACAATTTCATCCAAAACCTAGAATTATTACTAATCGAATGGATGAAAATTACAAAGCAATGCCCTCTATTTATAGGCTCACTTAGGAGTCCTTGATAATTACCATAAATAACTAAGAGATAAATAAAAAAATAAATACTGAGGAGATAAACCTATCCTAACTAAAAGATAAAATAAAGGCTCAATTAAAATAACTCTCTCCTCTCTCTTTTCCTCATTTATCCCAACCGATCATTCTTTCTCATTAAAATAAAGCGTACCCAGTGCACAAGGCTCCCGCTTAACTTCAAAGTTTGGGAGGGGTGGATGTCGGTTGGTCTTACTCCCATATATGGAGAGGCTGTTACCATGTCTCGAATCTGAGACCAACCGTAGCTTGGGTGAGGGCACTTGCCATTGCACCAAGGTACGACCTCTAACCATTCTTCTCATTAATCCCTACAAATCTTTCTCTTCAAGAAAAGATTGTCCTTGAGCTTTAAAGGGGCATGTATTCAAGGTGGGATACTGAGCACATGCATGATTGGTGACTCCTTTGACATCAAAATATATATCTCGAATAAACTCCCCTCTTGAACGTGGACCCACGTTGAATTTTCACCCACGGTCCTTCACATAAACAAGTTTGAAAAAGCTAAGAGTTGCCTTAAGGCATTCCCCCCGGTCAATAATAATTAATAGATATAATCTATCATTAAATTCATCACAAAAAATCCATAATGACAGTAAACAAAACATTACAGTTCATAGTCTCCCAATATCCCATAATACGAAAATCAGTGGAATCCGTGCTATGTGCTTGTTTGGTTCATTCCTAACAGTCTGATCGATCCTAGCCCGCCTCCCTTGTGGTTCGGCTAACTCAATTGTCGGAGACTGAGTCAAAACATTCTTGCTATGCTTCGGAGACTACTTAGAAAAGTCTCGCTTCGGATAAAGAGAATATGGTAACATAAGCTAAGGACTTCTTGACCTTCGTGTAAGTGAAAGTGATGCAAACACCAAAACTTGAATACAAAGAAAAGAGAAAACACAAGCAAAAATCTAAAAATTATATTAAAAAGCCAAAGAATAATGAAATCTCTATTTCATCATCTCCAATTTATACTACTAATTAATCCTACCCCAACTGGGAAAGCATTAAAAGAGCAAAAGTCACTTCACTTACTCTAATATTTTCTAAAGAGGACTTAAACCTCTTTTACCACATTTAATACTAGTCATTAACAAAACTAAGAGACAAACCCCATTCTACATCATTTTCCCTTCCTTTGAAAGAGTTCATCCTCGAATTTGAGGATAAATTTTGGAGAATCTTGGGCCGCACAAATAGAATTTTGGAAAATTCCAGCGCACACAAACTATTATTTATTTATGTTTTGACAACCTTGAACCTTTTTTAAATCCGGGGCCAAAGTTGATGTTCCAGCAGCTGGAAATGGTTTAAAATGTGGTACAAGCCAAAACTGTCCCAGTGCAGCCACTTTTCAAGGGGTGCAAACCAGAAAACGGAAGGGTGTGAAACACCCAATCCGGCTCTCCGATCTTATCAAGATTCATGGCCGCCGGGGTCAAAAATCAATCTAGGGTTGTGAAACCCTAGATCCAGCCCATTCGGACCCTCGCTAATCTGCACCATCTCAGGTCACTGGAGAGCACGAAGGCCAGCTGGAGTTAAAATCATGATTTTAACCTCTTGTATTACTTTTAATATGGGTTATTAACAAAACTAAACTAGAAACCCTATTTTACATTTAAAAAGTGTAAAATGAGGCTTAGGCATTGGCTAGCCTTGACGCGATATAGCCTTGTTGCTATAGCATCGAAGGTTTGAGGCATATGTCTAACGTTGCCCCGTGTTGCTATTTTGAACATTGCCCATTAATTAAATCACGCATCCCTTAATTAACAAGTCCCTTACTAATAGAGGTGGGATAAAGGGACTTGGAGTGGGAAGAGATAAGGTAGGGATTTCACACCTTCAGTTTGCGGATGACAATATTTTCTTTGAGTAGGGTGAAGAAAGTAACTTATAAAATTTAATAACAATTTATAAACTTTTTGGTAAGATTTGGTGCGTAAAAGTAATTTTGGGCATGAATGTGTTAGTGGTTATTGATGTGGAAGATTCTTTGCTGGAGGATAATGTTAGATAGGTGGGTTTTGAAATGGCAAATTGGCTTATGAAGTATCTAGGCCTTCATTTGGAAGGAAAATGTAGGGTTCTTGAGTTTCGGAATCCAGTGCTCGACAAAGTTAAAAAAGATGAGATTGACGGAAAAATAATTGTCTATCCAAGCGGGTAGATTGACTCTTATAAGAGTGTCGTTGAGCATTCTATCTATTGTCCATGTGTAATTGGATAGTTCTTTCTACTTCTTTTAGTCTGTATTTAATATGTAAAGGGTTCCTCCCCTTCTTAAATGGGCCTTTGTGAATAAAATTTGCCTTTAAAAAAATGTTGATGTAACTACGAAAATGTAAATGAGATGGGGGTAAACAATTGGAATTGTAACAAAGCATGCTATGAATCTTCATAAATTGAATTGGGATGAAAGGAAATTTCTTTTTGCTTCATTAAGGCGGAGATTAACCGAAGACCCTCTCCACTAGGCAATATTTGATACGAATGGCAATAATGCAAAAACTCCAATGGCTTCATAAACTTGTATATCTTATGTGTGAGTTTATGGTTGAGATGAAGTAAGAATTTATTTGGTTAATGTCGTTAGAACGAAATGTAAGAAATTTTTTAGACCATGCAGAGAGGAAAGAATAATATAAGGTACACAAGATGTGCCAATGAGGCTATTACCAAAGTGCCTCTTTCATGTAGTTTTACGCGACTCCAATTAGAAATCGAAAGGGAGACATTCGAAGAAGAGTGATGAGAAAACCTAAAGAGTAAAGAAACATAGTTGGAGAAATTTTCATCACTCACTCTTTTAAAGATGAACACGTACTCCTGGGCGGACATGTTGTCCTCCCTTGTAATAATGTTTCATTAATGAAATTTTATTTTCAAGCAAAGAGAAAAAAAGGGAAAAACAAGAGAAGCTCAAGGTTCACTCACTCACTGTTCAGACATCTTCTTAGAAACGAATTTGTAGTCCCTCCCCAATAATAAAAGATTTGAAGCCAAGGAAAATTGATAAGACCTTGATATATTAATAATGAATCTTTATGGTCTCCTAGTTTGCCCCTTACAATATCCTTGATTGATTGTAAACGATATTTACTCTAACAACATAACACTCCAGAGAACCCTGCAAAAAGGAGTTCTCCACAACCATCCGATTGGTTTAATGCTACTTAGGGTTCACCCTAAACAATGTAAATTTTCTCTCTCTTGACAATCATACTCCCTTTAATTTGTCATCCCACTTCTTAACTCTATCCATGACTGGGTCCAAAAATTAGTGCATTTGGGCTTCCTTAAGAGGCAATTCCTGGGTAATTCAGTTGCCACCCTTACCCTACATCCAACCCCATTAGTTATGTTTAAAAGTTCTAGTGTGTAGTGGATAGCGGAAGCGTATTAGTTACAGTACACAACAACGATAAAATAAAGGAAACGCTCACTCTAATTCTTCATTTCTAAAAGTCAAGTTGTGATTATAAATGAGGGCTAAAGGACTTATTAATAGGGCGCGGTTAGCTTGCTAGCCAAGCTAACCCTAAAAGCTAAAAGACTATAAAGGAAAAAGAAAAATGAAAGACAAAAATAACTCGTAATGATACTTGAAAACCAAGTAAAGACCCTAGAATAACTAAAGGACTAAAATAACCTAACCTAGAATATTCCAAAGGAATATTCATTTATTCAAAAAATAAAATAAAATACAGTTAAAAATGAAAATTGTCTTCTCGATTCGCCTCCTTGCACCATGTGTTATCAATATACATATCATTCTCCCCTCCTTCGAAAAAACTCGTCCTCGAGCGTGAGGGAAAAATTGCAAACAAATATTTGGAAAATATTTTTTTATGATTTAGTGGGGATGATAAAGAATTTTTCTGAAAATTTTGGGGCCAAATAAAATATTTTTCAACATTTTAAAAATTAGGGCCTGTTCAAATTTTTTCACACCAATAAAATCAAATTTTGGACCATTAACCTCCAACCCAAGTGGCTTGTCTCTTAAAACGAGCCTAGGCTAGATAAAGGCTATTTGGGCAACCTAAACTTATCAAAAGCTATAAGGCCCAATTCTCCACTTAAAAACCTATTCTCATCCAAAGAAACCCTAGCTCCTTCCTCCTCTTTCCAAACCCTAGCAGCCACCTTACCACACCCAACACCCTCACCACCCATCTCAGCTACCAAAGTCCCTGTCGGGGATCGAAAGAGACGGAGTTGGTCGGAATCACGCCGACCGTCGCCCTTTTTGGTCGGACCGGTGTCCTCAAGTCCGTGTGGTTGATTTTGAGCCCAGATATGGTGGGAAATGGTGGAAATGGGTTCGAGTCTGACCCGTAGTGGGTCGTTAGGAGACTGGCTGGCCGGAAGTTCGTGACGGCGTCCGAAGAGGAGTTTTGAAGGTTGGGGGGGGGGGGGTATCTTCTGCAGGATGGAGACCAAATCTAGTCCAAATCGGTCGGGAATGGTGCAGAGGGGGTTGAAATTTATTAGAGGAGGGTCAGAGGGGTAAGATATGTGACACCCCACCTATTTTAATCATGGGTGATATGTTCTTTATTAAAATAAACAGGAATCTCATTTGGTTCATTATTAGCATCATTGTCAAAACCTTTTTAAATTACTAACAACCTATATTAAATTAAGCCGGTACCAATTTTTATCTTTCATTAACGTAATAACATGCGGAAATAGAAATAATATAATCTATCCGCACAAATATAAGAGTCTGAATCATAACATGATAAATAAATAAATAGTGAATACCGAATAAACCATCGGTTCTCAAAACAGAATCCAAACCACAAGTCTACAGAAATAAAACTGAATCCAAATACATCATTTGATAAATAAAACTAAAAGAATGTATTAACTGAAAGGGGTAACATGCCCGAATGAAATACTGAATCATAAATCCTAAACTAGGAATAAATAGCTGAAGCGCTTACACGAATCCTGCAAGCCTCCATAAATGCTCTAGCTACGCATCCCTGGAATGAGCCATCAAGCTTGGCGTCCCTATGGATGAGTCATCAAGCTTGGCGTCCCTGTGGCTGGACACCTAAAATGTTTTGAATAAATATTTTTTTGACACGGGTTAGAGCCCAAAACCGTTTGAAAATATTTAGCAAGTAATTAAGATGCAACAATTAAAAATGCATCAGCTCTTTCCAAATTTAAGCTGGTGTGGCACTCTCTTGAGATATTACTCACCCCTCAACTATTGTGCACATCTAACGCTTGCCTCCTAACCTAACTAGTTATACTACCCCACCTAACTAGTCCTGTTACAAATCCTTCTATCACTCTACTCTACCCTGAGTACTTCCTCCCTTTGATTCACAAATTATTTTATTCAGTAACTTACTTAATCATTTTCACTTTAATTAATTATATAACATTCACACTAGTTATATATAAAATACATTCACACTTAATGTATTTAACCCGTATATTATTAACTACTTTATTCTATACGTACTAATATACTTCAACAATCACACATGTCGCGTATAGTAACCATCATTCCGAGTAATAACTCCCTGGATGTTTTTCTCTAAAATGCTATCATATCCCAGGTATACTCACTCTAATCTGGTTACCATAAGTCGGTTAACTCACACCGATATAGGTAATAAAGTCGTAAACGTAGTGGAGACAGTCCTATTCCACCGCGCCGCGAGTGAGATCGAATCATACCCAAAGCGTCTCACCTCGAAAATAAACCGCACAATAAAATATCGGGCGCTATTAGCTAGGGACTATACTCTCCCTGCATTCACTAGCCTGGGGATTCACCAACATCGCGCGACCTCGAATGATAGCACTAGAGGGGTATATTTTCACACCAATATTTTTCACAGTACACACTCATATTTATATATATATATATATATATATTGAGAGGAAGGCTCACCTACATCATGCACTATACATCACACCGTACATCACACCTAATTCTAGGCCCTAGAAAACTTTTTTTTCAAATTTTATATTTTTCCCTTGAAATTAACCTTCCAATCAACCCATATGCAAAAAATTAGGTCAAAATACATTTTGTAGCTATTTTTAAAAGAATCACAAAAAACTGCTGGCGCAGACCCTTATAAATAAGGTAATTTTAGCAGTTTTTTGTGGATTTTTTAAAAAAAGTTACAAAATGTATTTTGACCTAATTTTTTGCATATGAATTGATTAGAAGGTTAATTTCAAGGGAAAAATATAAAATTTGAAAAAAAAAGTTTTTGAGGGCTTATAATTAAGCGTGATGCATGGATGATGTATAGAGCATGATGTAGGTGAGCCTTCTCATATATATATATATATATATATATATATATATATATATATATATATATATATATATATATGTATATGTATATATTGTCTCTATACACATATATATATAAATAAATACAAATCCGGCTAAATCGTGCCCAACACCCGTAGCACTAGCCCGTAATTCTCGGGCTATCCCACGACTCTAATTTTATTTAAATTCACCTCAATTAAATAATTAAAGTAGCATCACCCTGCTAAAATGCCCGGACTCACCCAATTGGCCCCTACTTTAAATAATTTCAAATTGACTTCAGCTAATTCGTTTCTTAAATTTCTCACCCTTTCTCACTTTTCGAAACCCTTACATATTCACCCATAATCCCTTGGAAGTAGGTTCCCCTCTTATTTTACACTAAATAAATAAACCTTGGACAAATCCCAAAACTAGAGTCCAAAGAAATTACAACACCACCACCTGTCAGAAAACATGCATCATTTATCGATCCTGCTTTGGATAATTTTCTTTCCCAACTCGTTTTCCTCCATTTTTGTTCATCAGACCTCCATGGATACATCCCAAATCTCAACCCAATCATAACCAAATGTTTATTATAAACAGGTTCTAACATAATTAAAATCTCCAACCATCAATGATTTCTACTAACATCAATTATATTAAAGAATTGGGTTTATAAAAGGGGTTATTGAATCCTCTTACACAATCCTTAATTAAACGAATTTAACTTATGGGTTTCGAATATAAGTCTGATTCAAATAGCAATATATGGTATTTCATCATCAGTTGCACATTTAATCTACACACAGTACTTAAATCATCAAAAACCTATTTTTGTGTGACAACCCACCCCAAAAAACGGATTTGTTTACACCTACCATGATATGAACATGAATCTTTGCAAATTAAATTGAAAGCAAGTTAATTACTTGCCATAATGTGTTCGTAGGGTCTCATTTTATGTTGTAGGAGACGAATCGGTGTTAGAATTCCCCAATTCTCTTTGATTTTGGCTCCTAAAGCTCTCCTCTCTCTTCCTTCTCTCTCCTTTCAATCTCATAGGGTTTAGAATATGAAATACGGCTGCCTCAAACTAAGACTTAGGCTTTTGATCCTCAATCCTGAAATTAGGCTAACGGGCCAAGTCTAAATGACCCAAATACCCCCGTGTGGGCCCCGATAGAGTCTAAAAAGGCCCCGGGACTCAGTACCCCGAGTATACTATTTTGACTTTCTCGACCCATCCGGAACCAACCGTGAGCTCGAAATCGCCATCCGAGTCTCTCCTATCTCGACCTCATATGGTCTACACGCGACTTCCGGTTGAGATATAATACAGTTACGTCGGTATCACTCGCTACGACGTATAATAATTGTTTTCTACTCACTTAGTAATTTTATTCCGTAAATAAATATTAATCATTCTCTCTCTCGATTAATATTATAATAAACACATAATATTTAATTCAATTAAATTATGACACACGAGTAATTTAAAAAAATTACCGAATTAATTAAATTCTAAGTACTCAGAAATACGTGGTGTTACATACTTCCTCCTTACAAAGGAATTTTGGTCCTCGAAATTCGGATATGCTCGGTACTAAAATCTCGAATCTTTACACTCAATGCATCCAAACGCATTCACAGTTAACTCGTAATAATATTTTGGTGCTCCCACTTAATACACGCCAGTGGTACTATTACGACTAAAGATCTACTCACTAGAAATCGAGATTGGCGACAAGTCCATTCAAACTCTTACATATCGATATATTTTGATGTGAATGAAGAATTAGGGGTTATTTTTAGTATTTTTAGGGTTTTATTGTATTTTTGTTATTTTTCAGTCTTTCTTTTATTTTTAGTATATCGTTGTATTTTCCTTTTTTTGTTAGTATTTAAAAGAAGGAAGGTTAATTGGTTCTTATGGACATAAATGTAATTAGATTCTTAGCTTAGAGGCCAAGCAACCTCCTTCCTCTAAATACCCCCTATGTAACCTCATTCGAGGCATTCTTCCATTTTGAGATATTTGATTAGAGAGTGTTTGAGAGAATTATCTTTTCTTGTTCCCATTTGACGTCATTTATGTCAATTGGTATCAGAGCCTAGTCACTCCACCGGTTGTTGTTGTTGTAAAACAAAAACTCATAAACAATGCCAAGATGGGTTCGAGAAAGGATGAATTTCTCCGCGGCAAACCCTTTTGATCAAATCATTGCAGCCCTCAACCAATTGAAGGCTCAAATGGAAGAGATCAACGCACGAAATTCTCCACCGGCAATCACCTCGCACCACGACCCCCTCCTCCAAATTTCAACCTACCCCCGCTGCCACCCTAAAAGACAACTCGAACCACCCACCCCCATTAACCCTAATGCTAGCCCCCAAAACCCATCTACCCACGCTTCCGCAAACATTTCCACCATTCTACCCCAAAAAAAACCCCTAGCCCTAGCCCCATTTATCCCCAAACCACCACCACCACATCACGAAACACCCCACCACAACAAACCATTGACCGGAATACGCAAAACCCCTCCCCGAACCCTCGTCACTGCCCGTACCAGCCCTACCCATCATCGAAACCCTACTCCGCACATTCCTCACCCCAAAACAAGTCCGCCCCGAACCCGATTGTATCCCCATGGTCGGACCACCATTCTGGTGGCCGACGAAACTCCTAAGGCCACCAATTCCCCCACCCAAGTCAACCAACCTCTGACCAACCCCCTACAACCCCCAGAAACTGCTACTCCCTTCATAGCCAGCCTCCTAGACCCCCGACGGCCCCAACCTTCCCCTCTTTTTGGGCCGGACCACACCTCAGGTGGTCGACAAGTCTTTCCCTACCCTGGCCGACCATATTCCACTAGGGTTCTGCCTTGGGGGAGGTTTGGAACCACCGGAGAAAGCCCTAAGCAGTTGCGACCCAACCCCCCGTGTTCAACCAAACCTTGGGCAGTCCACCTCTCATCGATCTGAACCAGCAGGGCCCGATCTCCTCTCCCAGTGTGCCTCCGACCCTAATCAAGAGTTCCGATCAATTTTCAGCATTGAAAAACTCCGGCCGACCCGCGGTTTCCCTCAACAAAGCAGGTTTGACATTGGACAGGACTTCCGATCAAAATCCAGCTCTAAAAAGACCTGTTTTAGTGGAGAATACCTTAGGGCAACCCTGTCATCTCTTATCCCCTGCTCGGATCCACCAAAACGGTGGCCGATGTTAAATTTTTTGTTCAAGAACCCATGTTTTTTACTAGGAGTGGCAATTTTAGAAACGACACGGAAAAACGACACGGAACGACACGAAATTGATTCGAAATTGACACGTTATGTCGTGTTCGTGTTTGAATTATGAGTCGTGTCGTGTTATCGTGTTTTTTAGGCGTGAAATTTAAGAATTTCGGGTATTCGTATCGTGTCGTGATGTTTTTTATTTGGGTCGCGTTCGTGTCGACTAAAAAAAATACGAATTCATGTCGCGTCGTGTTCCCCTCCGAAAAAACCTTGTCGTGTCGTCTCGTGTCGGCCCGAAACAGACCCATTGACCCCAATTGCCACCCTTATTTTTTACCCCCAATCCGTCCAAGATCCAATCGGAACTGTTCACGACCCCTTCTCCCACAAAATCAATTCAATTTCAGCCCATTTTTGACCCAATCCCATCAAGAACAATTGCAAGAACTAGGGTTTGGCACCAAAACCTTGGTTTTTGACCCCGACGGTACATATTTTTGATGATTGACATGTGTGGTATGAGGAAGAAGATGAAGATTAATGCAATAATTGAAGACTCTTGCTCAATACTTTCAGAAATTACGTTTTGACCCCTCAAGTTTTGCCTCTTCCGCAATTTTGGGAATTTTTGCATTTGACCTCCACTTTAAAGTTCAAGGACGAACCTTTTCGAAGGCGGAGAGAATAATCTGAATGAAGAATAAGGGGTTGTTTTTAGTAATTTTAGGGTTTTATTGTATTTTTATTATTTTTTAATCTTTTTATTATTTTTAGTATTTTGTTGTATTTTCCTTTTTTTGTTAGTATTTAGAAGAATGAAGGTTAATTGGCTCTTAGGGACATAAATGTAATTAGATTCTTAGCTTAGAGGCCAAACAACCTCCTTCTCATAAATACCCCCTATGTAACCTCATTTGAGGCATTTGACGTCATTTACAACCTCCTTCTTATAAATACCCCCTATGTATCCCTTCCGTCACTAGAATCATTAATCTATTGCAAAGTTCTGGTTGATAATCTCGGACCAACCTTTTCCATCTACAAGTGGTGTACCTGAAGACAACTTCATTATGTCTTGCTCAACACCGATCCCTATGCTCAAAGTTTCTTATCACGTGGAATATCTTACTCCCCTTTTCTGGGATATATAAAAAATCATTGCCATTGTGTTTGCTCCAAAATTGTGCACTTCCTGGGCACTTTTCGTCTGGTAGAAATCAACATCTTATTTATGCGTAAACCACTCTAGGCATTTGACTAAGTGAGACTCTGCTCTACTTTCCCAAAATTGCGGGGTCTTCCTTTGTTAAGGGATTTCTTTTTACATGTGCTCCCACCGCCTTTCAACTCACCTTGATTGTGATAGTTCTCCTTGACATACACCTAGTCGGACTATCTTCTTTTTTCAAACGAAGTTCAGTCCATCATACCATTCCCCCTATGTTACTAACTGCCCCACCGGCATATTTTCGAAACACTTGTAATCACCTCCCCTAATCTCAGACGGTATTGGAAGTCAAATTAACCATGGCGCCCATACACCCTATATTCTGTGCTCTCCTGCACAATCATCATTAACGTCTCATACGTAACATACTAATCTCAAGCTCTGCCCCGCACTCTTGGTGTGGTTATACAGTAAGGTTGTACTCAATTTCCCTACTAATCGTGACTTATTTCTCCTCGAGACTGCCCCACCTATGAACTAGTGGTGCAAAAGCTCCCCAATGCTTCCTACACAACACTATCGGCTCCACTGGCCGCACATAGTATAAGAGCTCTCTGCTCAAAGCGTTTTCTCTACCCGTTCAATGATTTTACTTTCAAAACTGCTGCCCTAGCATTCATCGTCTCTCCACCCTCGACGTTTATTATGGTTCATGCGTAGAACATCCCCCAAACGAAACTCAAACAAAGAACTTCGATGAGTCATCACCTAGAATTTCGGTCATCGAGTTCTGTAGGGGCCCAAAGGATATAACCTGGACTCTCAAAATCATGTCCCCGTCGTATAGGTCTAATCATAAACTCCCACATCTCTAAAGGAGTCGTATAACCCTGCGCTCGCACTATCACTAAGCCCCTAACGCTAAATCAATAATGAGCTAAACCTTTTCGCTTGATAGAAAACTCGATATACCTTGAATCACATCAGTAAGGTTCCTACACACTGCGATCAAATATAACCAGACAACTATACTCTTTGAAGTCTCCTCTACAATAGGATATAGACGCGAGCTCGGCCCTGAGACATCGTAAAAAAACACATCCGGTCCTGGAACAGCGAACACAATAGCCTTGTTGTAACAACCCACTATCGCTTAAACCATCGCTAACCAGCCCATACCCAGAATAACATCACACTCGAATATCATCTCTCAAAACGAGCTAACCCACAAAAATATATCCTCATTGTTCACACCCGCTCCCCTATAGATGGAACCAAATAGAGCCCGCTACTTAACGGTAACTATATACAAACTATAGTACTATTAACGATACCTCTACTAGATCCGTTTTCACGCGCGAATCTAGTGTTAACTAACTATTGTGACTCGCTTGTGTCACACAAAATATACCCCATTCATCCTAGGATAAAATTCATACTTTCAATTGCTAATTGCACTAGCGGTTCAAATGGTTCTTGGACATAACACTCGTCCCAACCGAATAAAGAACTTCTATAAATGTTGCCCCTGCTGGGCATCTCACTCCTGTCCCCTAACTTGCTACGGACAAGTTCAATACAAGTGATCCTACTCTTCACACATAGGACACCTCTCTGTGTCATCCCCATGTCTCTGGCCCAACTGGCTATGTCGGGGTTGTCCCTCTCATGGACCTGGTAGTCTTGGCCCCAATTGTTACCCTCATTGTTCCTTTGGCTCAGCTGGTCCTATGGAACACATTGCTGGCCCTGACGGCCCTGACTGAATCTACCGTCACTTGGTAGGAATTCCTTTGATCTGAATCATTTAAATGGGTCTCCTGCTGGGTATCCCCCTATGGTG
Organism: Sambucus nigra; assembly: GCA_949130495.1. Lineage (NCBI taxonomy): Eukaryota > Viridiplantae > Streptophyta > Magnoliopsida > Dipsacales > Adoxaceae > Sambucus > Sambucus nigra. The sequence goes on from OX422208.1 coordinate 806,288,358, forward strand.
CCTCACTATCAACAATTACATTCATTCTTGCTCTGCTGACTAGACTCTCCAATCTCGCAGCTCCCTTCTTATGGAAGCATTTATATTGCCCTTGTAAAAGTACGACATTGAAGACATCACCACAGGTGCCCCGCCGGATTTTCCCTTCAATGCTGGCGTATTCTACTCATGAGTCCATCATCAACTCAAAGACCCCTCGTCGAGTACGAAGTTTGCTAAACAAGCAAATTCTCTCTCATGTTCGGCCACTGATCGGCCCTCCTGCAATAAGTACTGTAATTTCCTTCGCCTCTCTATTAAAATAGCCGATGGCAGGATTTGTGGTCAAACCGCACCCCAAATTCCTCGATATTCATGGTATCTCTCCTCGGATGTGGTGACCGACTCCCATCAATCAATACTGCTCTCTATGAAACACAGACTCGACACGTAATACGGGTTTCGACACGACACGCGATACGTGATTTTTCCAAAAAATAGGATACGACACGCTAGGATACGTATAATATATAATATATATTTAAATATATATATTAATGAAATATAAAGTTATATTGGATATTTAATTATAAGTTACAAAGTTATATTGAATATACTCCAATTTTTAATGATTTTGTCATAATGTATATATAATTATAGTTACAAAATATATTTTATTAGTTATAATAATATTCAATTTTTTATTAAAAAGTATTCAATTTTAATAGTTATAATAATACTCATATTTTATCCATAGATCTCTCAAGTTGATGCTAGCTAACATTTCTTTAATATCTCTTTTTTATACAAAGCTGCTCAAGAAAGGACACGTTCTGCCAGCAACATGACAAGTTAAAAAGTAACTTGTCAGTCCCACTTTAAAGTGTAAAATATACAAACTACTAACACCTAACAATTCAAAGAAAGAGCCGGTCAAAGTTGACAACCCAAGAGCACTAAGGGCAAAAGTGTAGAAGGCTTATAAACATACACTCCCAACTTAGTGTACATATAAAAGATAGAGTATCAGATGAAATTTCTTCTACAGATTTCTTATACTTTCAAACCCTACACTCCCAACATGTTTCCTCTCCACCAAGTACCAAATTTCTTCTACAGATTTCTTATACGGATCTGACTTATACATATTTCCTCTCCACCAAGGCAAACTACACAGCAACATATTTCTTCTACGGATCTGACTTCTTCTTTAAAGATCTGCCTTCTCCAAAGCTTTTTGGGTGGGGAAGCAGTTATGTGTTCTGTTTGGGGGAAAGTTTAGGGTTTGTTAGTAACATATAAGTAATGCTTTGTTTTTAGTTATTAACTTTTAACCCCAAAAACGTGTCCAAAAACGTGTCTTAGCGTGTCCGGCTTGAAAAAAAAAAGAAAGGATACTCAGGGACACGCGTGTCCACTCCGTGTCCGGCGTGTCCGGACGTATCACGTGTCCGACTCGAGTCAAACGTGACTCGTAACCTTCAGGGGAGTGTCCGTGCTTCACAGACTGCTCTTATAAGCAAAAAATTTTGTTCAAAATTTTAAATCATAAATGTCAATGCACTCCACTGTACCTAATTCCATTTGGATGATCTCCTTCCATTGGCCAATCACACTTCCGCACTTTCCCGAACTCTTGTGGATGGCCTTTCAGAAAAACCTCTTCGACTCTCTCCCTTACTAACTATACTGGGTGAGTCTGAATTTGCGCCACCGTTTGCTATGGTGGTAATTGGGGAAAACTACTGCGCCCTAGCGGTTATCCCAACGTCAACTACCTAAACTATAATAGTGGTGACTTCTACTGCGGTCACCGTTCCCATAATCCTCTTGTGGTTTCTGCTGAGCCTCTCCTCCTGCAGTTCTCTTAACGGCCCCCGTTGGTTGTCCTATATTGTTCGGTGTACGAAACCCAACCGAACTCGTATATGATTCGCATCAACTATACTCAATAGCAGGAGAACGTAAGTCGCATTATGAATCAACAGTCCTAAGCATAGGGCTCTATATCAAAGTAAACAATGCTGAAAAAGTACCAAGTCCGCACAGATCCTAAGGACTCTAGAGTTTGATGCTCCGATACCATCTGTGACACCCCACCGATTTTAATCACGGGTGATCAGTCCTTTATCAAAATAAACACGAATCTCATTTGGTTCATTCTTAGCATCACTGTCGAAACCTTTTTAAATTACTAACCACTTATGATAAATTAAGCTGATGCCTATTTTTATCTTTCATTAACGTAACAACATGCGAAATTAGAAATAATATAATCCATCCGCACATATATAAGAGTCTGAATCATAACATGATAAATAGATAAATAGTGAATACCGAATAAACCATCGGTTCTCAAAGCTGAATCCAAACCACAAGTCTACAGAAATAAAACTGAATGCAAATACATCACCTGATAAATAAAACTAAAAGAATGTATTAACTGAAGGGGCAACATGCCCTAATGAAATACTGAATCATAAATCGTAAACTAGGAATGAATAACTGAAGCATCTACACGAATTCTGCAAGCCTCCACAAATGCTGCAGCTACGCATCCCTGGAATCAGTCATCAAGCTAGGCGTCCCTGTGGCTGGACACCTAAAATGTTTAGAAAAAATATTTTTTTGACACGGGTTAAAGCCCAAAACCTTTTGAAAATATTTAGCAAGTAATTAAGATGCAACAATTAGAAATGCATCAACTCTTTCCAAATTTAAGCTGGTGTGGCACTCTCTTGAGATATTACTCACCCCTCAACTATTGTGCACACGTAACGCTTGCCTCCTAACCTAACTAGTTATACTACCCCACCTAACTAGTCCTGTTATAAATCCTTCTATCACTCTATTCTACCCTGTGTATTTTCTCCCTTTGATTCGCAAGTTATTTTATTCATTAAAATCATTTTCACTTTAATTAATCATATAACATTCACACTAGTTATATATAAAATACATTCACACCTAATGTATTTAACCCGTATATTATTACCTACTTTATTCTATACATACTAATATACTACAACAATCACACACATGTCGCGTATAGTAACCATCATTCCGAGTAATAACTCCCTAGATGCTTTTCTCTAAAATGCTATCATATCCCAGGTATACTCACTCTAACCTGGTTACCATAAGTGGGTTAACTCACACCGATATAGGTAATAAAATCGTAGACGCAGTGGAGGCGGTGGTATTCTCGCGAGAGTGAGATCCAATCATACCCAAAGCGCCTCACCTCGAAAATAAATCACACAATAAAATACCAATCGCTATGATCTGGGGACTATACTCTCCCTGCATTCACTACTCAGGGGATTCACCCACATTGCACAACCTCCCATGATAGCACTAGAGGGGTATGTTTTCACATAAATATCATGCACATCGATATTTATAAAGTACACACACACACACACAGAGGCAGACTCAAGTGAGGTCTCAGTTTAAGGACCATTTTTTTAAAATAGTAAAAAAAATATTTTTTGCCTGATTTTTTTTATGGTTTTTAAACATTTCAGTAAGATCATAAAAAAAAAATTAGCACAAAATGCGTTTTTTGCTATTTTAAAAAAATCGGTCAAACTTTGTCAGTTTTAAGTTCTTAAGCCGTTAAAAACTGACAAAGTTTAACCAATTTTTTTAAAATATCAAGAAAATTCATTTTGAGCTTATTTTTTTTTATGATCTTACTGAAATGTTTAAAAACCATAAAAAAAAATCAGCCCAAAAATATTTTTTTTACTATTTTATCAAAAATGGTCTTCAAACTGGGTCCTCAAACTGAGGACCTCACTTGATCCACTCTCTCTCTCTATATATATACTCGTATTTATAAATAAATACAAATCTGGCTTAACCTTGCCTAACACCTATAGCACTAGTCCATAATCTCCGAGTCTATCCTCCGACTCTAAATTTATTTAAATTTACGTCAATTAATTATGTAGCATCACCCTGCTAAAATACCTGACTTGCACAATCATCCTGTACTTTAAATAATTTCGAATTAACTTCAGCTAATTCGTTTCTTAAATTTCTCACCCTTTCTCACTTTCCAAAACCCACACATATTCATCCATAATCCCTTGGTAACAGGTTCCCCTTTTATTTTACACTAAATAAATAAACCTTGGACAAATCCCAAAGCTAGAGTTCAAAGAAATTACAATCGATCGATCCTGCTCCGGACAACTTTCTTTCCCAACTCGTTTTCCTCCATTTTTGTTCATCAAACCTCCATGGATACATCCCAAATCGCAACCCAATCATAACCACATGTTTATTACACATCTTCAACTGGGTCTAACATAATTAAAATCTCCAACCATCAATGATATCTACAAACATCAATTATATTAACGAATTGGGTTTATAAAAGGGGTCATTGAATCCTCTTCCTAAATTTGATTTTGGCTCCTAAAGCTCTCCTATTTCTTCCTTCTCTCTTCTTTCAATCTCTTAGGGTTAGAATATGAAAAACTCTTAGACTTAGGTTTTTAATCCTCAATTCCGAAATTAGGCTAACGGGCCAAGTCTAAATGACCCAAATACCCCGTGTGGGTTCGATCACGTCTAAAAAGGCCCCGGAACTCAATTACAACCCCCGGGTATACTATTTTGACTATCTCGACCCATTCGGAACCAACCGTGACCTCGAAATCGCCATCCGAGTCACTCTACATAAATTTCTTATCTCGACCTCATATAGTCTACTTGCGACTCTCGGTTGAGATACAACACAAGTAACGTCGGTATCACTTGCTACGACGTATAATAATTATTTACTACTCACTTAGTAATTTTATACCGTAAATATTAATCATTATCTCGTCAGATTAATATTTTAATAAACACATAATATTTAATTCAATTAAATTACGACACAGAAATTTTAAAAAATAACCGAATTAATTAAATTCAAAATATTCAGAAATACGGGGTGTTACACGATAGTGCCGAAACTGTACCGATAGTGGTCGGTTTGATGCGGGAAAGGCCAACGAAATTTCTGGAATTGGTGATGAGTTATAAGGTCTCGTCGAACGATGGAAAAGGCCACCGGACATAGTTGAAGGTTTCGATTTGAGAAGTTTTGGTTGTGAAGTGACTGTTTGGTGTTTCAACGACCAACTTGGGGTGGTATTTTTAAATCTGGAGGGTGGTATGTACCAACAGACAACCGGAGGGCTCTCACAGCATGTTGGTGGTAACTTCTTGGGTCGGCTCGTGGCGGCTCCACCTCGCCTTTGTATCGAGGTCCATACGCCGTATCAATTCTTCGTTGAAAATTTGATTGGTTTTTGTGGTTTCAATCACAGACCCAGCTGCCACGAGAACATTTATCATCCAAGACACCTTCTCGTCCGAACGGTTGTTTCTAGTCGAATTCATAACTCGTACCGGGCTTCGTACGCCAATCACCAAGACACACTAAGAGCGACGATCGCTCTGATACCAATTTGATGTGTAGTGGGTAGCGGAAGTGTATTAATTGGACTATACAACAACAACAATGATAAAATTGAGGAAACTTTCACTCTAATACTTCATTTCCAAAAGTCAAGTTGTGATTACAAATAAGGGCCAAAGGCCTTATTTATAGGGTGAGGTTAGCTTGCTAGCCAAGCTAACCCTAAATGCTAAAAGACTAATAAGCACAAAATAAACAAAAGACAAAAATAACCCCCAACAATATTTCGAGATTAATTAAAGACCCAAAAATGACTAAAGGACAAATAATCTAACCTAGAATATTCCAAATGAATATTCATTTATTTTACAAAAAATACAATAAAAGATGAAAATTGTCTTTCGAATTCGCCTCCTTGCGCCACATGTCATCAATATATATCAAGTTCTCTCTGCATTATTTCCATAAGGCACGTCAAACATATTGACTTTTAGTCTTGATCATCGTTACCAGAAACACCAACCACCTAGTGATTTATGTATTGGTACGTACGTTTCGAAACATGGTAAGCACGTTTTGGTCTCGATAATCTCCTAAACAGATCCACCTCCTTGTCTCATTGGTTACACATGACCTCTGTGTTTAGATAAATGCTGTGATATGTTACATGAAACAAAGTGTACACAGTCAAACTTATTGTAGGAGTATTAAATATAACCGTATAATTATTAGAACAGAGGGGTAGCGTGATTGATGTGCATGTGTGATTTGCTACTTGATTCTAGGGATTATTATTATATATTTAGGAAATATTTAAATAAAAGGTAGATAATTATAATTACTTTTATTATTAATTAGTTGTTTACTTTTGTTAGATGTCTTGGTCCCCAAGACTTGCAAGGCCTATAAATAAATGGTCCCCTCCTCCTTGTAATCAATTAGTGACTTTATGAAGGATATGGGGAGGTCATACCTTGGTGCGATGGCAAGTGCCCTCGCCCAAGTTACGGTTGGTCTCGGGTTCGAGACATGAGAGCACCCTCTCCATATATGGGGATAAGGCTAGCCAACATCCACCCTCCCAGATCCTGTAGTTAAGCAGGAGCCTTGTGCAATGGGTACGACCTTTTTATGAAGGATATGGAAATGCATCGAGGAGAGAGAAGTATTTCGTTTGCGTGTGTGCAGTAGTGTGTGTTTAGAGTGAATTTGAGCAGTGATCAAGCTATAGTAAAACATGGTTCAACCAAAAAAAGTGAAAGGGAGTAGGGTAGGGGGTGGGTGGGTCCATTGAGCTTTTTTGTATTATATATTTTGTGTTATTATTAATAAATTTATTAGTATTTGGTAATTAGTTTTGTTATGGCGTCTTTGTATTTGTTCCTAAATATGTTCCTTTTTATAGTTGGTGTGTCCTAATAATTGCCGTGGTGAGCAAGAATTGTAAGCGTATTAATATAGGCCTAGTTTTCTCTAACTAATTTTGCATGATTAATTAGAATTTATGAAAGTTGAGAATTTTGTGTGTTTTATCTGAAAAGCTAGTTTAGTGTGTGATTGGAAGATTATTAATAACCATCTCTTCCAATTTTATGTTTTATCATTAGTAGATTATAGTATTAGTCAAGGTTCTAAAAAACGCGGGGGGTAATTAAGGCATGGAGGCCAAGCCTTAAGCCTTAGAAGCCTAGGCGGGCCTAGACGTAAAAAGGCGTCAAAAGGCGTTTAGGCCTTCTTAATATATTTTAATATTTTTTAACCATAACAAGGCTATTAAAATACAAAAATTGCACATATCATAAAAATATGTCTGAGTATATGCAAATTAAAATACTATTTGATTATTTTGGATGAGATAATGGTCCGGTTTGTAAAGAAATTCTTTGAAAGGCGACATCGTTTCACTAAAGCATTGTTGTTTTTAGAAAAAAGTACGCCTTAAGGGTTTTACCAAGAATAAGGCGTGAAAAGCGTAAGGCGAGGCGTTTCTCCCAAGCCTTAAGCCTAGGCGGGTTTTTTAGAACAGTGGTATTGGTAGTTTGTTTATTACGTAAATAACGTTTTCATCTTCTATTATAGAGTGATTAATGAGAATTTAACGTTTCTAACGCCTATAAATTTAAAATAAAAAGAATTGAACTATTACTAGACATCATGTTTTATGCCACTGTAAATATATGGAGAATTTTGTGTATTTTTTTCTTTTCTAAGATGATAATATGTTTTATTATTGTGAGTAGTGTGATTGCAAGATCCCTTCCACTACAATTTACATTAAGAAGGGGGATGAACAGGTGATGAGGGTTAGTACTTACCCGTAGTCCGAGTTCCTAAATCACAATGACCAATATTTGACAAATACACCCAAATCTCTCATAAAGTTATCTCTGAATAAGATACTAAATAACTTAAATGATTTGAATCTCTCTCCTCCTTTCTTTGTGCATATTTGCTATTTGGATTGTTGATAATATATGGTGAAGCATTAGCATTTCTTTCCATTGCAAATGATTTTTTTCATAGCCTGTAAACTTACAAACCATAAATTTGCATGTTTATTGGATTCTTGATGATAAATTTCTCCATGCATGTTTTAGGGTGTAAATTCAAAGCAATGTGACAAGTGTTCTGCTCACAAGCCTCCCAGAGCTCATCATTGTCGCGTCTGCAGAAGGTGTGTTTTGAGGATGGTGGGTGTTTTTGTTTCTTGTTCTTTTTCTTTTATAATTTAAACATATATAATTTCCTATAATCAACACGACAGATATTCAATATGTAGTCTCCTCCTCATGATAAAAGTTGCATGCAGGATCATCATTGTTTGTGGATAAATAATTGTGTTGGTCATAGGAACTACAAGGCCTTTGTTATTCTCGTCTTATATGCAACCATGGCAAGCATTTATTCCTCGGTACGGTTTTATTTTTAGGTTCTCTTTATTTTAAATTTTTTTGCCAACTACTTGCATTGTAAAAAGTTTTGTCATGCACAGGTTATATTTGTAAGCTGCACACTTCAGACCGATTGGGATTTCACTGGACAGGCCCCCCTAAAGAGTTTTTATGTGAGTTGGCACCTTGATCATTTATGACTAATTCGTTATGTAAATGTGTGTGTGTGTGATTATATATATATATATATATATCAAGGACTATGTATTCACAAATCCGCCACTTTATATGCCAAGTTTATATAGTTTGATTGACCCTTAAAAGGCAATATCACACGTCATAAACAAAATAATTTAATGGAATAGTTTAGGTATGATAAATATATTGGGTTTCCAAGATTCGATGCACTTCTTTGAGTTCTTTTAGAACACTTAAATGGAGTTTGTGAATTGAAACTTGAGATATAATGTTTATGGGACAGTCGATTTCGAAATGACTTTTGGAAATATGTGGAGACTGGATTAAATATTTTTCTATTGAGGCATCTATTTTTAGACTTGGGTGTTCCCACACAACTGAGGTTAATAAATTGTATCCCTTGGATGTGTGTCGTGGATAAAAAGTTTCTCCTACCTTGTGCTTCACTTTCAATGGAGGGTGGCAAACAGGGGCGGAGGCACATGGCAGTGAGGGTGGGCAAGTGCCCCACCCCAATTTTTATTCTCTGCAGAGATGGTTCCTTTTTTTATTATATGTATATAAGGTGCCCCACCTATTTAAACAATGGCCCAATGCCCCACCTATTAAAACAATTCTTATTCTCTACATTTGACTTACTAAGCCCAATGGCCCACCACCAACAATAAAGAAACACAAGAAAAGAAGACACGTCTCTTTTTCTAAAAAAACAAAGGGGCCCTCTTTGTCTCCTCTTTAGAAACAAACAATTTAGGGTATAATTGTTTTGTTGGCTATTGGAATTGGGGGACTCTCTCTGTGCCGAAACAGCCGAAACAGACAAAAACAACAAACTATTGTTTTCTCCAATTTTGAAGGTAACTCCATTTACAGTTCTGTTTCTTCTCAGGCTCTCTCTATAATTGTTGTACGCAGGGTATTTTGACGATAATGTTTTTTTTTTAATTAATTTAGGATTTCATTTAGGGCTAATTTTCTTTTTAATTTTTATCAAGAATGTTATCATGATTCGTTGAATTTATGACTATTTTTTTTAAACTTTAACTGTCTTGGTTTTTGTTTCTAATTTAGTACTATTTTAATGTTATGCTTCTAACTTATTTTTAATTTCATATCTTTAAAAAAAGATTATAACATTTACATAATTTTTTTTTTCAGTTATGGAAAGATTTTATAAAAGAACTCTAAAAGAAGTTTCTGATTCGGTGCCTCCTATTCGAAACACTAATGTTGAAGTGGAAGAACCTATATGCAAAAAGGTAAATCTAAGTCGTATTGAGGTTGATTTATCAAATCTTCCTTCGGATCCTTTTTTACGACCTCGAATTTCTGATTATGATCCCAACAATCAAGATGATGTTCGAAGAGCTTATTTGCAAAGGGGCCCTTGTCAACCTCTTAATCACACATTTCCCCAAAAAAAAATAGGTGATAAATTTCGTCGATTTAATCCAATGTGGTTCACTAAGTATGGGAGTTGGTTGGAGTATAGCATAAAAGAAGATGCTGTTTTTTGTTTGTATTGTTATCTATTTCGTCCCGAGTTGGGTAAAAATGACACTTTTGTGAGTGGTGGATTTAAGAATTGGAAAAATAGCAAACGGCTTCAAGATCATGTGGGAACCCCACAAGTAATCACAATGAAGCGTATAGAAGAGGCCAAGATTTAATGAATCAAAATCGACACATTGAGACACTAGTTGCAAAACATTCGAATCAAGATAAGATTGACTACCGAATTCGTTTAAATGCAACTATTGATGTCATTCGATTTCTTGTGCGTCAAGGTTTATCTTTTCGTGGTCACGACGAATCAAAAAATTCATTCAACAAGGGGAACTTTCTTGAACTTTTACAGTGGTTAGCGAATCACAACGAATTAATCGATCGTGTAGTTCTTAAAAATGCTCCCGGCAATCATAAACTAATAGCACCTGAGATTCAGAAGGATATTGTAAATGCAATTGGTGTTGAGACAGTTAATGCTATCATAAAAGATCTCGACGGAGAATTATTTGCAATTTTAATTGATGAAGCTCGTGATTCATCTGTTAAAGAGCAAATGGCCATTGTTTTGCGATATGTGGACAAGAAAGGTTGTGTAATGGAAAGATTTGTAGCCATGATACATGTTCGTGAGACTACGGCACTTTCACTCAAAACAGCACTCGAAGAATTTTTAAGCAATCATAAGTTAAGTATCACGAGTTTACGTGGTCAAGGCTATGATGGGGCTAGTAATATGCAAGGCGAGTTCAATGGCCTTAAATCACTCATATTGAAAGAGAACAAGTCTGCATTTTATGTACATTGTTTTGCACATCAACTTCAATTAGCACTTGTTCATGTCGCAAAAGATCTTCCAGATATTTCTGCATTCTTTTACTCTGTCACTAATTTAGTGAATATTGCCGGGGCATCATGTAAGCGTCGAGACATTCTTCGAACTAAAGAAGCCGAGAGGGTGTTTGAGCTACTTGAAAGTGGTGAATTATCATCTGGCCGTGGGTTAAATCAAGAGACTAATCTCAAACGACCAGGTGAAACACGTTGGGGATCACATTATGGTACATTGATAAATTTGATTACTATGTTTCCGTCTGTGTCGGAAGTTGTCGAGGATGTGATGTTTGATGGCTCTAGCGACCAAAAGGGGCAAGCTTGCACTTTATTAAAATTGATGCGGTCTTTGATTTTATCTTCACGTTGCATTTGATGAAGAATGTGCTTGGAATCACTAATGATCTTTCAAAAGCATTGCAACGAAAAGATCAAGATATAGTGAATGCTATAACATTGATTAGATTCTCTAAAGAGCGTATGCAAAAAATGAGAGATAGTGGTTGGGATTCTCTTTTTATCGATGTTTCTTCATTTTGCACGAGACATGATATAGCCATTCCTCAAATGGAAGATAATTTTATGCTTTTAGGAAAGCCTAAACGTAGAGCTGAAGTAATTACAAATTTACATCATTATCAAGTTGATTTATTCTATCTTTGTGTTGATAAACAACTTGTTGAGCTCAACAATCGTTTCGATGAGGTTAATTCAGAATTGCTTCTTTGTATGTCATCCTTAAACCCAAGTGGCTCATTCATTGCTTTCAATTGCCAGAAGTTGGTTCGTCTCTCTGAATTCTATCCTAATGATTTCTCCGAGGGTGAGCGCATTGAACTTCAAAACCAACTTGTGCTTTATGAAATGGAAATGAAATCTAATAATGACTTCTCAGAATTGGAAGGGATTCTCGCTCTTTCTAAGAAGATGGTAGAGTTGCAAAAGCATATTGTGTACAACTTGGTTTATAGGCTTATAAAATTGTCACTGATCTTACCCGTTGCTACTGCTACAGTTGAAAGAGCATTTTCAGCTATGAACATTGTGAAAACGGATCTCCGGAATCGAATGGGGGATGAGTGGATGAATGACTGTGTGGTCGCGTATGTTGAAAAAGATATTTTCGACAGTGTTAGCAATGATGTCATTATGGATCGTTTCCAAAATATGAGATCTCGTAGGGGGCAATTATAAATTGAAATTTAGGAATTTGTTTATTTTTGTGGAATGAAATCATTAGTTAAATATCTTTTTTTTTTGTAATGAAATGACATGTGTTAAATATTTATATATTTTAATATTTAATATTGCTGGAAAAAAAAAGTGCCCCACCCCCACAAAAATCCTGGCTCCGCCTCTGGTGGCAAACAGATTAAACGAAAATGGAATTAAAGCTACCAAACTTGTTGATTCTGACGTGAATGGGATATAACATTAAATAATATTAGTATTCTGTTATTAGTATTAATAATATTATTAGGATATATAAGTATTATCCGATTATTAGTTATTATTTAAATTAATATTAGTATTATTTATTAGAGATAATCATTAGGATTTATCTTTCATTTAGTTACCTATTTTAAATAGGTTATTTAGTTTCCTTTTTAATCAGGAGACTTGCTCCCCAAGTCTTAAAATTAGTATAAATAAGGCCTTTGGCCATCTCTTGTAATCAGATTTATTATCAATGAAATGTATGAAATTTGAGAGAAAATATGGTTTGCAATCAGATTTATTATCAATGAAATGTATGAAATTTGAGAGAAAATATGGTTTTTTATTATTATTATTATTATTATTATTATTATTATTATTATTATTATTATTATTATTATTATTATTATTATTATTATTATTATTATTATTATTATTATTATTATTATTATTATTATTATTATTATTATTATTATTATTATTATTATTATTATTATTATTATTATTATTATTATTATTATTATTATTATTATTATTATTATTATTATTATTATTATTATTATTATTATTATTATTATTATTATTATTATTATTATTATTATTATTATTATTATTATTATTATTATTATTATTATTATTATTATTATTATTATTATTATTATTATTATTATTATTCGTGTATGTGTTCATGTGTGTGTCAATTCCGCTGCGTTTCACATCAAATTGGTATCAGAGGTGCGTTTGCTCATGGTTTTCTACACAAGTGTGTATCAATCGTGTGTGTATCAAGGTTAAGAGCTATGGCAAGCGCTCGGGCCATTGAATATTGAGAATTGAGAATAGAGAGAAAGAAATCCATTTCACTAGTCTAATTTATTTGTTGTTTTGTAGTGTAATTGTTGTGTAGTGTAGTAATAACGCTTCCGCATTTGAAGATTTACATCAAACACAGTCTCACCAACTCGTACGAACTTCTAAAAATACCCCGTAACTAATCCTGGTCCTAGCTCACTCAGCCCCCAGGACCGAATCGATTCGGTTCTTGGCCGAATCGATTCAGAATGGGGTAGTAGCCAAGATCCGTCAATTTTGTTTATTACGAGATTTCTTAATTCTTCAGTAATATCCATTCTAATCGTGATTTCCTTTTTATAAACGTGGGAATGGGTCCTTACTAAGTTACACATCATAGAATAATTAATTCCATATAACAACACCAATTTCTATCCCCAAATCCCAGATTTCACATGAATATAGTAAGAACTTTAGCCCAGATTTCTTCCCCAATACTGACTATATGTAATTCAGGTTAGGGGGATATATAACATGGAATTAAAGTTACAATATGCAGATCACAAACATGTATTTAAATCCTCTACATGTGATTCCAAGATTCTCCAAATCTACTCCAAGAACCCTACGGCATCTATCATCAAATTTCAAGAATTCGATTCCTAGATTTCTGGGTTAACACCCCGTGCTCCAATTAATCCTCTACATGCATAAGATTAATTCTTAACATTAAATCATCAAAATTCAACCTAAAACCCAGAAATCATATGGGGCCATTACAATGAATCGAGAAGCAAATTGGAAGTTAAATCGAGCAAGAAAATTCTTGCCTGGATACGCGGTTGATGAACCCCCCTTGAATTCCTCTTCAATTCTTGTTGTGACTTCTTTCCCCCTCTCTCTCTCTCTCTCTCTCTCACAGTGGTGTAGGCTAGGGTTCTTAGATGATATCTCCAGGGAGTTTATCAACTTCTTAATATAAGTCATTAACTCTATAATCCCGAGTTGGGTTAAATTCCCAAATTTTGGATCCCCAAATGATCCCGAACCCATAACCAGACTAGCCCAAAAGTCTCTCAGCTTATATACCTATACCTTGGGACCATTTCTAATGGTTTAAAACACCCAAACGAGCCTGTATACTTTCCGAAATACGTCCCAATTATTTTATCCTAACATTACACTTTTATATTCGTGTCACACCCCTTTTTATGAATTTTTTACTACATATGCATTTGTTATAATTATTGACATCACAAAAATTAACCCACGTAATTACGACATAACACGAATTACATGTTCGCAATTAATAAATTTAATTCACCGATTAAATTAAATTTCCACGAATTTTTATTTTAGTCCAAAAATATAGTTTTATTATTTATTTTAGAAAAATACGGGGTATTACATTCTTCCCCCCTAATAACGGGATTCGGTCCTCGGAATATAGAAAAGTATGTACCTAGCTAGAAGAGTTAAGGATATTTCGCGCGCATGTTGTCCTCCCTCTCCCAAGTCGACTCGTCCTCCCGATGGTGTCCCCACTGCACCCGAACTGAAGGAACAACCTTGGATCGAAGTTGGCGCTCCCGATGGTCCAGAATGGCTATCGGTCTTTCCTTGTAAGTAGCGTCTGGCTGGAGCTCCATCTCATCAATATCAATGTGCTGGTACGCTATCTCGTCTCGAAGGAACCTGCACAATGTAGATATATGAAAAACATCGTGCATCAGCTGCAAGTGGTCCGGTAATCCCCATCGATATACCACGGGTCCAATTCTCTCAAGAATAGGGAATGGCCCTATGTATCGGGGAGTCGACTTCCCCTTCTTTCCAAACCTCATACTCCCTTCTCGGAGATACTTTAACCAACATCTGATTCCCAACATCAAAGTAAGTGTCTCCAGCCTACATCCACGTAGCTCTTTTGCCTATCCTAGGCAATCCGTATTCTGGCCCGAATCATCTCTACCTTCTCTGAGGTGTCCTAAATAAAATTTGGCTCACGTAACTTGTTCTCCCCTACCTGCAACCAACACGAGGGTGAACGATAAGGTCTCCCGTAAAGCGCCTCAAACGGTGCCCATCCCAATCGTGAACTGACAGCTTTTATTGTATGCAAACTCTACCAAAGGCAAATACTGCTCCCAGCTCCCCTTAAAATCTAAAATGCACATTCGCAACATGTCCTCCAACATCAAATTCATCCTCTCCACCCTCTCCGTCTGCCTATCGGTCTGAGGATGATATGAGGTGCTCAATCTCAACTCTGGCCCCAAAGCCTGCTGAAAGCTCCTCCAAAAGTGGGACACAAATGTCCTGTCCCTGTCTGATACAATGTTGAGCGATACCCCATGCAACTTAACAATCTCTACGAGGAAAAACCTAGCGTACTGCTCAGAGTTATAATCTGTTAGGACCGGTAAAAAGTGAGCCATCTTCGTCAACCTGTCGACGATTACCCAAATGGAATCATGCCCCCTCTGTGATGTAGGTAGCCCAGTAATGAAGTCCATGGAGATGCTCTCCCATTTTCACATCGGGATCTCCAAATGCTATAACACACCTGTAGGTAGCTGATGGTCTACCTTCACCAGTTGACACGTGGCTAGGGGTGTGCACGAACCCGAATTGACCGAAAAAACCGAACCGAACTGAACCGAACATACTTTTACGTTTTTTTTTTAATTCGGTTTTAATTCGGTCCAAAAATACATAGGACCGCATAATTCGGGTCGGTCTCGGTCCTGGATTATAAAAAACGTTTTGGACCTAACTGGACCGCTTTCATTATATATATATTTATATATTTTAAATTTCACTACACACGCACGCTGCATTTCTAAAACCCACATTACACGCACGCTGCACCAAACTACACACACGCACCACATTCCCATCCCATACATACCCCCTGCTTCTCTCTCTCTCTAACCACAAAAGAAAGGAAACCCTACCCCTCAAATCTGTGCCGCGGCGGATCTCTCTCTCTCTCTCAAACCCAAGATAAAACCCAAGTTAAATCACATATCTGGTATGGTGATATTTATGTTTATCTGATAATATTAATATATTTGAAATCCGGTATGCTTGAGTTTGTCTGGTATGCTTGAGTTTGTGCTATTTTGAATCACATATGCTTGACTTTGTCTGGTATGATTGAGTTTGTCTGGTATGCTTTGCTTGAGTTTGTGCTATTTTAAATCACACGAGTTTATCTGGTATGCTTGAGTTTGTGCTATTTTAAATCACATAAGGCTCAAGGTATTAAGGGGTAAGCCGTTTGTGCTATTTTATCTGGTATGCTTGAGTTTGTGCTATTCATAATTTATTTAAATAATAAAATCTGTAAAAGCATAGCTTTCTGGTAAATGATATTCATACAATCATTTATGAAGAAAGCATCACTGCAACAAATATCGTGACACAAATTTTACTATAAATATAACCATTAACAAAAGGTTTCAACATAATATTGCAAAAAAAATAACATAGCTTTCGTGCTGCATGCTAAACCAACTAAGCCTCAGCATTTTCACTCTAAAAAACCTCAAAACAGGCCTTATTAGACAACATATGTCAATTGCCAAAATGCAGTTTTACAAAAAAAAAAATGTTGTTTTTAATAATAAAAAATGTGCCGTTTTTTATTGGTATGGTATGGACCGAATAGGACCGAAACCGAACACGGACCGTTTGAAAACCGAATAGAATTGAGACCGATAATTACGGTCCGGTCTCGGTCCGTAATTTTTTAGGACCGATTAATGCGGTCCGGTCCCAAAAATACTCCAAAATCGGACCGGACCGGACCGCGAACACCCCTACACGTGGCACACTTGGACACAAAATCTGCTATGCCCCATTTCATCCCGGCCCGCCCACCAATACTGACGTCGCATATCGTGGTACATCTTATCCCCTCCGGGATGTTCCGTAAAGCATGAACCGTGAGCCTCAGACATAACGGTTCGTCTCAACTCTTCATCTGGGATAACTAACCTGCCCTGGAATCTCAAACCACCATTCGACCCAATGGAGTAATGCTCCGCTCTCTCGGCTAACAACGGTCTAATTCGCTCCTGGCAAAGCTGATCCCCTACCTATGCTTTCACCACCCGAATAATGATCTCGGGTGTGATGATGAGGATTGCCATAAATGCACAGGTCAAGTCGTCGTCCCCACAAAGTGATTTTCACGTCGCCTTCCACACTGCCGCTAACTCCAATATCGGCTTGCAGCTCAAAGCATCCGCTACGACATTCTCTTTCCTCGGGTGGTACTGAATGTCAAACTGGTAGTCTTTTACAAACTCTAGCCACCTCTTCAGCCTCATGTTCAACTCCCCTGCATGAACAAATATTGTAGGCCCTTATGGTTTGTAAATAGCTGGAACTTCTCCCCCAAGAGATAATGCCTCCATACTCGCAGTGCAAAAACCACGGCTGCTAGCTCCAAGTCGTGGGTGGGGGTAATGTCCCTTGTGAGGCTTAAGCTTTCGTGGAGCATGAGCTATCGGCCTCTCTTCCTGCATCCCCCTCCAAGTTCCCTCAAGGACGCATCTGTGAAGACCTTATAGTCTATCCTTGCTCGAGGTAACACCAAAATCGGTGTTGTAGTCAGTCTAGTCTTTAGCTCATCAAACGCCTACTGGCACACATCATCCCATGCAAATGGCACTCCCTTCCTTGTCAAATTCGTTAAGGACCAGGCTATCTTGGAGAACCCCTGAATGAATCGACGGTAGTACCCGTTCAGTCCCAAAAAGCTGTGTACCTCGGTGGGTGTAGTGGGCTGTCCTCACTCCATCACTGCAAAAACCTTTCCCGGGTCCACTGATATCCCCCTCTCAGACACTATGTGGCCCATGAACTACCCCTCTCTCAACTAAACATCGCATTTCTTGAACTTAGCGTACAACTGGTGGTCCTGTAGCGTCTGTAAGACTACCTGTAATGCTGTGCGTGCTCCTCCGCAATCCGAGAATAAATCAGGATATCGTCGATAAACACTATGGCAAACCGATCCAAATAATCTCTGAACACCCGATTCACAAAATCCATAAATACCGCCGGCGCGTTGGTTAGTCCATAGGGCATCAACAAAAACTCATACGACCTATACCTCGTAAGAAATGTCGTCTTCGAGATATCCTGCTCCCGGACTCTCAACTGATGATAACCCGATCTCAAGTCGATCTTTGTGAAATACGCAACACCTATCAGCTGGTCAAACAAATCATCAATGCGGGGCAACGGATATTTATTTCTTATGGTGACTTTGTTCAACTCCTTGTAGTCGATACAAAGTCGCAAAGATCCATCCTTCTTGGCGAACATTTAAATTTGGGTCAGAGCCCTAGACTAGATGTACAAGAATTAACTTATTCAATTTAAAATGCAATAAATACGGTAGATGCAAAGTAAATATCCCCCATCATGACTCACATGCGATTAACATCTCACTCCTCATTTAAGTGTGACATTACCCGCATCCAAACAAGTCCCGAAATAAAATATAACTACCGTGCCAATTTAATATCAAATGCAAACGAAACCAGCTATATTCACTTATTAAAGCCAAAGTATCCCAGTCAAATATTTCATGAAAGTGACATAAACATCTATTATGCACAACATCGTAAGGGTCTGTAAGTTCTATCTACTTTCTTAGACAAAGTAATTAATCTCATTTATCCGGGTAATTTATATATATATATATATATATATATATGTCCTTTCATATATGTGACACTCAAAGGCATCTACCAGTGGTGTCTCGTTCGTGCTCTATCGGCAAATCCGAAGAAATCTCTATCCACGTCGGACGTCACAAAACACACATAAGTGGGGTGGTCATTATATAGTACACCAGTTCACGGCCCATACCCAGCGGTGACAAAGGATCCCAGCATCAACACCTACCTCTCGTAGATGGCGCTGCTACGTAGTACCTAAATGACCTACACAATGCCTAGCCCACCCGTGCCGACGTGCGCTACGGTCCCGAATGCGCGAAACCCTAAGCCAATGGGACCGTTCACGAACATTGGTATGTTTACGAACGTTGGTATGTTCATGAACATTATAAATACATATTATTATTCCCATATAACATGTATAGGTGACTACTCTATAATTAACTAAAATATTCCACATGATATCCACAAATATTCGTCCATTAATAATTGACCATCTAGTTAATTATTAATTCCATCACCTTTAACAATTATTTAACCATCTAGTTAAATATGATTTTCCCATAATTGTATGTGCCACATTTGCATTTTAATTTATTCCTTGTTGACCCAAACACCGTCCTACCAACTCGTACGGACTACTAAAAATACCCCGGAATTAACCCTAAAAAAAAATAAGCTCACTCAGCCCCCAAGACTGAATTGATTCGCTGCCAAACCGAATCGATTCGCTCCAAGGCCGAATCGATTCGGAATGGGGCAGTAGCCCAGATCCGCCAGTTTTGTTTATTACGAAATTTTTTAATTCTTCCTCAAGATCCATTCTAATCGTGATTTCCTTTTAATAAACATGTGAATGGGTCCTTGCTACTTAGTTACACATCATAGAACAATTAATTCCATATAACAACACCAGTTTCTATCTCCACATTCCAAATTTCACATGAATATATTAAGAACTTTAGTCCAGATTTCTTTTACAATACCAACTATATGTAATTCAGATTAAGGGGGTATATAACATGGAATTAAAGTCACAATATACAAATCACAAACATGTATTAAAATCCTCTACATGCGATTCCAAGATTCTCCCAATCTACTCCAAGAACCCTACGGCATCTGTCATCAAATTTCAAGAATTCGATTCCGAGATTTCTGGGTTAACACCCTATGTTCCAATTAATCCTCTACATGCTTAAGATTAATTCTTAACATTAAATCATCAAAATTCAACTTAAAACTCCGAATTCATATGAGGTCATTACAATGAATCGAGAAGCAAATTGGAAGTTAAATTGAGCAAGAAAATTCTTGCTTGGATATGCGGTTGATGAAACCCCTGAATTGCTCTTCAATTCTTGTTGTGGTTTCTTCCCCCCTCTCTCTCTCTCTCTCCCTCTCTATCTCTATCTCTCTCTCTCTCATAGTGGTGTAGGCTAGGGTTCTTAGATGATATCTCCAAGGAGTTGATTAATTTCTTAATATAAGTCATTAACTCTCTAATCCCGAGTTGGGTTAAATTCCCAAATTTTGGACCCCCAAATGGGCCCGAACCCATAACGAAACTAGCCCAAAAGTCTCCAACTTATATACCTATACCCCGGGACCATTTCTAAAGGTTTAAAACACCTAAACGAACCCGTATACTTCCCGAAATACATCCCAATTATTTTATCCCAACATTACAATTTATAATCGCGTCACACTCCTTTTATGAATTTTCTACTACATATGCAATTGTTATAATTATTGACACCAAAAAAATCAACCACACGTAATTATGACATAACACGAATTTCATGTTCGCAATCAATAAATTTAATTCACCAATTAAATTAATTTTCCACGAATTTTTATTTTAGTCCAAAAATATAGTTTTATTATTTATTCTAGAAAAATGCAGGGTATTACAATCTTGTTTTGTTTGACCTACGTCATGAATAGATTGTTTGCGTTCACTAAGTTGGTTGGACCGTTTCTTCCTCCGACTTTGATTGGCAAGCTAGACTTGGTTAATATTTTTGCTTTAGCTTGAGGAGCGTTGAAAGTCATGGAATTTTTATGTTATTCTACATAATATAGGATTGTTTTTTTGATCCTTTAGGAGTAATATTTATTTTAGAACTCCTTTTCTTTATGTACTTTTGATTTCTTATTTAATATAGATACAATATCAGGTCCTCTTATTGGAATGAGGGCCAATTATAATTCACTTTTTCTAATTTAGATTTTCTTGTCTCCATGAGCAAGTGCTAAAATCTTTATGGTGTCCAAATAATTTTATAAGTTTCCTGAACGATTGATTTAGTTTGCATTGTTTGTTGAAGCTTGAGTGGGATGAATTTTAGGGCCCGTTTGGTTCTCTTTTCAGAAAATTCGATTTAAACACTATTTTTAAATACAATTTTAAAATTCAGTTTTTTGTG
Organism: Sambucus nigra; assembly: GCA_949130495.1. NCBI lineage: Eukaryota > Viridiplantae > Streptophyta > Magnoliopsida > Dipsacales > Adoxaceae > Sambucus > Sambucus nigra. The sequence continues at coordinate 806,309,542 of OX422208.1, forward strand.
TTTAAATTATTGGTGTGCGTTTGGTAAACTTGTTTTTAAATACAGTTTTTTGAAAATTGACAAATACGTTTATTTATATCATACATATGTGTGTGTGTGTGTGTGTGTAAAATATATGTATGTATATATAAACATACATAAAACTTTCATACATACATGATACATTAATGTATACATACATACATACATTCATACATACATTATCATCATAAATTAGATATGTGTACATTTAATATCATGTATTTTTAGGTATATTTAATGAGGTATGTTGTGGAGTTTAACTATATATATATATAAAACTTTCATACATACATAATACATGAATGTATATATACATACATACATACATACATCATAAATTATATACATGTACATTTAATATCATGTAATTTTAGGTATATTTAATGAGGTAGGTTGGGGAGTTTAACTCACTCTCTCTCTCTCTCTCTCTCTCTCTCTCTATTATATATAATGATGTCGCATGTACAATTCACTATAAAATTATATACATACATGAATTGATAATATTTTTTAATACATATGTACTATATGTATATTTTATATTATTCCATACATTAATAATACATGTATAAAACTATATATAAGTATCATGTATCTATTGATAATATTATTTAACTTTATATTATTCCATACATAATTTTGTGTATATGTACATATATATTTTTTATTTATAAGAATTACACACATTAATGTATTATGTATGTATATTATATATTAAGGTATAATTACTTTAAAATATTAAGAATGAATAATTCTGAGTTGAAAAATAAAAAACAGACGTTATAAAACACCCAAAACCTGTTTTCTGAAAAACTTTATTATAACACAGAAATATTATAATTCTGTGTTTAAAAACAGGTTACCAAACAAAGATTTTTATCAGAATTGTATTTAAACACAGAAAACAGAATTATAGTTGCAAACCAAACAGGCCCTTAGTCATCTAAATTCACCTTGTTTCATGATTGATACTTTTTTGTCGTCTTTGTTTTTTTCTGTTATTTGAACCAATAATTACTAGAAATGTGATCTGAATATAAATTTTCAGATTACTTATGGGATGATGATTGTTTGCTTAAGCTTCATACTCGGAACTCTCTTGAGCTGGCATATATACCTAATTGCGCATAACATGACGACAATAGAGGTAAAATAGTTAATGTAGAACACTTGATTGACCTCCTGGGTATAATTTTTGTGATTATTCTTGAAATTGTCGGTTTTCTACCAGTACTATGAAGGGATACGTGCAGCGTGGTTGGCTAAAAAATCTGGGCAGAGTTATCATCATCCTTTCGATGTCGGCGTTTACAAAAATATTACTTTGGTATCTCTCTTCCCCTTAGTTTTTCTGTTGAGTCTACAATGATATCTCTCCTGAATATTGAAATTTAATTTAAGGTTAAGTTCAAAGTGAATCCTTGAACTATACAGCTTATGCACGACCCCCCACCCCACCCAAGTAATTTTAATTTGGAAAAAATTAACTCTGAACTATGCATTTTTTTGCCAATACTCCCCTGTGGGTTGCTAAATGTATACTTCAGGAGTTCCTTCTTCCCCCCCCCTCCCCACCCCTTCCGTGCGTGTGTTTGGGGGGGGGCGGGGGCGGGGGGGGGGGGGGGAGGAATTTGGCCTTTGACCCCCATTCTTTATGGCGTATACCCTTTTTTCCTGCTTTTTCTTGCAAACACAACATATTTCCATTTTTATTTAATTATTATTTTGTTTGTACTTTCTCCTTTAATTTATGTTGACCTATAACATTTTAACTGTTCTTCATTATTTTCAGATATTAGGTCCAAACATGGTGAAATGGTTATGCCCCACAGCAGTGAACCATATTAAAGATGGAACCAGCTTCCCTACTGCATGAGATACCTACCTAATGAATATGGTAGAACTTTGCTGAGTTATGTACCATCCATTGACAATCATGTATAAATCCAGCTGATTGGCAGCAAATACAGATCTATATAAATGGTCGGCATCTTTTGGGCGTCAACAAGATAAATATTACTTCACAAAATCCCCAATTTAGTCCGAGTGAGTTGTGTCTCTGTACTGATCATTGTGGGCAACACAAAATTCTTTATTTCATAGAGTGAGAGTATTCTTGTATATATAGATAATATATTAACACCCAATGGATTAATCCTATAGATCCAGTCAATGATTTTGTCCTATCCTGTATAATTTTGTGTTATTTTTAGCATGATATTTTAATTGTAACAATTTTTTTTTTATTTTTTAATTAAATTTGACAGTTCTCTGCAATCTTTTATAGATTTCGTTCTCTTTGTAATACAATTGAAGAATTACAGAGGAAAATGCAAAAACAGAGGGGAGGTCATTGTTAACCCGAATGTGAGAAGGTTATTGTAATTTTTCAAAATACCGGTGAGGTCATGTTTCTCAGACGCCTAAAATCAGGTTTAAATTATTAATATATACAACCACTATATCGAACAAACAGAATGATCAAAGTAACATCTCCCCATATAAGGTGTAAATAAATGAGTTTTTTTAAAAAAAACAATGGGTAGATGGTTTGCATGGTGAAGCGATCATCTCCCAAATTTTATAAAAATTTCGTTCTAAAAGTGGGTGAAAAGGTGAGAAGACAATATTGACACACACACACATACACTATATATATATATACAGTCCTTCTCTTGTGCGGACTAGTCCGCATTTTAAGAGTACGGATCAGACATGTGTCACCTGACGGTGAGCCCAAAAAAGAGAGTGCCTATAATTTAGGGGATAATTTTTACGCGCACCGTTAGGTGAGATATGTCCTGTCCGCATTCTTAAAATGCGGACTAGTCCGCACAAGAGCATATATATATATGTGTGTGTGGGGGGGGGAGGGTGTTTTTGTGTTCGCGTGCACCTTTCGACTCTTGAAAGTTCTGATGATCATTTGACTAAATGGTTGATCTTTTTAAAATAAAATTTGGTGAAGATGCACTCCGTCACGAAAAAACATATTCAACCCCTGAATTCATTTTTTTTTGGTTCGTTCCGCTTGAGATAGTCTCCTCAGTATTCAGAATAATTCGACCAAATTTGATCAAGAAATTTAACCGTATAGTGAATGATATGGTATCATAAATTTTGATGTCTAAAAATGCACGTATATATCTTATGTGCATTTCATCCCCTAATTTGAAATTTTTGATAAAATCTGGCGAAGACGAATGCTGCGATGAGGAGAATATCATCTCTACATAACTTTCACCAAGAACTCATTTATTTATCCCAAATTAAGAAATAAGAAAAGTCTGATTTTTAGGTATGTGTTATATAAGATATGTTGGAGATTGCTTGTGGGTGTAGCGACTTTCTCAAAATATCATTGGTCTTGTATATGTTTTTGCTATCCCATTTCTATAATCATGCCTAAATCATCACTATCTCTTGTGTTTTCAACAATCAATAAGAATATAGTAATTCTATACCGACACACAGATTCGATTCATTTTATGTGATTCACTGAGGTGTCGTGTTTGCATTGATTTGTTTTTGAGGTCTGCATAGGATCTACTGAGTAGGACCTTCAAAACGAATCAATGCAAATACGATGCGTCAGTGAGTCGCACAAAATAAATCAAAATCATGTGTCACCCTAAAATTAGTGAGAAACATGAATAAATGGCTTGTATATAATGTGAACACTACCAGCTTTTTATAGAATTGCTTTGATCTTATCTGCCAATAGTTATCATTTTGTGCAACACAACTTTCACTCGTACAACTGGGGAAGGGGGTTTGGTGGGATGAATAATTTACGTGAAAAATCGGAAGAGCAATGATTTAGATGTTACATGTGATCAAATATGAAGTACCATTAAGGCGTGAAGTGATGGAAGCTTTTAGATGGGTACCAAATTTTTACATGATGGGAATGGGACACATTTTCTGGAAGCTTTTAATCATAGCTTTGAGAAGAGGAATAATTAGGCTGTGTTTTTTTTCCGAACATTCCGATTTTTTCGATGTTCGATCCGATATTTTTCGATTTTGGAACATATATAAGGTTTCCAATTTCCGATTTTCCGATTTCCGATTTTTCCGAATTAAATTGGATAGGAAATTGGAACTATGTTTTAAATTCCGATTTTCCGATTTTTCAGATCCGATTTTTCCGATATAATTTCCGAATATTTTTTCCGATTAATATTCCGAATATATCTTCCGATTAATATTCCGAATATTTTTTCCGAATATTTTCTATATATATTTTTTTACCTTATAAGTTATATCCTTATGTAATAAGAATGTGTACAATTTAGATTTCCTTTATTATTTACCTTACCCCATATATTTATATATGCTGTTAGTAGAGAGCAACTAGGGTTGTATGATATCCTTATTAAAATATCTCTCACATCTCTCTCTCTCTCTCTCTCTCTCTCTCTCGTCTCGCCCATTTCTCCTCGGCGGTGCATATATCTCACCTCTCTCTCTCGACCCAATCTCTATACGGTCGTCCAACCCCTTTCTTCCACTTTCGGCGGCGCATATTTGTTTACATCGTCCGACCCTTATAGCCTCGAACATAGGTAAGCCTTTTCTAGTTTATTTTTATCTGTTTATTTTTTTTATTTCTACTTATTTACAGATCTGTTTACATCGGTTTATAGGCTCTGTTTACATCTTGTTTACTTCTGTTTACATCTTTTTTATTTCATCTACTTATTTTGATCTTGTTTACATCTGTTGGGATCGATTTATAGGTTTAATAGGTTTGTTATATTGATTGGTTTATAGGTTTACAGATTTGTTTACATCGATTTGTTATATTGATGGCTGCGGCAGAACAGAAAAAAACTAATTTCTAATTTCTCATACTGTCTTCATGCGGCAGAACAAAAAAAAATACCATAATTCTAATTTCCGAATTTTTCCGATTTTTTTCCGATTTTTCGATATTTCCGAATTCGGAAACTTTTTTGATTTTCCGAAAAAATTGGATAGGAAATTGGAACAAATATTTTATTTCCGAAAAAATTGGAATTTTTTCCGAAAGATCATTTTCCGATTCGATCCGGCCGAAACACAGCCCTAGGAATAATACATGTGCAAAGTGACGAGGATTGTACATATTTGTGAAGTTATTGAGAATTGGAGATGTGAGAGGATGAAATCGAATCAAATGAGAATATCCCTATGTACTATATAATGGACATTTTTTTATCCAATTCAAAAAATGTTGAATGCAAGATGTTACATATGGGAATAAATTCACGTATCTCGAATAATTAATGAATTGGAATGTTGTACCACGTTCTTTTATACAATATTTTAAGAATTAATTACATTTTTCTCTCTGAATTTTGCACCAATTTTCACTTATTCCCTAAATTTTTATATTCTAAATTTAACATCTGGAACTTTTAAAACGGATTCAAGTAATACCCTAACACTAATACGGTTAATTCTTGGAATGGAAATGAATTATGTGCATTCCGGGTATTGTTGAATTCTAACGTCTTTTAAATTAAAAACTCTCTCTCTCTCTCACACACACACACACACACACACACACACACACACACAAGGATCCAGACAAACACACATTCACATATCTACACAAGCTCTCTCTCTCTCTCTCAGACGCACACACATCTAAATGGATTTTTATGAGTTTTTGCAATGGGTATTGACTATCTCTCTCAGATTTTTTGTGGGTTTGTTGCAATGATTATTTGATTTCTCTCTTGAATTTGTGTGGATTTGTTGAAATGGGTATTGAGTTTCGTTATCTTTAATTTTTTGAGATTTGATGAGAAGAGAAATGAGCGTTTAAATTTAGGGATTTTTTTGAAATGGGACGTGATGAGGGTATTGAATTTGGGGCTTTAATAAGATGGTAAATTTGTTATTTTTTTTTACTTTCAAATTTATTGATTTTTTTCAAGATTTTTTTCTTATTCTTTTTAGATATTTTCTTTGATTTTTAAAATCTAATTCACTAGATGATGTTTAAAACTATTTTATATTTTTCCATTTTTCAAAAAGATTTATTTTAATATTTATAGTTTTATTAAAATTAAGAATTATGTTTGAAATATTTTTGAGGTTGAATTATAGTGTTGACAAATGTTTTAAATATTTTTTCTGTCATTTCCAAATTTTTTGAAAGTTTTTCCCATTTTTAAATAGTATTTCTATTTCTAAATTTTTATTATTTTAAAATATGTTTTCGTTAAATTTATATAGATATTTTTGTCATTTTTAGATTTTTAAAAATTTTTAGTATTTTCCTTTTTTATTTTTTTATTATATATATATATATTTTTTATTTTAATTTATTTTTGTATTTTTGATACATACTTATTTTTGTAAATTTCAATTGTTTTAAATATTCTTTTAACCAAGCCTCTTGGCCCAATGATATAAGGTTGCCTCTGGGATAGACTTGGGGTCGACCGGGTTTGCTCTCCGGTTCGACTCCCAGCGCTGTCAAAATAATGCTTGGCCAGCGAAAGCCACGAACCGCGAACGGGGATTAGTCGAGGTGCACGTAAGCTGACCCTAACACCTCATGGTAAAACCAAAAAAAATAAATAATCTTTTGTAATTTTCATATTTTGAAAGTTTTTTATATATTTTTTTTAATTTTTTGAATTTCTAAATATATATTTTGTATAATTTTCAAAAGTTTTAAATATTTTTTTTTTATAATTTCCATATTTTAAAAAGGGGCATACACCAAATAGTCCCTCGAACATTTTTTAATACACGTTTAATCCAAACGTTTTTATTTTGCTTCAAAAAGTCCTTCACCATGCCGCTGACGCGGACCTTTAAAAACAAGAGAATATTAGTTAAATGGGTGTTTGAGGAACTTTTTGGTATCAAATAAAAGACTTGGACTAAATGTGTATTAAAAAATATTTGAGGGACTTTTTGATATTTGATCATTTAAAAAAAGCTTTTTTAGTATTTTTTTTATTTAAAAATAGTTTTTAGTATTATTCTGATTGTTTAAATGTTTTTGCTATAATTTTTAGAATTTTTTAAAACAATTCTCTTAGGACAAAGAAGCCCACATGTGCCACGTACATGACCCATTATCCCCCCACCAAAATTAACAAAGTTAGTGTTAGAGATTCCTTAAAAACGTTTTGGAAGTTTCGAAGATTAAATCTAGACAGTGAAAGTTAGGTTGGTGAAGCAAAATAAAGATAAAGTTCAAGGAAAAAAGTTTAATTAAGCTATATTCTATGTGTTTATGATTGTGGAGTCCAGAATTATACAAGCACATGCTCGACACAAGCGTACAAGCCACGTGCACCTACGATTGATGGAGTCCAAATTAGAGAAGACTTCTTCAACTCCATCACTTGTAACTACTCGTTATAATAAAAGATAGGTCCGAACTCTTAGGAATAACTATTGATGGAGCTTAGGACTCTCCTAAGCTCCTTTATTAATGTAAACTCCCCTTCCTCCCCCCCCCCCCCCCCCCCTCCCTCAAAAATAAACAAATAAATAAAAAATGAGGGAGGCATGCAATATTGTAACGTCGAGTAGTACTACAATTCTACCGACTAGTTCTCTAAAGCAATAAAGAGCAAACCCTAGCACCCCGGGGACGTAGGCACGTTGTCGAACCACGTATATCTAAATGCTAGATTAATATTTAGTATTGAGACATGAATAGTTTAGCATGATCTTTATTTTATCAAAATAGTTATTAGTTAATGTATTTACTTTTATTTTTTTTACAAGGCTTATATGATTGATGAATTGAATTTCAATTTATATTTACTAATGTTAAAAGTATGGATCCGAAAGTAGTAGCAAGCGAAGACATTTATCAAGCAGACAATGCAACAACTCACGTTATTCTGGAAATTAGAATTTTTTCCCATACTTGGTATATAATATAGGTTTTGTAGATACCCCATTCTGTTACCCCTCAACTCTCCTTAGGTCCCTAGTACCTCCCTTCATCACTATAAACCCAGGTCACGTCCCGAGTACTGACCTGGAAGCCATCGGGCACCCCCCGGCTCAGTTTGACTCAAAAGTCAAACTCCTCGTCTCGATCGAGGCTGAATGAATCTTCGAAGGGCACTGAATACCCTTTCCAATAGTCCACCCCATGCCCGATTCTGACTTACCATGCGGACGAACGCGCCATTTGCGTCCAAAACCTGACCCAGAGGACACCGGGCGCTCCCGGGCTCTATTTGACCTATGTCAACTCTTCATCTCGACCGAGGCTGAATGAATCTTCGAAGGGCACTGAATACCCTTTCCAACGGTCCGCCCCGTGCTCGATTCCGACTTACCATGCTGACGAACGCGCCATTTGCGTCCGAAACCTGACCCAGAGGACACCGAGCGCTCCCGGGCTCTATTTGACCTATGTCAACTCTTCATCTCGATCGAGGATGAATGAATCTTAGAAGGTCACTTAATACCCTTTCTAATGGTCCGTCCCGTGCGCAATTCTGACTTTCCATGCGGACGAACGATCCGTTTGACTCCGGGAAGCCACCGAGCGCTTCCCGAGCTCGGTTGACCAAAGTCAACTCTCCAAACCGGATCAAATTCTTTGGAATGTCTAAGTACATATCCTAACCTTTCCAACGGTATGCCCCGTGCGCGATTTGGACTTACCATGCGGACGAACGCGCCGTTTGCGTCCGCGCGATTCTCCGTCCAATGGACCGAGAAACGCTTCTGAGCCACATTTGACCCAAAGTAAACTCCCGAACTAGGGAGAGGTCTAAAGGACTTTCGAAGGTCTCTGAAATACCTTTCCAACGGTATGCCCCGTGCGCGATTCTGACCAACGGTTTGCCCTCGACAGCCAATTTTTCGAAAAAGCCTGAGGCGCACTGCCAAATGGCAGGTCCCAGATCCTGCCTATCGTCACCTGCCGATAGGCAGTGCCATGATAGGGCCGATCGGCAGTCCCCTGGGGTTATAAAAGGAGGCCTTGGCCTCATTTGCAAGGGGAGCCCAGATCTGATAGAAATCTCTCTGAACGAATCCCAGAAACCTCTCTCGAAGGCAGCGTGATTTCAACTTCCAAATCCTCTTCCTACTTCCACTTTCCATCATCCTCTTCATAAAACTTGGGGAATTAACCACTCTCCATCATCATCCAAGTGCAAGGGCTTCTCTCCAACATTCAAGATCAAGCTCAAGATCTTCAAGAAGGTCCAACTTTCTCAAACTCTCTCTTGAATTCTCTTGAATTCCCAATAACTTGTTTTATTACTTAGCACTTTTATCATCTCATCTCACACATCCTACTATACTTTTTATTTAGTATTATTGCACATCTCTTATTTTCATATAAATAAAAACCTAAAAAAAATAAGAAAAAGAGGGTTTGCTCATAAATTCCAAATAGGGATTCTCACACTCTTTCCACATTTTTCTCACAACTAAAACACCTTTTCTACACACACACACACACACACACACTTAAAAATAAGAGATCCGACATTTGGATTTATGGGATAAACCCCACCCCTTTGCTTTGTATGCGAACTATGTGGACTTTGATGCCTTTATAGGCTACGTAGGCGTCTCGGGGTAAAACCCGAGACTCGAGTCCTTTCTCTCACTTTTTTTCTCATTTCCTATTTTCTCTAAATCCATTTTTCTTATATTATACATATATTTGTTCTTAGTGACGCATTATCTCATATGCGTTACCGTTCCCTTATAACGATCAACGTAGGGGTAACCGCGTAAATCTTATTTTTCTAATATTACTTTTATAATCTTCCTATGGATGACTCGCTTTATCTTTTTCATGATACAAGCTGAGGATTCCTACCTCCATTCTATATATATACACATGCACACATCTCACAGGGGGGAAACATAAAGGAAAATAGCAAATATCCATGAGAGACCGAAAGGGCGGAATGGGTGCCTAACACCTTCCCATTTCGTAACTAAGCCTCTGAACCCTTTCTGAATCATTTGGTTTCGCACGCACCAGTATGTCTTTGGATGCCATCCTTCGGGGTGGCTTCCCCTTTTTTCTTTTGTCTGTTTTGAGTAAAATAGACTGGCGACTCTGAATCTCTCTACATTTTTCACACCTCACAAAATCGACGCCGGCCGAAGCGCTCTCCCGAGAGGGGACGCGCGGGACCTGAAGGATTCCTCCTCCCTCCGCGGCGGGGATCGGCGAGGATGGCCACAGTGGCGACTCTGCTGGGGACTTTTATTTATTTTGAGGGCTTGACTCTATTTACATGGATGCTATATTTGTTTATGCTTCCCCCCTCCATATCTGCATGTTCTTCTTTCTCACATGTATATCCCATGCTTATGCTTATGTTCACACACTTGTAGAAAATCCTCCATGTACACCTCACACCACGTACACCTAGGATCACGTATATTCCCGTGTTGCACGCATCACCTATCCATACATGGCGTACCTTTTGGGGTGCTTGTACTTTGTTCCCGATTTGGCATAATCAAAGAAAGGCATTCTCATCATAAGATACTAATAAGAGAATCATGCATGATTCACACGACATCACCAAAGAGCATTGGTATTGACAAAATTTTACCCAGTAACTGGAGCGTCACTTCGTGATGGGCGCTGGTCCGGCAGGTCGCAGTTAGCCTAAGCGATATGACTCTCACCTTCCATTGGCCAAGTACCTTCGACGTATATCGAACGGTTCCCCCGCATCGTACCACTTGACCAAAGTCATGACGGGAGGTATATCGCAGGGAATTCGTTCACGTACGCCGAGTATATCTAATTCGCTCTCACACGTACCGTCCTCACGAGGTATTTGGTGAGGCAATTCATGTACACTCAGGTATATCAAATGACTTGTCCACACGTACCGATTGCCCGCAAGAGCAAGACATATATCGTGGAAGTCACGCCAAAGAGGGGAACCCATGCCGATTCACCCAACCAACTGCATACCCGCATATAGGTGTCAAACCTAGGACACGCACTTTAGATTGCCGGTTTTTACCCGAAACTCTGCTGAAATTCCGGGTCGATCTTTCGCCCAATTTTCGCTCATTTTTAAAACGGGACTCTGTTCGTGAGCCTGGTTACAAGTCCTAAACCGTAGCTTTGCATATATTAAAACCCCACTTTTCTAGGCTCAGGTCTCGTCCGACATTGCATTTAGGAGAATTAAATACAAGTGAGAACTTAATAATCATAATAATCATGCTGAGTTCCGTCTCCAAAAACATTTCTCCTTTTCTTATCAAAAATCCAAAAAACATTTCTCCCTTTCTTATCAAAAATCCAAAAACATTTCTCCCTTTTTACCAAAAATCCAAAAATAGTTCCTTCCCTTTTCTCAAAAATAAATCTCATCCTACGCCTTCTCAGGTTGATCGCACGCCCTTGGCCTGGCTCCCTATTGGCTTAGGTCTTCAGTCAAATCACCCCGGAGTTTTGTCCGCTCCTCTACTACTTCTTCCGAATCCGAAATCCATCCATCTTCCATGGAGAATGCAGATCAAGCACCAGTCATACAACCGGATCTGTCGACAGTCCTAGCTCAGCTCGTGGTCAAGATTGACAACCTCCAAGCTGAGGTCCGAGAAATGCAATGAAACCAAGTTCCTATTCCTCAAGAGCCCGAGGCCCCGTTACCTAGTGCTATGGGTCCACCCGAGCCCATATGGGTCCCAGAAGAATATCAGCACGCTCCGCGTGCCCCTCCTGCTAATGGGCCGCCGCCTGCCCAGCTTCCAATGCCAAACATTGCCCAGCCTATGGCTAACTTGCCTCTGGTTGCTGATCCAAAGGAGGAGAAGTTGAACAAAGTCAAAGAGGATCTCAAGATGCTCACCAAGAAGTTTGACCAAGTCAGGATCTCTGGAAATTACATGGACTACACCCATATGTCTCCTTATCCTAAAGCAAGGTTACCCGAGAAGTTCAAAATGCCAAATATCGAGAAGTTTGGAGGGAGTGGTCCCCCGATTGTTCATCTTCGCAGTTATCATCGTTCCATGACTCTACTAGGGGCTTTCGAAGAAGTGATGGCCCAATTATTTCAGCAAACTTTGAAAGACAGTGCTCTCCGATGGTTTTTATCTCTTGAGGAATCCAGAATCCGTAGCTGGGAGGATGTAGCCCGAGAATTCATATCGCAGTACAAATACAACGAAGAGCTTGAGGTCACCCGCCGTGATTTAGAGTTGCTCAAACAGAACTCTGGAGAATTAGTCAGTAACTTTATAGCCCGATGGAGGGAAAAAGCGGCTACCATGACCAATCGGCCGTCTGAAGAAGAACAAGTCAGCATAGTGAAGAAGAATTTCTTGCCCCATGTCCGAGCAACCATGGGAGGAAAATACTACCCCCATTTTTGAGCTCTCAGAGAAGCAGGAGTAGAAATCGAAGAGGGTCTTGCCAAAACAGAAGTTGAACCAAAGAAGGTGTCCGGACAGTTCACCCCCAGAAAATATGACAAGCCTGTCAGTGTCGCAGTCTCAACCATCAACAACATCTCTCAACCAACCACATCATGGGCACCGAAAAGCCGCCCTGCTCCCGTCCGAAGGGAATACACCGAGCTCCATGCTCCCCTCTCTACAGTTTACCAAGCCCTGTTAAGCCGAAACCTTATAAAGCCCCTGGATCCACGTCCATTACCCAATCCACTTCCCAGAAATTTCAAGACCGATGCTCATTGCGCCTTTCACCAAACAGCTGCCCATACCACCGACCAATGCTTCCACCTTCGAAACATAATCCAAGATCTCATTGACCAGGGTACCATCGCCCCACCAGCTAATACTAAACCAAACACTACTCATAACCCACTCCCAAATCATACCAATGCCGTCCTCTTGGAAGGAAACCCAGATTTCGATCCATCAACTCAAATCACACCCTTATACCCTCCTAAACCCCTTCAACTTTTCCCATATTTTCTCCTACACCCTACTAGCCCCGCTGATCAGGCACTGTCACTCCTTACCAGAGCGTGCATCACTGTCCGGACCAGTTCTGAAAGTGGAGGTATGGAATTATCAGAGGTGTTAAACCAACTCCTAGAGTTCGGGCCGAAATTGCCCTCACAGATGATTATCGACTGCCAGAGGTTCAATACGTTGTTTTTGGAAGCGCGGAAATGGGCCCGAGAATCAGATAGGTGGATGGTACCAACCGACGAAATCTGCTTAGATGTTGTTGTCCGGATCATGACGGAAGTATTCAAGCAAACCAACAACATTTGCAGTATCTCCGAGTTACTTGACGCTTTGAAGCTGCAAGGGCACCTGGTTCCTTCACCCTTACACATCCCCACAGAATGGGAAGATCTATATGAAGAAGCCGTTGAAGTTATGGAATGCATTAACTTCACAAGGGAAAATAGAATTTTTGCCACCGGATGGGGGAAAGAATTCGAAGACTCGAATGAAGAACAAGCTTCAGGAGGAAATGGCCCAATAGCTGACTTATGTGGGATGATATCATTTGAGGAACTCCTCGGAGAAATAGATAAGGTGGCAGAACAACCGGAGATTGATGAGGAAGCTGGATTTAAGTTTTTCCCTTCTTCAGTAAATCACATGACCAGATCTGGGAGACATTACCAAATTCCAAACTCACTACCAGCAAATGACAAGGGGAAGGGCGTTGAAGACCTTCCTATGCCAGAAATGACCCTCGAGGAGAGCAAGATCCTCGATCAATTGAAGAAAACTCAAGCTAACATCACTCTATTGGGGCTTTTCATGTCTTCCCAGCTACACATAAATGCTTTGATCAAATTGCTCACTGGACCCATAGTTCCTCCCTCTACCACACCAGAAGAAGCGGTGAACCTGGTCAGATCCTTGACCTCTACCCGAATACTGTCCTTTTCTGAAGAAGAAATCCCCCAAATTGGGCCAAATCACAATCATGCACTCAACATCTCCGTCGAAGTTATAGGGAAGGTTGTACCACTCTCTCTTATGGACAACGGATCCGATTTAAATATCTGCCCGCTGAGAACCTTCAAATGTTTAGGTCTGAAAGAAATTGACCTCGCTCCAACATCCGCTGCCATGCGTGCTTACGATAATACCCGCCGTGAGGTGATGGGGTCCATAAAACTTGTAATAGGGGTTGGACCTATAAACCCTGTCGTCGAATTCCAAGTCATCGATATCCCGGCCTGTTTTAACCTATTGCTCGAACGACCCTGGCTCCATAGTATAAAGGGTGTCTCTTTCTCGTTCCATCTGAAATTGATGTTCTTCGCCGATGGGCGAGTCATCACCATCTTGGGTGACGACGGTAACGCTGAGGGTGCAAGCACTAGCAGTCCAATTCTTGAGATACAACATGGGTCAAATGATATGCTCCTATCAGGTTTCCGAGTTGAACCATCCCTACTGTCGGCAGGGGACGGTTTCAAAGAAAGGGTTTGTCCAGAATATGACCCTCATGGCAATGTCAATGTGATTCAGATGTTCAGAAACATGCACTTCATGCCCGGACTGGGTCTGGGACAAAGGAAATAGGGGATACTTGAGCCCATCGAACTGAAGAAAGCTTTCCCTCCTTGTGGCTTGGGATATCAACCATCAGAACCAAAACTCAGAATGACCCTCCAGACTCGATCAAAGAGAGGGTTAGACTTCGTCCGAACTATCTCAAGAGATTCTTTAAATGGACGATTCATCAAGGAGGGTGAAGATTTCCCCTTTTGCGGTTTTACAGAACTGTGGTTGACCATACAGATAAGAAGATGAAGCCTGGAATAGATATATTCTTCGAAGATAACTACCCATGGGCCGAAAGTTACCAATACCAGGTGCCACCGCTTATCAAAGATACTGAAGAAACTGTGGAAAGTGACTCCGAAGATTCCTTCAGCCTGTAGACACTGGGGCTGACACTCTGCATGGTTCATTCAGGCACTACATCAAGGGACCCATCCCGTCTGATTAAAGCTGCTGATACACCTCTCCTCAACTGGCATGCTGCGCCAGTTCTACCTCTTGATATCTCCCTCAAACCCAATGTTTACCCTGTTTTATCTACTGTTGTCCCTCCCTGCTCAAATGTAATCGAGACCTCTTTTGATGAGGTTCTCAATGCTGTTTTTCCTATCAATGAAATAAACGAAGATTTTGAGTATCTTGTTGTGCCTTACATTAATTATGTAGATTTTAATCAAAATTTTGATGATGATGATTTTGCAAATGAACAATTCTTAACTGATCTAAATAAGGTTAATAATAAACAACATAACCGCGTTCAAGTTAATGAAGAAGAGACTGTTGTTATTAATCTTGGTTCTAGTAGCCAACTGCGCGAGATTAAGATAGGGGCCACCCTTGACGAGCATGAGCGCGCACAACTCGAAGAATTGCTAAAGGAGTTCGTGGATGTCTTCACATGGTCCTACAACGACATGCCCGATATTGATCCCGAAATAGCTCAGCACGAGATTCCCATTCTCCCAGATGCCAAGCCAGTTAAACAAAAGTTAAGGAAGCTCCGCACCGAATGGTCGCTTAAGGTCAAAGAAGAGGTGATCAAACAGCTGAACGTGGGTTTCATTCGAGTAATCGAATATCCCACATGGCTGGACAATATTGTACCTGTACCAAAATTAAGAGGAAAAGTTCGAATGTGTGCGGATTATCGAGATTTAAACAAAGCCTCTCCGAAGGATGATTATTTGCTACCCAACATCGACATGATCGTGGAAAACACAGCCAGTCATGCTCTCAAGTCATTTGTCGACGGATTTGTTGGATACAACCAAATTAAGATGCATCCCGACCACCAAGAGAAAATCGCATTCATCACCCCATGGGAAACTTTTTGCTACACCGTTATGCCATTCGGTCTCAAGAATGCTGGGGCTACTTACCAAAGGGATGCCACAACGATCCTGCATGATTTGATCCATAAGGAGGTCGAGGTTTATGTGGATGATATTATTATCAAGTCCAAAACTAGAGAAGGTCATGTTCCCGCTCTCCGAAAGTTCTTCGAACGACTGCGGCAGTATCAGATGAGACTTAATCCACAGAAGTGCGTCTTCGGCATTACGAAGGGAAAAATCTTAGGATTCATGGTCAGTGAGAAGGGGGTATAAGCAAATCCCGCCAAGCTGAAGGCCATACTTGAGATGCCGCCTCCCCGAACAGAGAAGGAAGTCCGAGGCTTCCTGGGGAAATTATAATTTATCAGCCGATTCATTAGCCAGCTAACATCCATATGTGAACCAATCTTTAAGCTCCTCCGAAAGGATTCAACCAAGGTTTGGAACAAGGCCTGCCAAGAAGATTTTGATCGAATCAAACAATACCTAACCCAACCTCCAGTTCTCATGCCACCACAGCCTGGTCTCCCTTTGCTCTTATACCTAATCATAACAGACACTGCAGCCGGGGCTTTGCTAGCCCAGTGCCTCGAGGACTCCCGCAAATAAAGAGCCATCTATTACGCCAATCGCAAGTTGGCCGGATACGAGGTCAACTACACTGCTTTGGAAAAAGCATGTGTCGCACTTGTCTGGGTCACCCAAAAGTTGCGACATTACATGCTCGCCTTCCCCATTAAACTAGTATCCCGAATGGATCCCATCAAATACCTGCTTGAGAAACCCGCCTTATCTAGCCGAATGGCCCGATGGTTGATGCTCCTAACCGAGTTCGATATCGTGTACGTCACACAGAAAGTCGTTAAAGGAAGATCCATCTCTGACTACCTCGCTGACTACCCTATAGAAGAAGCAGATGTCTGGATTTCTGAATTCCCAGATGAAAACATCCTCTGCACCACTCAAGACCGCCTCCGATGGAAAATGTTCTTCGACTGCGCTGCCAACAAAAAGGGATATGGCATTGGGATACTTCTGGTCGCCCCAGATGACTCCCATACTCCTATCGCCATTAAATTGGATTTCCCTTGCACCAACAACATGAAAGAATACGAGGCATGCACAGTGGGCCTCCAGGTCGCTCTCGAGAAAGGTATTCAATACCTTGATGTATACGGGGATTCTGCCCTTATCATCGATCAAGTGCTCAGAAAGTGGAAGGTCAAAGACGAAAATCTTCAACCCTTTCATGCCCAATTAGAAGAGTTGGCCTCCCAATTTCGAGATATCACCTTCAATTACCTACCCCGAGCTAAGAACAACCTAGCCGATGCTCTCGCCACTTTGGCTTCCATGGTTGACATGCCCGAGGGAATAACAATGACCCCCTTCCTAGTTCAAAAGCAAGACAAACCTACCCATTGTTACCATATTGATCTTGTGCCCACAGAAGATCCCGAACTAGCCGATTGCTGGTACTATGATATTGGGTGCCTCCTCAAACATGGTAGGTATCCTGAGGGTTCCAACAAGAACGACCGAGCTACCCTCCGAAGGTTGGCCGCTCAGTACCTCATCTGCCATAAAGCACTACTCAAGAGGAATTTCGATGGAACTCATTTGCACTGTATTGCAGGGGCTGACATTGAAAAGATAATGCAGAAAATCCATAGCGGGGAATGCGGACCTCACATGAACGGTCACATGCTTGCCAAAAAGATCATCCGACAAGGCTACTACTGGACCACCATGGCCCAGGATTGCACCGCCTATATTCAAAGGTGCCCTAAATGCCAATAATTCTCCAATCTCCAACATCTACCTCCGCGGGAATTATACAACATGACTTCTCCCTGGCCGTTCTCCACCCGGGGTATCGACATCGTAGGGAAGGTTACACCAAAGGCGTCAAACGGTCATGAGTTCATCCTGGTTGCCATCGATTACTTCCCCAAATGGGTTGAAGCTGAGTCATACGCAGTATTAAATGACAAGAAGGTGGCCAAATTCATCAAGAAGAATATCATCTGCCGATATGGGGTCCTGCACGAGCTAGTTTCGGATAATGGTTTGCACTTTGAGGCAGAAGTATCAGAAATAATCAACGAATACGGGATTCAGAGACACAAATCTTATCCCTACCGACCTCAGACCAATGGTGCAGTTGAGGCCGCAAACAAAAACCTCAAAGCCATCATCAGCAAGATGACCAAAAGTTGTAGGGATTGGGCCGACCGGATCCCCTACGCCCTCTGGGGCTATCGAACCTCAATTTGAACCTATACTGGGGCTATCCCTTACTCCCTAGTTTACGGCATGGAGGCAGTCCTACCTGTTGAGCTGGAAATACCCTCTTTACGTGTTGTGCTTGAAAGCAAGGTTAGTGAAGAAGACTGGTGCCAAGGCCGTCTTGATGAGCTGACCCTCCTAGATGAACGGAGATTAAAATCTCTTTACCACATACAAGGATACCATCGTCGAATAGCGCGATCATTCAACAAGAGAGTCAAGGACCGTGGTGTCCGAGAGGGGGATTTAGCCCTCAAAGAGATAATTGAACCCATCTGGGACCCCAGAGGAAAGTTCAAACCCAATTGGGGTGGCCCGTACATTCTGAAGAAAATCTTATCCGGCGGTGCCGCCTTGCTCACTGACCTGGATGGGGAAGAGATGTCTCGTCCAGTCAATCTGGACCGTCTCAAGAAGTTCTACCCCTGGCCCAAAATCTCGGCGCGCTACGACTCTTCTCATCCCCCTTCTATTCTAAAAAAAAAAAACTCTCTCCATTTCCCTCTACCCAAAACTACGTGGGCCTGATCCTCTGCAAAAAACTATTTTCAAACAGGTAAGAACTTTTTCAAAAACCCCAGAGGTACGTAGGTAGCTTATACTCCTCACGTGAGCACGACCCCTTCTTTTTCACAAAATACCATTCTTTTCTTACCCCCGAGAACGACAGTTCATTCTAAACACCTACTTGAACAAAAGGATTATGTATGCCTTAGCGATTGGTATTGATAATTCAAATGCAAAACTCATCAAAAGGCACAGCTGGATGATCAGAAACTTGTTTATTTCATTAATAAGAAACTACAGTACATATTGCATAAGAAAAAGGAACGGATAACTCCATTTCCCCTACTACCATAAAAACCAGATAAAATCCCCCACATCTGTTACATAAATAAACTCCCCGGGAGTCCTACCCACAGCTACTCGAAGAGCCTGCACCCTCATCATCCACGTCCCGAGGACCCCAAGTTTCTCCTGCCTGAATGGAGTGCCGCAAACACTCCATGGACCGATGAGCCTTAACCATCTTTGAAAAGACCACAACACCCCCTTCCATGGAGTCAGATAAAACAAACCACCTCCGACCGGTCTCTACTGCCAACATCTTGCTGACTACTTCCCTCCACAACCACTTCATATAATCTTTGGGGACATGGCAAACCTTCCCAACAGACTGAGAGGGACGGGTCGACGGACGCCGATTTTCCCACAGAGATCCTAGCAACAGATGTAAGCGCTCAGTCAAATCTTCTACTGGAAAGAAATTTGAGGTCCGAGGGGGCACGACCTGCGCCCAGCCAAATTGGCACAAAAGCCGCTAAGGGAAATAAAAAGAGGTCTGCCTGAGACCTACCAGCCGCACATATGAATATTCTCCTAGCTCCAGAATAGGCTGCAACTGTCCCCACCAAGGCACGGACCAATACAGCCCATGGGCCCCGTACTCCACAAGCCAATTCTCCCAGTTCTCAACATACAGGCCCATGCGGATGAAGTAGCGTGAAAAGAAGTTGGGCACAGCCGATAAAGGATATTCTGGAGGAGTCGACAAGCGAAATCTTTCAGACAACCACATGAACAGCATCACAGGGCAACCCCTCAAAAAGTTTGAACGACCTTCTCTCCAAGCATCCAGGCCATTCAGAGTCTCCGCTAATATCACTGCCGCAGGATTGCGACGGTATGACATCCATGAGGTAATGGCTGCGAGTTTTGGGTCCACACGCACCTCCCCAGTCACCAACATCAATTTTGAAACCAGGCCCAGAATGACGGCTCCAGCATAGCCAGCATCACTCACTTCCCGCGAGCGCACGAACTGTAACACCACCGAGAGGGAGATCATCCCTCTGGCAACCAATGAGCTGGCCGTCGAAGGCGAGATATGAAGAAGCCCGACCAAAAAATCCTTAGGAGAACGGGAAAATTTGGGTAAAGTCGCAGCAACACTGGGATTCACGCCCAGTATGGCAGAAAACTCCTCGTAGGTAGGACAAACTTCTTCCAACCCAAAGTGAAATACATGGTCTTCGGGGTACCAAAATTGTACTGCCGCCATCAACATATTCCACTCAAAAGGTCGATTACGCCACAAGGAGACTGGACGCATATTAAAGGCATCATTGTCGATATTATAAGAGCACATAACTTCCAAGGTTTCGAGGTAATTGACAAACTCGATGCTACCAGGGAGATCCATCTTGCAAGACTAAAATATGATGGGTGGGTGTGAAAAATGCAAAAGGTGTGAGGAAAACACTCCACCCTTCTCCCTTTTTATACTTAAAAATCCTCACAAGGGACATAATCCCTGCAGAGATCGAACGGAACCCTACCCCACAAAGTACTAAAGGCTGAAGAGGGTACCAATTAAAGCTTTCAATTGATGGGACTGGACTGAACTGCCGATAGGCAGGCCAGGGTGCTTGCCTATCGGCAACCCCCCGTTTTTGGAAATCTCCCTTTTTCCTCTTTTGTCGAAATCAGAAAAATAAAAAGTGATATTCTCAAAAGAATTTCAAAATCCCCTTTTCCTCCATTCCTTCTTTGTTAAATCATAAAGCTCCAAAAAATAAATTGATATTCTCAAAAGAATTTCAAGAATCCTGTTTTCTCCTTATGGGATTCCCCATTTTAAATAAAACAACTTTCCTTTGAAAAATTCCAAAAATACCCCTATTTTATGGCCTCAGTAGCAAATTAAAAAGCGCATGTGCATGCACTCATTCATTCATCATTAAGATAAAAGATAGTCAAAAAACTGCATTGCATTGCATATATATGTTTTCTGTGTTACATCATTTTTACAGGAAATAAAGAAAAACCAAAAACAACGGGACTCAGCCCGAACCCACATTTCACTCCCTCTCTCTCTTCATAATTTCCATCCCGGCCACGCGCTCTCTTTCCCCTACGGCGAGATGACGCACCCCCACTACCCGAGCCAGAGTCTCCCCCGGACGAGGCTGATGGCACCAAGCAAGAAGGAACAGGGACAACCTCCCGAATGTGGGCAGTCACCGATGATATCCTGTCTCTGATGTCCCTGAGCCAAGTGGTTGACACCCAGATTTGCTGCAAAGAAAAGGCAGAATCAGTATCAAGCAAAAGAAATAAAAAAAAGTGGAAAAGGACCCGAAAGGATTACTGCAGGACGAAGGACGTCCTCTGTCAAGCCCAGCTCCTCCGAATCCATCGCATGAGGACGGTGTAGCATCGGCACTGTCCCTCCATCATCCCGTCGGATGTTGTACGAAGGAGTGTGCAGCCGAACAAAAGGCACCTTCGAGGTCGCCGTCGCTGCATGTGCCAACGGACCACCACCACTGTGGGAGGACCCCACCTCCCGACTCGAACCAGCAGGAGGGAAAGGAAAATCATCATTTATACTGGGCGCCATCAACCAGCTCGTCACAAAGTCCATATAGTCATACGGCGCAGCCGTATCAGTATACAACGCATAGGACTCGCCAATCATTGCCGCGATCCTTTCATCCTCCAACAATTGTCGCTCCCGCCTCATAGAAGTAGGAGGCTGCGCGGGAGGCACCACCACCTCCTCCTCGGCAATCTGACGAATCACCCTCTCCCCGAGGTACCAGGAATGGCCTAACTCGTGCGCCAACAAACGCCTCATCTGCGCGTTTACCCCAGTCACCCCCGTATCCTGAATGGTGGTCCCCCAAGGATAAAAGGTCACCTAAAAATCCCCAAGCAGGCATAAGTCAATACAAAATTAGAAGAGGCAAAAAACTAAGGTTGAAATGGAAAGAGTCTTACCCTACCACTGGTCAGGTCATTCAAGACCCGACACACCGCCTCCAGGGAGAGAGATCCCTTCGACTGCCGGTTGGCCTTACGCCATAGATACAAGCGACGGAAGTCCCCGACGGTGTCGTCCTTTAGAGTGATCAGCGGGGTGTTGCACCCAATCACCTCAGAAAACCACGTCGGAATTCACAAGCAATAAGAGACGCATAAGGAAAATGCGAATGCATGAAATGCAAATGCGCAAAGTAAAGAATACCTCAAGGAGATACGTGGCTCCAGTAAAAGTCTGTCGGCAGCATCGGCTGAACGCATCCAGAGAAGAGTAAAGGGTCGCCAAGGTCAGACTCCCCCAATCATAGAAGGGGATGTTCGAAAACATCCTCAAGTATGGAAGAAGACACAAATGGACTACGTCGCCGCTCGACGCCACCATGAAACCTCCCAGCACTAACAAAATGAACAACCGGGCCATCTGCCTCACTTACAGCCCGTCCTCCACATCAACCACCCTGCTCAGCAAAACATCCTTCAGCAAGGACAGTCGGATATAATATCTAGAGACTATCCTCCTCACATCACCGAGTGCCAAATATACCGCCTCCGGCCTCACCCGCAAAGAGCGGTCCACCTCTATCTGCTCCTCGTCATAATCCAGCCCCAGCAATTGCTGCACATCTATGGGAGTCACCGTCATCTCCCCGAAGCCAAAATGAAAAGTGTGGGTAGTGTCCCACCACCTCTCCCCTAAGGCACACAAAACTACTGTCGAGCGAGGCGTCTCATCCAGCGCAGTCGCCAACCTCCCAAAACCCGCTGATGATACCATCCAGCGCACCACGGGTGGGAGATGCTCCCAAACATCCCTAAGCTCCGTCGTCCCGTGGGCACGCATGTTCTTCAAATAAATATCCGACTGGCGAAAGGAAAAATTCAGTCAAAGGTCAAGAAAAGGAAAAATCACCCAAAAAGGAAAAATTGCCAAAGGTTAGGTTACTTACATAACCACCGGGAATCACTCTCGAAGAGCGATGACGCGACGGCTCCCGCAGCAAGGTCCGCTCATCCGCATCTGGCTCGAATGCATCAAATGCATTCTCATTCCCCAAAGAAAGGTGCACCTTATCCCTCCAATCCACATTCGCCCAGTCATCAACGGTCAACCACTCCCGGTGGACAGCGATGCTCACAAAAGGGGCCATTTCTTGAAAATCGAAATGCTAAAACGATTCGTAGAGAGGAATCGCAGAAAGAGAGAAGGCAGGAAGCTGTGAAAAATGAGGGGAATTCACCGCCTTTATATAGAAGGCCAAATGCCATGCCGATCGGCAACCCACCTCACCATACCGATCGGCACTGTCTCCTCACCTTCCCGAGGCAGCCCAAAAGTCCGTGCCACTGCCGAATGGCACCTCTCAGTCTATGCCGACCGCACCCCCTTAAAATTTCGTGCAAAAATTCCCAAAAAATACCAGAAAGCCTCGAAAAATCCCCGAAAAATTCCTAAAAATCCCAGGAGGGATTTAGAACGTTTTCATCAAGAAAATTTCGCACTCCTTCGGGCGACACACCGTTTTCCCCAACAAAGCCCTCAAAATCCAAGCGATTGACCTCTCGGGCAAGACGCTCGAACCACCTAATCACCTCCTCATCAGACTTTACAAAAGACCTCCCCGGCCATCGGCTACCTGTTGCGATGCATTATCACATGGTACTTTTTCCCAGCAGAAATCAGAAGAACCACTCGCCCCGAGCGATCTCTTCCAAAGGACAATCCAAATTTTCCCCGGCCCATTCATCATTCCCTAGCGGAATCTCAGATCCAAATTCTTATTCCCAGCGGAACCCCTCTTCCCCAGTGGAATCCTCAAAAACTAAGTGAAATCTCCTCCCGGCAAACTTCGGAGGATCTCTAAGGATCATCTGATCACTTCCCCAGCGAAATTCTCTCACAACACCCCAAATAGGCTGTTCCCCCTGCAAGGCCTCCTATAAAGCTTCCCCCATCTCAAATCGGAATCACAAAGCTCTTTCTCCAGCAGAATCAAAATACAATCTTTATCTACTCTTGGGTCAGAATTGGCCCCGGTCTTGGATCGTCACCTTAGTTAGGTCAGAATTGACCTCGGTCCTCGGTCGTCACCACTCTTGGGTCAGAATTGGCCCTGGTCTTGGATCGTCACCTTAGTTAGGTCAGAATTGACTTCGGTCCTCGGTCGTCACCACTCTTGGGTCAGAATTGGCCCCGGTCTTGGACCGTCACCTTAGTTAGGTCAGAATTGACCTCGGTCCTTGGTCGTCACCACTCTTGGGTTAGAATTGGCCCCGGTCTTGGACCATCACCTTAGTTAGGTCAGAATTGACCTCAGTCCTCGGTCGTCACCACTCTTGGGTCAGAATTGACCTCGGTCTTGGATCATCACCTGAATTAGGTCATAATTGGCCTCGGTCCTCGGTCGTCACCACTCTTAGGTCAGAACTGACCTCGACCCTCTGAATTGGTCATCCTCATCTCCTTAGGTCCTCAGAACTGACCTCGATCCTCTAAATTGATCATCCCCAGCATACTTCTTAGGTCCTTAGAATCGACCTCGACCCTCTGAATCGGCCATACTCCCTCAAAAGCATTATGCGGTGTCTAATCGACGGATATCATTTGTTCCAAACTCACCCGTCGAGGGGCTCTATAGACACCCCATTCTATTACCCCTCAACTCTCCTTAGGTCCCTAGTACCTCCCTTCATCACTTTAAACCCAAGTCACGTCCCGAGTACTGACTTGGAAGCCATCGGGCACCCCCGGCTCAGTTTGACCCAAAAGTCAAACTCCTCGTCTCGACCGAGGATAAATGAATCTTCGAAGGGCACTGAATACCCTTTCCAACGGTCTACCCCATGCCCGATTCTGACTTACCATGCGAACAAACGCGCCATTTGCGTCCAAAACCTGACCTAGAGGACACCGGGCGCTCCCGGGCTCTATTTTACCTATGTCAACTCTTCATCTCTACTGAGGCTAAATAAGTCTTTGAAGGGCACTGAATACCCTTTCCAACGGTCCGTCCTGTGCGCAATTCTGACTTTCCATGCGGATGAATGATCCGTTTGACTCCGGGAAGCCACCGAGCGCTTCCCGAGCCCGGTTGACCAAAGTCAACTCTCCAAACCGGGTCAAACTCTTTAGAATGTCGAAGTACATCTCCTAACCATTCTAACAGTATGCCCCGTGCACAATTTGGACTTACCATGCGGACGAACGCGCCGTTTGCGTCCGCGCGATTCTCCGTCCAATGGACCGATAAACGCTTCCGAGCCACATTTGACCCAAATTCAATTCTCAAACTCGGGAGCGGTCCAAAGGACTTTCGATGGTCTCTGAAATACCTTTCCAACGGTATGCCTCGTGTGCGATTCTGACCAACGGTTTGCCCTCGGCGGCCAATTTTCCGAAAAAGCCTGAGGCGCACTGCCAAATGGCAGGTCCCAGATCCTGCCTATTGGCACCTGCCGATAGGCAGTGCCATGATAGGGTCGATCGACAGTCCCTTGGGGTTATAAAAGGAGGCCTTGGCCTCATTTGCAAGGGGAGCACAGATCTGATAGAAATCTCTCTGAACGAATCCCATAAACCTCTCTCGAAGGCAACGTGATTTCAACTTCCAAATCCTCTTCCTACTTCCACTTTCCATCGTCCTCTTCATCAAACTTGTGTAATTAACCACTCTCCATCATCATCCAAGTGCAAGGGCTGCTCTCCAACATTCAAGATCAAGCTCAAGATCCTCAAGAAGGTCCAACTCTCTCAAACTCTCTCTTGAATTCTCTTGAATTCCCAATAACTTGTTTTATTACTTAGCACTTTTATCATCTCATATCACACATCCTAATATACTTTTTATTTAGTATTATTGCACATCTCTTATTTTCATATAAATAAAAACCCAAAAAAAACAAGAAAAAGAGGGTTTGCTCATAAATTCCAAATAGGGATTATCATAATTTTTCCACATTTTTCTCACCACTAAAACACCTTTTCTACACACACACACACACACACACTTACAAATAAGAGATCCGACATTTGGATTTATGGGATAAACCCCACCCCTTTGCTTTGTATGCGAACTACGTGGACTTTGATGCCTTTATAGGCTACGTAGGCGTCTCGGGGTAAAACTCGAGACTCGAGTCCTTTCTCTCACTTTTTTTCTCATTTCCTATTTTCTCTAAATCCATTTTTCTTACATTATACATATATTTGTTCCTAGTGACGCATTATCTCATATGCGTTATCGTTCCCTTATAACGATCAACGCAGGGGTAACCGTGTAAATCTTATTTTTTTAATATTACTTTTATAATCTTCCTATGGATGACTCGCTTTATCTTTTCCATGATACAAGCCGAGGATTCCTACCTCCATTATATATATATACACATGCACACATCTGACGGGGGGGGGGGGGGGGGGGGGGGGAACATAAAGGAAAATACCAAATATCCATGAGAGACCGAAAGGGCGGAATGGGTGCCTAACACCTTCCCATTTCGTAACTAAGCCTCCGAACCCTTTCTGAATCATTTGGTTTCACACGCACGAGTATGTCTTTGGATGCCATCCTTCGGGGTGGCTTCACCTTTTTTCTTTTGTCTGTTTTGAGTAAAATAGACTGGCGACTCCGAATCTCTCTATATTTTTCACACCTCACAAAATCGACGTCGGCCGAAGCGCTCTCCCGAGAGGGGATGCACAGGATCCGAAGGATTCATCCTCCCTCCGCGGCGGGGATCAGCGGGGATGGCCACAAGTTTCAATCGTAGTTAAACCTAAGGCTCCAAAAGAGACAATGTGATGTTGTTAAGTGGTACCCATCCATTCATATGTGATGAGATATATGAAAGAAATTCCTGAAGAAAATTGCTTCATTTTATGGGCATAAGAATACATGGGTACCATATTAATACATAAAAGTAATTTTGCATTACTTCTAGTATTGGAAGCCAGAAGCTTACGCTAGCAAATGACCATTTCATTATTCACAGGGTTATACTATACAATATTTATTGTTATAGAACTGTACTTTGTAATGAGCCTGAAGCTTCATGGTTCAACTATTTGATATAATACAATGACCAATCTTTGATAACTATTGTTATCACAAAGGTATGTACATATGGTGTTTATGATTCACCCTCTATTGAACCATTGACAAATTTATTGTTATTTGTATATTTTATAAAATTTTATTTTGATGAGACACTCTTCCCAATGTTAGGGGGCGGGAAGAACATACTTGAAGTATAATTATTCCTGAAGAATGGTCCGTTCCTGAAGAACGATGAGAATTATCGTGGAATACTTCCACTTTGTCTCATCATATCCCCTGTATCGCTCGATGAAAAAATGAAGTGAATAATGATATAATAACATCAAATGATCACAAACTTAAAATGTTAGATATAGTCACATATACTAGTTGTGAATGTGCTAATAATTATCCCAGAAGGATATAATAAATTCGATAGCAAATAAATTTAGTGCACGCCATAAGCATGGCAAACTTATAGGTCCCAACTACTTGACTTCGTAGTAGTGGATGTTAAATAAAATCAATGCCCAAATAACGCTCTAGAAGAGGTTGTACACAACACTCAAGAAGAGGTTATGAACAAAAGATCTTTTTTTAAAACTTATTATCTATGAAAAGACGTAAGTCCCCAAAGTGACTATAAATCCTCTAAAGTAGGCAAAGGTACCTAATACTAAATGAGATCTTTATGTTTTGTACATACATGAGAGAAAGGTAAGATCGTAAACGATGATCATCGATGACATAATTATATATGTTGTAGTTATATAAATCTCAATGGGAAGTGATACAAATATACATACTATAAATGAATGTCGACAAAAAATATATTGGCCAAAATGAGAAAATTCTATGATGGCATAATTCGAGTCTCTAAATAAACGTAATTTATTCATGGCTATAGTACAGACCCCATGATATGTTAATCCTGAAGGTTACGAATAGGTGTTTATAAGAAAGAGAATTATGAACTTGCTAAAAGGTGCCTGATCTATGATACAAGTTTCCTGAAGAAATTGAAAATTAATTATATATGAACATACCATCCCGTTATGGTTGTAAAAAAAACTTTTCAGATATCTGACTAGCTTAGTAGTTTTTAAAATATATTATATATGAGACTCATGAATATCATAACTGTTTATTTATATAGGACTTAGAAAAAGAATACTTATAAAAATCTAGAACAATTTTATTTGCCTGAAGTAAAGTCAAGAAGTACATACTCAATTTGAATAAGACGTTCACTGTACGATGTAAAGTAATCCGAAAGGATATAGGTACAGCCATCTTAACAAATACTTGTCTAAAGAAATGTATGAAATTAATTATGTATACCAATGTGCCATTATACAAATATCCTAAAAAGTATGTACTCCCGAAGAGATCAATTGAAATTCAAAATACCCAATTATAAGGAATTGAAAAATGATTGACCTTTGGGTATCCAAATATTGTCTCGACCTATAGATCGAAAATAATATTGATTAAACATTGATTCTTCAATTAAATGGATTAAAAAGTCCTACAATGTTCTAACATATATTAAGCACACCATTTTAGTATTCCCATGATGTTCGATTTTTGAATATCAAAATTTTCATATCATCCTAAATAGGATGACAAATAGCAATTTGGTCCAGTAGTACCATATATCATGTTATTATAGCATTGTTATGTTTGGTCCAGAAGTACCATATTTGTATGTTATTAGTATATTGTTATACATAGAATATTGCATGAGACCAGACATAGTATTCATAGTCAATCTCTTGGAAAGAAATAATTACCATTGACGTACAGCATGGAATTAATATCACTCATATTATGATACGTTTGTAGAATCATTAGTGTGATTCTTTTAAATCTAATTGAGCTGGTGTCAAATATATCCTATGATATCTACTTGGAACCACTGACATGGGCTTATTTTATTCGTATAATTTTAATAGTTCCAAATTAGTTGGTTATGTAGATTCTGGATATCTCTCTGATCCTCATAAGGGTCGATCTCAGAGAGGTTATGTATTTCTTAATGGTAATACTGCTATTTCTTCACATTCTAGTAAACAAACTTTAGTAGCTACTTATTCTAACCACTCAGAAATTTTAACTCTTCATAAAACTAGTTATGAATGTGTATGGCTGAGATCTTTAATTCAACATATGTGTAGTTCTTATCAATTGCTTTCTATTACATATATTTCAAGTGTCATTTATGAAGACAATGCAACATGTACAACATAAATTAAAGAAGGATTCATTAAAGGAGATAGAACCAGTAACATTTCACCAAAGTTCTTCACTCACGTGCTTCAGAAGAAAAAAGAGATTGAAGTCATACAAGTTTCTTTCTCTTTTATTTTTTGCGATTTGATGAGAAGGAAAATGAGTGTTTGAATCTAGTATTTTTTTTAAAATGGGACGTGATGAGGGTATTGGATTTGGGGCTTGAAGAAGACGGTAAATTTTTTATTTTTCCTGACTTTCAGATTTTTTTATTTTTTTTCAAGTTGTTTTTCATACTCTTTCTAGACATTTTCTTAGATTTTTAATATTTAATTCACAAGATGATGTTTAAAACTATTTCATATTTTTTCAATTTTTAAAAAGACCTTTACAATATTTTCATATTTATAGTTTTATTCAAATAAAAAATATTATTTGAATTATTTTTTGAGGTTGAATTATAGTGTTGACAAATGTTTTAAATATTTTTTTTGTCATTTCCAGATTGGTTGACAGTTTTTCCCAATTAATATAGATTTAGTATTTTAAATGTTTTTCAATAATTTTTATTATTTTGAAATATATCATCGTTAAATTTTTAAAAATATGTTTTTGTCATTTTTAGATTTTTTAATATTCTCCTGATTATTTTTATATTTTTGAGATGTTTAAAATGTTTTTTCTTGTAATTTTCAGAATTTTGAAACATTTTTTTTAATTTTCAATTGTTTTAAATAGTCTTTTGTAATTTCACAATCTTAAAAGTTTTTCCAGTATGTTTTTAAATTTTTGTGCTAATTTTCTGAATTTCTAAATATATATTTTTTGTAATTTCAAAAGTTTCAAATATTTTTTTTATAATTTCCATATTTAAAAAAAAAAATTACAATATTTTTTTAATTTTAAAATTGTTTTTTAAGTGTTTTTTTAGTTATTTTAAATGTTTTTGCTATAATTTTTAGAATTTCTTAAAATAATTCTTTTAAGATGAAGAATCCCACATATGCCAATGCACATGACCCATTATCCCCCCCCCCCCCCAAATTAACAAAGTTAGTGTTAGAGATTACTTGAAGTAGTTCTAAAAGTTCTGAAGATTAAATCTTGACAATGAAAGTTAGTTTGGTGAAGCGGAATAAAGATAAGGTTAAGGAAAGAAGTGTAATTAAGCTATATTGAATGTGTTTATGATTGTGGGGTCCAGAATTACACAAGCACCTGCTTGGCACAAGCGCACAAGCCACGTGCACCTACGATTGACGGAGTCCAAGTCAGAGAAGACTTTTTCAACTTCATCACTTGTAACAACTAATTATGAAAGGAGATAGGTCCGAACTCTTAGAGATAGCTAAGCTCCCTTATAAATATAACCCCTCCCATAAGGGAGCCTATAATATTGTAACGTCGAGCAGTACTACAACTTTAGCGACCAGTTCTCTAACGCAATAAAGAGAAAACCTAGCATCCCGCAGACATAGGCACGTTGTTGAACCACCTACATCTTGTGTTGTGTGTGTGATTTCATTACTTTCCATTACCTTTGGTCTTGTTCGGCTTGTGTGCATTGAATTTCATTACTTGTAGAACATTACCACCTATAATTGAATTTCATTACTACAATTGAATTTCAACCTCCTCCTCTTCCTCCTCCTCATAATCTTCATCCTCCTTAATTTGAGGAGGGGAACCTACGTTATGCTCCTTGAAGAGGTCGGAGTCCTCAAGGATGCCAACCTTCACAAGGCCCTTATTCCAACCGTTATTAAAAAAATTCCTTTCTCAAGTAGGCAATCATTGGTGGCATTTGCAAGATTGAAGATCGTTAATCAATACTTTATCCAAGAAGTGTTATGAGGTGATTTGGTAAAGCTTAAAATTTTTAGGGATTATTTTTATAGAACCTCCATTTAAAAGTTTACAAAATGTTTTTAAAATTATTTTTAAAGAATTTTTTAAAATCTCGCTGGCTCGTTAGAACGAACCGACATGTTGTTCGAACGAGATTCAACTGGTCATTAGAATGAGGTTTTTAGGTTCAAACGAGATTTGGAATGTCGCCTTTTGGACTCGTTTTGGATTGTCGTTTGAAGTTTCATTGGAAACTGTTCAAATGAAATTAGGTACATCGTTCGAATGAAGTTTCATGAGAGACGCTGAACCAGTTGTCCTTTATGCAGCGAGCGATGCACCGGGACACAATAGCAGAGTATGCATTGCACCAAGTGGTCCTAACTAAGGGGCGCATGTTATATATATATATATATATAGGGATGATGTGACTATATGTATATATGTATAAATATACTTGAGAAGGAATGATTCTAATGTGTGAAATTAGAAAGTGTATAAGTATGGATAAGTAAAGTAATTCCAGTGGATAAAAGATTTCCTATAAAACAAGTGAATATAAAATCGATAATTGGCATAACAAAATATTATTAGCGTATTGTATGGGCGATATGGGTTACTCTCTTGAGATATATTTAGGAGTTCATGTCAATGACCTAGTTGGGAACGTTATAGATGATTAGGTTGGGGTAGACATACACTAGGTGTGCACATTAGTAGAGGGTGAGGATCTCAGGAGAGAGTTCGGAACTTATATGGACATAATAATTGCATTAATGTAGTTTTAAATACTTGCTAAAACAAATATTTTTACAAATCGGGCTCTGACCCATTTCTTGCTTTTTCTCTTCTCTTTTGTTATATATATATATATATATTATACCAGGTGTCCAGCCACAGGGTCACCACTAGACTTAGATTTGTGGATCATTCGACGAGCTGCAGTTGTTATGGAAGATGTAGGTTATTGATATTAGACGCTTCTATCTTTTCATTCAGTTCGTAGTTCAGACGTTTCAGTTAAGGCATTTGTCGCCCATTTCCAGCTCAGTTATTTCAGAGATCGCATTTTCTTATTAGCTCTTCTTTTTCTGTTGGATTGAGTATTATGATTCTATTAGTTTTAGACTTTGAATTGAAATGTTTTATCCAATCTCATTTATTTCAGTATTTGATTCATGTTCAGTATTTATTCTTGTGGAATGGGAATGGCTTATATATTAAAGCATGGAATTTATTAATGGATTAATCTGGTATAATTAGTTGGGATTTTTTTTACACTTATTTATTAGGTGATTAATAATGAAAATTATTTTTCGACAGTGATGCTAAGAATGAACCAACTAGACACTTTGAATTAATTTAATAAAGGACTGATCACCTGGTAATTAATTGGGCGGGGTGTCACAAATATACAAGATGAAACTTGTTAGTTTAGTTTTGTACAATGGTTCTAAAGTATAACAAAATAAAGTAATGATCAACTGGGCTTCTGATCATTCTTTGACATTCTTGAGTCATTAAATATGGACTTGTGATATGTTTGTATCTTTTTCTTTATCATCATAGATTGTGGAAGGTGATATTGAGCTTTCTTGTTTGAGAGATTTAATGTTGGTGTTTAACATCACTTGATGTTATAGATATAATCTTCTTTGGATGTTTTTCTTGTGTGACATAGTGATAAGCTTTCTTGTATACTTGGTTGACGATGAACTCACACTTGAATATTAAGGGAGGAACTATGATAGGGTTTGATAATGATTTTAATCTTTATAGTGTAGCTTTTGATCTTCATTGTTGTTTATGATCTTCATTGTGTTGCTCGGGTATATTTGCATGTATTGTATGGTTCCTTGTAATATTTCTCATAATGCATTGAGTACTTATTTTAATCTTTAAGTACATTAGAGAAAAAATAGTGAAGTTTGGTCATATATTAATCGTCTTGTTATCATACAAAATCCTTTATGCATAATACATTTGGTTTCATAATCTCCCCCTTTTTGATGACGAAAATACAGTTGTTATATTTTGAGAAAATGTTAAGTCTCCCCCTCGCTTTCAAACTTGAAAAAAAATTATTTTTCTCCCCCTTAGTTGTAGCACCTTTTTTTTCTACACATTTCTCCCCCTATGTTATTATCTAAAATGGTGGGGATACTTTTTGTACGACTTCTGCAAAGAGAGTTAGTGTCGAAATACAAGGAGGAAATGTCTTGTACTATCATGGGTCTTAATGATCAAGGTATGTAATGGATCATCTTTTTCATGGGGCGTTTTCACGGAAGTACAACATTTAATCATATGAGAATCATATCAGGGTATACACTTAGTATCATTGTTGGAGTGTTTCTAAATGTGATATTTGAACAGTGGAGATTTTGATTTTCTTGGTTAGGGCAAAGTGTATTTTGGTAACATTTCGGGTAGTTGGTGTGTGTAGGAAAGCAAGTCTTTTTAATTATGGAATCATTGGTTTTTGTGGAAGAAAAATTTCTAAAAGGATGATTGGTATAACATATATGGGAGTAGATGAATCATATGTATATAGTTGAGTACTATTGCATACATTTATAAAACAATATCATTTTGGAGTTGTGATGTCATAGCCACATTAAATGGTGTAATTGTATGGTTTGGATGAGAGTTGATAAAGATGTCAGTGAGGTTGTTTATGGTATAAGTAGACCAAGTTACCACATTCCATTTTTGGTACATGTTCCCATACGAAGTGATGTTTGATCTCGATAATATTGCACTAGGATTTTTGAAATGGACATCGTACTTAAGGGTTTATGTCTTTTGACTAGGGTTTTTTTCCTCGTATCCATTCTAAGTTAGACCTATGGAGGGGGTTTCCATTTGTTTTTATTTGGTTGTAATCCATCATTTTAAAGGGAGTATCACAATGTGATATGTATAGTTTCTTGGTTGATACGGGTTTTGGTACTAGGTTTTTTATTTGTGTGTACACCAAAAAGATTCCTTCGTTGGACTTAGGATTAAGTTTATGAAAATTTTCTCGATCATTCTAAGTCTAGATTTTCTCCCGAAGAACTTTGATATACTCAATATGATTTTTTTTCCTTCTTTAAATTTCTACAAGGTTATGGTTAATCATTTTTCGAATGTCACATGAAGTGTTCATATGTTGCGCCCAAAATGGTTTTCCAAAAATTAGGAGGGATTCATCAATTTTCACATTCTTGGTAAGAATGCCATCACTTTTAAGAGAGGTAAATATCATCTAAATCATAGACGAGTGTGATAATTTTAGGGTACAACTCATGTATTTTGTGTGTCGGGTATAGTAGTCTTGATTGTATTTGATTAAGGTGAAGAAATGGTCAATGATGTTTCAATATTCTCAAGGTTTTTTTTTTCCAACAACACTATATCTTTCTCAAATCTTTAATAAGTTGTAAAACAAAATTTTATGTTTTATGTCTTTCCGAATTTTTAGGGTTCATAAATTTCTCCGTTTCATAAGATGCGTAAATAGTGTAGGGAAATTTTGAATCGTGTAGATTTCATTTGGTGGAAGTCATGTGGGATTAATTTAGTATTGTATTTCTAATAAGTGTGGGGATAGGGTGACAACTTGTCATAAACTCATATGTTGTGATGAGATCACTTGTGTTCCATTTTACTCTTTCTTAGATCTGTAGGATATCTTTGAGTTCTCTTTTGAAATCTTATGTTTACTATAATAATCATCATAACATGTGAATGTATTAAGAGTTTTTGTGAAATCAAGGTTGTATAAGTTATTGTTAGTTCAAATGTGGGGTGTAAGTGTAAAAGTTCACATTTCATTTTAAGTATAAGTTCCATTTTGAATGTTCATAGATTTCCATGATTTGTTCTAGACAACAACTCCTTTTTTATCTTCATATCTAACATAACACTTTGTGTTAAGTAAGATTTGAATCATCTTTTTAAGACTAGATTTTTAAGAAATGACTTTTCTATCATTTAGAACTTTTTTATTTTCCTATGCAGTTTTCAAAATTAATTTATTTTCGAAGATAACATTTTTTATCAAATTTCAACAAATTATTTCTTCCTATAGTTTTCAAATGTTCTCTAGAAATTTACACTTATGCAAGCATTATACTTTCAAAAATCTTTTCCTAATATGTGTAGTCCAACTATTTTAGTGTATAAGTCGTCGTATATTCTCCGTTTTTCACATTGTTGTATTTTTATTTTATATGGCTATAAGTTTAGATGTGATGAACCTTTCAACGATTAATTTGATCAAACATGGTTATATTATAAATGTGTTATTACGTTTACTTGTTTGTGGTTTGAGGTGTAATAGTTTCTAGAGTTTGTGTGAATAATGTGTTTTATTTTTAAGGGAGAACAAATAAGCTTTTGAAAATTATGGATAGATGTTACCAATTCTATGATTTATTTAGATTCTTAGAATGTTGTTAATCCTTTGATGTTTTGCCATAATTTGCCCTCTCTCTTTTTCATCATATATGTCTCTTCTCCATATATTCCATCATTTTTCATTCTTGGTTATTTCTTGCCTTAATTGCATATTTTTAAAATAAGGTCTTCTAGGCATTCTTTGAATGCCTAAAAAATATGAATGACGAACATTCTTTTCTAGTACCCTTTGAGTTTTGGGTGCTTGCTTGTTACTGAAAGAGTATGATGATCTCCTTTGTCTATACTCATGACTGTTTATTTTTGTTATTTTGAAAACATCAAATGTATGATTTTTTTATTACAATGTGTGCAATGAGTATTAGTAAACAAAATTCATATTCAACATATATAGCATCTTTCCTTTTGCAAATGATACAAAAAAAATCTTTATAACTTTAGTTGGGCGTGATATTTTTCAAAGGTGTGAATTTTCTTTTTGTAAAAAAGTGCAATGGACATCATGCTTTCGTGATACCCCGCCTAATAAAATATCAGGTGATCAGTCCTATATCAAATTAAACAGAAATCTCATCTGGTTCATTCTTAGCATCATTGTTGAAAACTTTTTTTAAACTTACTAATCACCCACTATTCAAAAGACATGGTGTCAAATTTTATCATTTTATTAAACCTCACTAACAACATGAGAAATAATATATATGTTAACGCCCGAGGGGCCCCCAGTTTTAAATCTCTTTAAAATTATAGATTTCCTTTTTTTATGAGATGGATATGCGGAAGCGTAAAGAGGTGATGGTTCACAACTTAAAAAACAACAAATTTTAATTTACTTCAAAATTAAAATCCAACCAAAGTTAAATTAACTTATAACACACACACAATTCAAATTTCTCTTAAACCAAGTTAATTAATCCGAGTCTTAGAATTTGCCTAAGTCATGTTTGGCAATGTTATCAAGTTAAGCCAAACAAAATTTTATCAAATTAAAATTAAATGACTTGAATTGAATTAACGATACAATTACCCAAATTTAATTAGCACCAAATTAAATTAAGTGTGAAAATTAAAACCAATTTTATCTTGAATTATACTAAGCATGCGTTCTAAGTTATTATGCAAGATAAAAGTAAATCAATCACACTACGCCGCGATGTACGAGGAAAAACCCAAGACGAGAAACAACCTCGGACGACCCTAGCCTCAAATCCACTAAGTACGGAATTTACAATTACAAGACAAAAGACTTACATCACATGACTCGATCCCTCTCAAGCCTCGATGCTCCTTCTTGTAAACACCTCCACCTAGCGAATAAACCCGGAGCTCCATCGCGGTCTCAGAATCTGCCGATCGAACTTTATGTGGTCACCGTCACCCGAACTAGGAGCCTTTCTCCAAGTGGGTAAATCACGAAAACCTCTTCTTCTTTGTGGGATTTAGAAGCAAACCCAAACTTCTCCTCAAACTAATGTAGAGATAAACCCCGTGTCAAACTCCAAGCAAGATGTATATATATGAACTTGGATAAACAAAACTAAGGGTGTAAAACTAAAGTGAATGATGATTTTTCTTTGAAAATTGAAACTTTAAAACAATGAACTTTTCCCTAAAATAATTTTTCTCTCAAACACTCTCTAGAGATTGGTAGGATATGAAAAGTTAAGTTAGAAAAAAGTATTCCCGCACATAGATATTCAACAAAAAGATAGTGGGGTAAAACAAGTGGGAAAGTGGGCAAAACTGATCAAAATTTCCGAAAAAACTGTTCCCGCCAAACCTCGTTTGAACGATATTTCGTTCAAACGACATTCTCATTCGAACGAGTCTTTAAATGAAGTTCCAGTATGGACTCGTTAGAAGATCGTTGGAAATCCCGTTAGAACGACCATCTCGTTCGAATGACATTTCGAACGAAGTTCCAGTATGCCATAATGGAAAGTCGTTGGCAATCTCGTTTGAACGACTTGTGGTTCGAACGACAATCTCATTTGAACGACAATCTCGTTCGAACGACACTTCGAACGAACTCACAGAATGTTAAAAAAAATTCTTTTTAAGCCGAGAAACATTATATACTTTTTATATTAGTTTTAATAGAAACATTCTGAAAAAAAAACACAGTTTTAAAAACCTAACACCCAATATTAACCTTTATATATATATGTAATGCATTCATACCTTGGGAGAATGGAACCACTATTGATAATGTAGAAACAAGGCACTTAAACTCGACATTTTGATGAAGCTTTATGCACTTGGCCGCTACGTGTTCAACAAACACGTCATACTCTATCCTATGACTCAAACATTTTTGTTCGGAATTGAGTCAAAACTACAAAGGACTCAATTTGAAATTTGCGTCCTTACAAATCTCCCCCTATGGATATTCCGGGACAAAAAACCAACAAAAATCCTAAAGGGCCGTCAAGCTCTACTAGACTAATAAAAAGTCCCACCCAAAATAAAAATACAATGCTTGGCTCAAACAACCCAAAGGATCAATAATCTTTGTCGTTGAAAGTTGCTGCTATATAA
Organism: Sambucus nigra; assembly: GCA_949130495.1. NCBI lineage: Eukaryota > Viridiplantae > Streptophyta > Magnoliopsida > Dipsacales > Adoxaceae > Sambucus > Sambucus nigra. The sequence goes on from OX422208.1 coordinate 806,347,544, forward strand.
AATAATTCCTGCACACTTAAACAAACACATTACACACATAGGGGATATCAAAATATTTAATGCAAGTAAAGTAACTACTCCCCCTAAATTAATTCTCTCCCTTTATCAAGTATGATCAACTTAGAAAGACGTCTCCCCCTAAGATAAATCTCCTTAAACTAAGATACGATAGTAATAGGATTAGATGCCATTTCTCCACCTATCATTCTCCCCCTTTTTGTTCAGGAATAGACAAAGTCTTAAAGAATAAAAAATTGACTTATCTTCCTCAAATAAAGCAGATACACCCTCTAAATTAAGCAAGGGATAAATAGAATGGGAAAACAAGCTAAAACATGTAATTGTGCATATAGTGATGAAAGCGTTAAAGCATACGGGAAACAAAAATTCAACTAATCCAAAAAATACCATCGGATACTAAATAGGATGCATTAAAATGATACCAATATGATATATAAATTATTAAGCATGTGATATCAACAGAGAATGCAATAAGATGGATACCAAGTATGAATTATAGCATATATGGATTAGAAATCAAGGCAAAGACTAAACAAAAATATCAAATATATGTATACATAATGTATACCAAAGAAACTCAAGTACACATATATGGATATAAACACACAAATGACACACACAAAATATAATAGGAGTATTTCACACTCGTATGGCGAAAATGTGTCATATGGAAACGGAAGTGTTGGGGTGTGAACTAGTAACGATTAAATTTAGACCCAATTACTTTAAAATATGTTCACAGAGTTCTCATTTGATTGCAAACTTCATCACATTTGAATATAACCTCATGTGACAATATAAATTGAACTCAATGAACAAACATACACAATGCATACAAGCCTAACATATTGATGATTCTACAAATCAATAGAGTCATGACATGAAATACGCAACTAGGATAAACGGACATTGTGCAAACCATTGATATACCATCCAATCTCCCTCAATAAGCATATATTAATTTTGAATGAATATATCAATCAAACATAGGCCTTGGCAAATTATTTTTCTTTTTAATGCCATATTTTCTGTTTTTAGGCCTTTGGACCACGTATTTCTTTTAGGTCCATTCAAAACAGTGGCTTACAATCGCAAAGGATCACTAAGTCCTTTCGGAGCCCTTCCCCGTGCACATTTATATGTTTTCACTTTTCACACAAATCTCACGTGCAACGGATTTTGACATGCACTAGTCCTCCTAAGTCACAAATATGTAGATGACAAGATTGGTAGGAGAACACCTCACAAAGCTCAAATATACATATGAAGTTAAAATTTCAAAAGATCTCGTGCATGTGTGAATAGAGGCATATAAAAATATAATCCATTATATCAACACAAAATCCAACTACTCCATGTAAGCATGGTAAAGAACATAATAAGGATTAACAATCTAAACCAAAAGTTCTAGCCACATGGGAGCGTAAAAGATGGGATTCAAACACAAGTGTATGCCACATAAAATGTGTCAAACTGAAATACACACAAAATAAAATCTTTTTGAGTTTTTGAAATTTTTAATCAACAATACAAATATATACTCAAAAGGACAAACAAAAATCATTTGTATTTTTCATGAAGCTTAAATTACTCAAAGGTAAACCAAAAATGATAAACAAAAATCTTTATGTATTTTTCAATTAATGCAAACAAAATAGATATAATACAAAAAGATAAACAAAAATCATAATTCTAGCATGTGATAAGCATGGAGCATAGACTAGAAAATGATATACAAGCATACATTTAGCATGTGAATATAGCATGAAGTAGAAACGCTAAAGTATGCAAACACTAACACATTCATCCTTTAGATTTAGCAAGGGAGGAAGCATGTGAAAGTAAATGACAATCAAAAACCCTATTTTGCAAGGCAACCAAGTCGAATTTCCTAACCCAAATTAATGAAGAATGACTATCTTGGGGTGTAGGAATTTGAAATACCTTGGTTACTTTATGTTGGGCTTTTCTAGAAATTCGTTTAAGATCAAAACAAAATTTACTAATATGACCTTTTCGACCACAATGTGTACAAGTAAAAACACGTCGAAAAGATTTACCTATGGAATGATCTCTAAAAGCTTTCCTAGTTGATTCGCCTAAAATGTTGGTTTTGGCTTTATGAGTAGATTCATTACAAGAATTGAAGCCTAAACCACACATGTCATTTTTAATTTGGACCGTTCCTAATATTTTATCTAATTTTTTCGAACGACACTCAAAATCAAATTTGACATTACTAGAGTCTTTTAATTTATTTTGCAATTCTAAAATGTTAGACTCTAATAAAATATTTCGCTCTTCGAAAGCAAGAAGCTCCTTTTTCAAGGATTCCATTAAACCCCTAAGGCTATCTCTCTCGCCTTCTATATATTCAAGCTTCTCTAGAAGAGCTTTCTCTCGTGTCCTAAGGTCTTTAACTAACATACTATCATCAACGACCTTGACACGCTCTCTTAAACTAGCTTCTAACTTCAAATTAGCTCTTTTCAACTTAATTGATTCTTTATAAAGTTCTTGAAAAGAATTTTGAAGTTCACTCACATTAACCTCTTCTTAATTTTCACTCTCTCTTTCTTCTCCACTCTCACTATCATCACAAACAAGGGAATCAAAAACTTTGACCTCGGAAGTGTCATGTGTTTGAATATCTTCATGAGAAGATTCACTACCGGTGCTCACATGACTAGCCATAAAAGCCACAAAATTTGGCTTAGTGGGGGAATCGGGTCCCTCTTCCTTATCACTATCACTAAGGGTCGCATTATATGAAATGGGTCATTTACCCTCTTTCCTTAGTTTAGTGGGGCACTTAGAAGCCCTATGGCCATAACCCTCACAACCAAAACACCTATTTGACTCGTTCCAATTTAATTCTTCATTGATATGTTTAGGGATCTTCTCGGTTTTGTCATACTTAGATGTTTCAAATTTTTTAAAATTATTTTTTAATTTATCTTTGATAAATTTAAGAAATTTTCTAAATTTTCGAGCAAACAAAGCCATGTCTTCCGAGTCACTATCACTCTCGCTCTCTACTACTTGTTTGACCTTTTTTCGGGCTTTTAAAGCAATGCCCTTTTCAATTTTCTTTTCGGTTTTAGAGGGAAACATGTCTAGTTCATAGGTTTGTAAGTTACCTACGAGCTCTTCTAATTTCATAGAGGGTAAAGTTGGTAAAGAATTTAAAACGTTCACTTTTGGAATAAATCTATCGGGAAGGGACCTTAAAATTTTCTTTACTACTCGGTTGTCGGGTATTTTCTCTCCCAAGTTAAAAGATGAATTAACAATATCGGAAAGTCTAGCATAAAATTCATCAAAAGTTTCTTTTTCATTCATTTTGATAGTTTCAAATTGAGTGGTGAGGTTTTCAAGTTTCGAAGCTTTAACGACACTTATACCTTCGTGAGGGAGTTGTAAAATATCCCAAGCTTCTTTAGCGGTCTCACACGTCATAATGCGTCAGAATTCATCCGGTGTGACAACGCTAAACAAGGCATTTAAACCACGTGAATTAAAGTTTGAAAGTTTAAATTCACCCTCACTCCATCTATCGGGGGGTTTGGGAACACGCTCATTATCTACTAACTGAGTAGGTGGGGACCACCCGTTAACAACAAACATCCAAACTCTCTCGTCGATAGATTTTAGTGCCAATTTCATTCGCGCTTTCCAATACGCGTAGTTTGAACCATCGAAAATAGGAAATTTTGAAAATGGAGAAAATTCCATTTTAGCCAAAAATATTTAAAGGATCTTAACGAAATAATTTATCGCTTTGGCTCTAATACCAATTTGTTAACACCCGAGGGGCCCCCAGTTTTAAATCTCTTTAAAATTATAGATTTCCTTTTTTTATGAGATGGATATGCCGAAGCATAAAGAGGTGATGGTTCACAACTTAAAAAACAACAAATTTTAATTTACTTCAAAATTAAAATCCAACCAAAGTGAAATTAACTTATAACACACACACAATTCAAATTTCACTTGAACCAAGTTAATTAATCCGAGTCCTAGAATTTGCCTAAGTCATGTTTTGCAATGTTATCAAGTTAGGCCAAACAAAATTTTATCAAATTAAAATGAAATGACTTGAATTGAATTAACGAAACAATTACCCAAATTTAATTAGCACCAAATTAAATTAAGTGTGACAATTAAAACCAATTTTATCTTGAATTATACTAAGCATGCGTTCTAAGTTATTATGCAAGACAAAAGTAAATCAATCACACTACGCCGCGATGTACGAGGAAAAACCCAAGACGGGAAACAACCTCGGACGACCCTAGCCTCAAATCCACTAAGTACAGAATTTACAATTGCAAGACAAAAGACTTACATCACACGACTCGATCCTTCTCAAGCCTCGAAGCTCCTTCTTGTAAACACCTCCACCTAGCGAATAACCCCAGAGCTCCACAACGGTCTCGGAATCCACAGATCGAACTTTATGTGGTCACCGTCACCCGAACTAGGAGCCTTTCTCCAAGTGGGTAAATCATGAAAACCTCTTCTTCTTTGTGGGATTTAGAAGCAAACCCAAACTTCTCTTCAAACTAATGTAGAGATAAACCTGGTGTCAAACCCCAAGCAAGATGTATATATATGAACTTGGATAAACAAAACTAAGGGTGTAAAACTAAAGTGAATTATGATTTTTTTTTGAAAATTGACACTTTAAAACAATGAACGTTTTCCTAAAATAATTTTTCTCTCAAACACTCTCTAGAGGTTGGTATAATATGAAAAGTTAAGTTAGAAAAAAGTATTCCCGCACATAGATATTAAGTAAAAAGATAGTGGGGTAAAACAAGTGGGAAAGTGGGCAAAACTGCTCAAAATTTCCAAAACAATTGTTCCCGCCAAATCTCGTTCGAACGATATTTCGTTCGAACGACATTCTCATTCGAACGAGTCTTCTAATGAAGTTCCTTTATGGACTCGTTAGAAGCTCGTTGGAAATCCCGTTAGAACGACCATCTCGTTCGAATGACATTTCGAACGAAGTTCCAGTATGCCATAATGGGAAGTCGTTGGCAATCTCGTTCAGACGACTTGTGGTTCGAACGGCAATCTCGTTCGAACGACACTTTGAACGAACTCACAAAATGTTAAAAAAATTCTTTTTAAGCCCAAAAACATTATATACTTTTTATATAAGTTTTAATAGAAACATTCTGAAAACAAAAACACAGTTTTAAAAACTTAACACCCAATATTAACCTTTCCAAGCGCCTATATATATATGTAATGCATTCATACCTTGGGAGAATCGAACCACTATTGGTAACGTAGAAACGAGGCACTTAAACTCGATATTTTGATGAAGCTTTATGCACTTGGTCGCTACGTCTTCAACAAACACGTCATAATCTATCCAATGACTCAAACGTTGTTGTCTGGAATTGAGCCAAAACTACAAAGGACTCAATTTGAAATTTGCATCCTTACAATATAATAAATCATACACGCAGTCACTAAATCAAACACTAATGAAATGAATATTTATAAATCCTTACCGAGAAAACAATCGGCTACTAAACCCAAATCACAAAAATATACACCAAGAGAATAATAAAAGAGTACATCATCTGGATGGAACAAAAGTAATAACTAGGGTGACATGCCCAAAGGAAATACTGACTGCATCCTACTCTAGGAATGAAATGACTGAAGCGGCTAAGTCAAAATCCTGCAACATCCATATATGCCGTAGCTGCATAACCCTGGAATTAACAATTCTGGCGTCCCTGTGGCTGGACACCTAAAAAGTTTTGAAAATATTTTATAGAAAGGGTTGGAACCCAAAATATTTGAAAATATTTAGCAAGTAAATTTAATTGCAGTAAATTAAAATGCATGAATGCTCTTCATATTTAAGTTAGTGCCGCACACACTTTTGAGAATCACCTCACCCCTCAACTAATGTGCACGCCTAACGTATCTATATATGACCTATCTAGATATCTACCCCATAACTAGTCTTGTCATATATATACACATATCCTACCTTTCCCACTACTCTATACCGAGTGAGTTTAGTAAACGATTTATAAGTTATTAACCACATTAGCTTTTTAAAATCATTTCTCATTTGATACTATATAACAATCTCGCAAGTTATATAATCAATACAATTCACATCATGTATTTACCCATATATAAATCTACACTATATATACGTATTATCATATTACAACATTCACACACATGTCGTAGATATAACCATCCTCCTGAGTAGGCTCTTATCGGATGCTCTCTAAATGCTATCACCCTCGGGTATACTCATCCACCCGGAACCCTGACGCAGTACGCTCACCGAACCAGTAAAATAAATGCATTGGAGGCGGTCAAAGTTTCCCACGGTAATGAGACCGAATCATACCCAAAGCATCTCATTCCTGAACCCGAACGCTATGACCTGTGGACTATACTCACCCTACGTTCTCTAGCCACGGGATTTACCCACATCATGCAACCTCGCATGATAGCACTAGAGTAGGTATGCTTTCCTATATATATTATTCACACCAATATTTATAAATCATCATCATCATCATCATCATCATCATCACATATATATATATATATATATATATATATATATATATATATATATATATATATATATATATATATAACTCAAGTTGTGTCACCCAACTAAATCACCCGAACTTACATCATTAGTTCGAAATCTCATCATGTAGAGCTTATTCCTCAAATCTCACATATTAAGGTTAACACCCTTTTTACTTTTGAATATTCCTTAATTTATTATATAACCCTATAATAAATTAACCCAACCAAATTCGTGCCTAAACACTCGTGGCACTAGTCCAAAATTTCACCCGAGTCCATATCCCGACTCAAGTGAATTAATCACGCATTAATTAATTATCTTGGAGTCACTCAACTAATATACCTGGTCTCACTCTCTCGGTCCGAAAATAGACTATCCCGAATTTATTATTCAAAATTCTCCTCAATAAATTTTGCACAATTATTAATCTAAGGTTTTCAATTTACTCAATTTCAACCTTAATTCCCTTTTGGATTATTTTCTCAATTCTCCCAATACTTACATGTCTTACTTTATGTAAACCTAATCTCTACTTTAGGCCTAATGTCCTTATTATAGAACAACAATCACAATCAATTAATCAATCTATCCAACCTCCAACGGAATAACAACTAAAAATAACATTTCTTAAAAAATTTGCCCCACAAATCTGCCCAGATTTTTAAAATACCATTTTGAGGCATTTTGAGCCGTTTTTGAAGAAAACAAATCAGAGAACAAAATATAGAAAATGAAATTTTCTACGAGGCATTGTGGACAGAATCGCCCTTTTCGTAACCAAAATGTCAAAAAATAGTTCCTAAAAGACGATTTAATTTACCCAATTTCATACACTTCTTCAAATTCAAGAAATTATTTTACAATTCAATCCTACCCATCAAAACTCAATTTAGATATCAACTAACCAAAACCATATCATTTTATGACACCCACTATGATATGAATAGAAATATGCAATTAATTTAGATGCAAGTTAAAACACTTGCCTTAGGGTCTGTAGAATTTGAATCTTTGATGAAAATGGTGAGTTGATTGAATGTTATCCTCTTCTGTTCTTGATTTTTGGCTCTCATGGCTTCTCCCACTTGCACCGACTTTCTCTCTTTAAAAAGGGTTTTCTAAACATGTATTATGAATGCCACACCCTCTCACTTTTAGGGTTTAATAACTCAATCCCGTTGCTTGCCTTATGGGCTATATAAAAAGGGCCCAAACACTTATTTGGGAGCTCAAATGTGTCTAAAAAAGTTTCAAAACCCATATTATACCTATAGACACTCTTTTTCAACTATTTCAACCCATTCGGACTCAACCGTCCACTCGGAATTGCCATCCGAATTAATTTATGACATTCTCCAAATTTTTTACCACAAAATATTCCAAATAATCAAATCTCAATTCGCCAAATTAATAAATTCCTCAAATTAAAAAATTTCTCAAATCATGAATTTAATTCCTCCTAATAAAATAAATTCTTTTTCTCCCAAATATAATTTAATTAAAGGTCCTCGAATTTAGGGGATGTTACATACTCCCCCCTTACAATGAAATTTCGTCCTCGAAATTTGAATAAGCCTAGTACTCCCAGTCTCAACTAGATCCCTAATCACTTACCCTTAGCATTTCTACACATAGTTCTTAAGCGAATATAATTAACTAGAGCGCCCATACACCCTGTACCCGTGCTTAACCGCACGAAATAAAACTTGGCTTTTATCAGCCTTTAAATCGCTATGTAACTTCAATCATATAATTATAACACTCCAAATACCTTTCTCTCGGAATAAAAGTATATATATCAACTCTCATGCAAAAAAGGATAACATACACTACCGCACCCTTACTATCAATAGTTTGCTTGCGCGAAAATAAATCCGGAGTTATATCTCTCCGCTCGACAATAAGTCACCCCTCCCTGAATCACATCAGAAATGTCCCTACTCCCTGGGATTTCAATTAACAATATTAATATATTAATATGGAACACATCATAGTTAAATACACTCGTATATATATGCTAGACCTTATCTTAGGTGAAACGTAGCAAAGATAATTCATATTGTGGTACCGCGAACACCTAATCTTACTATAATTACCCACTATAGCCCCAAACTATAGCTAACCGGTTTGAAACTTGGAAAAATATCCATGTTACTCCCATGATTCTTGAAAGTAGAAATATCTAATATAATACAACCATCCTTTTAGTGTACCTTCCATTCTCTTGTGGTTAACACCAAAGATCCCCGCTATCCCACGATACTTAACTATATTCACTGTGGCTATTACGACCAACATATCCACTAATATCCGTCTCACTCGTGAATCCTAGTGGCAAAAATATTAGGTTGCGATGCACCATTGTCCCTTCAAACACACCCACACTTCAACATTTCATAATTCGAGGAACATATTATTCCCATTCCTCCGGAATATTCCCAAAAATTATTGCCTTTGTGTTTTCTCCCCGAATTTGCTAAGTATCTACACAGTAGAGACTTTGGCTTGTCCCAGGGTGCCCATACACCCTATATCGCGTGCATATTTTCATAAACCTCCAATCATCACATACGTAACATATTTATCTCAATTTTGGACCCCGCATACCCGACGTTGTTCTCCGCTCAACGTATTTTCTCCACATGTTCACTAATTATCATTAAATCCAATGGACCATACTCAAATGATGTCTTTCCACTTTCGACATTAAGGCTTATGCGTGTAACACCTCCCAGTAAAGTTCACTATTTCTCAGCATTTTCGGTCCTCGATTTTTGTAAAACCCAAAGCATATAACCAGGACACTCAAACTCTGTCCCTATACTCAAAAGCCTAACCATTGACTCCCGCGTCTCTAATCGAGTCATATATTACTGCGCTCACACTATCACCAAGTCCTTAGCACTGAATTTACTAATGAGATAAATATCTCTTCTCCACGGTAACCATATATACCCTAAATTCATCAGTAAAAGTCTCTATGTATCGGAATCCAATACAAATAGACAACTGTACTCTATGAAGTCTATTTCACAAAAATATCACCGCGAGCTAAACCTCTTTCAGGTGGGACATCACAAAAATATACATCCTGTCCTGGAAAAATAAACACGATAGCCTTGCTATAACCTCCCACCATTACGAACCCATCCATACCCAAGATAAAACCATACCTCGAATATCGCCCCTCAAACGAGCTAATCCTTATAAAAAATATATCATCTCAACATACCCACCACTTCCTTTATAGGTGGAATCGACAAGCGCCCCACTACTCTATAGCAAATATACACATACTAGTGATATTAGCGATAACTCCACTAAATCCGTTTCTCACGCGAATTTAGTACTAATACATTACCGTGACCCACCCGTGTCACATAATACAGACCCCAATCCTCTCGAAATAAACTCGTAATTTCATTTATCCAAAACACTGCCGACTCAAAGGTTACTAGACATAACACCTTCGTCCTAACCAAACCAAAAAATTCTCTAACTGTTTCCCTTACTAGACATCCCGCTCCTGTCCCCTAACTCGTCGCAGATAAGATCCATCCATATGTTTCTACTCTTTTACACATAAGGCACCTCTCTGTGCCATTCCCCTATCTATGGCCCCACCGGTCAAGTCAGGGTTGTCCTTCTCACGGACCTGGTAGTCTTGACCCTGATCGCTACCCCAAATGTCCCTTTGGATCCGCTGATCCCCATGGACTTATTAATGGCCTTGACGACCTTAACTGAATCCACCGTCACTTGGTAGAAATTCTATTAATCTCGATCATAAATCTGGGTTCTCTACTGAGTATCCCTTCCCTTAGTGCCTCACTAGCACAAAAAATCAAGTCTTACTCTTCTGTTAGATTCTCTAACTCCCTTAGCTCCCATCTCATGAGAGCATTGATACAAATATCTAAATGTACAACCTTGGCGACAATGACACCAGTCATCCTAGTCGAATCTCCTATCCGCGCTTGGATTATCTACCCACGGGTCTATTATTTACTTACAACCCTACTTCATACTTCGTATCCCTCTCATCGGTTACGAAGTTTGCGAATTTCATCAACTTTCCTTCCATCTGGCCATTGTTCGACCCTTTTAAAAAATTATTAAAATTTCCCTTGCCTCTCTATTTAACCTCTGGTGAGAGATTTCATAATAACCCGCACCCCAAATTCATTGTTCGTCACGGTATCTCCCCACGAATATGGTGAGAGGATCTCATCACCCTATACTACTTTCAAGAGAAAACTTCTTTCCCCGAAATTTAAACTTGAGTGTCACTACACTCCCCCACATGTGATTCGAATTGGATGTTCTTCATCCATTGGTAAATCACCCTTCCGCACCTCCCTCAATTCTAGCGGATTGTTATTCTGAAACAAAATCTTCTTCGACCGTTACCCCTTGTCCTCTATACTTGGGGTTTTAACTTTGTACCCTCATCCTTACCGAAGGATCTTGGGGCAACTACTCTGGCCCAGTGGTTAGTCCAACCTCAATTGTTCGAAAAATATGGTGACTCCTACCGCGTCACTGTTTCCAAAATACTCCATGTCCCCTAATGAGTCCTTCCTCCTGAAATCCTTCTAATGTACCACACTTGTCGTTATAAAATATTCGATCTGCCATGCTCAACCGAAACCATATATGATTCACATCAGTTATACATAATAGCAGGAGAACGTAAATTGCATACGTAAAGGAATACAACAATCCTATAATAAGGCTCTATATCAAAGAACGCTACAGTGAAACGTGAAAAGCCACACAGATCCTAAAGATATTAGAACCTGATGCTCTGATACCATATGTGACACTCCTCCTAGTAAAATCCCGGGTGATCAGTCCTATATCAAATTGAACAGGATTCTCATCTGGTTCATTCTTAGCAGCACAATCGAAAACGTTTTTTAAACTTACTAATCACCTACTATTCAAAAGACATGGTATCAAATTTTATCTTTTATTAAACCTCGCTAACAACATGTGAAAGAATATAAAATAAATCATACACACAATCACTAAATCAAACATTAATGAAAATGAATATTTACAAATCCTTTCTTCATAAACCACCGGTTACAAAACCCAAATCACAAAAATATACACCACAAGAATAATAAAATGAGTACATCATCTGTATGGAACAAAAGTAATAACTAGGGCAACATTTCCAAAGGAAATATTGACTGCATCCTACTCTAGGAATGAAATGACTGAAGGGGATAAGTCGAAATCCTGCAACATCTACATATGTCGTAGTTGCGTAACCCTAGAATTAACAATTCTAGCGTCCCTGTGGCTGAACACCTAAAAGGTTTTGAAAATATTTTATAGCAAAGTTTAGAACCCAAAACATTTGAAAATGTTTATCAAGTGAATTTAATTGAAGTAAATTAAAATGCATGAATGATCTTCATATTTAAGTTACGTCGCACACTCTCTTGAGAATAACCTCACCCCCAACTAATGTGCATGCCAAACATATCTATGTTTGACCCATCTAGCTATCTACCCCATAACTAGTCTTGTCATATATATACACATATCCTACCTTTCCCACTACTCTATCCCGAGTGAGTTTAGTAAACGATTTATAATTTATTAACCACACTAACTTATTTAAATAATTTCTCATTTGATACTATATAATAATGTCACAAGTTATATAATTGATACAATTCACATCATGTATTTACTCGTATATAAATCTACACCATATATACGTATCATCATATTACAACATTCACACACATGTCGAAGTTATAACCATCCTCCTGAGTAGGATCTCATCGGATGCTCTCTAAATGCTATCACCCTCGGGTATACTCATCCACTAGGAACCCTGATGCAGTACGCTCACCGAACCAATATAATAAACGCATTGGAGGCGGCCATAGTTTTCCACGGTAAGGAGATCGAATCATACCCAAAGTGTCTCCTTCTTGAACCCGAACGCTATGACCTGGGGACTATACTCACCCTTCATTATCTAGCTAGGGGATTTACCCACATTGCGCAACCTCCCGTGATAACACTAGAGTAGCTATGCTTTCCTATATATATTATTCACGCCAATATTTATAAATCAATTATATATATATATATATATATATATAATTGTGGGAATTATTTGAATATCAAGTCGGTATATAGACTTGGTAATGTTAGGAGACTGTTACAGTATGTGTGCACGGGTAGCCTGGAAAATTTAATATATATATATATATATATATATATCAAGTAGTGTCACCCAACTAAATCACTCGGACTTGCATCATTAGCCCGAAATCTCATCATGTAGAACTTATTCCTCAAATCCCACATATTAAGGTTGACACCCTATTTACTTTTTAATATTCCTTAATTTATTATATAAACTTATAATAAATTAACCCAACCAAATCCGTGCCTAAACACTCGTGGCACTAGTCCAAAATTTCACCCGAGTCCATATCCGACTCAAGTGAATTAATCACGCATTAATTAATTATCTTGGTGTCACTCAACCAATATACCAGGACTCACTTGCTTGGTTCGAAAATAGAATATCCCGAATTTATAATTCAAAATTCTCCTCATTAAAATTTTCCCAATTACTAATCTAAGGTTTTCAATTTACTCAATTTCAACCTTAATTCCCTTATGGATTATTTTCTCAATTATCCCAATATTTACATGTCTCACTTTATGTAAACCTAATCTCCACTTTAGACCTAATGTCCTTATTATTGAACAACAATCACAATCAATCAATCTAGCCAACATCCAACGGAATAACTACTAAAAATAATATTTTTTAAAAATTTGCCCCACAAATCTGCCCAGATTTTTAAAATTCCGTTTTGAGGCATTTTTGAGCCATTTTGAAAGAAAACGCATCAAAGAACAAATATAGAAAATGGCATTTTCTAAGAGGCGTTGTGAACATAATCACCAATTTCGTAACCAAAATGTCGAAAAATAGTTCCAAAAAGACGGTTTAATTTATCCAATTTCATACACTTCTTCAAATTCAAGAAATTGTTCTACAATTCAATCCTACTCATCAAAACCCAATTTAGATATCAACTAACCGAAAATCATATCATATTATCACACCCACTATGATATGAATAGAAATATGCAATTAATTTAGATGCAAGTTAAACCACTTGCCTTTGGGTTTGTGGAATTTGAATCTTTGATGAAGATGGTGAGTTGATTGAATGCTATCCTCTCTTGTTCTTGATTTTTGTCTCCCATGGCATCTCCCATTTGCACCCACTTTATCTTTGAAAAAAGAATGTTCTAAAAATGTATTATGAATGCAACACCCTCTCACTTTTAGGGTTTAATAACTCAATTCTGTTTTTTGGCTTGTAGGGTTTATAAAAAGGGCCTAAACACTTATTTGGGAGCTCAAATGTGTCTAAAAAAGTTTTTAAACCCATATTATACTTATGGACACTCCTTTTCAATTATTTCTACCCATCCGTACTCAACCGTGCACTCGGAATTGCCATACGAATTAATTTATGACATTCTCCAAATTTTTGACCTCAAAATGCGACACAAAATAATCCAAATAATTAAACCTCAATTCGCCAAATTAATAAATTCCTCAAATTTAAAAATTTCCAAAATCTTGAATTTAATTCCTCCCAATAAAATAAATTCTTTTTCTCCCAAATATAATTCAATTAAAGGTCCTTGAATTTATGGGGTGTTACAGCTTTATGTTTAGAATTTTTGTGACATTTGTTTTGGGTTCCTCTACTTTCTTTTAAAAAAATAATTCCTCTTTTTCTTTCAAAAAATTTGTCGTTGATTTTGCGTTTGGCTTTTTTTGTTTTTGTTTTCCAAACAGTATCTTTAAGCTTTTGCTACTTTAATCAACTTGCACAAAAGACTTTCTTAACAAATCGACTTCTTTTCTTAGTTTATTTTTTTCGATTTGAAGACAATGAAGGTATTTACTTTTATCTTTCTTTAAAGTATCAAATTCCTTCTTGAGGTTATCATTTTCTAAGATCAACTTGTTGTTTTCTTTTGTAATATTTTCTAATGATACATAGAGTTCTTTATTTTCATTTTGTGTAGCAATGTGGGAGTCAATAAGTTTTTTATATCTAATTATCAGTGTATCATAAAGTTGATCTAATTGGTTATATGCGTTTATCATATCCTCTTTTGAAATGTAATCTATAACGAATATTTTTGAATTTACGTCATAGTTTAATAGTTCTTTTTATACACAAGGGTGACATTTCGATTTCATATCGGATGATGAACTTGTGCAATCTTCCAAAATGAATTTATCTTTTGAAATTGAGGCTGTGTAAATAACTTCCTCTTTAACAAGGAACTTGGTGATTCCTCCACTATTTCTTCTTCTCGTGTACAAAAGATTTCTTCATCAGCTGCACATATCTTGATAGTTGATGGAGTATTTGGACATCGATATTTTATCAAGACGTCTTCAGTGTTTTCTTCCGAGTATTCTTTCTTGAGGATCTCCCAAATCTCACTAGCTTCTTTGCAATGTGATACTTTTCCTGTAGGAACATTACCTATCGAAGAGTGTAATATTATCGTAGTTTTAAAATTTAATTAATTTCTTTTTCGGTACTTAATTTATACAAAATTTATGATTTCTTATCATCAATTATATTCCAAGCAAAATAATCCAGAGATTGAATCATGTACATTGTTATAGCTTTCCAATGTTTGAAATATTCTCTTGAAAATATGGGAATGCCATTTTGTTTTAAAAATATTTGGGATATGATTGCCATTAAGTTTTTGATATTTATACTCAAAATATACTTTTCAAAAATAACTATCTATAAGATAGTCCCTAATACCATTTGTTGGCCCAAATATAAACTGTGGGGGTGGTGTGTGTGTGTGGGTGAGCGGGGGAGGGTGGGTAGGTGGGTGAATTAGGTATATGGGTTGCCTGGGAAATTTAAAGCTTTCTTAACTTTGCGTGGAGAATAATTGCAATATGATAATTCTAATTATAAGCAAGCAATTAATCAACAATAAATATAAGTCGTTAAGAGAGAGGGGTAAATGAAACTTTACAAGCCGCGAATTTAATGTGGTTCGGCCTCTTCCTACGTCCATGCTCGAGACATTACTTGAGAACTTCATTATATATGGTTCACTTAAAGTGGAGCCAAAACATCACAATGAACATTACCTTGAAAATCGCAACCAACAAGATGCTAAAACCATCCTTGTCCAAGACGTACCCACACAATAGTCGAAGGATATTAAATGCCTTGACTATCTGCAGCAACGACACTATCGATTGAGAATATATAGTGAAATTTAACTGTTCATCATAACAATGAAATTCATAACCTAAACGTAAAGAAAAGTAGCTTTGCTAAACATGATGAAGTGGGTTTACTTTATCTCTCTAATAAGTAAACAAACAAGATTCACAAGTAATATGCTCAAATGGATTTTGGGTATAGCTTTAGCATAAGAGGGTATTGGGATTATAACTTTGTTAAAGAGGGTTTGGGATTGGAGCTTTTGGTTCAAGTGGATTTTCTTGAAGCTTTAGAGTTTTTGGGTTTAAAACTCTCAAATCGGTTTTCTTGGATTCTCTATAGAAACTCAAGAAAGGCGATGACATAAACTTTAAATGATGGAACTTTTCTTGAGAGAATTGTTATTATAGTTTGTGTGTTTTGGAAAGGTTGTGGATGATTGTATTTATAGTGTTAAGATGCGATAGGATACAACCAAAGGTGGGTAAAATTTTTCGTAATCAGCTAGTTAAGGTTAGGGTTTTAAGATGAAAGGTTGGAGGATTTTACCTAAGTACAAGTTTGAAATTTGGCACTTTTAGTCGACTGAAAGTGGACTTTTAATCAGATGAAACTCCTTCAGCTAGCCTGTTTTAAAGTTTTAGCTGGTTGAACATAATTTAGCTGGCTAAACTATTTCCTGTGACTTTTAGTCGACTAAACCTCACGTTTAGTCGAATAAATGTTTTAAGTTTTAGTCTAAATGTTGTTTGATTTTGGTCCAAGTTTTAGGTAAGGTTTAAGGAGCTCTAGGGTGGATTTAGGTGTGTAGGTTTTAAGCATATAGAAGATGAAACATGTTAGTTTACTTTTGTACAATGGTTTATAAAGTACAATAAAAAGTAATATTTAACTGGTCTTCTGAGCATTCTTTAACTTTTTTGAGTCATCTAATGTGGGTTTGTGATATGTCGATAGCTTGTGCTTGATCATCATAGGTTGTGGGTGGTAACACTAAGCTTAATTGTTTGATGTTGATGTTAAACTTCACTTGATGTTTGAAAGATGATATTGTTTTGATGTTTTGCTTGTGTGACACAATGATGAGCTTGCTTATATACTTAGTTGATGATAAACTTCACTCAAAATATTAAGGGATGGACTATGATAGGCTTTGATAATGATTTTAATTTTCACTGTGTTGCTTGTGATCTTCATTGTTGTTTGTGATCTTCATAGTGTTGCTTAGGTATGTTTGCCCGGATTGTATGGTTCCTTGTAACATATCTCATAATGCATTGAGTTCTTGTTTTAATCTCAAGTACATTAGAGAAAAGATAGTGAAGTTTGGTCATATATTAATTGTGTTATCATCATAAAAACTCCATTATTGTTGAAATACATTTGGGAGAGTTTTTGGATAAAATAGATTGGTTTGGTATTTGCTCTCAAACGGGACCATGTTACCCCAACAAGGTGAGAGAATTTTATTCTACTCTAGAGAATGGTAAGGATCACTAAAGCAATATAAATCTTTCTACCAAAGTGAGGGGAATTAAAGTTATAATTTCTTCTAAGTCGATAAGTAGCCGCTTTGGTGTTCCAAAAGAAAAATATCCCAAATATCCTTAAGATAAGTATTTGAGTGGACCTAGTAACCAGGATGCTTTCACTCTTTTAAGTAACAACTGTTGCCAAGAAAGGAATAGTAGGACTTTTTTTCATATTTATCTAGATAAAGACTTCCACATCTCAAAGAAGGTGTGACACCCCGACTAATTAAATACCGGGTAGCTACTCCTTTATTAAATTAATACAAAATGCCAAGTTGGTTCAGTTCATAGCATCACTGTCGAAAATGTTTTATTAATTACTAGCCACCTAATATTGAAAAAGTGAGTTGTCAATTTTAATTAAATCCGATTAACATGCAATACTTAAATTATGAAATGCTAACATAACCACCACAACATAATGACAATAGAATAGCCATAAAATAGTAATGAGTCTGGAGGGAAACCCCTCACAACAATCCAAATACAGGAATAAACAAATACTAAGTCTGCATCACTAAAATTAATTACAACCCAAAAATCTGATATAACTGGATAAATAAAGTGTCTAAAAGAAATGGGGTGACATGCCCAACATATGAGGAAAATCTAGTAACATAGAGTCAAGATCGAAAGTGGAGGCGTCTACTGTCAAAGTCCTGTAACTTCCACGGCAGCTACAGTCCGTCACCGGAACGGAACTCCTATGCATGGTGTCCTTGTGGCTGGGCACCTAAAAAGGTTTTTACAAAAATATATTTGAAAGCAAACGGGTCAGAGCCCGATTGTGGAAAACAGTTTAAAATATAGCAAGTGTTTTAATGACATTAAAACAATGAATGCAAAATACATGTTAGGACGTGCTCTCACATGAAATACTCACCTCTCGACTATCTGTGCACTCCTAACGTACCCGTACCCGTTCTAGTTATTCCCATATCTAACTAGTCCAAAATAAAATCTAACATTACTATACGATTCACGATTTAATTCCGGCATCTTCATTTAAATAGAGAGCTTTTCATTTATTCTCGGTTTCCCGTATTAGTAATACTACTTACTAGAAATCTTTCATCTCATCTTTACATAACGTTGCAATTATTTATATTCACATATATACATGGCAGTTCATTTCAATTAACAGTATATTATTCTCATCATAAATATACAATACTAGCAACATGAGACTAAGCTTCGGTGCACACATACTCTGCTATCCAATCTCAGTACATCATGTACATAAGGACCACGTATTCCGAATCTCTCAGGAATCGTTTTCGATAAACAACAATCACAAAAAATGGAGGCGAACATAGTTCACATCACATGGGTCACGCACATACCTACTCTCCCATGATCAACAGACTTATTAACTTCTCAATAAGTCCTTCTCTGACCTATGTCCTCGAGGTACCAATCTAAATCCCCCCGTAGGCACACAAAGATTAGATGGCCCTGATCGAACGGAGACCTCCCGTGATAGCAAGTATGGTAGGTATGATTTACACATAAAACCACATATACTAAGCATTCACACATCTTAGATATTTCAAATCATTAATATAAGTATTCTTCTCATTCTTATACCGTCATTTAATGTTATATGATTACAAGTCCCCGATTTGTATATTAACGTTGTCAACCCTTCTCACATCGTAATTAGGTATTCGTTTCCTATTCTAAAAATGTCATCCGAATTACTATAAGGTTCTAAGTTCTACTCCTCAACGTACCCCAATTCTCACAATTATACCCACTAGTCAATAAGGGAAGGTTAATTCTCAATTACTTAAGTCTATGGGACATTTGAAATAATATCAGGCCAAAAAGGCCATTCTGTCAACTCGTTAGAAGTCTCGTTCGAATGAGGTCGTTCGAATGAGTGTCGTCCAAACGAAATGCTTCGAAAAAACTACCAACTTGTTATAAGGGATACTGTCATCTCGTTAGAAGCTCGTTCGAACGACCTAGGCAGGTCTTCAAACGAGATGGCAGAACTCACCCACAAATCTGCAAATCCGTTTTTCTCCCTTTTTCTCTTTTCTAAATCCATCTTATTATCATCCAAACTAAGTCTTAATGTGTTTAAACTACACTAAGTCCTCCTAGGCCACTCTCTAACATATACATGGGGTCAATTACTCCAAATCAACATACAATTTACATAAATTCCCAATTATTGTCCCAAACCCTATAAACATGAACCTAGAATTTAATGGCTACAACTATTCCCTATAAATCCATTTTTAAATCATCAATAGGTATATTTTGGATTTGAAATTCATCATTAACTATTCTACATGTGATTCCTATATAATATTTCGATTTTCTATCTCAAATTTCATGGGTTTTCATCAAACTTTCAATACGAGACATATATTCAATTCTAAGCATGGAAGAGACATTTGCTTGAATTTATGAAATTAAACCACTTGCCTAGATGTTCTGATTTGATATTGAAGGATTGAAGGTTGATTCTCCTCTTTCTCTCTGCAGATTTCTCCCAAGGATGGTGATGGTGGCTAGGGTTTCTTTTTGAACCTCTTAAGACTCTCCCTATAACTCCCGTACCCACTTCTTGTTAAATGCTGAATTAAGGACTTAGTGGGTTTATTTCTAATATAAAATTAATCTCTAAAATTGGTGGGTTTAAATTCCCCTATTTTTAAAATTACCAAAATACCCTTTTAGGTTGCCGGTATGGCCCAAAAATGCCCCGGGACCCAAACTAAACCCCCGACTAGTGTTTTCTGACTATTTCGACCTTTCCGGACATGTTGACGCACTCAAAATGACCATTCGGTTGATAAAAATATAATTCAGTTTTTAATTCAAATAATTTCTGGGTTTTAATTCCCCTATTTTTAAAATTACCAAAATACTCTTCTAGGTTGCCGGTATGGCCCAAAAATGCTCCGGGAGCCAAACTAAACCCCCGGCTAGTGTTTTCTGACTATTTTGACCTTTCCGGACATGGTGGCGCACTCAAAATGATCATTTGGTTGATAAAAATATAATTCACTTTTTAATTCAAATGATTTCATTCTTGACACGACTGACACGCGCGTCCCAACTAAATTTCCAAATTGTCGTATTTCTGCCTCGCGATAATTGTAACATTTTCAATACATGAAATTTTCAATTATAACATCATAATCAAATACCAACTCACATCTCGCTAGTATTTGTACCCGGATTAATTCTCATTTAATTTAATTAATCCCTTAATTAAAAATCAATAAAATTACGGGGTATTACATACTTCCCCCCTAATAACAGAATTTCATCCCGAAATTCGGAACTAAAGAGCACCTGGTAAGAATAACTTCGGATATCGCTCGTGCATTTCATCCTCGCGCTCCCATGTGGACTCCTCGTCATTATGATGCCACCACTACACACGTACTAACGGTACTATCTTTGACCTCAGTTTCCGCTCGCTTCTGTCCAAAATAGCAATCGGCCCCTCCTCGTAGGAACTATCGGGCTGGAGATCGATGCCCTCCAAAGCAATATGAGTATGGGCCAAATCGTCCCTAAGATATTTCCTTAGCGAGGAAATATGAAACACATCATGAATCCTATGCAAGTGCTCTAGTAATCCCAGTCTATACGCAACTGACCCAATCCTCTCGATGATAGGAAATGGACCCACGTATCTTGGTGCCAGTTTACCCTTCTTCCCAAAACTTATGATCCCCTTCATCGGAGATACTCTGAGTAACACCTGGTCCCCCATCTTGAATTCTCTGAAGAACCTCTTGGCATCAGTATAGCTCTTCTGTCGGTCCTGAGCTACCCGAATGTGGTTCTGTATCATCTCTATCCTTGTTGAAGTGTCCTGAATCTCTTCCGACCCATGGAGTTTGTTATACCCCACCTCTAACCAACATGCTGGGGAACGACAAGGTCTACCGTATAATGCCTTAAATGGAGCCATTCCAATGGTGAACTGGTAGGAGTTGTTATAAGCAAACTCCACCAGTGGAAGGTACTGCTCCCAACCACCTCCAAAGTCTAGGATGAACATACGCAACATGTCCTCCAACATCTGATTTGTCCGCTCTGTTTACCCATCACTCTGCGGGTGATATGCCGTACTCAGCTGCAACTCTGTACCCATGGCCTCCTGGAAACTCTCCCAAAATCGTGAAACAAAAATCTTGTCTCGGTCAGACACGATATTTAGAGGTACCCCGTGAAGTCTCACTATCTCTGCAATGAAAATCTGGGCATACTGTCCCGTAGTCTAATCTGTCCTTACGGGTATAAAATGAGCAACTTTGGTCAACCGGTCCATAATTACCCATATGGAGTCGTGACCCCTCAGTGACGTAGGTAACCCCGTGATAAAATCCATGGATATGCTCTCCCATATCCACATCGGAACCTCTAATGGCTGTAGAAGTCTTGCCGGTTTCTGATGGTCCACCTTTACAATCTGACAAGTAGCACATTTAGAAACAAACACGGCAATATCTCTCTTCATCCCGCTCCACCAGTAATGTCGTCTCATGTCTTGGTACATTTTATCCCCACAAGGGTGTACCGCGAACCGTGAGACGTGAGACTCTCCCATTACCTCGTGTCGCAAGTCTTCCCCTTTCGGAACGACCAGTATCCCATTGAAGCGTAATCCCCCGTCTGAGCCAACGGTATAGGACTCGGCTCCCTCTGCTAGTAATCGAACTATCTGCTCCTGACAGAACGAGTCATTTGCTTGGGCCTTTACCACTCTCGTAACAATCTGAGGTGTAATAGTCATCATGGATATGAACAATCGGTCCACTGCATCCTGGTGTACCAACTCCTTCCACTTAGCTTTCCACACCTCGGCCACCTCATCTACCGGCCTACGGCTCAACGCGTCTGCTACCACGTTAGCCTTACCCGGGTGATACTGGATATCGAACTGGTAGTCCTTCACAAACTCAAGCCACCTCATTTGCCGCATGTTCAACTCCTTCTGCGTGAACAGGTACTGTAGGGACTTGTGGTCCGTGTAAACAATTGGAACTTCTCCCCCAAAAGATAGCGTATCCAAATTCGAAGAGCGAATACGACTGCCGCTAACTCCAATTTGTGGGTGGGGTAATTCCTCTCGTGAGGCTTAAGCTTACGGGAAGTATAAGCTATGGCCTGACTCTCCTGTTGTAGCACACCTCCAAGTCCTTGTAAGGACGCATCGGTATAAACTAAATACTCAACTCCCGGCCTGGGCAATGCTAAAACAGGCGCTGTGGTCAACTTGTCCTTCAGCTCATCGAATGCCAACTGCCAGACATCGCTCCAGATGAATGGCACACCCTTGCGAGTCAGATGTGTCAAAGGACCCGCTATCTTTGAGAAACCCCGAATAAACCTCCTGTAGTATCCTGCTAAGCCCAAGAAACTACGGATCTCAATCAGTGTCGTGGGATGTCCCCATTCCCTTACCGCGGATACATTTCCCTGATCAACGGATATTCCCCGGTCTGAAATAATATGCCCCAAAAACTGAACCTCCTTCAGCCAAAATCCACATTTCTCATACTTTGCATAAAGCTCGTTCTGACGTAGCGTCTGCAAAACCTGTCTCAAATGGTTGGTGTGCTCCTCTTCTGTCTGGGAGTAAACCAGAATGTCATCAATAAAGACAATGACGAACTGGTCTAGGAACTCTCTGAACACCCTATTCATTAAGTCCATAAACACGGCTGGAGTGTTGATCAAACCAAAAGGCATAACCCGAAATTCAAAGGAACCATATCTCGTTAAGAAAGAAGTCTTCAAGACGTCCTATTCCCTGATACGCAACTGATGGTATCCCGATCGCAAATCAATATTTGAGAAGAAGCAAGTTCCCCTCAACTGGACAAATAAGTCATCGATTCGGGGCAACAGATACTTATTTCGTATCGTGACTTTATTCAACTCCCAGTAATCTACACATAATCTCAACGATCCATCCCTCTTATTTACAAACAACACAGGGGCACCCCATGGCAAAGTACTCCTCCTGATATACCCCTGACCCAACAACTGCTCTATCTGATCCCTTAGCTCTCTTATCTCCGCTGGAGCCATACGGTACGGTGCGCGGGAAATGGGCCGTGTGCCCGGCGTCAAATTAATAACAAAATCTATCTCTCTACTAGGAGGTAATCCAAGTATATCCTGGAATAGATCAGCAAACTCCCTCACGATTGGAATCGAATCAAGTGGTATTACCACTTCCTTAGAGGTCTCCTCCTCTATATAGTACAAATGAGTGGACGATCCTCCCTCAGGGCGAGGCATCGCCACTAAAAATATCTCCTACCTGGGAATGGAAAATATGATACTCCTACTGAAACAATCAATCATGGCTCGGTACGCACCTAGCTAATCCATACCAACAATCGCATCATACTCAGTCATCTCTAATACTAACATATCAGCGGGTAAAGTAAACCTCCCTATATCTATACCCACACCTCTACAAATAAGGGAAATCACAGAACCCCTACTCAATGGTGATTCTACATAAGTAACCGTGCTCTCTGCAGTGTCTAATAACCCCAAAGTGCGTGCAAATCTCATGGCAATGAAACAATGTTTGGCCTCCATATAAAATAAAATACTCCCCATAGTCCTCTGAATAGAGAACATACCCTCAATGGAAGGAGGATCCTATGGGATTGTGGCCTGCTGGAGCTGATACACTCTCCCATATTGAAGTTGTCCCTGCTGGACTGGGACAGCTGGGATGGGTGGTAATGCTGCCATCTGTGGTGGTGCTGGGAGGGCAGTGGGAAACATAGGCCTTTGTGGCTCTTGTCGAGCACCCTGCTGCTGCTGCTGTGGGGCCCTGCCCCTATCAGGACAATCCTAGCATTTGTGACCAATCTTGCCACAAACAAAATACTTCCTCGGGAAGTTTACCCCTCGCTGTCCCTGCTGCCCTCGTCCCTGATGGTCGTTACCATTCCTACCTTGACCATGCTGGCCCTGTTGGAACTGCTGCTGCTAACCATTCTGGCCCTGCTGGCCGTTCTGACCCTGATGGCCATGTCTGAAACCTCTATGACCGTTTCAGAAACCCACAGATCTGAATCTCTTAGGATCCCCCTGTTGGGAACCCTGATCACCCTATCTGTGCTAACCCTAAGCAGATTGTGCCCCGCTGGCACCATTTCCCCTGTCCTGCCCTGATGGCTGGACTCTCCTGATCTCTTACTCTCAGACATGTGGAAGCGGTGATCCTGGCAGTGAAGTAGTGTTGCGTGAACCACATTAGATTAAGTGGACAACGAGAGATTTCCCAACAAGTGCGGTCGGATCCTCTAAGTCAATCAGCCCATAAACTTCTGAATCTTCTTCTCCTCTGTCGGAATCTCACCGAGAACAATGTTCAATAGATTAGTGAATTCGGCCTCATACTCGGCCATAGTCTTTCCTTCCTACTTGAGGTTCGTTAACTTCCTCCTCATTTAGGTGTGAACGGATGATGGAAAATATTTGCTGTCGAACCACACCCAGAACTCCTGAATTGAAAGGGCGTCCCTCTCCTCCGTGGTGGTAATAGACTCCCACTACTGCAATGCTGATCCTACTAGCTTAAAAGTAGCTAGTATCTGCTTCTGAACATTCGTGAATTCGTACATCCTTAAGTGCCTCTGAATATCCTTCCTCCACTGACTGGACACTATAACGTCGGAGCTACCTGTAAACTCCAGAGGGTGTGCTTTCTGAAAAGCATCACGAACGCGTTCCCTAGTAGACGGGAATGTATAAGCCTGAACTAGCGTGACTACCAGCACCTGGGGTGGTGCCTACTGTACAACCGCTAGGGCGGCATTCACCGCTAGGGCGGCAATAGCTGCAACCTCGCCAGCATTTATGGTGCCCTGAACTGGTGCAAGTTGTGGCTCGGGCTGTGAATCCCTAGGAACTCGCTGTGCACGTCGTGGAGGCATCTGAAATGAGAGTAAAGTCTTATAAGTTTGCAGTTGTTATCTCAAAATAGCTGAAGAGCGAAACATACATAAAAGAATACAACAGTCCTAACATATAGGGCTCTACATCAAAGAAATCTCAGAGGAAACATAAAAAGCCGTACAGATCCTAAGGACACTTGAACCTGGCTCTGATACCGCCTGTGACACCCCGACTAACTAAATACAGGGTAGCTACTCCTTTATTAAATTAATACAAAATGCCAAGTTGGTTCAGTTCATAGCATCACTGTCGAAAACATTTTATTAATTACTAGCCACCTAATATTTAAAAAGTGAGTTGTCAATTTTAATTAAATCAGATTAACATGCAGTACTTAAATTATTAAATGATAACATAACCACCACAACATAATGACAATAGAATAACCATAAAATAGTAATGAGTCTGGAGGGATACCCCTCACAACAATCCAAATACAAGAATAAACAAATATTAAGTCTGCATCACTAAAATTAATTACAACCCAAAAATATGATATAACTGGATACATAAAGTGTCTAAACTAAATGGGGTGACATGACCAACAGATGAGGAAAATCTAGTAACATAGAGTCAAGATCGAAAGTGGAGGCGTCTACTGTCAAAGTCCTGTAACTTCCATGGAAACTACAGTCCGTCACCTGAATGGAACTCCTATGCATGGTGTCCTCGTGGCTGGGCACCTAAAAAGGTTTTTACAAAAATATATTTGAAAGCAAATAGGTCAGAGCCCGATTGTGGAAATCAGTTTAAAATATAGAAAGTGTTTTAATGACATTAAAACAATGAATGCAAAATACATGTTAGGACGTGCTCTCACATGAAATACTCACCTCTCGACTATCTGTGCACTCCTAACGTACCCGTACCCATTCTAGTTATTCCCATATCTAACTAGTCCAAAATAAAATCTAACATTACTATATGATTCACGATTTAATTCCGGCATCTTCATTTAAACATAGATCTTTTCATTTATTCTCGGTTTCCCGTATTAGTAATACTACTTACCAGAAATCTTTCATCTCATCTTTACATAACGTTGCAATTATTTATATTCACATATATACATGGCAGTTCATTTCAATTAACAGTATATTATTCTCATCATAAATATACAATACTAGCACCCCGAGACTAAGCTGCAGTGTACACATACTCTGCTATCCAATCCAGGTACATCATGTAAATAAGGACCACGTATTCCGAATCTCTCAGGAATCATTTTCAATAAACAACAATCACAAACAATGGAGGCGAACATAGTTCACATCACATGGGTCATGCACATACCTACGCTCCCATGATCAGAAGACTTATTAACTTCTCAATAAGTCCTTCTCTGACCTATGTCCTCGAGGTACCAATCTAAATCCCCCCGTAGGCACACAGATTAGATGGCCCTGATCGAACGCAGACCTCCCGTGATAGCAAGTATGGTAGGTATGCTTTACACATAAACCGCATATACTAAGCATTCGCACATCTTAGATATTTCAAATCATTAATATAAGTATACTTCTCGTTCTTATACCGTCAATTAATGTTATATGATTACAAGTCCCCGATTTGTATATTAACGTTGTCAACCCTTCTCACATCGTAATTAAGTATTCGTTTCCTATTCCACAAATGTCATCCGGATTACTATAAGGTTCTAATTTCTACTCCTTAACGTACCATAATTATCACAATCATACCCACTAGTCAATAAGGGAAGGTTAATTCTCAATTACTTAAGTCTACGGGACATTTGAAATAAAATCAGGCCATTCTGTCAACTCGTTAGAAGTCTCGTTCGAACGAGGACGTTTGAACGAGTGTCGTTCGAATGAAAGGCTTTGAACGAACTACCAACACTTTAGAAGTGATATTTTCATCTCATTAGAAGCTCATTCGAACGACCTGGGCAGGTCTTCTAACGAGATGGCAGAACTCACCCACAAATCTGCAAATCCGTTTTTCTCCCTTTTTCTCTTTTCTAAATCCATCTTATTATCATCCAAACTAAGTCTTAATGTGTTTAAAATACACTAAGTCCTCCTAGGTCACTCTCTAACATATACATGGGGTCAATTACTCCAAATCAACATACAATTTACATAAATTCCCAATTATTGTCCCAAACCCTATAAACATGAACCCATAATTTAATGGCTACAACTATTCCTTATAAATCCGTTTTTAAATCATCAATAGGTATATTTTGGATCTGAAATTCGTCATTAACTATTCTACATGCGATTCTCATATAATATTTCAATTTTCTATCTCCAATTTCATGGGTTTTCATCAACCTTTCAATACGAGACATATATTCAATTCTAAGCATGGAAGAAACATTCACTTGAATTTATGTAATTAAACCACTTGCCTTAGATGTTATGATTTGATGTTTAAGGTTTGAAGGTTGATTCTCCTCTTTCTCTCTGCTGATTTCTCCCAAGGATAGTGATGGTGGCTAGGGTCTCTTTTGGAACCTCTTAAGACTCTCCCTATAACTCCCGTAGCCCACTTCTTGTTAAATGTTGAATTACCGACTTAGTGGGTTTATTTCTAATATAAAATTAATATCTAAAATTCATGGGTTTTAATTTCCCTATTTTTAAAATTACCTAAATACCCTTCTAGGCTGCCGGTATGGCCCAAAAATGCCCCGGGACCCAAACAAAACCCCCGGTCAGTGTTTTCTAACTATTTTGACCTTTACGGACATGTTGGCGCACTCAAAATGACCATTCGGTTGATAAAAATATAATTCACTTTTTAATTCAATTAATTTTTGGGTTTTAATTCCTCTATTTTTAAAATTACCAAAATACCATTCTAGGTTACCGGTATGGCCCAAAAATGCTCCGGGAGCCAAACTAAACCCCTGGCTAGTGATTTCTGACTATTTAGACCTCTCCGGAAATGTTGGCGCACTCAAAATGACCATTCGGTTGATAAAAATATAATTCACTTTTTAATTCAAATAATTTCATTCTTGACGCGATTGACACGCGCGTCCCAACTAAATTTCCAAATTGTCGTATTTCTGCCTCGCGACAATTTTAACATTTTCAATACATGAAATTTTCAATTATAACATCATAATAAAATACCGACTCACATCTCACTAGTATTTGTACCCCGATTAATTCCCAATTAATTCTCATTTAATTGAATTAATCCCTTAAATAAAAATCAATAAAATTACGGGGTATTACATATGGTTATTTGTTGCTATATTTTTCCCAAATATCACCCTCTTAATGTAACTTCTAAACATGCACGATTATTGTATGCCATTAGTTCGGGTGTTGGTATGTGTTTAAGTGACTAGATCTAAAACTAGATTTGTTATCACACTAAGGAAAATTTTAAAGCTCACACTTTGCCCTACGTCGTTTGATCGTGCATTTGCTTTTGGAGTGTGGGTTTCCTTTGCTTCCAAAGGAAGTTAAGGAAAATTCAAAGTTTGCATTGACTGTTCATTCATATATTAAGTCAATTTCTCATCTTAGCGACCTTAATGATTTGGTCATTCCTCCACCGACTCCTCGTCCTACCCCTATATCACTAACATCTAGTTCACGCTGTCTAACTAAAATGGAGTTAGATTTTACTGTGTCTAGGATATCTACTCAACTAGGTTCTAATTTACTATAGTCATTTGGTCCGATGAACTCTTCTTTCTATGACGAACTTCAACATTAGTTTGACACGCATGCGTAGAATCTTGGGGATGCTTTATATGATGCTAATAAGGAGATTATTAATTTGTATGTCTTTAGGATGTTGAAGATAAAGAAAAAGTGATGTAAGTTTTATTTTATATGGATTTTGTTTAGAGTTATATTTTGGTTTATATTGATCATAATCATTGTAAGATTTTAACTTCTGAATGTTTGTCATCTTTTAGCATTTAGTTATCGTTGTTTGATGTATTTTTATCTTCCCATATGTAGTTTAAATCATTGATCTTAGGCTTATTACTCTCGTGACTATATCTTCCCTAGACTAACATTTTAATTATTCACTCACTATATGATTCTTCTCCATTTGTTGGTTTGATTAGCATATTGTAATCCCTTAAAATTCTTTGAGAACTTGATTCCAGTATGTTCTTTGTTCTTTCCTTGACCTCTTTCGATGATAAAAAGAAGGGGAAGTTTGTAGATTGTGAGGAGTATAGTTATTAAATCATATTAGGTTGATTAAAGTTATTTGTTGTTATATCATTGAAAAGAATTTTATATTTGAGGGGGAGTTATCACTACATCATATATCAAAGATGTTGATGGACCTAGTCTGTGACTAGGGCCTCGGTTCATGATTAAGGCCTATGATCATTTTCATCGTGACCAACAAATGTGGTCACAGACTTCATTCGTGACCCAAAATGAGGGTTCTCCTCCTTATGATAGTATTTGGATTCACGGTCTCGTCCTTGGTATGTATTTGGCTTTATGGTCACGGACCTAGGTCGTGACCATGTGTGGACTGATGTTCAAGTGGGTTACGAACCTGGGCCATGAATGTGACCGTGTGTGGTACGATGTTGAAAATGGGTCATAGTCCAAATTCTTGACCTCTAATTTTTTTAAAAAGTAAATAAAAATATGGTCACAATCTTGGATAATAATGTGAACTCATTTCTCATGCACAGTCTTAGAGGGAGACTTAAAGGTTTTATGAGAACTGACCAATAACTTTAATTAATGCTTTAATTATCTAAAGGTTAAACCCATCGATTGATAATGCAAGACGAAAATTATGCGATTCCTTTACAAATTCATGGTATCGTTCATTTGAAAGTTTCCAAATGAGTGAATCAATCGAGTGACACATGAGATCCCCATACACCTCGCATCGATCATGCCATGTCATGTCCTCTACTATCCGCAGCATAGTGAAAAATCATCTTAACTATGACCCGAGGGAAAAATACTTTAAAACATTTTGTGGAACTTGTCATCACTTGATATAGTTTGCGGTCTTGTCTATTCTATTCTCACAAGCCACATATCTAAGCTCGCTGCATACATGAGACTTATCCATCTCTTTATTTTCATTGCGGTACAATATGCAATCATACTTGAATGCTTGAATAGATTTGTACTTCAAACCTAAACCCTTCAGGATCTTCTTTATGCTATGATAATTTTCTGGTAACGCGTTCTCTTTTGGGAGAATGTCTTTGACCCGCGTAAGAATTTTGGTTATGCTTTTTTCTGATAAATCAAATTGACTCTTCAAATTTTTCAAACCAATCATTGCATATAATACCGAGAAATCATCAGCGCAATCTTTATACAACCGTCTAACCACATCGGCTTATAACCGTATGTATTCCCAATCTTTTGGTAATTCAACATTAACTAGTTAATTGACTTGGTCATAATGCACATTATCTGTATCCATAGAGGTTTCCGTAGTGGTCGAATCTATAAGCATCATCAATTAGGTTGGTCAAAGGACGACGTGTTGGCTAGTCATGTATCACTTCCACTCTGTGGAGTTCCATTACGCGATCAGGTATTGGTAATTCTTTTGGAACATAAGGTACATTATTTTCACCATAGTATGTCCATATATTATAGTCTTGAACAATTCCCCAATTTATTTGATGATCTCATCGTCTTCTAAAGACTTATATATTCCATTCATATAGCTAGTGCACAAACACGTAATCTATCACTTTTAATATTTCTATATGTGTATTTTACAAATTCTTAAACCCCCTTAACATAGTTATCTCTATTCGGTTACTCTTCCCCATCCACTTTTTGTATTGTGGTGCGTATGAATGTGCACAAAACCAACATCAAGAAAAATACAGGTTTTGAAATCAAGAGAATAGTTTTTCATTATAGGTTGCACACAAATTGTAAATGCATTTTCATTTATGTCCATAAAAAGTGTTTTTTCATGTAAAAAAACCTTGGATGTTTGCATAGCCATAAATTTTCAACCAACTTCAAAAGCATATAATATTTATTAACACATCAGAAACTTTTGTAGATATGATGAATCCATTAATGATGAACAATGTGCATGGAAATCAATATTGGAATCAAGTCACTCATTTACCGATCACATCCATATGAATATCAAGCTACATTCTTGATTATAAAATACTTAAATATCTTGATGCAGGAAATAGACAACTCTATGTATAACTGAGTTAAAACACATGGTTCTTCTCTACAATGATGTCAATAGATATATTGATTTCAATATCATAGACATAGGTGGTTAAAGACATAAATTGAGAGTCGGTTAATATAGCATTTGGGTTAAAATATATTAATGTACCTCCCGAACAAAACATTCCTTTTAAAATTATCCTAGTTCATTTGGGTATTTCAACCATTGATGGTGGTGGAATTTATTATAAAGTGGGGAATTATTTATTTTTCTTGAGTCCCAATTAATGGACCTCCCAAACAACACATTCCTTTAAAAACTACCCTAGTCATCGGATGAGAGAGGGCCTAGAGGAGAGAGGGAAGCAGTGTAGAGAGAGGGAGGCAAAATTGGAGAGAGAGAGAGAGTTCACATGAAATGAGTTACAGATCGCGACTGTTTATATCTACAGGATATGGTCATGGCCCTAGGCCGTGATC
The DNA here is from genome assembly GCA_949130495.1 of Sambucus nigra. Lineage (NCBI taxonomy): Eukaryota > Viridiplantae > Streptophyta > Magnoliopsida > Dipsacales > Adoxaceae > Sambucus > Sambucus nigra. Next base: position 806,379,531 of record OX422208.1, read on the forward strand.
AACCTTCCATGACCATTTAATTTTTTACACGTCAGCAATATGGTCACGATCCTGGATCGTGACCATATTGTGTGGTGTTTAAAAAAATGGTTATGGCCCAAGACGTGACCAAACTTAACTAAACCCCTTATATTTGTCGTGCACTTGGCCACGGTTTGAGGTTGTGACCCACTTTGTTGGGAGTATGGTGCCCATTTCGTCACGGGTTTGTCAGTGACCATAGTCGTGACCCCCACGGTCACAGTCTTTAGGCCGTGACCATATCTGTAACACCTTGACCCGGGTTTAGGTCACCATCGGGTTAACCCGCATTGAGTCAAGGAGTTAAAGGGGAAGGGAGGAAGTCATATTTATTATTTAAGAAAAAACATTTTCTTGCACCATTTTATAAGGACCAAATAATCGATTTTAATTTAAGAAGTAAGTGATCACTATATGTAATTATGTTGATTAACAAGGTTTATTTAGGAAAATCCTTTGAGTTCAACAGTGCTTAATAAATAATAAATAAATCATGATTTTCCTTGTGTTATTACAACGCTTTCCCCAAGGCCAAATAAAATGATTTAAAATGTCCCGAATCCAATGTTTAAAAAAAGGTTTTAAATATAATGGCAGAGCTTCTAACGATGGTTGTTTTCCTCATGGGCCATACCAGTGTCCTTACCAACGCCCCTAATCGATGTACCTGAGGAGGGGGAGGTGATTTTAACATAAAAAGAAGGGGTGAGAGAATGCTCAACAGGTTAGAAAATACTAAGCTATACATTTTCTATGAAAATGCTATACATATAACATGTATTTTTAATAATTTGAAAAATGTTTATCAACTTAACCAATATTAATGCAACTAAAATGTAATGCACCCAAACGATGTGCTCATATTCACACTTAACCATTTATGCTACCCTTTACCGGGTCTAGAGACTATTTAATCTAATTTGATACCTTAGTGTACATTTTATCTCTTTTATTAATTTACATTCCAATTATCTTTTCACCTCCAATCGCATACTTTACATGCTTCTCACCGTCGGCTTTGTTACCATATGCTCTGGCCAGTGATTTTGGGGCTCTGGGCCCTTCTTAATTATTTTTCGGTCTCATTCGAGTCCATATATATATTTTAACATTTTTACCAATGCCCACATTATTTCTTCACTTTCACCGTTGTCATACCATTTCATTTATTTATCTGTTTTTTCAAAAACCGACTGATAAGGTCAAACGAAGAAGTCCAACCGCTAGGACCCTCTAGTTTTACCAAAATTATCTTTTTATCCTTAATTTATCAAAATCTTGAGGAAAAATATGTTTTTTTCCCATTATTTCATCACAAATCGTCATTTTTTGTTTAAAACCATATTTCATGAATTTATGTCCAAAAAACATACATTATCCTTTTTCTCCAAGAAAATTCCATTTTTTGATATTTCCTTTCAAGAAATATATATAATATCATAAAGACTATTTCTACCAAAATGCTTATTTTATCCTCATACATATATGCTGTATTAAATGTCATTTATTCTTCATTTTATCATGATTTTATAACATATTTAGGGCTAATATTTCCAACTTCTTTATTTCATCAAGAAACCCATGTTTAATTATATATATCATGTTTATAAGTCTTTCTTCAACATACTACAACATTTTACACGTTTATAATTCTATAAATTATTATTACCAAAATAAACCGTTCTATGGCTTTTAATCTTGAAAACATTTGGAGTAAAGCCCTAACTTGAATTTGAAGAGGAGAAACTAAAGGGAATGACTTGAAAGCTCCTAAAATCTCCAAAGCTCCAAGAAAGCTCAAACTTCTTTAAGAGATCTCCAAAAATGGCTTCTTATTCCCAACTTCTTCCTCAAACTAGGCTTAAAATGGGTGTATTTAGCCTTGGAATTTCTAGAAAAGGGCTTAGGATGGAAGGAGGATCTTTGGGGATGGTGGAAGTGCGCTGGAAATTGAAGAATGTAACTTATATAGAGAGAGAGCTAAAAAATATGATGGGAATGGCCTATCCATCCATTCTCACCTCTATTTAACCCATAAACACTTAACCAATTAACCGATAGTCTAACCCCTTATTGACCCACGTTTTGATCTGAGCCACTGAGATCTCAATATCTCATCCAATCCAACGATCCATGTCACGACAACACATTAAAATGTGCAAAATTTTTAATTTCCATCCGATCGTTCAAATAACTTTGGACTTCATTCGAACGAGATCCCATCTCATGTGAACGAGATTTCTAACGAGGGTAAAACGTAAGCTTAAATGGGGGGGGGGGGGGGGGGACATCAATTCGTTTGAATGTGAAACTACCCTTATTCGAATGACAACGCACCTCGTTCGAACGAGGGCGTTCAAAAGAGATATTAGAGAACGATGAAAATTATTGAGATCTTTGTTTTTAGATGGCCGATCGATCCTCTTTTGAATGACAGTCTGTTCCTCATTCAAATGACTTGGACACTCATTCGAAATTAATACCACATTCTAATTATCAACTTTAAGACACTAGACCCCAATTCAAATTGTATAAAGGCCACAAGGATAGTTCAAATTTATCACCCATCCGTTATATTCGGTTTATGTCCCAAAGGTATACAAATTACATGGAATGAAGTACAAATATCCAGCACAAATGTTACATTCTCCCCTCCTTAGGAGATTTCGTCCCCAAAATTAGAATAACCAAGCTAAGCAAAGATTTCCAACTATTTCTCACGTATCTTTGACTTGCGCTCCCAAGTCGTACCTTCAACACCTTGGAGCTCCCACATAACCTTAACTAATGGAATGAACTTATTGTGCAAGACTCTGTCCTCGCAGTCCAAGATGGACACAAGTCATTTCGAGAACCTCCAAGTCATTGTGGTTCTAGTTAATGACGTGCCGAGGATCCTAAATATACTTCTTCAGCATGAAAATGTGGAACACAAGATGGACATGGGATAACTGGGGAAGTAACGCCAAGTAGCACGACACATCTTCGATATGTTCTAAGATCTCAAAGGGACCAGTATATCAAGGGGAAAGATTCCCCTTCAGGCTAAGCCACTAATTACCGGTCTTATTTCTAACCTTCAATAGCATATGGTCACCCACCTCAAACTATAGAGGTGTCCGTGGATTATCAGCGTAATTTTTTTGTCGACTCTTAGCCATCACAAGGCTTTGTTGAATGACTTGAACTTTATCGATCATCTCTCTGATCAAATTCGAATTGGTAAGATGATTTTCACCCACCTCTATCCAACAAATTGGAGAGAGGCACAACCTGCCATAAGAAGCTTCATAGGGAGCCGTACCAATGCTTTACTGATAACTGTTGTTGTAGGAAAACTCATCCAAATGCTAATTCTCCTCCCAAATACATTAAAAATTAAGCGCACAAGCTCTCAACATGTCTTCCAAAATTTAGATGATTCATTCTGATTGCCCATCTGTATCAGGGTGATACATTGTGCTCATGCTCAACTCGGGGCCCAATTCCTTATAAAACTTCTTTTAGAATCGGGATACGAATTAGAGATCCCTATCTGAGACAATCGATAGCGAAACACCATGAAGTCAGACTATATCTGAAACATACAACTTCATCGAGAATGCGCTATCTCGATCTTAATGGATTATGTATATAATTAAGTGTCCAACACACAAAAATCCAAATTTTATCTTTTTAATCCTAAGACATGCATTTAGATGATAAAACATATAAATTAAATCATGCAGACAAACAAGGAAAATTGAGGAAAAAGTCCATTTCGAGTAAAACTTTAATTTTTAGCACTTTAGTGAGTTTACAAGACTATCGACTTGTAGACTACTTGATAACCGCCACGAGCATAAAGCACAGTGCGTTCGTAAATATCTAAAGAATATGACTCCTTCTAGAGTCTCCACATGCAGACTTCCATGCTCGGTATCCACGGATCAACCTTTATCTTCAGTTGTGAGTTCCTTCGAGAATAACATGTTCAACCGTGAAGAAACTCTACTCTTATGTATGCAAGAATACAAACTATAGGATTTAAGCTTGATTCACTCAAATTTGTTCTAGGGATGTGATTTGTGAATCAAAAAGGTTTTCTAAACTCAAAAGGATGAAAACTTTTGCTATAGGTATGAATAAACAGTTTTGGCAAAAGTCTTAATGAAAAAAAACACGAAATAAGTTTTTATATGATGTTCATAAATTTCAGGGTGGCAACTCGTTCGAATGAATATTGAAGCTCATTCAAATGAGAATGGCAATTCATTTGAACAAAATAAATCTTATTTAAACCAATCATCCATCTCGTTTGAACGAAGTTCGAACGACCTAAAACAGTATGCCCTCGTTCGATGTTCAATCGAAGTAAATTTCAAACGAGCCTCCGAATGAAAAGTGATCTCGTTAGAACGAGAATCATCTCTCGTTTGAATGAGATACGCGGACTTTGAAAATTTTTAAATAAAGAAAAAATGCCTTGAGTTTTAAATAAAAAAAATCCTATTTCTAGTTTTAATAATAATAATCATCCCAAAATAAATTTAAGGAATAAATTTTAACTTAATAGCATTATACCTTCATAGTGTGTAGATCCTTGAAATTTGGAGATGTTGGATGTTTGGCCTACGTGATGGTTCGAGTCGAATGGTAACTAGATATGGCAAAAACTATGTAAGCCTAAGATATTTGAGCAATGACAGAAAATATGCTCTTATAAATCTCCCCCCTTTTGGCTATTCTGGTACAAACATAAAATCGAAATCCAAATTACACAAAAATCCTCTAATATAAAAAATAATATCCTAATACCCTCTCAAACCCTAGAAAATGGATAGGTACAAGATAATTATGTCCTAAAAAATGAATTCAAATCTCCACTTCTTCTTGATCTTGTCTTGGACACTTTGTCTTCATCGAGTGTAATGATAATATGATCTTTCAAAAGTACCTATGAAACAAAGCAAATACCCCGTGATGCATCGAGTTTGACATTTCAAATAAAATGCATAGAGATAAAATCTCCCCCATAAATCAAACTCATGTAATCTTCCCCGTAATTTGTTCTCCTCCTTTATTTTGTTCAAAATAGACAAGGAGTAGAAACTAATCATGAAAGATAGGGAACATCACCGAAAATAATAAGATATCATCACAAAATATATGAATGAATAATATGCAATGATAATCTCAAAGGCTCGTTAAACAATTTTTGAAAATTTTCAATCTTTTTCTAGTATACAAATTTCACAAATACAACACACCATGGAGAAACAAAAAATACCCAAGTCATGGAAACGGAATGTAGGGGTGTTAATGCATTCTATAGGTTAATCAATGCAAATAATCATAACACTTGTGCACGAAGGAATGAGACACCACTAACGAAAGATTTTAATGTCTACCTTTAGGTGTAAAAATAGTGAACTCAATTGAAATTGACCTAACCTTATCAACTAATCAAGATCGTGAATGACTTTCACACCAATGAGGCCCAAAACTATGTAATGCGTTATGATATTTTTAAGGACGTGCAAACTCATCGATCTTCGACTAAACTCCCTCAAAATCTCACATATTGAATTATTCTCTCAAATCTTTTTGAAGAAATTAATGCTCATATGGAGCGAAGCATAAATGTTCTAAAAAATGGTCTCACACTTCTGTTTTTACGCGCCTTTAATCTTTTAGGATCTTTTTTCGCAAATGGTGGCTTTTCACGTAGAGTTAACATGTCTTTCATATCCCCTTTCCATGGCTTAAAAAATAATTTATGAAAAATGATTTTCTATTTTTTTCTTGAATCTGAGCAATGGTTCTTACATGCACTACTTTTATAATCTCGTTTTTCACATTTGGTTCATTTTAAAAGCAGGATTGAGAGGAAAATACTACAATCGAGACATGAAAGTTAAGTACAATACTCAATTAAGTCCGTTCTCGTGTGCATTAAAGGTAACAAGTAGTTAAACATGTAGCAAGATATCATCATGTTACATCTTAATGACTCCACACATTATAAAGCGCAAAAATGAAATGATGACACGTCTCAAAACATTACAAAATAGTCACGAGAATATGGGATGAATTGTTGACTCGGACATCTTTAATGTTCAGCCATATATAATGTAAAACAATTCAAAATGCTCTTTGGATTTTTTTCAAAAATTTTATCAAAATAAAATCTTTTTGTCCTTTTCACATTTTTCTTAAGAAGAAACCAAAAATCATTTTGTATTTCCAATTTTTTTTAAGAAAAAAGAAATTCTTTTTGGATTTTATGAACAATATATCAAAATGAAAAATATAAGTACAATAATAGTACACACTAGCAATAGGCATGTAAGATACGAACATGAAAAACATCTTATGCTAGAAATGAGTCTCAACCTCAATCATTAGGCCCGGAGAACTTTTCAAAAGGAGGTTCCATCCAATGAAAAACATCAATCAATTTCTGTGAAGTCTTAACTAAATACACCACTTGATCTAAAAAAATCTTAAAATCTCTCATGTGATGTGCGGGAGCATGCAGAGTAATATGTGTGGGAGTACGTGAAGGAGCTCATGTGAAATCATATCGTGGAAGATACCGATGTGACACTCTACCCAACTTAAAGAAAAATTCCCTAAGGCGACCTTTTTTCTTACAATAGGAACAAACATACATGGTCTTAGGTACACCTCTAAAAAAATGTCTAGCATGATCTCTCCTACGTGGAATCGGATGCCTAGGTGGGTTAGGTCGAGGGACATATGGATCTAACATAAACTCGAGAACCGACTGGGTTTCTATATGGAAAGTGGATTCACCGTCATAACCTATTCATATCCCCTCAACATTACATAAAACAGGATCGATGATCATCTTTCTAAGCTTCTTAGATCTATCCTTTAAAGTGACTTTGACCTCCCGAGTACCTTCGAGATCTCTCTCGATTTGGGATACACGAGCATCAAGTTTTTCACGAGTCTCCAATGAATATTGAAGATCTCCCGTAAGACTAGCCACCGTGTTGGTCAGTTCACTATTTTCCCTACCTAAAACTATCAACTGCTCACATAGGAAACCTTAACCTTCTCGAGTTGACTTGCTGACGCCTCAGACACCCTCAAAACTTTCACCACTCTCTCCAAATCTAACACCCTAAGAGACAATTCCTTATTAATCTTTTTCGTCTTCAATCTCTCAATGTATAAGTCACTAAACGCTTTTTGGACATCCCGTATTCCTCACTCAATATACCATCCTCACTATTACTATCTCCCTAATGAATCGAAACATCATCGAGACTCTCACATTTAGATATATCCTCATCAGCGTGGGATAAACTAGAAGTGTCACATGACTAGCCATGAACACAATGCATGTTTCATGTGGTGATTCTCTCCCCTGAATCGACCGACTCGATATCACTATCGCTAAAAGTGGCTTTATTAGCAATATTTTTTCCCTTTCTCTTTAGCCTAGTGGTACACTAATTTGCCTTATGCCCTTTGCCCTCTCACTCCTAATACCTTATATCTTCCTCTTTCTCACTTTTATCCTTGACCTCATTCTTATTTTTATTTTTCTAAAAAATCTTTTTATTGGAAGAATGTTCTGTGGAAAATTTTAGAAATTTTTAATTTTTTTCTCAAATAAGGCCTAGTCATCAAAATCACACTCATCCTCAAATTCAGAGTCACAAACTCTTTCCTTTTTCTTCTTCTTAGTTTGATTTTTTAAAGCTACCCCTATGTCCTTCGATTTAATAATTTTAGGGAACATATTTATCTCATAAGTCTGAAGGTATCCTACGAGTTCTTCTAACCTAAAGTGTTTAAAATTACCAATGACTTAAGCAAGGTGACCTTAGGAATAAATCGGGTAAGGAGTGACCTCAAAATGTTTTTTAAAACTATCATTTTTGAAATTTTCTCACCCAAATCAAAACTCGATTTAACAATGTCCGATAAACGCACATAAAACTCATTGATTGACTCAAACTCTAACATAGTGATGGTCTCAAATTAGGCGGTCAAATTATGAACCTTTGATGCTTTTACAGTGTTGGTACCCTCGTGAGTGAGCTAGAGGGTATCCCATGCTTCCTTAGACGTAGTGAATGTCATGATGTGACGAAAATCATTAGAATGACGGCTCCAGAAATAGAACTAATCCAAAATAATTAAAATTAATCTACTTAAATTCGCAATAGTCCAGGAAGAATCTGGTTTAGGTCCAGCAACATTATCAACAGTGATCGTGGGAGGAGTCCACCCTATTTCAAACTAATCAGACTCGCACATCTATAGCTTTTAAGATAGACCTCATCATAGCCTTACAATAAGCATAATAGGTATTATCAAAGATGGGCACTCGATTATACAAATTCTTCATTAAAATACGGCTTTTCAAAGATCAACAATTTTTCAAAAAAATTTGTTATTAAAGAAACTAATTTTGCAAAAAAAGATCACACAAGTAAATTTGTGCAACAGGCTCTACTACCAATTTGAGAGTGTGCTATATCAATCTTAATGGATTATTTGTATAATTAAGTGTCTAATACGCACAAATCCAAATTGTATCCTTTTAGCCCTAAAACATGCATCTTGATGATAAAACAGGTAAATTAAATCATGCAGACAAACAAGGCAAATTGAGGAAAAAACCCATTTCGGACAAAACCTTTATTTTCAGCACTTCACAAGGTTTACAAGACTATCGACTTGCAGAATACTTGATAACCATCACAAGCATAATGTGCAATGCCTTCTCAAATATCTAAAGAATACGGCTCAATCCAGAGTCTCCACATGTAGCCTTCCACGCTCGGTATCCACCGATCAACCTTTGTCATCAAAAGTGAGCTCTTTAGAGAATAACAAGTTCAACAGTGAAGAAACTCTCTCCATAAGATTTGTGTATGTGAGGATACAAACTACAGGGTTTAAACTTGATTCACTCAAATATGATTTGGGGATGTGATTTGTGAATCAAAAATGTTTTCTAAACTCATAAGGTCAAAAAGTTTTGTTATAGATATGCATAAATAGTTTTGGCAAACGTCTTAACGAAAATAAACACGATATAAGTTTTCATATGACATTCACAAATTTTGAGGCGGCAACTCGTTCAAATAAAGATTTAATCTCATTCGAACAAGAATGGTAATTCGTTTGAAAAAATAAATCTTGTTTGAACAAATCAACCATCACGTTTGAATGAATTTCAAACGACCTAAAATAATATGCCCTCGTTCGATGTTCGATCGAAATAAACCTCAAATAAGCCTTCGAATGATAAAGTGATGAACAAAATGCGCAAACATTGAAAAATTTTAAATAAAGAAAAAATGCCTCGAGTTTTAATTAAAAAATCCCGTTTCCAGTTTTCTTAAAAAATATCATCCCAAAATAAATTTAAACTTAATATCATTATACCTTCATAGTGTGGAGATATTTTAAAGTAGAGATGTTGGATGTTCAGTCTACGTGACGGCTCGAGTCGAATGGTAATGGGATATGCAAAAAACTATGTAAGCCTAAGCTATTTGAGTAATGACAAAATATAGTCTCTCACATTCACCAACTTAGCCACGCTATTCGTCACCTTAATCAACAAGAAGTGTACGGATCTCATGAGGCAATCCACTATAGCCCATATTGTGTCATGACCATGCTCAGACCCTTGCAAAGTTGTGACAAAGTCGATCATGATGTGCTCCTATTTCCACGCTGCTGCTATGGGTAGTGGTTGGAACAACCCTCCTGGCCTCCTATGTTTTGCTTCACTTGTTGGCAAGTGTAGCACTTGGTTACATGCGTCTCCATATCCCTCTTCATGCCGGACCACCAGAAGTCACTTTAAAGTTCCTTTAACATTCTCATATCTTTAGAATTTATGATGAAGAGCGAGTGATAGGCCTCTTCCATCACCTCGTCTTGAAGCTCATAAATAATCACAACAATCAACTTGTCATTAAGCCTCACATGAACATCTGTTGGAACGTAGGACACCAATTTTTAAATTCTTTCTTTTTAGTTAAATATGAATTTCCTTAAAGATGCGGAATAGGATGGTTAAAACACAACACACACAACTTACACATTTTCATTTCTTACAAATTAAAATCAAACTAAACTAAAAGTGACATCAAAATAATCAACTAACAAATATTCACTTTAAACAAATCAACTCAATTCAAGTCCTAAAATTTGCCTACACAAATTAATTAATTTTTGCAAATTAGGCTAAACCAAATTTTACCAAATTAAATTATCTTGACTTGAATTAAATTAATCTAAAATTTCACCCAAACTAATTTTAGCACTAAATTAAGCATAAGTGTGATATTTAAACCAATTTTATCTTGAATTACCTAAGCATGCATTCTAAGGTGAGTTTGCAAGATAAAGAGAAGTAAATCACACTACGCCTCGATGTACAAGGAAAATCCAAAAAGAAAAAAACCTCGGACTACCCCTAGCCTTAAGTCCACTAAGTACGAAATTTTTACAAGTACAAGACATATGGATTACGCAACTCGACTCGAATCCCTTCAAGCCCCTGACGCGTCTTCTTGTACCAACCTTTGCGTAGTCAATAATCCTGAATTCCACCGGAACCTTAGACTCCTCCAATGGAGTCTTTGGACTCCGTCAACCACACACGATGCCTTTCACCGTATGAGCACGTCCCAACAAAAATTGTCTACTTTTTGGGGTAGAGATGGAACGCTTTCTCTTTATGAGGATGAGAATGAACCCGGTGCTGAACCAAACTCCAAACAATATATATATATATATATATATATATATATAGAGAGAGAGAGAGAGATACTTGGAATTCTAAAATAAACAAATTGGGTGTATACTTTCGTGTCTTGGAAGGATTTAATCCATCTAATTTAGACACACAAAAGGGAGTTTTCTAAACATTAATTTTCTCTCTCAAAATCTCTCAAAGGATTATGAAAAGTATTCGGAAAACTTCTGTCCCGAAATGGTTAAAAACTGTCAAAAGAAAGTGGGGACAAAATAGTGAGAAAATGCCAAAAACTGCCAAAACTATTTCCTGCCAGAAATCTCGTTCAAACGACTTTTTCATTCGAACGACATTTCGTTCGAACGACCCTTCTAAAGATAATTTAGTGTTGAATAAGGGAAACTCGTTGGCAAACTCGTTCGAACAATATTCTCGTTCGAACGATAATTTCGAACAAAATGCCAGAATAACATTTTTCATTTTAAGCCCATAGAACTTTTATACCAAGTTAAACATATAAAATCATTTTAAATAAAACTTGCACCCAATTAAAATTCCAAGTTCCTACACACACACACACACAGATATATATATATATATATATATATATATATATATATATATATATATATATATATATATATATATATAAAGCATTCATACCTTAAGGAGACTTGCAAAATATACCGTTGAGGATGTAAAACATGTCACTTTGAAAACCGGCAAGATATGAACTCTAAATTCTTATCGCTACGTCTTCAACAGATTTAAAGGTCATAGTCTTGAAAGAATGTACCATGAACATCTAACGCACGACTCAAATGTTTTTGTCCGAAATTGAGCCAACACTACATAAGACTCAATTGGAAATTTGTGTCCTTACAAATCTCCCCCTTTGGCTATTCCAGGACAAAAACCAAAACAAAATCCTAAAGGGTCGTCAAGCTCAACTAGACTCAAAAACATCCCACCCAAAATAAAATTACAATACTTGACTCAAAACCACTTAGGACCGCTTTGGCACTTTAAATAATATCGCTAATGATTTCCTACAGACTTAAACAAGCCATTAAACGCATAAGGAATATCAAGGTATTAAATGAAATTAAATTAAATACTCCCCCAAATTAATTCCCCCTTTATCAAATATGATCACCTAAGAAGACAGTGCTCTCCCCCTAAGTTAGATCTCCTAAACTAAGATAAGATTATAATAGGATTAGATACCATTTCTCCCCCTTTTTGTTCAGGAATAGACAAAGGATAAAATAACTAAATACTCATTTCTCCCCCAATTTAACTAAGGACCATTTCTCCCCCTTAAAAACTACATAAGGGATATAAATATGGGAAAAACAAGTAAAACATGATTGTGCATAAAGAGATAAGGATATTAAAGCATATGGGTAACAATGAAGTTCGACCAATCCATTCAAATAAAATATCAACCAATGATGTGATAAGAAAATGATACCAACTAAAATGTATTCAACATAAGCATGGGATATCAAACCAAGAGTCGCAACAAGATAGATACCAATTATGAATTAAATCATAAATGGACAATCTCGCATGGAAAAGACTAAAACAAATAAAATATCATATATATGTATATATAATAGATACTAAATATACACAAGCACACATATATAGATATAAACACACAAATGACACAACATTAAAATAACATACGTTATCCACACTCTTATGGCATAAATGTGTGTGGAAACGGAAGTGAAGGGGTGTGAACTAGATACTAAATAATTAAAACCCAATCACTTAAACATGTTCACGAAGTTCTTATTTGATTGTAAAACTTTATCAACTAAAATTTAACCTTATGGGACAAGATAAGTTGAACTCTATGAACAAACAAGTACAATGCATACAAGCCTAGTATATCGATGATTCTACAAACCAATAGAGTCATGACAATAAAAGTGAACCTAGGATAAATGGACATTGTGCAAACCGTTGATATACCATCCAAACTCCCTCAAAATATGCATATAATACTATTGAATGAATATATCAAACTAAACAAATTAGGCCTTGGCAAATTATTTTTCTTTTAATGCCATATTTTTCATTTTGTCCTTTGGACCACGTATTTCTTTTAGGTCCATTCCAAACTGTGGCTTATTCGCAAAGGATAATATTTCCTTTCAGAGCCCTTTCCCATGCACATTCATATATATCATTTTTATAACTCACAAAAATCTCATGTGCAATGGATTTTAACACGCACTAGTCCTCCTAGGTCACATAATATATAGATGACAAGATTGGAAGGAGCACACCTCACAAAGCTCAAATATACATGTTAAGTTAAAATTTCAAAAGAGCTCGTGCATGTATGCGAAAGGCATATAAAAGAATATCCGTTAAGCAAGACAAAATTAAACTACTCCATGTAAGCATGATAAAGAACATTTTAAGGATTAAAATTCTAACCAAAATTTCTAGCTACATGAAAGCGAAAAGCAAGATTCAACACAAACATATGCCACAAAAGGTGTATAAAATCAAAATACACACAAAAGAACGAAATATTTTTGAGTTTTTAAAACTTTTTAACCAAACACACAAAAGTATTTACTCAAAAGACAAACAAAAATCATTTGTATTTTTCATTAAGCTTAAATTACTAGAAAGGGAAAACACAAATGATAAACAAAATCTTTTTGTATTTTTCATTTAATGCAAACTAAAATGAAAGAATTATAATACAAAAGATAAACAAAAATCATAATTCTAGCATGTGATATCAAATGAAGCAAGGACTAGAAAAATGACTAAATATGCATAAAAGTAGCAAGGATATGATATGAAGTACAAAAAGCTAGAGTATGCAAACAAAGATAACACATTCAACCTTTAGATTTTTAAGAGAGGAAGCATGTGAAAGCAAATGAGAATAAAAAATCCTATTTTAAAAAGCTATCAAGTCGGATCTCCTAACCCAAACTAATAAAGAGTGACTATCTCGGGATTTAGGAATCTTGGCAACCTCAGTTGCCTTACGTTTGGATTTTCTATAAATTATTTTAAGATAAAAACAAAACTTTCTAAGATGACCTTTCCGACCACAATGTGAACAAGTAAAGACACGTCGAAAAGTTCTACCTAAGGACTGACCTCTCGAAGTTTTCTTAGGTGATTCTCTCAAAACATTAGTTTTGGCTTTATGAGTAGACTCATTACAAGTATCGAAACCTAAACCACAAGTGTCATTTTTGACTTGGACGGTTCCTAAAATTTTATCTAATTTAGCGGACCTACATTCCAAATCAAATTTGACTTTACTAGAGTCTTTTAATTTATCTTCTAATTCTACAATTTTAGACTCTAATAAAGCATTTCTCTCTTTGAATACGAGAAGCTCCTTTTTCATTGATTTCGTTAACCTTCTAAGGCTATCTCTCCCACCTTCTATTTATTCAAGCTTCTCTCGAAGATCTCTCCCGTGTCCTAAGGTCATCAACTAACGCACTTTCATCAATGACCTTGGCACGATCCTTCAAACTAGCTTCTAACCTCAAATTATCTCTTTTTAATTTAATTAATTCTTCATATAATTCTCTAAAAGCTATTTTAAGTTCACTCTCTTCAACCTCCTCATCACTTTCATTCTCTCTCTCTTCTCCACTCTCACTACCATCATATTTTTTAGCTTCACTAACAAAGGCCCCGAAAGTGTCATGTTTTAAGGTGTCATCGACGGACAATATCTCACTCTCACTAACATGACTAGCCATGAACACAGTAAAGTTGCGCTCAATGGGGGAATCGGGTTCCTCTTCCTTATCACTATCACTAAGGGTTGCATTGTAGGAAATTGGTTGCTTACCTTATCTCCTTAGTTTAGTGGTACACTCTCTCGCCCTATGGCCAAAACCCTCACAACCATAACACCTATTTGACTCGTCCCTATTAAGATTTTCATGATAAGATTTAGGGATCTTTTCGACCTTGTCATGCTTAGAATTTTCAAATTTCATAAAATCATTTTTAAACTTATCTTTATTAAATTTTTGAAATTTTCGAAATTTCCTTGCAAACAAAGCCATGCCCTCCGAGTCACTATCACTCTCATCAACCATAACTTGTTTTTCCTCCTTTCGGGCTTTCAAAGCAATGCCCTTATCTATTTTCTTTTCATTTTTGGAGGGAAACATATCTAGATCATAGGTTTGCAAATCACCTACTAATTCCTCAAGTTTGGTAGAGTGCAAGGTGGGTAAAGAATTTAAAACGGTCACTTTAGGGATAAATCTCTCGGGTAGGGACCTTAAAATTTTCTTTACTACTCGGTCGTCAGGTATTTTCTCTCCCAAATTAAATGATGAATTAACTATATCGGAAAGTCTAGCATAAAATTCATCAAAGGTTTCCTTTTCAAGCATTTTGATAGTTTCAAATTGAGTGGTGAGGTTTTGGAGTTTTGAAGCCTTAACAACACTAGTTCCCTCGTGAGTGAGTTGTAATATATCCCAAGCTTCCTTAGCGGTTTCACATGTCATGATATGTCGGAATGCATCCGCTGTGACCGCACTAAACAAGGCATTTAAACCTCGGGAATTAAAATTAGCAAGTTTAAACTCATTCTCACTCTCCATCTATCTACGGGTTTGGGGACACGCTCATTTTCTATCAAACATGTGGGTGGGGACCACCCGTTAACAACTGGCAACCAAACCCTCTCATCGATAGACTTTACTGCTGATTTCATACGCGCTTTCCAATACGTGTAATTGAAACCATAAAAAACTGGAAATTTTGAAAACGGGGAAAATTCCATTTTTAAGCAAAAAGAATTAAAGGACCTTAATGCAATAAATTAGCGCTTTGGCGCTGATACCACTTGTTGGAACGTAGGACCCCAATTTTTAAATTCTTTATTTTTAATTAAATATGAATTTCCTTAACGATGCGGAATAGGATGGTTCAAACACAACATACACAACTTACAAATTTTAATTTCTTACAAATTAAAATTAAACAAAACTAAAAGTGACATCAAAATAATCAACTAACAAATATTCATTTTAAACAAATCAACTCAATTCAAGTCCTAAAATTTGCCTACACAAATTAATTCATTTTTGAAAATTAGGCCAAACCAAATTTTACCAAATTAAATTATCTTGACTTGAATTAAATTAATCTAAAATTTCACCCAAACTAATTTTAGCACCAAATTAAACATAAGTGTGATACTTAAACCAATTTTATCTTGAATTACCTAAGCATCCATTCTAAGGTGATTTTGCAAGATAAAGAGAAATAAATCACACTATGCCGCGATGTAGGAGGAAAACCCAAAATGGGAAAAACCTCGGACGACCCCTAACGTTAAGTCCACTAAGTACGAAATTTTTACAAGTACAAAACAAATGACTTACACAACTCGAGTCGACTCCCTTCAAGCCCCTGACGCGTCTTCTTGTACCAACCTCCGCTTAGTCGACAATCCCGGACTCCACCGGAACCTTGGCCTCATCCAATGAAGCTTTTGGAATCCTTCAACCACACACGGTGCCTATCACCGTATGAGAACGCCACAACGAAACTGTCTCCTTTTCGGGGTAGATATGGAAGCCAAACTTTCTCTTTACTAGGATGAGAATTAACACAGTTCCCAAAAAAACTCCAAGCAATAGATATATATGTAGAGAAACTTGGAATTCTAAACTAAACAAATTGAGTGTATACTTTTGTGTCTTGGAAGTATTTAAGCCATCTAATTTAGATACACAAAAGGGAGTTTTCTAAACATTAATTTTCTCTCTCAAAATCTCTCAAAGGATTATGAAAAGTATTCGGAAATTTTTTGTCCCGAAATGGTTAAAAACTGTCAAAAGAAAGTGGGGACAAAGTAGTGGGAAAATGCCAAAACTATTTCCCGCCAGAAATCTCGTTCAAATGAATTTTTCATTCGAACGACCCTTCTAAAGATAAGTTTGTGTTGAATAAGGGAAACTCGTTGGCAAACTCGTTCGAACAAGATTCTCGTTCGAATGATAATTTCGAACCAAATGCCAGAATTGCATTTTTCATTTTAAGCCCATAGAACTTTTATACCAAGTTAAACATATAAAATCATTTTAAATAAAACTTGCACCCAATTAAAATTCCTAGTTCCTACATATATATATATATATATATATATATATATATATATATATATATATATATATATATATATATATATATATATAAAAGCATTCATACCTTAAGGAGACTTGCAAAATATACCGTTGAGGATGTAAAACATGTGACTTTGAAACCCGACAAGATATGAACTCTAAATTCTTGCCGCTACGTCTTCAACAACTTTAAAGGTCATAGTCTTGAAAGAATGTACCATGAACATCTAACCTACGACTCAAATGTTTTTATCATGAATTGAGCCAACACTACTTAAGACTCAATTGGAAATTTGTGTCCTTACACCATCCTTATCGATGATACGTGTGTTAAAAACCTCTCCCCTTTGAATGCAGTCATCTTAATGTGAGAACTCATTATCACACGACTGAGAGTCTAGAATTTTCTACTGAACGAGTGGCCTGACCACCACTCTCCAAAGGTAAGCCCTCTCGTAACCCTGCTAGACGTGTAGGTCGAACTTCAACAGTTTGTCGAACATCTTTGCTTGGTAACATTTCATTGCTGCTAGGGTATGCGTAGACTTTCGACTAAGAGCATCGACCAACATATTAGCTTTATCAAGATTATAATCTAAAGAAAAGTTGCAGTCTTCCATCAACTCCATCCATCTTCTCTAACGAAGATTGAAGTCACGTTGCGTGAAAATATACCAGAGGCTCTTATGATCAGAAAGCACCTCAAACCGTTTCTTGTATAGCTTATACCTATAGCTGTTAAGTGCGAACACCATAATGGCTAACTCCAAGTCATGGGTTAGGTAAATTCTCTTGTGCACCTTTAACTGAAGAGATTCATAAGTGACCACCTGACCGTTCTGCATCAATACCTTACCAAATCCTGACCTGTAAGCATCACAATACACGGTATAAACATTACCACACTCTGGAAGGATAAGAACATGCACTGAAGTCAACCTAACCTTTAACTCCTGAAAGGTAGACTCATAATCCTCGGACCACTCGAAGTGGACATCTTTTCGAGTCAACAGGGTTTAGAGGCAATGTAACTCTTGTGAAGTTTTGTATTAATCTACAGTAGCAACCGACTAAATCTAGAAAATTACCTATGTGACTGTCTTTGGTCTATCCCAACTCAGAATGGCCTCGACCTTGAAAGGTTTGATGGAAATGCCCTCTTTAAAAACCACATGGCTAAGGAATATGACCGCATCCATCAAAAATTCACACTTGCTGAATTTGGCATACAACTTGTTCTCCCTGAGAACTTATAACGTCGTATGAAGGTGCTCCTCGTGGTCCACATCTAATGTTGAGTAGACTAGTATATCATTCACGAAGACCACTACAAAAGATGTCTAAGTAAGGTTGATAGACACGATTCATCAAATCCATGAACATCATAGGAGCAGTTATTAAATTGAAGGGTATAACTAGAAACTCATAGTGCTCGTATTGAGTTCAGAACACTATCTTAAGAATGTCCTCCTCTTTGACACGCAACTGATGGTACCGCGGTCGAAGGTTAATCTTAAAACACCTACCCACCCCATGCAACTGGTCAAATCGATCGTCGATACGGGGCATAAGGTACTTAGTCTTCACTGTTACCCTGTTCAATTGATGCAAAGTCATTGGGAGTTATCCTTCTTCTTGTCAAATTGACTGAAGCTCCCCAGGGGGAGACACTAGGGAGAATGAATCCCTTGTTGGTCAATTCCTCCAACTGAATTCTTAAATTCTACAATTCCTTTAGAGCCATCCCGTGTGGTAGTATAAAGACAGGCGAGATGCCGTGATGCACCTCTTATAGCAATGTCCACCTCCTGGGGTGGGGTTAAACGAGGATGATCACTCGAGAACACATCGAGAAAATCCTGTACTACTGGGTAGTCTAATAACATACCATTCTGCTCATCCTGAACCACCATACTGCTCAACCAACCGTAGTACCATTTTTGCTCATGCAAGGTGGAAAACTTGCAAGGATAAATAACATCATTTTCGCTACTGAAACAATGGCAAGACCTATCTGTAAAAGATACCAATACACTATGCCGATTGTTTTTGATAGTAGTGTCAGTATATGAAAATTAATTCATACTGAGGATCACCTCGAACCCACCCATGTCCATGAGAATCAAGTCATACTCCAGAATATAATCTCCAGTCATAACTATGTAACTACAGCAGACCCTATCGAGAACTATATCACCATCGATCGGAGTTCTTATGAAGATAAGAGGGTACAACTGATCTACCTATAATTCCAAAATGATTGCTAAAGAGCTCGAGATAAATAAATGTGATGCACTTGAATTAAACAATTCCTTTACCTATGTGCTGAACAATAGAATCATACCTTCCATCACAGATGGATCACCAGAAGGTGCTACAAACTGTGACATGTTATAGGCGCATCCAAGGTTAAACCTACTATTCTGACCGTCGAGCAGTTGACCTGTCTTGTGACTACTTTGGCCCTGACTAAGACATGAACTATCCACATTAAGCCTCACTGGTTGATTATGCCCAGAGTAAAACTATTTCTACTGCTGGATGGGGACAGTCTATTAATTTCCCTGCTCGTTACTTGATGCTATCTATGGGCAATCCCTCTTGAAGTGACCACGAGACCCACACACAAAGTAAGTACTCTCAGTAGGGGCTATAGGAATTTAGTTGCTGGTACACTAGGAAGATGGTGAGTCAACCTCCATAGTGGCCTTCAGTTATATGAAGAAGCCTCAAGCACTGCTTCTGAACTTCTTGTGACCACTGCCTTAGGACCGATTGGGCTCCCTCCTCTCCTCCCTAATGGCCTTTCCATCCTCTACTTCTAGCTCTAGCTTGGTGGCCTTATTTACCATAGTTCTACAGTTTAGAAGATCCAAACTAACCATGATCCATCGAATACTGAGGTTAAGGCCCTTAACAAACAACCTTGTCTTTTTGAACTCATAACTCTGCACTATATCCACATACTTTCACAAAATCTCAAACCTAACCTGGTACTCATTCATTCACATATTCCCTTGAATCAGATGAAGGAACTCGTCCTTCCTAGCATCTTTAAATGCCTAGGGAAAGTATTGGTCTAGAAATGTGACCCAAAAGTTGTCCGAGTCTATAGTATTAACCATACTGCGGACTAGGTTCTCCACCAACGCTATGACTGCTCTGTGAAATGGAAGGTCTCTATCTTGACTTGGTTTCCAGCTGGCACGTCAAGAATATATATAATCAGAGTGGCCTTATCTAGCCACATTTTTGCAGCGTCGAGGCCAGCTGCCCTATTAAAGGTGGGTTGGTGAAACTTTTTGAAATCCTTCAGAATGGAGGCTGATTCAGTGCTCTCAACTGTCCCACTACGATTACCTCTCTACTGCTGAGAGTGGGAGTCAGTAAGCTGATGCACATCCCTTTTCATGCACCTAATTTTACTATTCCCTGATCCGCTAGAACCACCACGAGATGTAGTAATCTACATAAGAAAGGAGAGTTCAATGCATAATAATACAAAACGAAAGCGATAGTGGAAGCGATTAACTTAAAACAATAACTAAAGAGACAACCACAACGAAAACGTATAAAGGAAGCGTATTAAGAAACCATAAAACACTCCATCACACCCAAGGATACTATTTCTTTGATACGATTTGTAACACCCCGACCCGAGTTTGGGTCACTGTCGGGTCAACCCGCACCGAGTCAAGGAATTAAAGGGGAGGGAGAAAAGTTTAATTTTATTATTTAAAAAAAATATTTACTTGTACCATTTTATAAGGGACAAATAATCGAATTTAATTTATGAAATAAGTTATCACTGTACGTAATTAGGTTGATTAACAAGGTTTATTTATGAAAATACTTTGAGTCCAATAATGCTTAATAAATAAGGAATAAATCATGATTGTCCTTGTGTATGACAATGCTTGGCCCAAGGCCCAAATAAAATGATCTAAAATATCTCGAATCCAATGTTTTTAAAAAGAAAGGTTTTATATATAACATCATAGCTTCTAACAATGACTGTTTCCCTCAGAAGACTTACCAACGTCCTTGCCAATGTTCCTACTCGATGTATCGGGGGGTGTTAACATAAAAGAAATGGGTGAGTGAACGCTCAACAGGGTGGAAAATACTAAGCTATACATTTTCTATGAAAATACTTTACATATAACGCGTATCTTCAACAATTCCAAAAATGTTTATCAACTTAGCCAATATTAATACAACTACAATGCAATGAACTCGAGCAATATTCTCATACTCACACTTAATGACTCCATTTTTTTTTAACTCACCACCTCTATCACTTCGAATTCATGTTACTTGGGTGTCCTTCTCATTTTCAAGTTTAGTCAGAATTTTGAGAAAATGGTTAAAAGTTTCTGACTTATTTTTCATGAAGGCAACCCATGTAAAACGAGAAAAATCATCCACGGTAACTAGAATATATGAATTTCCATTTAAACTGGTATACCTTGTTAGACCCATTAAATCCATCTGGAGAAGTTCTAGAGGAGCAGTGGTGTTAATATCTTTAACTTTCTTGTGAGGCGATTTGGTAATTTTACCCACTTGACATGGACTACAAACATCAGTGGGGCATTTCCTCATTTTAGGTAAGACTCTGACAAGGTCTTGTGATGACAAACGGTTTAAATTATCAAAACTGATGTGTCCTAACTGATTATGCCATAGGTCAGAATCATCTAAAAGTGTCACATTACAAGTTAGAGCACCAGATGCTTTATAACAGTTGTCTGCGGTACGATTGCCTTTTATATAATCCTTTTCTATTTCGGTCAAAACGTCACAGGAGGTTTTCATAAATTTGACTTGGCAACCGCTATCACAAAATTAACTGATAGAAAGCAAATTTTCTCTTATCCCTTGAACTAACAACACGTTATTGATATTAGGTAAACCCTCTTCCCTTCACCAATGATTTGGGAAGTCTTACCATCTCCAAAGGTAATATAGACACCTTTATAATGGACAATATCCTTTAGTTTGGTAACATCCCCCGTCACATGGCACGAGCATCCACTATCTAAGTACCAACCAGTTGTTTGCATCTTACAGTGTAATGTTGTTAAGACCACAAAAGATTTTAAATGAAAACGAATTAGCTGGGGTCTTAAATCATCACATCGGATCCAAATAGTCATGGTTTGAAAAAAAAAATTCTTGAATTTAAGATCGGGAAGAGGATCTTCCTATTGGTTTTAATTTTCCATTAGTCTTGGGTTTAGGCTTATAAAGCGAATGAAATGATCCTGTGCGGTTCACGGTTTGATTACCAAATCTCCTAACTTTTGAGTTAAAGTTAAAACGAGCATTTTTCTTATAAACCTTAGGCACTCACAGTTTTGATGTCCAAAAACATCACACTTAGTACAAAATTTACTAAAAGTAGGCATGTTTACATTGTGTAATTTTCTAGCCACACACTTAATAGAATCATTATGAATAATTGACTTAAGAGGTCTATAAAGTCTCTTAGAAGGAGGGAAATATTTAGATGAAGATGGTTTCACATAATTCTCAATGAAACTATCAATGTCACTTTCATAATTACTTTCAACTAAAACTTATTTTCCTTTAGCCTTTTCAGACAACTTACTATCCAACACAAGATCCATTTCTTCTTAGGCTTTTACAAAAAATATTGGTCTATTGGGATCAACTTTTTTAAGAGGAACCTCATATCCAAACCCTCTAGTATCATCGTTATAACATTGTTCAGCAAGCAGTTTGTCAAGGTCGAAAAATGTTATATCATGACTACAACACATTTAGAAAGTTATTTCACAAACTTCTTTAGATTTTTCAACTTATAAAAGCGCTGCATTATATTTTTCTTTTAAAGAAGATAAATTTTCATTTAAAGTCATTATATGATATTTAGAATCAAGTGAATGTTTTTCAAAATCAGTTTTGAGATTGCTCATTTCAATGGAATTTTGTTTAATGATTTTATATTGATTCTCTAGGTACTCACTAAGTAGTTTTAACAAATTAGCTAATTTCTATTTTGCAAGGTTCTGACATATAGTTCCGAGTAATCATCATAGCCAACAAAATTTTCATTATCATTAGTGTCCGTGTGAGAAGTTTTGCTATCATTAGATTTAGTATCATACACAGTATATTTTTCATAAAATGGAGCAGTTAATTCAAGCATAAAAGGTTGTATAACTAATAAAGATTTAACACCATCAATCAAATCAATTACATCATCAGATTCACATTCGTCTTCAGAATCAGTCATTCTTGCCAAGTAGTCGTCTCCACAAAGTCATATACTTCTCCTGAAAACGCAAGGCAATTTAATTCAGAATCATCTTAGTCTCCCTTTGATTCAGAATGAAAAGATTCATCCTAAGTTTTAGTTATGTGAGCTTTGTGTTCTTTAGAATGCTTGGAGTGTGGGTTAGACCCACACTCAGCATTAAAGTGATCGAGTTTCCTACAATTGTGACAAGCCAATATAGATTTATCAATCTTACTACTTCTACTATCATAATCAGAACTTTATTTTGAATTTCTATTATGGGGTCTATTGAACTGACTAGACTGATTATTCACTTGCATATGTCTCTTAGCTATATAATTTCTATGCTTCAAAAGTTTCATAAATTGAGAAGACATAAGAGCAAGTTGCTTGTTAATCTTATCAATTTCATTCAAATCCAAATCAGATTCATTGTCCGACTCAAATTGCCGTTGAACTACCTTATGCTTATTTTTATCAAGACATGAAGTTTTAAAAGCAACTTTAGAAGAGTTGGTCAACTCATTTTTAGCATAAGAAGTAAAAGTTTTCCTAAAGGCTGATTCAAGTTCCATAGTTCTCAATTTTGAGCTTTGCAATTCTGGTGTGAGAGATGGATCATTAATTCCATCTATGATATAACATTTATAGTCAAATCTAGGGGCAAGGGGCCTTAAAATTTTAGCACACACATCTTTATCAGAATACTCTATGCCATTCGCATGTAGCTGGGTAATTAAATCAATCAAACGCATATAAAATTCATCAAATGGTTCATTATCTTTAATTGTTAGCATATTGTATTGTTGAACCAGCATTTGCGTCTCACATTAATTTACCCTAGTTCCGCCCTCGTGTGCTATTAGTAAAGTATCCCAAGAATCTTTGCTAGTAGTGCAATTACATATATGTTTTAATTCGGTCTCACTCACATTCATGAAGATCGCATTTTTGACTTTATTATTGAAATTAAGTATCCTTTTCAGATTAACACTTAATTCGGATGTATTAAGTTTTCTAAAAATAGTGCTACCCTCTGCTACATGAATAGTAGGATTATTATAACCATTTTCAATTAAATCCCAAACATCATCTCCTGATGTGCCTTGAATAAATGTCATCATTTTAATTTTCCAGTAGGGAAAATTTGTGCCATAAAAAATTGGAAGTCTGCTAAAATTTCCTAACTTAAGTAACTGACTTGAATCTTCCATTAAAACTAGGTAAAAAGAATTTAGCAACAATTTATAAAAATAGATCTTTATAAAGTCTAGTTCTGATAGCACTTGAGCGGGCGACTATAGTGCAAAATATTAAAGTGCAGAAGTAAACAGTTGTCGAGCAAACGCAATATACCTACATGTTTTATAGGTTATTCTAGGAGGGACCAATTCAAACTTTTCTTGAATTGTTAACTTTACTAAAACAGATTTAAGTTTGGAAAGTCAATTAAAAGTCTATATTATTATCTATGGTTAACCTAGGTTATTTACAAAATAATAATCAATTCAGATTTATTAAGTGGGTTTTTAGACCTAACTCCTATTTTTCTTATTAGGTGAGAGTTATAGAAAATACAGCACACGGTATTTATTTTACATCCCAAAAAACCTTCCTCGGGAAAAACGGCGGACTCTCCTAAGAGTCAACCTAGTCTACTTCCATTAAAACAAAATAAAGATATGAACGATTTACAAAAATCAAATAAGACAACGTAAAGTAGATAGATATAGCTATTATCTCACCTAGACTAAGCTCTCCCTAGTTGCTTCTTCTCATCTTCCTTTAGTCTGTCCTTATTGTTTTTATGTTCTTCATGTCACAGCTTCTACCTCTTGCTCTCTTAAGCTCAAGTTCGGCTCAGTGCCTATTGTGTCCTAGTTCTTAGTGAAGTACTTGTGTGCTGTGTGTTATTCTAAATGACACACACACACACACACACACACACACACACACACACACTTAATGATACAACCCAAATGCTTTATGCAATAATTTTCTTTCCTAAATATCTCAACAAATCTTATATTCAAGGTCTTCTAAGTCAAACTATCTTGACTTATGCAGTCTCAAAATTATTTTTCTCAAATATAATGAACAATCAGATTTGGCAAAATATGTACACAATAATTTCAGTTCTTAAGTGAGAAGTGGTGTTCTAGTGAGTGATTTCTGTGTGGTATGCAAATGTATGTTCCTGAAATCACTTTAGATCAAGTAATCATATACTTTTTTTTACCAATATACACAAAAATAATGTAAGACTGGAAATATGTTGACATTTCAAGCACTCAGTCAAATATCACGAAACTATTTTTAGGAATAAGATTAGATTAAATCAGTTTTAATATAATAGCCTTTTAAGTCAAATCTAAACATTTAAAAATTTAATATTCTCGATTCTGTTAAATCAGTTTTAGGTTCTCAAATGAATCTAGTCAAGTATATGGTTCATGAAACACATTATGGATAATCCGAATTTTAAGTTTTTACAAATTATTCCTCTATATGTTTAAAGGTCTAAACCTAAAAAATGTGAATACAATGAACCAAAATTTCTTAGTGTCGACTTTAAAACAAAATGTTTTGATTAAACACGGAATTAGAACCAATCAAGACAATCAGAGTATACACAATACATATTTGTGTGTGTGTAGAAACGGGATGAGACCCAGAGGTCTGTATTTATAGAGATATAAGGTGTGCACTGATTGGATAAATTAGATAGCACATGGATTAACACAAAACAATTTTAGCCTTTGATAAAAATAGATTGTGTGAACCACAATGAAACACAAATTGATAGTCTAAAAATTAGACACGTGTAAAGCCAGCAGTAACCAACAGAACAAATCTCAAAGTTGTTAAAAGAATGGGAAATTCTAGAGGGACTCTCATTTTGTGACTCACAATGTGAGTCACAATGAGTTGTCATATAATTATTGGTTCAAATTGTTTTTTTAATAAAAATTAAAATTTTCTATTGTTATTGTTAATAAAAACTATGTTTTTAGAACTGTTTTTTTTCTTCTCAAAAGTGTTTTTAATTTTTTACACCTGTTTTAAAAAACAAAAAAAAAACATTTTACTATTTTTTTTTTTAAATTAACTTTTATTGAAATTTTTTATTTTCAATAAAAGTCATTTCTTTCAAAAATGGTTTAAATGACGTGGGTCCGCGTCAGCGGTACTAACCAATCCCGACGATGATGTGGGGCCGCGCCAGCGGCACTAACCAATCCCGGCGATGATATGGGCCTGCGCTAGCTTTTAAAAAAAATAGTTTTTCATATTTTTAATAAAAAAAAAAATTAAAAAGAAATTGTTTTTAGAAAATGAAAAAAATTGTTTTTTTTTAAATTATATTTTTTAAAAAGGACATATATTTTTAGTTTAACCCATTTAGTCCCTCGAGCACTCAATATTCTCTTATTTTTAGAGGGCCGCGCCAACGGCACTCCCTCTCCAAAATTTGTGGCAAGGACTTTTTTAAAGTGTTTTTAACTTTTTATAAGTGTTTTAAAAAACAAAAAAATATTTCACTATTTTTTTTAAATGACTTTTATTGAAAATTTGTATTTTCAAGAAAAGTCATTTTAAAAAAAAAAATAGTTTAAAGGATGTCGGCCGCGCCAGCGGCACTAACCAATCGCGATGATGATGTGGGTCCGCGCCAGCGGTACTCAGTAATCTCGATGATTATGTGGGCCCGCACCAGCGGCACTAACCAATCGCGACGATGATGAGGGTCCGCGCCAGCGGCACTAACCAATCGCGACGATAATATGGGTCCGCGCCAGCGGCACTCACTCATCTCGATGACGATGTGAGTTCGCGCCAGCGGCACTAACCAATCGCAACGATGATGTGGGTCCGCGCCAGCGGCACTAACCAATTGCTACGATGATACGGGTCCGCGCCAGCGGCACTAACCAATCGCGATAATGCGAGTTCAAGTCAATTTTTAAAAATAATTTTTTCATATTTTTAATAAAATAAATACAATTTTATTAATAAGAAACTGTTTTTAAGAAATAAAAAAAAAAAAGAGTTTTTTGAAAATAAACTAAGGTTTCAACAATTTTTTAACTGTTTTAAAAAATTAGTTAACAATTTTTTCTACTTTTTATTTATAAAAATCATATAATTTTTTTTATGAATGTAGTATTTTTTTTAACAATATCTTGTTTATAAAAAAAAAAAAAAAACATGTTTTTCCCTTTTATTTTTTGTCCTTTAGTAGACAAAGGAGAGAGAGTCGGATAGAGAGTCGACTAGAGAGTCGCTCTAGCAAGACTCTAAAAGAATATTACCGTTTTAAAAAGCGTCGTCGTTTGGAAAAGAATATAAAAATAACTTTAGTTGAGAGAGAAAACTCTGGGCGGAAACAAAACGAAACACTGGTATTCTAAGAGCATCCACAATGGTGGAAGGTATGGACAAAAAAAATGGTAAAGTTACCAATTTGTAGGGTTGCAGTGGGGATGGGTAAGTAACAAAAGAGGAGAGAGGAATGGTAGGGGGTTTGTAAATTTACCGGATGGCTACTGAATCAGTAAGAACTTCTTGCGAACTTCTGAAGTTCGTAGTAACTTCCTACGAACTTCTTTTCTTCGTAGGAAGTTCCTACGAACTTCAGAAGTTCGTAAGAATTCCTACGAAGAAAAGAAGTTCGTAGGAAACCCTTTTTACCACAGTAAAACCTAACGCCGTTTGGGAGGAATTTCTTTATAAA
Source organism: Sambucus nigra (assembly GCA_949130495.1). Classification (NCBI taxonomy): domain Eukaryota; kingdom Viridiplantae; phylum Streptophyta; class Magnoliopsida; order Dipsacales; family Adoxaceae; genus Sambucus; species Sambucus nigra. The sequence continues at coordinate 806,407,439 of OX422208.1, forward strand.
TAGCACACTTCCTTCTTCCATTTCTTTATCAGACCCTATATCCTTCTTCCATTTTCTTATTTTCATTATAAATATTTTATATTTTTATAAAAAATATGTCTTCTTCTCAACCAATTGGTACATCTCGACAACCTAATATGACTCCTTTTGAGGATGAAATATTATGTACTGTTTATGCAAAATATACAGCTCGAAGTATTGAAGGAAACTCAATATCATCGGGCACATTTTGGGACACTGTGAAAGATGAGTATAACGTCACGCATGGAATTACAATTACTCGTACGAGATCCATGCTATCAACACGTTATAATCATATATCGCATCAAATAATGCTATATATTGCAAAGCTTTCTCACCAAAAGAATAATATAGGAAGCGGGATGAACGAATTCCAAGCGGTTACTAAAGCACGCGACGCGTACCGCGCCGAAACCAACAAACATTTTACGTTCGATAACTGCTATCAAATTTTAAAAGATTTGCCAAAATTTGACTTGGAAAATACAGCGGGGAACAACGACAACCCTACACCTGTTGGCGAAGATGATACTCCGGGGGTACGAGACGTACCGGATAGACCCCCAGGTAGAAAGGGTGAGAAACAACGTGCACGTCAACGAGCGCGTTCTGACAGCTTGGATTGCAACACGACAGTACTCAAACATTGCGAAGACTTCAATGCAATGTTTAAAAGCAAGCAAGAGTGGAAGAATGATCGTGCCCTTAAATTTGACTCTCAAATGGATGCGTTCATTCAGATGAAGCGAGCTGATCAACTCACCAAAAAGCAGGATCAACTCGTGCGCCTAGGTCGAGAGCAATCGTACATCATGGAGCTGGATATGACCCATATGAATGAAATACAAAAGCAGTTTCATTTTAAAAGGTTCAATGACCTAACAACGATGGTTGATGCGACCGAAGCTGCGATATCTGAGTTGCAATCGAACTCCGCCGGGTCGTCTGGTCCAAGCGGTTCAATTAATGATTAGTAGTGTTTTTAAATGATGTATTGAACCCTCATGATCGTAATTTGTTTTTTTTTCGGTATATGGAGAGTGATTCACTATCCATCTTAATAAATGAAATGCCACCCTTAAATAGATGAAATGTGATTATTGTTTAATAATTGTCCGCTTATATAATATTGTCGATTAAACCATTATTTTATATAAAATAACAGGTATATGATCACTACGACAATCCTACAAATACAAAATGAAAATGGAACAAACATAACATTTAACCACGGTTAAAATAAAAATTACAATAAATTCATCATCCGACCATTTCATCACCGTGGGTGTTCCAAATGTGCTCTACCAAATCATTCCGTAACTGTTGATGTTTAGTTACATCTCTTATCTTCGCATCCCGAATGAGGTAGTCGTAGAAATTAGTTTGGCCCCTCATAATTACAGGTGTTTCATCATTCTGTTCGTACTCATTTTGCCATGGACAATCTCTGCGTTCATCGTCAATAATCATATTATGCATTATAATGCACGATTTCATAATGGTTGATAGTGACGCCCTATTCCATAATTTACAAGGTTCCCGAACAAAAGCGAATCGAGCTTGTAATACACCAAACGCACGTTCTACATCTTTTCTGCACGCTTCTTGGTACTTGCAAAAAAATTTCTGTTTTTGTGTAATACCATTTTGGTTCCTAAATGTTTTTACTATTGAAGCGTACGGAGGGTAAATGCCATCTCCAAGGTAGTAGCCCATGTCGTAAGAATTTCCGTTAACATTGTAATTAACGGGAGCTGCCGTCCCATTACGTAATTCTTGAAAGACATTAGATCGGTGCAAGACATTCAAATCATTGCAAGAACCAGGCACCCCAAAGAATGATTTCCAAATCCAAAGATCGTAGGAGGCAACCGCTTCAAGGATTATAGTTGGTGACTCTTTACGACCACTATATTGAGCGTGCCATGCTGTTGGACAATTTTTCCAACGCCAATGCATGCAATCTATGCTCCCTAGCATTCCTGGGAAACCTCTATTTGCATTTTGTTCGAGTAACCTTGTAACGTCGCCTTGTGTCGGATTTCTGCCGTACTGGGGACCGAAAATTCGTACAATTGCCTCTGTAAATCTAATAACAGTTTCTAATAGAGTGGTTTCACTCATAGCGTACTGCTCAGACCACACGTCATGGGAACCCCCATTAGCTAACAGTCGAATTGCCCCCAACACTTTCTGATGAGAGCTCAAACCTTGACGACCGCAAGCATCATTCTTCGGAACAAAGTAGTTATCATAATGGCAAACAGATTCAAGGATGCGATTGAAAACACTATACCGCATCCTGAATCTCCTTCGGAAAAAATACTCATTGTATACCTTATCTTCCCCAAAATAATCTTCCCATAGTGTTGCATGTCCCCTTTCTCTCCTACGATTCACTCGACGCCTCGTTTCGAGTTCTTTCCCATCGCGAATTATATTTTTTTCAGCACACCACCTGGTAATCTCCATCATAATAATCATTTCCTCGTCTGAATCATCGGATGATCCACCGTCATTAAATTGTGCATATTGTAGCATAAGATTTCGGCCCTCATCGCTAGAACTGGAGGAGTCCATGATATAATATGCTTACAAATTAATTTAGGTGTAGATGAAAAATTATACTCTACCTGTATAGTTTTACGATACACACGTATTTATAAGTTTAGATGTAGACGAGTAAATTATACTCTACCTGTATGATATGTGTCCCTTAACAATTATTATATATATTTTTTATCATTGTAAAATAAATATCTCTGTCCTTTCGTAAAAATTATATTGTATGATATTGGTAAGTGTGCTACTGATTGATATTGGTATGTGTGTTAATTTAGAAAGTTACCTTGTACAGGTTCTTCAGGCAATCAAATAAGTGACAATTGAAAAAGTTACCTTATACAGCTTTATGTGTGGCTTGGTATGTGTGCCTTGATATAGTTTTACTTCTACATTGGATATGTCTGCCTTAACAATTATTGTAAAAAAAAATTATCATTGTAAAATAAATATCTCTGTCCTTTCGTAAAAATTATATTGTATGATATTGGTAAGTGTGCTACTGATTGATATTGGTATGTGTGTTAATTTAGAAAGTTACCTTGTACAGGTTCTTCAGGCAATCAAATAAGTGACAATTGAAAAAGTTACCTTATACAGCTTTATGTGTGGCTTGGTATGTGTGCCTTGATATAGTTTTACTTCTACATTGGATATGTCTGCCTTAACAATTATTGTAAAAAAAAATTATCATTGTAAAATAAATATCTCTGTCCTTTCGTAAAAATTATATTGTATGATATTGGTAAGTGTGCTACTGATTGATATTGGTATGTGTGTTAATTTAGAAAGTTACCTTGTACAGGTTCTTCAGGCAATCAAATAAGTGACAATTGAAAAAGTTACCTTATACAGCTTTATGTGTGGCTTGGTATGTGTGCCTTGATATAGTTTTACTTCTACATTGGATATGTCTCCCTTAACAATTATTGTAAATATTTTTTATCTCTGACCTTCCGTAAAAATAAATATCTCTAACCTTCCGTATTATAAATATCTCTGACCTTCCGTAAAAATTATCATCACAACATATTGGTATGTGTGCCTGTAAAATTATTGGTATGTGTGCCTTTACAATTACCTATAAATATTTTAGCAGGATTGCAACAATTATTTATCTACCATTATCTTATAATTCAGAAATGGCTTCATCTCCCTACTATTCATCCATTTACAATGGCTCTTACACAGATATTGTTGGTAACGATTGGTATGGGAAAAAAATAATTTTCCAAACATATCCAATTGATACTTCTCGACGTTTTCTCAATGACTTTGGTCATATATTCATAATCTCTCCCAATTCGGAACCTGAAGACGGAGTTGTGTATCCGTGGGAACACCTCACATGGCCAGATAAATATAATGAAAGGTGTGACCTGGAGGTGCTTTGCCATTACCATGACATATCCGTGCCAAAAAATCGGGCTGCCGCACTTTGGCCAATATCGTATCCCGAAGAAGCGGATATGTTTTGTCTTGATTTATTGGAGGAAGAGATATGGCAGATGGAGAGGCGCCTACAACGTTATCACAAAGCACAACGCACGATGCTATCAGGTCGTCACATTCAAGAACAATTAATTAACATATATAACGACTCTACGTTGGCATCAGATAACGATATTTCAGATTACACGAATTCCGGTTATGATTACTTTTCGGAATGCATATATGAAAATGATGGGGCAGAGTACGAACCAAATATATCAAACTACAACAAAGAATATGTTGATTCAGATACGCAACGATCTTACTTACCTAAATGTTTAGTGCGCAATGGGAAACCATATTGTTGTACTTCTACTAGGTTCGACCTAAGCGTTTGAACACATACTCCTTTTAATCATTTTGATCGTGTATTATTGTTTTTACTACTTAAGTCAATAATAAAAAATGATATCAGAGCAATCGCAATAAATAGGAGACATCAAAACATTTATCATCACAATTACATTAAGACAACAATAAGAAAATTTATTCTTAATATTTTTCAATTGTACATTATACATCACTGGCGCCCCGGGCCAAACTCAAAATCAGCACCTAAATCTGCATGTGAACCCGTGTAAGGGTCAGACCCAAATAAATTACCCCAACCTTGTTGGGCCTCATATGACGGTACCAGGTCAGAGGGTGGGGCTGGTCTGTAAACGCTCGGACGACTAGAACTAGTACCACCTTCCTCAAACCCTCGACTAGGCATAGTAAAACGTGCTAGTCTACGCTCCAACTCATCAATGCGATCATCGCGTGCTTTGAGTTGATCCTCTCGCTGACGTGTCTCGTGTAATATTAAATGGCGTAGACCTCGAATGTTATCTGCTACCTCGACGTAGGATTGACGCCATTCTAACTGCGTCAAAGATTGAGCTGGAGGTGCGTTGGTTGAAAACTCAGGTCTCGGCACATCTATAGTATATGAAGCCCCCTCCGGTAGGCCTACGTCAACCTTCCAATTCTTCCTCGGTGGTTGGATGTGCGTAGAACCACCCACAGAGAACTGTGTCTCATACACATGCGGATCATTTGTCGGTGCTGGTGCTTGCGGGATTCGCAACGTCGAAGGTGCCACTGAACCAACTCCAATCAAATCTACATTAACATATCTGGCAATCGGCGGTAGTATTGGCCCGAGTGCTACTGCCTTCCAATATGCATTATACTCTTCTTGTGACACATCTCTTACGTATTGATTTGCGATAGGCCAATTTTGGGCGGCAGCTGCTTGGAAATCATTTTCTGAGGCAGAACACAAACTTGATGGTGGGTTGTCTGCGATACATATCCTCCCAGTCAATTGCCGGATGGCCCGATCACCCAAGTACCAAAAACCCTTAAATAGGGGATCCCAAAAAATAATCCGTAACCCCGATATCTCTCGAGCATATAAGATGACATCAGAGTCACGGTAGGCAGAAGTCTCGTATGGCTGCCATATAATGGACTCGGGTGACCGCATCTCAAGCTGATGTTGACTGCTTGAGATGTTAAATCGCTGTGCTCCCTTTACTTTCTTTCTATTCACCCTCGACCAACGAAAAATGCGGGGCCACACATCAATAGACGGATCAACGAGAATAGGACATGCCGTGGCCATGTACTCGTGATGTAGATACTGCAAAATTTGTCAATAAATTTAATTCATTAGAATAAGTTGACATATATTGTAATGAAACATAGATTTCATTAAATAAGATGAAACAAAAATATACCTCGAGTATTTGCCACATGCATTCAACGCTAGTCAACGATCGTCGACTGGCTTTGTCCAAAGACCATAAAATACGGGCATAAATAGCCGAACCCCAGTCGTATGTGCCGATGGCAGGAATATCCTTCAGATAATGTAAATAGCCGAGGTCGGAAGTGGAGTGAGCATTTGGAAAAAATACACTCCCCAATACATAAAACCAAAATGCCCGAGCTATGATTGGGGACATATAATCCGGTAAAGGGTCAACCTTGACAAAATTTTCTATGTATTTTTTAAGGTCAGAAACTGGAATTCCCGCACCAGTAAATCTCTGTATATGAATTTCTGGGAAAAATTCATTTACGGTATTAACAAAATTTGTATATTGTTCAAATCGTAGATTTTCAATCCGTCGTCCTTGTCCAATTGGAATGCCTGCACGAAGGTTAAAATTTAGTCATATATTTAAATAACTATGAATATGAAAACCATAATAAATATTTCAAACAATCATTTATGAATTTAAGTACAACTATTTATTTTCACATATTGAAACATTAAGTGAATATGAATAATTATTTTCATATATTGACATAATCGGAATGCGGGTACATTTTTCAATTTATTTGTCGTATATTGAAATAATTATGAATATAATTACCTAAAAATATTTTTCAAACATTTAATTATGAATTTAATTACAACATATTATTTTCACATTTTTATACAATTCTGATGCCGGTACACGAAGGTTAAAATTTTGTCATATATTTAAATAACTATGAATATGAAAACCATAATAAATATTTCAAACAATCATTTATGAATTTAACTACAACTATTTATTTTGCACATATTGAAACATTAAGTGAATATGAATAATTATTTTCATATATTGACATAATCGGAATGCGGGTACATTTTTCAATTCATTTGTCGTATATTGACATAATTATGAATATAATTACCTAAAAAATTTTTTCAAACATTTAATTATGAATTTAAGTACAACATATTATTTTCACATTTTTATACGATTATGATGCCGGTACACGAAGGTTAAAATTTAGTCATATATTTAAATAACTATGAATATGAAAACCATAATAAATATTTCAAACAATCATTTATGAATTTAAGTACAACTATTTATTTTCACATATTGAAACATTAAGTGAATATGAATAATTATTTTCATATATTGACATAATCGGAATGCGGGTACATTTTTCAATTTATTTGTCGTATATTGAAATAATTATGAATATAATTACCTAAAAATATATTTCAAACATTTAATTATGAATTTAATTACAACATATTATTTTCACATTTTTATACAATTTAGATGCCGGTACACGAAGGTTAAAATTTTGTCATATATTTAAATAACTATGAATATGAAAACCATAATAAATATTTCAAACAATCATTTATGAATTTAACTACAACTATTTATTTTGCACATATTGAAACATTAAGTGAATATGAATAATTATTTTCATATATTGACATAATCGGAATGCGGGTACATTTTTCAATTTATTTGTCGTATATTGACATAATTATGAATATAATTACCTAAAATTTTTTTTCAAACATTTAATTATGAATTTAAGTACAACATATTATTTTCACATTTTTATACAATTATGAATATAAGTAGAAATCGAAATAACCCATAAGTTATTACCGGAAAGCATTGTGAAGTCCAGCGGAGTGAACGCAAGCTCGACATATGGTAGCTGGAAGGTATGCGTCGTGTCCCACCAACGTTCGATCATCGCCGTCACAATACATTGATCGGAATTGGGCATCACAACAGAAAAGAAATTCGACATAAACCCGACACTGTCGATAATTGTTTTGATATCGGGCTTTCTCTCTTGAATCAATTTGTACAATTTCATTGGCCCCGCCCAATTCCCCCGAAATTCGAATTTGTTTCCGTTTATTATCGGAGTTTCGCCGTCCGACGCGTGTGATACTCCGTCGTAAATACGAGTATAGTTGTCAATTGCGGGATTCGACGGTTGAGTCGGCGCGAAAGAATCGGGAATTGTCGTTGAAGTCGACCCGTGTTTTTTCGATTTCCCGATATTAATATATTTCTTCCATTTTCTACCTATTTCCATCTTGTTGACAAGATATGATTTGGAGGATTTTTTAGATTGGGCCTGATTTGAAATTATATTTGGGAATAAATGAAATGATTTTTGAGAGTATATGAAAAATTAGGACCGAATTATATGAGATTGGTACAAATAAATATTGAGTAAATGAAGAAAATAAAATGGAGAGAAAGCAGAAGATAAATGGGAGAAGAAAGGAGAAGCTGGAATAAATAAGCAGTATAGGAATAATGGAGAATAATGAAGAAGGAAGAAGAAGTCTGGTGAGAAGTATAGGAATAATGGAGAATAATGAAGAAGGAAGAAGAAGTCTGTTGAATATAAGAAGGGCTAAATGTTACCGTTTGTTACCGTTTGTATTCGACCGTTAAGTTCTTACGAACTTCTATAGTTCGTAACAACTTCCTACGAACTTCATTTGTTCGTAAGAAGTTGTTACGAACTATAGAAGTTCGTAAGAACTCCACCACTATTTGCTGCCCATTTGGGCGATAGGTAGCACTCACACACGCGCTTCAAACGCTCTTAAATTTACCATTCGCTCACTTCCACCACTACGGATGCTCTAACACGATGTCGGTTTAAAAGGTTTAGAGGCTAACTGTAACGCAATATCTATCGTACTGTTGCAATTTATAACAAATATAAAGAAAGTATCATTTTCCCAGCTGTACACGCAAGAAGATATAAGGGGAACATGACAACTATTGTAAATCAGCTAAGGGACATGTTCAAAGTGTCAAATCCCTTATGATAGCTAAGGATATATAGAAAGCAAATAACATCTAAGGCCAAATCTCATGTGTAGAAAATAATACTTTCTTTATATAGATATAGCTAAGAATACTTTCTTTATATAGAAAATAATACTTTCTTTATATAACATGTATAACATGGGAAAACATGCCACGCATATAGATAGACGTATCCACATAATATAAATACAAGAAAAATTAAAAGGCCCAATTTAATTCTGAAATTCATTTTTTTACAAAATTGTTTAATGGCATAATTTCCAGATTAAACTTTAATCTTTTTAAAAATTTATTTTTAAATAAAATCAACGCACAATCAATTAGACGTGATAAAATACAGTGTGGTGTCCTATGTGGTGCAAGAATTAAATCCTATGAACCATAGAGGGTATGAGAAATAACCTTTTCCTGAAATGACATACCAAGTCGAATGTTGAGTTGATGTAGACTGCAATAGGTAGCTTGGTGTAGGTCACTAGACTCACCTTAATTATAGATAAAAAAAAATTCAAAATTTAAGTCTAACTAGATGAAGGTCTATATAGATACAACACGAAAAATAATCCCTAGGAGTGCACTATATGGGTACCTTAATCCAGATCCACTTCCCCCCTCGCTTTTCCCTGTTGGCTCGACGAATCTCCTCCGTGACGTTTCTCCCCCTTGTTTTTTAGAAATTCACTGTGATCCTGGCAATAGAGAAGTGAAACATTAACCAACTGGTTGTATGTCATGAAGGCAGGATTCCCTTGAAGAGCCTTCCTGATGTTCCATGCCGATCTCGCAATAAACCTATCCATCCTCATCCGCTCAGTACAAATATCCTCCCTGGCGAAGTACGAGAGGGGGGAGAACTCCTCCTCGTACTCAGCAACAGTACGCCCTCCTGTTTCAGCTCTGTGAACTTGTAGGGGAAAGTATTTCCCCTCAAACTTCTCCCAAAACTAATCAATAGTGAGGTTGTCCCTCTCTGCAACAGTCGTAACCACCTCCCACCACTGAAGTGTGGCCCTCACCAATATTAACGAAGCTAGCATATGCTTCTGAACCGGTGTGCACTCAACTATCCACAAATGCCTCTCGATATCCTTCTTCCATCTACTCACCACCAATATATCAGAACTTCCTGCGAACTCTGGAGGTTGGACTTTAACAAATTCCTTCCTCACTCTGTCCCATATGTAACCCGGTGCTTGTGCTGGTATGGCCACCTGCTGTGGTGGGGGTGGCTGCTGAGGTGCTTGTGGCAGTGAAAAGTGCTGAAACACGGCTACCATAGTCGTAAAGACCACCTGAGTCACGATGGTGGCTATCTCAGCGTGGGTAATCAACAACGGGGCCTGTGGTGGCTCCGAGTGAGCCTCCTCCTCCTCCTAAATCAATGGAACTACTCATCTTCGTATGCCCCTCCGTCCGTTTTCCATCTTAAGGTAAACCATGTTTGAATTAATATCAATCATAAGAATATAATGAGTCCTAAGTATAGGCTTTACATATCAAATAACGCAACGCAGAACATAATGAACGCAACACAGATCCTAAGGACACTAGAGTGTGCTCTGATACCAACTGTAACAACCCCTCTTTTCTCACGTACAGGCTGGTCAGGTACGATATGCCGAAGATAGGGCTTGCTTCTCAATTAATAGCATTCTTAGGACAAATGCGAATATAAAATAATTATTAGTTAAGGCCCATATTTGAAATCTCATGAATATATCCCCAATAAATAAATAAGTCCAAACCACCATAAATAAAATAATAAATCCAACCAGTGTAATCGAAATCTCAACCAATATAAAGTAAAGAAGTCTCGGGCTTATTCCCTTATAAATGTTCTAAATAAATAAATAACTTCGGCTGGAAAAGAACCTATGCTAGAATCCACTGATCTGAAACTGAAGAGCAAATGAGACTGCAAGACTACTATAGCACAATTCAACTATCCATGTCTAGGAGCACCTGGGGGGGGGGGGGGGGAGGGAATATTTCAATTTGGGTCAGAGCTTGAGGTGTGCAAGTATTAACTTAATTAATTTATGATGCAATAATACATTCAATGCAAAATAAATATTCTCCATTCGCCACTCACATGCATATAACACCTCACCCCTCATCTAAATGTGATATCATTTGCATCCCAATACGCCTCAAGTAATGATTATGACATCATCTCAAATCTATAAAAGACGGATATATTGATAATTAAATATTTAAATTTAACCACTACATTTAATTATCAACACCAATTTACACCAGTCTCAAAAGTTTCATATATAAGGCATAAACATCTATTATGCATTATAGGGTCAAAATATAATTATTGACCACATTCTTTGACAATTAAATTTATTTTATTCAAGTCCGAATAATTATTCATATATGTCCTTTCATATATTTCATACACAAAGGCCTCTATCGTTGGTGTCTAATCCGTACTCTATCTACAAGTCCGGAAGAATCTCTTATCCTAAGCGAAAATCACAAAACACACATAAATTGGGGGCGGTACCTACGCAGGATACTTGTTCATGGCCCATACCTAGCAGTGACACAAGCTGGGTCATCGACAACACCCACCTCTCGTGAATGGCACCTGCACGTAGTACCTACACAACATCAAGCCCACCTGTGCTGACGTGTGGTACCCGGTCCGAATGCACGAACCCCCAAACCGATAGTACAGTCCACGAAAATTGGTATATCCACACAATTACGTAATAATACATATTATTATCCCATATAATATGTTTAGGTAATTACTCCATAATTATCATAAAAAGCCCAACTAAAGTACACAACATTTTCTCATTTATTAATAATTTACCATCTAATAAATTATTAATTCCATTCCATAATAATAATTACATAACCAACTAGTTTATTTGTAATTATTACTAGTTAAGTGTGAGCCTATAATTATTTTTTATACTTTCTCCATTTAATCCAATTAGAGTAACAAAGATCAAGACCCCAGCCAAATCCAATAAACCACAACCCAACCAAATCAGTAAAGGAATGAGAGTGCTAAAACCCCACACGTCGCTCGAATGAGTTGTGGGGTCGTTCGCGCGACAACACATGTCGCTTGAATGAGGGCCCACCTCGTTCGAACGATCCTTTGTCTTCTTCTCCACGCCTTTTCTCAATTTATGTTTTCCTCGGATCAATTTTTAAACCCATAACCTTTTATACGAACCCATTAATGGTTATATAAAAACCCATAACTCATATATGTACAAACCCGGAATTCATGTATTCCAATCCAACCATCTTCATCCGTTAGGGGTTTATACGATTTTGACATTTTTTCACTTTTCAACCAGATATATTTCACAACGAGGGGTATTTATTAAGGGATCTACATCCTAATGTCAGTCCATTAATTAACGGTGACATCCTTACATCAATTAGTCAAATATCCCAAATTTAACTATCAGAACCCTACATATTCTACCATCATTCTTTCAGATTTACGATACCTAATTTTCGGGACAAATTCTACATTACATTTAGTCCGCTACATGTATTGTTCATCATCAAATTAATCATACTCAAGCCTAGATCCCGGAAATTTAAGGTACAAATATGATGCATCAAGAAATATATTGAAAATATAAATTAAGCAAGAGAATTCTTGCCTTAAAGATTCGTAGAAGAAAGTCTCTTGAATTTCCTTTGATTTTTCCTTGGTTCCTTGCCCTTTTCTTCTCTTTTGGCCCTTCTCCTGTCACTGTTGTTTTTAGGTTTTCTGGAATGATAGCGGGGGAGTGGTTTACCCCCACTTAAACACTAATTAATGACTAATCCCGAGTTGGGCCTAAAATCCAACTTTTGGCCCCAAAACGGACCCGAATCCATTATCCAACTCCCCCAAAAGTTCCCCAACCTATATACTATTGACTCGGGACTATTTTTAAAAGGTTTCAAACATCCAAACGAACCCATATGTGTCCCGAATTATTTATGTCAATATTAGCAACTTTTAATTTGTGTCGCACATTAATTATGTATTTTTCATACGATACATGCAATTGCTACATTTATACACATAAAATCAATCACACACAAAATATAACTAAATAAAAATTTCGACTATGAAATTATTAAATTAAAATATTTAATTAAGTCCAATTTCCGCAATTATTTATTTATTCCAAAATATTATTTTATAATTTATTCTAGAAAAATTACGTGGTATTACACAAACCCTAATAGTGCTTAAATATATGGATAAAAAATTATTCACATGCCATGCACGTGAGGGTATTTTGGTCCACGTCAATATAAAATATTTGAAAAATAAAAATTACAAAAAAGCATTTAAAGAACATTTACAACATCTTTTAATTACAAAAAAATATTTTAAAGAGATAAAAATTAAAAAAATATATTTTAGAAATTATAAAAAAATTAAAACAATATTTTTGAATTTAAAAAAAAAGTTTTGAAGAATATTAAAAATATTGAAAAAAAACATAAGAAACTCTTGAAATATTATAAAAAGCATTTTAAAGGTTTTAATAAAACTGAAAAAACTTTTTATATATCTGAAAATTTTGAAAGACTTTTAATTAATGAAAAATATTTTTAAGTTTCGAAATTATACAAAATTATTTTTAAAAAAAATAAAAATTTGGAGAAATATATTTTAGAAATTCTAAAAAACATTTATAAAGTCTGAAAAATATTTATGAATTTATAGATTTTTTTTAGGAATATAAAAAATGTTGAAGAAAAAAAATAAAAAATATATGGAAATAATAAATAAAGCATTTTAAAGGTTTGAATAAAACTGAAAAACTTCCAAAAAATCTAAAAATATATTTAAATTTTTTGAATGATATTGAAAAAAATTTAAAAATAGGAAGAAATATGTGAAAATTGAAGAAATAAAAAAAATACAGAAAACTAGAAAAAATGAAAATTATAGAAAATACCGAAAAAAACTTTTAAAAAAGCATTTTAAAAAATTGAAAAAAGCTTTTAAAAAAGCATTTTCAAATTTTGAATAAAATTTAAAATCTTTAAAAAAATTAGTAACTATTAAAAAAATCAGGAAGAGTATTAGTATTTGGTTGTGTTGGGGGGGGGGGGGGGGGGGTTATTTGAAGCTGCGTAAGAAGTTCAAGGGGTTAAGTTCTGAAAATGAAAATGGGGGGGTGAAATGAAAGGGAGATGGGTAAAGACATAGGTATAATTAACCCTAATTTTTTATGTTCTTTCTTCAACTTATTAGTGAAAGTGTTCATATAACAACATTTTATGAGTGCATTTTATACTTTTGATTATAAAGAACTAGTAATATTGTTGAGATTTAAATTGTTATTTTAGAAATTCTCTAATAGATTATTAGATAAAAAGTCTCTCGATATTTTTTTTAATTAACGTTTAGTCCAATTTCTCTTATTTTTTTTCAAAAAATCCCTCATCATATAAAACACTCACAAACACCCTTTTTTTATTTTATCCTACTCTTTTTTATTTTAAGAAAAATTTGTTGAAAAAATAAGCAAGAGACTTTTGAGAATATGAAAAAATAAAGTGGACTAAGTGCAAAATGTACTTAATTTTTAGGAACTAAATATTAATTTACCGTTCTCTAAATTAGTAATTAAAAATTGATGTGACGTAAACACAACACCATTGCTGCCCATAGTTCTAATTTTTTTTTTTTTTTTAGTGTCCAAGTTGTTAATGATGTTGTTTTGTAAATGGATTCTGAGATATTTGAACTGCACTTTGTCATTCTTTAACCATAAAATGTGGCATATTGGGATGATACTGAATCTCAATGCATCTCATTGTGATTGGTTTGTATATATTTTTATTTTCTCAAAAGTGCTTTGATGTCTGAATATTTATATATGATTTTGCGACTTAAGTTTTCAAAATGTTTAACACGCTATTGTTGAGAAGCTTAGTGGATTTTCACGTTAATTTTATCATTACCTAAGACGTTTTTTGGTTGTCTCAAAATTGTAAATTGGATCACTAATAAATTGATCCATTTACAAATTGACCCATTAATTATGTTTGGTTTCATTAATGAAATGATTCATTAAGGACCCGTTTGGTTGCGTAAATTATTTAATTTTATAAATTGATCAATTTGAAATGAATAGATTGTCGATGTATTAATTTTAAATGGGTTTAAATCTAATTTGTGGTGTGTTTGGAAAAGAAAAATGAAGTTATTTACTTTTGATATATCTTGTGTGTGTGTGTGCGCGTGTGTGTAGAGAGAGAGAGTAGTATGGTGAGAATACTCTATGAGAGTGATGCATTTAAGATTCATGTTGTCATTATAAATTGTGCAATTTCAAGCTTTTGGTGAAATAAACTAATTTAAGTTTTTGTGAATCAACTTGAATTGGTTCATTTTTGAATTTGTTCATTCTTGTAACCAAACACTAATAATAAGGCAATTCATGAATGAGTTAATTTTAAATGGGCTAATTTACAATTTTGGAGACAACCAAACAGGCCCTAATTGTCTCATTTTAGCTCATGTACAAAATCTGAAATCGAATCATTTCACAAAAAACGTAAAATGGATCCATTTGAAATAGGAGTCACATAAAGTGTATGTCTCCTCTCCCTCTCCCCCTCCCCCTCTTAATTTGTTTTTATCTTTTTTTCATAGAACCTTGACATCAATTTCAAATTACCAAACATTGTGTAAAATTGGATTTAACTCATTTCAAATTCAGTCATTTACAATTCACTCAGGGCCCGTTTAGTTGCGTAAATTATTTAATTTTATAAATTGATCAATTTGAAATGAATAGATTGTCGATGTATTAATTTTAAATGGGTTTAAATCTAATTTGTGATGTGTTTGAAAAAGAAAAATGGAGTTATTTACTTTTGATGTGTGTGTGTGTAGAGAGAGGGAGAGAGAGAGAGAGTAGTATAGGTGAGAGGTACTCTATGGGAGTGGTGCATTTAAGATTCATGTTGTAATTATAAATTGTGCAATTTCAAGCTTTTGGTGAAATTAACTAATTTAAGTTTTTGTGAATCAACATGAATTGGTTCATTTTTGAATTTGTTCATTCTTGTAACCAAACACTAATAATAAGACAATTCATGAATGAGTTAATTTTAAATGGGCTAATTTACAATTTGGGGGACAACCAAACAGGCCCTCATTAAATTATGAACCAATTTACATAATCAAATAATTTGCGCAACCAAACTGCGCCTAACTCATTCACGAATCCAATTAGACCAACTAACTCAATTAGGTTACCAAATTTCTTAGTTTTCATTCACTAATTTACTTAAGAATATTTCTTGTTTCTCATTCATTTATAATATTCCTTATTTCTTAGCATTAATAAAAAAAATTATTTACTTAAATTAATGGATCTTAATTAATTTTAACGGTTTTTAACGACCGAATATGGCCAACACTAAACACATTTGTTAATTGACGGGTGAACACTAACATATTTTGAAACTATGCAGCATCCACCTTTTGACCAATAACTTCTTGTTAGTTCGTATCATGTTATCATGTTATATCAAGACTACTAAATAATCTTTTGCAGACTTTATTGTGATTTTTTTTGTCACACAGTTTTTTTGTTTGCAATAATACGGATTTCTCGATAAGCATATGCACTTTTTTGTTGTAATAACCCATTTTGAGGACCTTTTAGCAACATACTCTATTGACGTATAAGGCAATCTTGATAACATAATGCATAATTCAAAAGGGTTTCTTTCATAATAATAGTTTTAAGTTTTTTTGACTTAACCCCTATTTTATAGGGGCATTTACGTTTAGATCCTATTAGACTTTTTTATATACATTCTAGTCCCATCATGTTTTTCTCTTACATATAAGTCCTATTCCTAATTTTTTGGAACTTTTTTTTCAATTTTACCCTTTTAAAACGAACAATCCGTAACTTCCTTGAGGAAGTTACATAAGTGGTTGAACTTTTTTTTTTTAATATTCAAATGATCATAACTTTTGATTCACAAATCCGTTTTTCACAAAATTACTATTTTTGAAATCTGCTCGACGAGATCTATCAAACAAGATCCATGAACGCTATAAAATTCCAAAGAAAAAAATTTACACAAACAGTAAACTTTACTGTATGCACTAGAATATGAAATAGTTTTATATATGCGACATTTTCACAAACAGACAGTAACACTTACTGTGGTAATACTACACAGTATATATATATATACGGTGGATCCAAACCCTTTTTTTCAGAATTACCTTATATTTGAATGATCGCGCTAGCGGTATCCAATCCTTACCACCATTATTGGAGCTTCAACGACCTTCGTCAGAGCTCTGATTTGGGGTGGGTAAGGGTGACATGTGGTGCCGCTGGCGCGGACCATTGAAAATAAGAGACTTTTGAATAAATTGGCTTTGGATCGACCGAAGTATCATGGGGGCCGCTGGCGCGGACCTTTGAAATAAGATTGGATAAATGGGATCGGGATCATCTGGAGCGCTAATTTGGGGTGAATAGGGGTGACACATAACTTTAAAAATAGGAGCATATATATATATATATATATATATATAGTTTGTAAAAATGTCATAGATATTAAACTTTATTGTATACACCAGAAAATGAAATGGTTTTATATTTGTGACATTTTCACAAACAATAACATTTACTGTGATAATATATTTATGAAATAGTTTTATATATATAACATTTTCACAAACAGTAACATTTACTGAGTTAATATTACACAATATATATATAACATTTTCACAAACAGTAACATTTACTGAGTTTATATATATATATATATATATATATACACACACACACGGTAGATCCAAACCTCATTTTGTTTTTAAATTACCATATTTTTAAAGGTTTACGATAGCAACATTCAATCCCCACCACTACCCACCCCAATTGTCGAAGCTTCAACGACTTTCATTAGAGCTATGATTTAGGTGGGTAGTAGTGGCATATGGTGCCGCTGGCGCGGACCTCTGAAATTAAGAGAATATTAGATAAATGGAGTTTGGATCCACTGGCGCTCCGATTTGGGGTGAGTAGGGGTGACATTGGGTTAGGTTTATATCTATAATATTTTTACAAACGTTAACATTTACTGTGTTATAACACAGTGTATATATATATATATATATATATATATATATATACGGTGGATCCAAATCTCTTTTTTCTGATATTGTCTTATTTTTAACACCCCGCGCTAGCGGTATCTAATCCTGACCACCACCTACCCCAATTATCGGAGCTCCAACAACCTTCATCAGAGTTCTCATTTGGGGTGACATGGAGTGCCGCTGGCGCGGACCTTAGAAAATAAGAGAATATTGAATAAATGGGGTTTGGATACACCGGCGCTCCAGTTTGAGGTGAGTAGGGATAGCATTGGATTAGGTTTATATCTGTAATATTTTCACAAATAATAAATGTTACTTTTAGTGAAAATGTTACATCGGCATCCCATGCCACCTCAAATCAGAGCTCTGATGAAGGTTGTTGGTGCTCCGATAAAGGGGGTGGGTGGTGGTGGGGATTGGATGCCGCTGGCGCGAACCGTTAAAAATAAGATAATATCAGAAAAAAGAGGTTTGGATATATATATATATATATATATATATATGAACACTGTAAATGTTAATGCTTGTGAAAATGTTATAGATATAAACCTAACTCAATGCCACCCCTACTCACCCCAAATCGGAGCTCCGGTGGATCCAAAATCCATTTATCTAATATTCTCTTAATTTCAGAGGTCCGCACCAGCGGCACCCTATGCCACTACTACCAACCCAAACCATAGCTCTGATGAAAGTCGTTGAAGCTCCGACAATGGGGGCGAGTAGTGGTAGGGATTGAATGTCGCTAGCGTAAACATTTAAAAATATGGTAATTTAAAAAAAAAATAGTGGTTTGGCTCTACCTCGTGTGTGTGTGTGTGTGTGTGTGTGTGTGTATATATATATTATGTAATATTAACTCAGTAAATGTTACTGTTTGTGAAAATGTTATATATATAAAACTATTTCATAAATATATTATCACAGTAAATGTTATTATTTGTGAAAATGTCACAAATATAAAACTATTTCATTTTCTGGTGTATACAATAAAGTTTAATATCTATGACATTTTTACAAACTATATATATATATATATATATATCCAATATGCTTGTAAATTTTTAAAGTTCTGTGCCACCCCTATTCACCCCAAATTGGCGCTCCAGATGATCCCTATCCCATTGATCCAATCTTATTTTCAAAGGTTCGCTCCAGCGGCATCCCATGATACTTCGGTGGATTCAAAGCCCATTTATTCAAAAGTCTCTTATTTTCAAAGGTCCGCGCCAGCGGCACCACATGCCACCCTTACCCACCCCAAATCGGAGCTCTGACGAAGGTCGTTGAAGCTCCAACAATGGTGGTAAGGATTGGATGCCATTAGCGCGAACCTTTAAATATAAGGTATTTTAAAAAAAAGAGGGTTTGGATCCCCCGGATGTGTATATATATATATATATATATATATATATATATATTTACTGTGTAGTATTACCACAGTAAATGTTACTGTCTGTTTGTGAAATGTCACAGATATAAAACTATTTCATATTCTAGTGCATACAGTAAAGTTTACTGTTTGTGTAAATTTTTTTCTTTGGAATTTAATAGTTTTCATGGATCTTGTTTGATAGATCTCGTCGAGCAGATTTCAAAAATAGTAATTTTGCGAAAAACGGATTTGTGAATCAAAAGTTATGATCATTTAAAGATTAAAAAAAAAATTCCAACCACTTATGTAACTTCCTCAAGGAAGCTACGGATGGTTGGTTTTAAAAGGGTAAAATTGTGAAATTTTTTTCTCAAAAGTTGGAATAGGACCTATGGGATTATTAAAAAGTCAATAGGACTTATAAGCTTGTTGACCCAATAAATGGGACCTAGATATAATTACCCCTATTTTATAATGTATTATTTGACTTAACCCCGCTTTCTTAATCTGTGCCAGAATCCCCACTTTTTTTTATAGTAGCCTAACTTCGTAAAAAAAATCGTTAATTCATAATAAAACATAACCCTTGCAAAATTTTAAGAAAAAAATACCCTAATCTAAACACCCCAAAAACCTCAAATCATATTACCAAACACATATTTTCTTCCCCACCTAGCAAATCCTAAATCTAACTTTAAGGTCCATTTGATAGCACTTGAATTCCTAGGCAATTTTTAAAAAGTTGAAAATTTTCAAAATTTTTCAACTTTTAGGCCGTTTGATAGCGAAAATTTGCCTTGAAATTTGTTTTCTATGTACAAGAGCCTTAAGCACGATTTGTCACCCTAATGTGGAAACCAATTCTTTGGGGGGGGGGGGGGGGGGTCAGGTTTTTGTTTGTCACTTTTGAATGACAAATCATTCAAAGTAATTTTTTTTAAAACTCAATATATTTTGTAATTATACAAATATATATAATTTATAAATTTGTAAATATACATATATATATTTTGTATATTTCATATATTTCGTATATTTTATATATTTTAGTATATATGTATATTTCATATATGTATATATTTCGTATATTTAATATTTTTCACATGTTTATATATTCCGTACATTTATATATTTTAGTATATATGTATATTTTATATATTTTAGAATATATGTATATTTCATATATTGCGTATATTTCATATACGTATATATTCTGTATATATTTATATATTTCATATATGTATATATTTCGTATATTTATATATTCTGTACATTTATATATTTTTGTATATCATATATTTTATATATTTTAGTATATATGTATATTGCGTATATTTCATATATGTATATATTTCGTATATTTCTATATTCCGTACATTTATATATTTTAGTATATACGTATATTTTATATATTTTAGTATATATGTATATTTCGTATATAGCGTATATTTCATATATGTATATATTCCGTATATATTTATATATTTCAAATATGTATCTATTTAATATTTTTCGTATATTTATATATTTCGTACATTTATATATTTTTGTATTCACGTATATTTTAGTGTATATGTATACTTCGTATATTGCGTGTATTTCATATATGTATATATTCCGTATATATTTATATATTTCATATATGTATGTTTTCCGCATATTTATATATTCCGTATATATATATATATATATATATATATATATTGCATATATTTTGTATATCAATATATTCCATATATGTACGTATTTCTTATCGTTATATACTTTGTACCTTTAATATATTTTGTATATTTTTTACAATATTTCGTATATTACTTATATTTCATATATTTGGTTTATTTCTAATATTAATATCTTTTGTTTATTTTTTTAATATTTCATATATTTTTTATTTATTTCATATATTTCGTTAATTTGTTAATATATTTTTTAATATATATATATTCCGTAAATAAATTTTCCACAATTATTTCTACTTTCCAACTTTTGTGTTTGATAGAAAGGTGGAAAATTGATGATTTTCCAACTTGTATCAAACACAAACCTGTTGGAAAATAATGATTTGCCTTGGAATTATTTTTCCTAGAATCATTTGTCCCGGAATCATTTACATTTTTCCACTTTCTTATCAAACAGGGCCTTAAATTCAACCCCCCTCTCTCTCTCTCTCTCTCTCTCTCTCTTTATATATATATATATATATATATATATATATATATATATATATAACAAGTTACAAAACTTATGTATGTCATAAGTTTAATCGATGATGTCATGAGATGAATTAAATTCTACACTACCTCTTTTGCCCTTTAAAGTTTTAGATTCCCCCTCTTTTTACACCCACTAATTTGTTTCCCATTCTCTTTAAAATTCAAAATCAAGGGTAAAATAGAATATTGACCCATTCTCTCTCTTTATTTTTCTTCCTCACTTTAGTCTCTCCCTCCCTCTCTCCCTTTGTCTTTCTTTGGGTTGTACGATTAGCTCTGGCACAACAACGAATCTGACGCGCCGGTGACTTTAACCCACGAACCTTCTGCTGACCTTGAGCAACCTTCCACGCCGGCGACTACCTATACCCTTGAACCTCCAACCTAAAGCCGCCCTTCTTACCACCGACCCTGAAACCAAACAACCTCAAACACGCCGCCAGAAACTCCTACCTATGCCGATGAGCCTAAACCGAAAAAAATGGTGACTATTTTGGTTATTCTACTCAGATCCGGCGAACCCACTGCCATATCCTACCTACCAAAAACCCTGTCAACGAACAACAACAAACAACAGGTAGTTTTTTTTCAAAGTCTAATGGTCATTTGATCTCCAGCTTTACCTTCTCCGTCAACGATCTCAAAGGCTATGATCTCCGGCAATAATCTATGGCAACCACCTCTATCAAGGTAATTTTTTTATAGTTGTACATGTACGCCTTTTTTTTGTGAACGACAATCTCTCCCTTTGTTGGGTTGCCATAGATCTCCAGTAACGATATATAATAAAAAAAATTAGACTTTGAAAAAAAATTACTGTTTGCTAACAAAAAAAACCTCTCCGGTAACCCTCCAAAAAAACCCAAAATTAGATATCCGTCAACTATTGTTGGGTTACCACAAATAGTTTCTGGAGAGATCACTGCTTGCTAACAAAAAAAGCCAACGATATGATCTCCGGTAACGATATGCATCTTTACCCTCTCCGTCAACGATCTCAAAGGCTACGATCTCCGGCAATGATCTATGGCAACCACCTCTATCAAGGTAAACTTTTTTTTACCTGCACTCATTTTTTTGTGAACAATTGATCACTGTTCGATAACAAAAAATTATCTGTTCGTGTAACAAAAAATTCACTCCGGCAACCATTTGAAACAAAGGTCTGTTTGAAACCACCCCATTTTCAATCCCATTTTTAACAGACCAATTTAATGAGCATTTTTCATGAGCATATTTTTGAAACAGGCCCAGTTTTAACTTTCATAGATTTGATGAGCATTTTTCATAAGCGTTTTTTTTGTTTCTATATTTTGGTTTTAGCCCCAAACACAGGTTTCATGACCCATTTCGTCCGAATCAGACCCATTTCATACTTATTTTAGTGGGTTTGTTGGGTTCTTTTTTATATCTCTATAGATTTGATGAGATATAAATGAATACGATTTCATATATTGTTGTTGATGAGATATAATGTATACATGTGTTTATTTTGTATTTTTTTTATCAACTTTGGACCAAAGATCGTTGGTTTGGGTAAGATAAGATTTATTTAGTCAATCCTTTTTTGTTTAGATCTGCTAAAAGACTACTTATTTTAGTGGGTTTGTTGGGCTCTTTTTTTTTCAGATCTGTTCAGATGTTCCCATATAAGATCCTTGGTTTCTTATTTTTTTCAGATCTCTGAAACCCTCACTACTTTGAATGATTATGATTGAGATGGAGACTTGAAGCGATTATCATCTCAAAGACTATCATCACCACTCCTTTTCTTTTTCTCAAAGGGACATCACTTATAGGTTGCTATTTTCTAACTATATTCTCATTATAGATGTTGACAGTTCATCATGTTTTTAGTTGTTAAGAAACATGAAAAAGTTTGTGTTTCTATTGGATTTTTTGTTTTCAATTGATTGTTTGGTTAAAAATTGTTTAATATTTCTATGAAACACTTTTCATAGGTCCTATTAAATACATTAGTAGTAGAAGTATTTGTTTCATAGAAGTATTTGTTTCGTGGAAGTATTTGGACTTTTGAAATATGGTAAGATTGGTTATTACCCCTTAAAGCATGGTGAATAGTCTAATAAACAAAGGATACTATGCCCAGTTTTTTTTAAATTGACATTTTTTTTAAATCTGGTATAGTGTGAATTTGATTGATGAATATTATATATTTCGTGTTATATGCGAGTTTATTTTATGAATATTATATATTTCAAGTAATTATAGCCAATTTTTTAAAAATTTCATTTTGTTTTGTTAGGGAAAGAAAATTTTCTTTTTACAATTATGTACATAATTTTTTTTTGGCGTTTTGCTATTATCAGCGTGCCTTCAGGCACGGACATACCCTAGTATATAAAATAAAGTAGAAAACTTAAGTATGTCATAAGATCAAAATATGATGTCATCTTAATGAGTTTTTCCCATCCTTCCTATTTTACCCTTGAAATTTTGAATCCCCCCTCTTTGTCCCTTTTTTTCATAATTCAAAAAAGAAGACTATAATAAAAATCTTAATCATATCTCCCCAAACACACGTTGCCTACCTTATTTCGGCCCCACCTCAATTACCTCAATCCCCGTATCTTCTTCTCTCCCATGCAAAAAACTCATCCACCCATTCCAAATCCTCCAACCCCACTCGCCGCCTGTGATTTAATCACTCTACATCCCCACCTCAATAATACATACTTTTTTTATGCCGGACTAACATGTTGGTTTTCAGTCTCACAGTTACCATGTACAGAGGGACATGGGGTGTCCGAGTTTTCCAGTTCTTGAGGCATCTAACCCCACCAGCGGTTGCAACCAAACACCACCAGCACTTCCATGGCTAAAACCCAACACCAACTGCTATCTTTTGTGCATCAAACCCACGCATTTTTTCAACACGAAATCATATGCTCTGTTTCAAATCAATCGTTTTGGGGGAAAAATCAACACGAAATCATACCTAGGCGTTTTGGGGGAAAAACCAAACACGACCAGCATCTCATGTTTGAATCTCAGGTATATACTGTTGAAAAAATGCCTAAGTATAAACGCTCACTTACTGATCTTTGGTAACTTCTCAAATCAATCGTTTTTTCTTTTTTTATTTTGGATCAGGGCTTATCTCAAAGGCGCCCAACCCCTACCCGTCCTCACTGCCGCCCTAAACACCAATCGAAAGTTGGATATACTCTTCGTTGCCTCGCTAACCACCAAACGCCTCTATTCCGAACTACCTCACAACCCCTCCGAGCTCCTCACTTCCTCCATTGTATAGATCTGTTTATGTTTTAGAATTGTTTATACGTATGTTCATTTGTCAGTTTGATTATGTTTTGGGTTGTAAAGATTTGTTCACTTTGTTTCACTAAATATCTGTGACCGGATTATACTTCAATACCCTCAACACGATTGAACATATGTTTTGTTGATTTGAGGTAATACGTTTTGTTGTTAAAGACAGTTGGTACAAAAACTTAGTTTTGTTCACTAATTTTAGATTTGTTCACTAATTTCAGATTTTGAGCAAAATGAGTACAAAGAACATGACCATGGAAATGACCAAAAGGGTTTTGCCCCAGTACTTCCAATTAGTTTCTTCTCTCATAGAAATTACTTATGTATTTGATTTTTTGTCCTTTGTTATTGTTATGTTTGCTTTATTTTTCATATTTGTTATTAAAGCGATTGCTCCGTTCTAAGATTGGTTTACATTTTCTTGCTCAATCTCACTTTATATGGGCCCAAGTCAGTGTTTGTTTTCTACAAAATTTTTTCATATATCTTTTCATTCTTTTCTACAATAATCTCTTCCTGTATTTTTTTTTTAGTTTCATGTGAATAATTAAAGTTTTTTTTCTTATTTAAGTTTTCATTACCATTTATATTGAATATATTTGTTTTTGAGTTTTTCAGATCTTAGTTTTGGTGACGAAGTGTATAAGACCCGTATCTCACTCATCCGTCTTAGATAATGATTTTTAGGACTAACTATTTTTTTTTGTTTATGAGCAGGCAAATATCCAAATAGTTTGCGTTCATCTTGAAGTACACAGACCTGAGAAGAAACCCATTTTCCCCTACCAGATTTAATATGTTGATATGTAATCCACAACTGAGAGCCAAGTTTATCTTCCCGATTTGGACTCCATTTCATCTTATTCAAAATCTATATATTCTAACTATAGCAACGGTTCCATTTCATATTCTGGTGTTATTAAATACAACACCTCGCATCAGTTCATCTTTGAATGAAGAGGTTCCTCTAATTGATATTTTTTTTTCAAAAACATGTCAGTATCCTCTAAATATTATCCGTATCCAATATTCAATTTTTTTCTATGCAATTTTTTCTATTCTAGATAAATTATTCTTTTCGAAAAATAAAAAATTTTAACTTTTATTTACATGCTTATGATTTTTTAATTCGTGGTATTAATTTTCTTTTTGAATATTTTGCATAATACTTATGGTGAAAATGAAATCTCTGTCAATATAAACTGACAATAAAATTGCTTCAAGATTTCAGGGTTATTTTGATCTTGAGATTGTTATAAAGGATGGCACGCCGCTCGAGAGGATTTTAAAAAAAAATTGATATAAATAAGGCTCAAGAACTGCACTAAGGCATTCAAAAACGTGCGTGGCCAACATATTTTATCTTTTGTGTTTGTTTGTGTGGCTTAAAAATATAGTGAAATATCTGGCTGCCACCTCCCAAGATCTGCCTAAGGCAGTTGAAAAGACTTTAGATAGTGTTGTAAAAAAAATTCAAAAATCATTAAATAGTGTTGTAAAAAAATTTTAGGACATAAATTAGATTTTTTTTACCGATAGTATGTTATTTATATGAGCTCCAAAATGAATTATAAGTATTGTTATGAATATTTTTTATTTCTTAAATAGAACGAATCGTTATATAAATAACTTTGTCCAATATTTTTAATTTGTGTAATAGAAAAGTTAATACATTGTAAACGAATGATGGATTAAACACGATGAATAGTTATATTAACATATGAAAATTTCCCTTTTTTCACACTTATGTGTTGTAAATGAACTTTTTGACATGATAGGTTCGTACTACGGTCTATGTGCATAAACATGGTATATGTATGTATGGAAAATAAATTACAATTTTTTTTTTAAACTGATAGGTTCGTATAATATATTACTTCAAAAATTGTTTATCTGATGTCAATAAAATGATGTATTGTTCAATCAAGAATATACTATATCGAAAATGATGTAATTTATGAGATTGTTTTATTAACGTTTACGATCCCGAGATCAGTCATAGATTTGACGAGGGCACTTTCCGTCGCACCAAGGCAGGACTTTATGCTTTTTAAAATTATCAGCGTGCCTTCAGGCACGGGCATACCTTAGTATATATATATATACATATATATATATATAGGGAGAGGTTCACAACTGAACCTAAAAGATGAATTTTTTAATGAACCTTAACAAAATAACACCTAACAATTCATTAATTTTAATTTCTATATTGTAGCTAGTTCTCGCCAGGGACAACGAATACGCATGTCGATCGATCGCCAACTCCCTCACCCCCCACCCCCAACCCCAATCACCACCATCACAGAGCTACCATGGTGTGTGTGTGTGTGTGTGTGTGGGGGGGGGGGGGGGGGATCAATCGACACACGTGTCCGTTGCCGCTGATACGGACCAATTACAACATAAGAATTAAAATTAATTAATTGTTAAGTATTTTTTATTAAGATTTATTAAAAAATTCATCTTTTAAGTTTACTTGTGAACCTCTCCCTATATATATATATATATATATATAAAGATTACATGAGGGGTTGGTTGCAAAAATTTAAATACTCATGTTTTTATTATTTGGGTACTAACCTTAAAAAGATTAAAGTTCGTTGTATTAAGTTCAATAAGGATTATCCCCAAAACAGAAGATGTTTAAAATTTTCGATGAGTTTATGAAATGTCAGTAATATGAAATGTGAAAGTAACGAACTTCCCCCCTTCCACCCAAGCAAATATAATATATATTTGAATATGTGGTGATATATTTCTAGAGCAAGTTGGTTCAGTATTTGTCCCTCACCCACATTCTCATTAGTTTACGATGCATACGTATCAAATATACTCTGTATTATTATATAAGGTGTTTTAGGTAGGGGTGACAATTTTAGAAAAGATACGAAAAAAGATACGAAATTGACTCGAAATTGACACGATACGTCGTGTTCGTATTTTTTTTACATGAAGTCGTGCTTGTTGTGTTTGTGTCTCAATTATGAGCCGTGTCGTGTCATGTTATCGTATTTTTTAGGCGTGAAATTTAAGAAATTTTGGTATTCGTTTCGTGTCGTGCCGTGTTATTTTTTATTCGTGTCGTGTTCGAGTCCGAAAAAATCTTGTCGTGTCGCGCCGGAAACATGACCCGTTGACCCGAATTGTCACCCCTAATTTTAGGTGAACAAGCTCACGTTACTAATTTGAGAAGAATTGGAGTCAAAACAATTTCTATTGCCTATTGTTAAATGAGATTTAGTCTCATCAATTTTTCTTTTTTAAATATATGTTTTAGAATTTATAATATCATCTCCTTGTGATAAAAAAAAATGTTACTTTGACGAAAATTATATTTGCATATTTTTATTTTACAAAATGTCATCGAAGCACACTACATTATAAATAAGTCTCATATTTTAAGGTGCCATTTAGTTATGATATTAAAATTTTGGCTTAAAAGAGGTTTTATAGTAGAACTCAAATCAATTTTATGTGTGTTATAAACATTTTAAAAGTTTGGTAAATTTGTTTGAAGAATGTAGTTAAAAATGAAAAGGTGGCTATATTTAGTTTTGATTTGTATTATTGTACGAGGGGTAGTCAAACTGGTGTTTATGAATATTATGAAAGTTAGGAAGCATGACTTGTATCCAATAGAAAATAAAAGAGTAAACTAATAGATAGATAGATAGATAGATAGATAGATAGATAGAGAGAGAGAGAGAGAGAGAGAGAGAGAGAGAGAGAGTAAAAACACCAACCGTATGCCACATAAATGTTATATGGACTCAACCATGAATTCTATGAACTTATATAAATCTTATAAATTGGATATGGTGCTTTGCAGCTAGAACTTGAGAGTCAATTACTATTTTGCGGAGTATTCTTATGCTATATTTTCATTGTGCTAGCTAGTGAAGAAAATGTCCTCAATATATAATGACCATTAGTGAGATAGGGGTTGTCCATTTGTAACAAATATCCACTTATACCCTGACACAAGAGAGGTATGAATCTTAGAAGAGACCTAATTATTGCCTATGTTAGTTTATTATGATGAGGTATCGACACCGAAAAGGGACGTGATGTTAGACTCATCGTCATATGAAGGTCTAATAGGGTGATAGTCGTCTCCCCGATCAAAAGGTGAAAATTAGATGTGATATCCCACCATCTTTCAACTAAGTATGGTACCACAAATACAGTGCAAATAGTAACAAGAGATTCCAAGAAAGGGTAAAAAATTACCAGTCGAACTAGATCAAAGATGATTGGTAAAATATGGTCACTAGTCCATAGCGACTGGAACAAGTTAGGTAATACCCTAAACCTGACTCGATCAATGTGGCCCACGAAAGGGCTCTGCAAGAAATAATTCAATATTATATACCCGTGAAAAAGAAATTAATAGAAATCATAGAGAAAGGTCAAATTAAATACCTCGTTGTGTAGGAGCGGACTATAAATGAACCTCCTTACCTACAGATGAACCTCGTCATCAAAAGGCTACGACAAATCAAGGCAAAGTGGAGCTTAATCAAAGACTAAGGAAACCTTCCAAAAGAATCTAGTTGATCTACCATGTGTTTTGTCTATTTTTATATAATTATGAGCCATATTGTAATATTTATGAGGTTACTCGGTACCAGCGATTGATGAGGTCTGAAAGGACATGGGAGATCTCTCATTCGTTATCGAGGAATCCCAGTTGGTAACCTTTGAGTAAATTGGTTTGGAGGATAAAGAGCAAGAAAAATTTAAGACATAATTAACCATTTTAGATAGACCAGATAAAATACCCATCTTTTCCCTATTAAGCATACTCGAGTAACCATGAGATACCAACCATGAGCTTACTCAGCAATAGAGTTTTGGCACAAAAAATAGTATCTTCCATTAAGTATATGTGTGAAGTCCCACATGTTAAATCAAACTTACCTCAAACACTGATGGGTTGGTGAGAAGTGGGTTGGTTCGACACTAACACACTCTTGCGCCTCCAGACACAACTGCTGGTCGCTTAAGATTTCACCCAACAATTAATACTAATGACATGTAGGTATGGTAGTGTGACCCAAAATTTCATGTGCGCAAGGTTCCTCGCGTGCAACCTAAGCCTATATATACCCTATTTATCTTTTGAGCCAAAAGACCTTTTTGAGATATTTATTGCAAACTAGAGCTTTTACTCTCCCTCCATTAATACATTTGTCTAGTTCTTCCCAAGAACACAAGCATTTATTGATTTTTAAACGCTATTATTTCATATTTTGGTGTTTACCTGCCTACTTTGGGTGTATTTAGAGTTCTTGCTTCTCTTTCCTTCTAACTAACTTCCTTATAGGTTGATTTATTATCCAAACAATTGTATTTATTACCCTTTATTGTGGTATATACTTGAGTTCATCCTTTATCATTAAGAGTACATTTGCTATTTTGTGATACCTACCATTAATAGGGGTTACGCCTCAATTTATTTATAAACACCTTACTAAAGAGAACTACTCTTTTACATTTGGTGACTCTGATGGAGAGGTATACTCTTAGAAATGGTGAACGAGAATATAAACCGTACTCTTACCTTTGACAATATCCAACATGAGGAGGAACATAATATCACTTCTGTTATTGAGTGTTTTCCATCACAAGAAACGCTCCAGCAGGACAAGCTTCCACAAGTAATGTAATGGGTTCCAACCAAATGACTAACCTCATGGCCAAATTTATGAATTTTTTTCAAACTCAATCTAGGATGTCTATGTTTGGTTCAATGATGAACCCAACCTCTTTCACTACCCCGCAAGCATCACTTGTTGTTCCTTTGACTAGAGAACCTTCTCCACTTGCAAGATCTGTTGGTTCCTCTGTGATCAATCTTGCTCATGTTGCTACACCAACCGTTCAAGCACTTGTTGCTATCAACACCTCGCCTATAATTACTCTGCCAAAATCCAAGGCAATAGATAGAACTGCCTCGCCTTCCTTGACCATTAAAGAGGGCAAGAAAGATATGATAAAAATGTTAGTGTCACCTTCACAAAATCCAAGTTGGCATCATCCATTTATGATAATTTTCGTACTCGTTATGTAGAGTTATACAACGATGAACCTTAACCTGAGGGGTATGTTCACTAATCTTTGAGAAATTTAATGTAAATGGGGGAAACCAGAAGGAACACATCAAGAGGTCAGTCGAGCATCTTGGAGCTAACTAAAATAAAAAAAAGATTCATCTAAGGGAGTTTTTCAAATCCCTTACTAAAAAAGCTTACACGTGGTACTCTTACCTAGCC
Source organism: Sambucus nigra (assembly GCA_949130495.1). Classification (NCBI taxonomy): domain Eukaryota; kingdom Viridiplantae; phylum Streptophyta; class Magnoliopsida; order Dipsacales; family Adoxaceae; genus Sambucus; species Sambucus nigra. Next base: position 806,438,392 of record OX422208.1, read on the forward strand.
ACAAGGAGTGTGGAAACGTAGGAGGACATGCACATTTAATTTCTTCAAAAAAAAATTCTGGAAAAGGTGAGTTTACACTGGCCCAGCTGTCTCGGGCGAGGCATAGTTCAGGGAAGAGGTGATGAGTTATATTAAAAGGTTTAGAGAAATATATTTGCACATGAGAGAAGATGCCATAAAGATCAAGATTATTCAAATTTATGCCGAGGTCTTACTACCGGAGTATATTTTTATTAATAAAACTCGAGAAGGAACATTTAAATATTTCACGAGGGCTGTGCGAAATATCCCATTGGATGTTCATCGCTACCCTATTATGCCCAACATTGCGTGGAAGCAGGAGGCCGACCAAGCAAGTATAGGAGGCCAAGCTTAGCGAGTGAATTATACAAATGATGGAGAAGAAGCTCAAACTGGTGATGAAGAAAATAAGAAAAATACAAAGAGAAAATTTGATCGAGAGGATCCACCCCCATTGCCTTGCTCCGTTGAGGAGGCAATAAGTTATGATAACACCATGGTGATAGATGTTTTAGGTTTTTCTCCCAATGATTTTCCACCTTATGCTCTCGAGGCAGGGATGCAAGCTGACCCTAAATATTCCGGATTCATTGAAATGTTTATGATCCTTTGGTTTCATGCTTCACCTTGAGGAGGATCATCAACATGCACATGTTGGTTGGAACCTTACAGATTACTCAAGGCAATATTAACAACAATCCTTTACCACCACATAGGGCACATATGGTGATTACTTTTGATGAGGAGGTAAAAGCTCAAACGAGAAAGTAGAGAAGAGAGGAGGAAGAATACTAATTGATGTATAACATATGTCTGGTAGGAATGGCCAACATGGTCATTGCCTACACCGAACAAAGCGTTAGAGATAGTGAAAATGTCTATCAAATGCAGGAATATGAGGCAGATCAAAGCTTGGAGTACCAAGTTGTGTCAAAATCACAAAAAATTTCATAGTTCTCATACCAAGTTGGTATGCCCCAAGAGAGAACGTTTGACATCAATAAGGAGATTTTTCACATAAGAAGGAAAAATGTTATTCCTTCACTAAGATGGAAAGGGCCTATGGCTAGGTTGATATAATAAATTATGTCTGATATAACCTTTTTTGATATAGATTGATCAATCAGGTTTTCCCACAGCAGAACTTTATACGTGATGGCAAGCATAAATAAAACAAGTTTCTTCAGGGCGTTAATATGAAAAGTTTCCAAGTAGTTTTATTTAGACAAAGACTATCTTCTTTAAAAAAATCCAATTTTATGTTGCACCAATTAAACTTTATCACGTGGCACACAATTTTATTTACCAGTTTTATCTTATTAACCCTATCGCATGTATATACGGTGATTATGCAGATAAAAGTAAATAAAGCAAGAAAGTCACAAGAAGCCGATGTACGAGGAAACCAATAAGGGAAAAAACCTCGGACACCCTAGGTTATACAATCACTATGATATGAAAAATTACAAAAAGAGATATAGTCTTACTCAATGACTCAATCACTCACAACCCTTGATGCCTCTTCTCCTCTTCAACCACTCCTCCACAGTGCCACGTAGGAATTTACCCACACAAGTGTCCACATTACACGAGTCCAGGTGCACCTAGGTCTCCAATAATGTAGCCTAGCAACAGTCTACAAATCCGAACACGAAGTCCATTGTTTCTTCTTCGCAATCAGCACGTACAGAGTTCACTGCCTAAAAATAGTTGTTCAAATAGGTAGAATAAATTCTGGTGACAAAATCAATATCACTATAGCTTTAAAATAATGAGATATGGTTGTTGAAAACCAAGGATGCATGAAATATGTGGAAACTTCTGTAAACAGGTGCAGAAACATTTTTCGTCAAAAGTTCTTATTGATTTATGAGTGAAAGGCATCCTTAAATACAAAGACATGAATTTCGAGGTGGTGTCTCGTTCAAACGAAAACGATGAAATCCTTCTCATTTAAATGAGAGCTTAATATCGTTTGAACCAATATCGAACAAGTATCTCACGAGTCAAAATGATACGCCCTCAATCGATCGATGCTCGTTTGATAAAAGCATCTAACGAGACTTGAAACGAAAATGTCCTTTCGTTCGAACGAGTTTCCCATCATATTTGAACGACTAGAAACAAAAAATATTTTATAAGTTCAAAACAGCCTCGATTTTTAAAATAAAAAACAATTCGAAAAATATTTTAAAAATACGTTTCCAAAAATATTTCTTCAAAGTCCCAAAACATTTAATTTTAAAATTACATCCTTAAAAAAATCCTAGATCTCAAAATTTATTAGCATTCATACCTGAGAGATCTATGATAAATCCAAGTGTGTGAAGACAAAGTAGGCACTAAACAAGACACAATATCATCTTCAAAGATCTGTCGCAACATCTTCAACACAACACGTCATAGGCTTTGTCGTATCACAAATCAATGACTAACCTACGACTCAAAAAGTTTTGTTCGGGATTATGAGAATTATAAACAAATTGACTTGATTGGAAATTTTTCCTTACAAATCCCCACATTTGGCTATTTTGGGACAAAACAAAAAAAATAGTGAAATGCTAAACGGGGCCGTCAAGACAAAAACCTATGCCCCATACCATAAGCCCCAAAAGGAAAAATACAGGACATGGATTAATATAGATTAAACCATCAAAGCATAAACATGTATGAATGTGATGTAGTCAAAATGTCTAAATCTCTGAAAATCACTACACACACAAAATAAACATATACCCAGTGAAGTATGGAGGAATACAAATATATAAATAATGTTAGTACAAAGCTCTCCCTACATCACATATCTCTCCACCTTTTTGCTTGGAATATATAAAGAGTGTGTAAGGACAAATTTCCAAATAGTATCAATTTGTATGTATTGGCATTTTTTCGAAAAAAGCTAATTTGAGTCATAAATAGATTTTTACTTATCATGATTACCAAGTAGTTTATGACGTTATTTTGAAGACGTAGCGGCCAAGCTTCAAAGATAGATCATGCCGTGTTTGTTGGTGCACGTTTAACGTATTTATATCATATTACATTCAGAGATAATCTCAGGTATGAATTCATAATGTTTATGGAAATCGGTAAATATTTTCAAAGGATGTTATTTTATTGAAAAATAATTTTAAAATATTTTAACTTCGTTTATTCTGAGATAAATACGTTTTAGAGTCGTATAGATATTTCCCTTGAGTTTAAAAGCATCAAATGACATTGATTGTCTTTCAAACGACATCAGCTGGACGTTCTAACTACATGCTTATCTCGTTTAAATGAGATTTGCATGTTCGTTCTAAAGACATGGTGATATCGTTCAAATGACTTGTCGACCTAATTTTTTTATTTAAGGCGTCTTTTAATTAGAATTTTGAGGTGTGTAGAACCAAAATTACAGAACAGAACCCTTCCATTTTTCTGCACTTGATTACAGAGGTTTCCAAAGTTAAAACCATCCTTTGTGTTTACAAGATCCGATCTTTCATAACCATTGTGTTTAGAGATCTTATGTTTGCACCATATGAAGTTTGTTCATCTCTTTTGAATAATTATTTCATCGAGTTTTGTGGTAAAAAAGTGGTGGACTTCGTGTTCTGAATCGTAAACAGTTGTCGTAGCTATATCGATGGATACCGAGACATACGTGACTCGTGTGTTGTGGACTCTGCATAGGTGGACTCTTGCTTTGCACTGTGGAGGAGCAGTTGAATCATAGAAGAGCGTAAAGTCGTATGGGTGATCGAGTCGTTGAGTAAGTTTATTGTCTGTACTTTGTAAAACTGTATCATCGTGATTATCTGGCTTGGGTTGTTCGAGGTTTTTTCCCTTAGTGGTTTTCTCGTACATCGGCGTTATGGACTTTACTTTATTTTACTTTCTTAATCACACTAGATGTATGTTTAGTATTAACAAGATAAAATTGGGTTAAGTAAAATTAGTTCACAAAATTGGTGCATATTAAAATTGGAAAAAGTCTTTTTTCGAAAATTATTTTCCCTTAAAGCACACATAAAAAGGGCACTTCCAGAATGAATAGCACGTATAGATATGTATCACATAAATAAGATAATCAGAATAAGTAGTCATGTGATAAACTGATAAACTTAATGGTATAACATGGAGATCAATAATATAGCAGTAATATATGACTGCAGCAGTGTATAGATAATAGATAAATGGGATCAGATATTCATAAAACATAAAGCCTCAATTAAGTGAAATAAAGATTGCATGTATAAAAGAAATATGTCCAGAATCGCCAATAGTACAAGATGATCCAATAAATGTATCAAAATAAAGTACAATCATCCAGTACAAACCAAGTACTAAATGAATACAATGTAGATTTAATAATAACAATGTACGTCAAAATATATAAAAATAGCATCAGCAATCAGCAATCTCCATCATCATAATCATCATCATCATCATCCCTGCATCTCCTGCAAGTGCCTGCTCCTTGCCTGTGCTCACATCTCCTTATCTCATCAAGAAGAGAAAAAATTTGAGACTACTGTAAGGCTCGTTGATCCACCTTAGCATCAAAATGAGCCATCATGGCCTCTGTGAGACGCCACTGCTCCATAAGCGCTGCTGTCCCTGAAGAAGGGAGCTCAATGGTAACGGTGCCAGTAGGCTGTGACGTGGGGCATTTGCTTGAAGACGATGGTGCAGAAGTAAAAAAACCATGCCTAGCGACAACAGGAAGATGACTCTCAGATCTGCGAATGATGTTCGCATCAATAAGAGAAAAGCTAAACTTCTCCACCTCGTCCTGAAGTAACGAGACCTAGGTCATCTGGCACTTAAAACCTATATCCAATTTTTAACCTCGTTCGAAAAAAAAATAATTCTCATTAGAATAAGAAACGTGACTCGTTGGAACGCGACAACAGGTCGTTCGAACAAAGACTGGTTTTCGTTTGAAGCAGCTTCGAATAATTATCAAACGAGTTAAAACAGTGGGGGGTCATCTAATGTTCATTTGAAGTCCACTTCGAACGAGTCCCAAAACTCGTTCGAACGATGCAATATTTCGTTCTAACAACACATCAAATTTCGAAATCTCTCCCCAAACCAATGATACTAGACCCATAAAGGTAAACATGATAAACATCCTTCTCACAGAAACACAAAACATGAAAAATAGACCTAAACACATAAGAGATACATGGTAATATGGTATCGATATGCCTAAACATGGAATGGGGTGGATGGTCATGAACTAAAACAAATGAATCATGACCCAAAAAGTTAAGTACATTCAAGAAGTTCTGATTGACCACAAAATGTTATCAAGCTATGGTTTAGCCACATGTGACAATAAAAATGAACTTAATGAACAAAACTCTCAAAATGCACACAAGTCTAGATTTTTGATGATTCTACCAAACAATAGCATCATGACACGACTGTTAAACCTAGGACTCATTGTGAAAGCCCGTTGATCTTCGACTAAACTCCATCAAAAGATAAACATTTAGATTTTTCTATTCTTCTGAAGTAACATCTTTTCTTTTAAGATATTCTCAGCTAGACCTTTTTGGAAATTTTAGCTCTTTTTATTTCCTTCATTTTTTCTTGGGCTCTTTTCAACGGTGACTTTCACGCAAAGTCAACCTGTCTTTTTCAACCATTTTCCATGTACCCTCATATTTTTCAATAATAAAAAAATATCCTCACTGGCAATGTTTCTTACATACAAAACTCGACCTAAGTCATATATACGAGTAGATGACAAAATTGAGAGAAGAACGTTTCACCAAACTCAAATGTACATGAGAAGTTAAACATTTAAAATAGCTCATGCATATGTGTGCAGTGGCATATACACAGTCAAATCCATAATAGAATTCAAGTTCAAAACAACTCTATGAAAATCATGGTTAATATCAGCGTAAGTATCTAAAGTCATAATCAAATGTCCTATCCACTTGGAAGTTGCGAAGTGAAGGGGGTCAAGCACACCAATATGTCATACCATAAGTGTAAAACTCAACAATCAAAAATCGAAAATCTTTTTGATTTTTTCGAAATTTTTTAGACCCCAAAGATAAATCTTTTTGTATTTTTCAAAAATATATGAAAACAAAATCTTTTTGTATTTTTTCAAAATGACTCAAGAAAGAAAAAGATAAAAGTACAAAATATAAACAAGTCATAACCCCATAAAAGATATATCAACAAGCATAACTAGAGTATGACAAACACGGCTAACACGCTCAACCATAAGATCTAACATGGGGAGAATCACGTGCAAGTAAACAAGAATAGAAAAGTCTAATACCTAAAGCCTCTAAATCCAATTTTCGAACTCAAGTAGTTGTGTAATAACGAATAGGGGTTTTGGGAATCAAAGCGAGTCTATTCTTAGACTTTCGAGGAGTGTTCTTAATATCGTAGGAAAAACGTTTAAGGTGACCCTCCCTATTGCAATGAGTGCAAGTGCAAATACGGTGATGGATGTTACCTAAAGGTTGACCTTTCTTAACATTTCTAGTCGACTATCTCATATTCATGGCCTTTGATTTAGGAATGGGAGCAATACGATCATCGAAGCCAATTCCGTACCTACCATCTTTGATTTGGATGGTGCTTAACATTCTATCCAACTTTTCTGAACTAGCCTCCAAATCATATTTGACCCTACTCGAATCTTTCAATCTCTCCTCAAGCTTACCTATCTTAGATTCGAGTAAACACCTAGACTCCTCAAACTCTAGAATATCCTTCTTCATAGCCTTCATCAACCCTGAAAGACTATCTCTTTCATCCTCAACATGATCTCGCTTCTCTCGAAGAGTCCTCTCACGTGACCTAAGATCCTCAACCATCGTATCATTATTATTTCCTATGCCACGTTCTATCAACTTATCTTCCAATTTCAAGTTTTCCTTCTTCACCTTCACAGGTTTCGCATACAATTCACAGAAGGAAACTTGCAACTCACATTCCTCTACTTCCTCATCCTCACTAATATCTCCCTCACTCACTTGGGATTTACTAACTATGGTCTCGGAAGTGTCACGCAAAGAAATATATTAATGGGAATATTTCTCATTATCGCTCACATGACTAGCCATGAAAACTGTAAAATTGTGCTCATTGGGGGAATCGAATCCCTCTTTTGGATCGCTATCACTAAGGGTGGCATTAATTGCTATCAGTTTCTTTCCCCCCTTCCTAATCTATTGGGGCACTTAGCTACCCTATCACCATTACCCTCAGAACTGAACATCTATCCGACTCATCCCTCATAATATTATCATTCTAGTTCCTAAAGAAGCGATCAGACTTATTATTCTTTTCTTTCTCAAACCTTTTGCAACTTTCGATTACTTTAAGGATTTAATAAATTTCTTGAACTTCTTTGCAATATGGCCACATCTTTGGACTCGATGTCAGACTCATCATCCGATTATTTTGTTTCGTTCCTCATGGCTTTCAAAGCTATTCCCTTTCTTTCTTCGTTATTTGCATGGAGGTAAACATGTCAAGGTCATAAGTTTGTAGGTTACCAACAAGCTCTTCAAGTTTCGTCGAGTCCAGTAAACCCAAAGAATTTAAAACAATCACTTTTGGGTTAAATCTGTCAGGTAATGACCTTAAGATTTTCTTTATCACTTGGTTGTCGAGGATCTTATCTCCCAAATTAAATGATAATTTAACTGCATCAGATAATCTAGCACAAAACTCATCAAAGGTCTCACTCTCTAACATCTTAATCGTCTTAAATATGGTGGTGAGGTTTGGGAGTTTGGAAGCCTTAACAACATTTGTTCCTTCATGATTGAGTTAGAGTATATCCTAAGCCTTTTAGATGTCTCACACATCATAATACGACAAAATTTTTCTGGGGAGATATAATAAAAAAGTTCATTCAAACCTTTAGAGTGATATTGTGTTCATTTATGTTCGGTATAAGTCCTCGACTCAACAGGTTTGAAGTGTATTGCCTCTCCATCTCTTGTAACTGGTGGTGTCCACCCACTAACTGTAACTAACCACACCCGCTCTTCAATAGCCTTATATGCTGACTTCAAACGTATTTTCCCGTAAGTGTAATTGGTCCCATCAAACATAGGTGTTATAAAGTCATGAAACCCTCTAAGATTCATTACTAAAGAGTAGGGATAACAGGCATAGTAATTTAGTGTTCTAGCTCTGATACCAATTTGAAAAGGCCCCTAAGCAGTGTTATTTAGGAAAAAAATCTATCTTTTTAAAAAAAATCCAATTTTATGTTGCACTAATTAAACTTTATCTTGTGACACACAATTTTATTTTCCAGTTTTATCTTGTTAATCTGTGACACCCCACCTAATAAAATACCGGGCGATCAATCATGTACCAAATTAAAACATGAGTCTCATATGGTTCATTCTTAGCATCACTATCGAAAACCAAATTAATTACTAATAACCTGTTAGGCTGACGTCAAAATTTTATTTAACTAATCTTTTTAAACAAACCATTTAAATAAAACATCCACACAGTTTATATATGAAACTGAAAATGAAATAAAATAACCGAACACTCGGTTTAACATAGTACAACCAAATGGAAAAGCCGAAAATTAAAATACGGTAAAAAAATAAATGAATACAATTGGGCTATCGTCCCGAATGGTTCTACAGTACCTCCTATCTAGATTACAAGAATAGAAGCGTCTACAGTAAACCTGCATGCATCCACAGCTGCTGTAGCGAACGTCTGACTCAAAGGAATCATCATCCAGGCGTCCATGTGTCTGGACACCTATATATATACATATATAGTAAAAGAGGGAAAAAGTAGATAAACGGGTCAGAGTCCGAGTTACGAAAATATTTTACAAGTGCATAAATGCTATATTTTTAAAATATAATTTGTCCCATATTTAAATTGGTACCGTACTCCCATGAGATACCCCTCACCCCTCTTCTAATAGTTCACACCTATCGCATACCTAATAAATAACCTAGTTAAGCTACCCTGCCTAACTAATCCGTTACCCAATCTCTAAAAATCCTAATTAACCTGAATACTAAGGGCTAAACTTCTCCCCATTCCCAACACTGCGCTACGTTCTTGCGTGGGGTGTCTCGCGAAGTGAAATCCAAACAAGGAACCCCCTCGACACACTACTACCTGGAAATGTTGATCATTGAGATCCATTAGGCCCTTAGCACAAAGCGCATAATGTGTGTGTGTGTATATGTATATATATATATATATATATATTATTTCAACGAATATAATTATACTTATTACAATCACAAGCATAATATCCATCCTACCGAGCTATAAGTCGAGGATGCAGTCTCATAGTGCCTATCCGAATCCGGATTTACTCACTGTACCACGGTACCAAGACAGACTCACTCATGGTCATGGTAAAAATATACACAACGGTGGAGGCGATCATATTCCCTCTGCAAGTGGAGTACGCAAGCATCGCACTCGAACGCGGGACGAGATGACTTGGGGGTATACTCTCCCTGATCCTCAATCCAGGAGATTCACCCACATCGCGCAACCTCCCCGGATCGCACTAGGGAAATATATAATCTGGTTGTTCGAACCCTACACCAAAGGAAAGCCTGTGGAACCAGCCTCTAAGATACAAATATACCAATCACACACAGATATATATGCATTCATATCATATTATATACACTATAATCACATCGTATATATAATCTATATCACTCCTCATATATATATATATATATATATATATATATATATATATATATATATATATATATATATATATATATATATATATATATATATATATATATATATATATATATATATATATATTTATATATATATATATATATATGGCTATAATTTCCAATATCAAATAGCGATAACCAATAACACAGAATGTTCCCATTGATACTAATATTTAAGAATTCACACACTTACGATACTAAACCTAAAGGTATTCTCTCACTCGATATATAACTTGTACCTTAAACACTGTTAAGGATTTATATACTCACCGAATTTACCAATTCTTAATAATATTTAAGTATACCCTAAACTTATTTAAGTCCCATAGATATCACACCTCTTAAAATAACCGTCGTCAATAGACATATCGAGTAATCGCTAAAGCATCTATAGCCCATATCATCAATTTCCATCCTATTCACATCCTTTGATTTAGGAAATCCTTTAAGTTTTAAACCCAAAGAGAAAAGGAACAAAAATCCAAGCCGGTCGATTGGCCCCTGACCCCCGGTCGATCGCGGGTTGGGATTTTGCCTTGCTGCGAAATGAGTAGGCCCTTTTTCCCCTACCCGATCGACCGACCCTAGGGGCGCGGTCCACCGGTCATACCAGTTAGGTCGGCCCTTTTCCCATTTTGGACGAATTTTAAAATACCAAACACCCAATATATCAACCCCAACTCCATTCTTATGGTTTCTAATCTCAACCAATAACACTACAATCATCTAAACATTGATTTCTAACTAACACATCAATTATTTGGGGGATTAAACCAATTTTCTTAGATTTAAACCCAAAAATTCTTAAATCCCAAGTTTTTCCATTTCCCCCCATTTCAATTCATTTCTACCCTCCATTATCATGGATTTAACACTAGAAATCATTAAGAGTTTACACTACATCAATTGTTAAACTCATACACAAACTACCGAAATTTATTTTTAAGGGTTTTAACCCAAAATTATATAGTTTACCAACTATAATATGAGATATGTACACTAAATTAAATAAAGCAAGTAAACACTTGCCTCGAGGATAAAATCCGATGACCTCGAGTCAAATCCCGCGGAGTTTGACCGGAATCTCCCTTTCCTCTTTTCTTTTCTCCTCTTCCTTTCTTTCTCTCTTTTTCTTTCTTTCTTTCTCCCTCTCTCGTGCCTTTATAAGTGATAAATAAGGGCTTGTCCCTTATTAACCCAAAAATGACTCGTTTACTCAATTACGAGTCCCTACTGATCCAAAAAATTTTGAAACCCAAATACTTCCCCCGGATACTCTATTCTGACTATCTCGGCCATTCCGAAACCAACCTCACACTCAAAATCTCCATCCGAGTTACTTAACTACAATTCACTAATTAAACCCAACACATCTTAATATGGGTTTTCAAATTAAAATATTATTCGTTGTCGTTTTTTCTAACTGTGACATGTAATTAAAATGCTTCGACTCATTCACTTAATCCTAAAAGTAAATATAACACACATCAAAAATAATCTAACCCTCGAAAACTCCAAAAATTATTATTGACGATAATTCCTCAAATTTTCTAATTACACTTACTTATGAAATTTAATTATCCATAAAAGTGCGGGGTATTACATTAACCCTATCACATGCATGTACGGTGATTTAGAAGATAAAAGTAAATAAATCAAGAAAACTACAAGAAGATAATGTATGAGGAATCCACTAAGGAAAATAACCTCAGACGACGAGGGCTAGACAGTCACTATGATGTGGAAAATTACAAAGAGACATATAGTCTTACTTAACGACTCGATCACCCACAAGCATTGACGTCTCTTCTCTTTTTCAACCGCTCCTCCACAGGGCCATGCAGGAATTCAACCATATAAGTGTCCATAGTACATGTGTCCATGTGCCCTTCGGTATCCATCGATGCAGCCTAGCAACCATTTACGGTTCCGAACACAGATTCAACCGTCTCTTCTTTGTAATCAGCACGTAAAGAGTCCACTGCATGAAAATAGTTTTTCAGATAGGAAGAACAAATTTCGGTGGCCAAATCAAGATCACTATAGCATTAGAATAATGAGATTTGGATCTTTAAGAACAAGGATGTGTGAAATATGTGGGAACTTTTATAAACAGGTGCAAAAACTTTTTCGATAAAGTTCTAATTGATTTCTGAGTGAAAGGTGTCCTTAAATATGAAAACATGAATTTCGATGCGGCGTATCGTTCGAACAAAAAAGATAAAAATCATGCTCTTTTGAATGAGAGCTCAATCTCGTTTGAACCAATATCGAATGAGTATCTGACGAGTCCAAACAATACGCCCTCGATCGATACTTCTTTGATGAAAGCTTGTAACGAGACTTCAAACGACGTGTCCTTTTGTACATAGAAAAAGATTCCCATTTCGTTTGAACAAATGGAAATAATTTTTAAGTTCAAAATAACCTCGATTTTTTAAATAAAAACAACTCAAAAAATATTTAAAAAATACATTTCCAAAAATATTTTTTCAAAGTCCCAAAACATTTTAATTTAAAAATACGTCCTTGAACAAAATCCTAGATCTCAAAATTCAATATCATTCATACCTGATAGATCTATGATAAATCCAAGTGTGTGAAGACAACGTAGGCACTAAACATAACAAGATATCATCTTCAAAGCTTTGTCGCAACATCTTCAACACAACACGTCATAGGCCTTGTCGGCTCACAAATCAATGACTAACCTACGACTCAAAAAGTTTTGTTCGGCATTATAACAAATTGACTTGATTGGAAATTTTCCTTTACAAATCCCCCCATTTGGCTATTTTGGGACAAAACAAATAGTGAAATGCTAAATGGGGCCGTCAAGCCAAAAACCTATGCCAAAAAGGAAAAAAATAAGACACGAATTAATATAGATTAATCCATCAAAGCATAAACATGTATGAATGTGATGTAGTCAAAACGTCTAAATCTATGAAAATCACTACACACACCAAACAAACATATACCAAGTGAAGTATGGAGGAATAAAAATATATAAATAATGTTAGTATAAAACTCTCCCTACATCACATGTCTCTCCACCTTTTCGCTTGGAATATATAAAGAGTGTGTAAGGACAAATTTCCAAATAGTGTCAATTTGTATGTATTGGCATTTTTTCGAAAAAAGCTAATTTGAGTCATAAATAGATTTTTGCTTGTCACGATTACCACGTAGTCTATGGTGTTATTTTGAAGACGTAACGGCCAAGCTTCAAAGATAGATCATGCCGTATTTATTGGTGCACGTTTAACGTCTTTATATCATATTACATTCCGAGATACTCTCAGGTATGAATGCATAATGTTTATGGAAATCGGTAAATACTTTCAAAGGATGTTATTTTATTGAAAAATAATTTTCAAATATTTTAACTTTGTTTATTCTGAGATAAATACGTTTTAGAGTCATATAGATCTTTCCCTTGAGTTTAAAAGCGTCAATGACATTGATTGTCATTCAAACGACATCAGTTGGACGTTCTAACGGCATGCTTATCTTGTTTAAACGAGATTCGCATGTTCGTTCTAAAGACATGGTGATATCGTTCAAACGACTTGTCGACCTAATGTTTTTTATTTAAGGCGTATTTTACTCAGAATTTTGAGGTGTATAGAACCAAAATTACAGAACAGAACCCTTGCATTTTTCTGCACTTGATTGCAGAGGTTTCCAAAGTTAAAACCATCATTTGTGTTTATAAGATCCGATCTTTCATAGCCATTGTGTTTAAAGATATTGTGTTTGCACCATCTTTAGTTTGTTAATCTCTGTTGAATAATTATTTCATCGAGTTTTGTGGTGAAAAAGTGGTGGACTCCGTGTTCTGAATCGTAAACAGTTGACGTAGCTATATCGATGGATATCGAGACATACATCACTCGTGTGTTGTGGAATTTACGTAGGTGGACTCCTGCATTGCACTGTGGATAAGCGATTGAATCATAAAAAAGCGTCAAGTCTTATGGGTGACCGAGTCGCTGAGTAAGTTTATTGTCTGTACTTTGTAAAACTGTATCATCGTGATTATCTGGCTTGGGTTGTTCGAGGTTTTTTCCCTTAGTGGCTTCCTAGTACATCGACGTTGTGGACTTTACATTATTTTACTTTCTTAATCACATCAGATTTATGTTTAGTATTAATAAGATAAAACAGGGTTAAGTAAAATTAGTTCACAAAATTGGTGCATATTAAAATTGGAAAAAGGTTTTTTTGGATTTTTTTTTTCACTTTAAGCACTAAACACGATACGATATCATCTTCAAAGCTTTTTTGTAACATCTTTATCACAATATGCCATAGGATTTGTGATATCACAACTCAATGACTAACCTACGACTCAAATAGTTTTGTCCTAAATTATGTCAATTACAAACAAATTGACTCGATTGGAATTTTCCCCTTAAATAATATATAGAGGTGTATTGATTAACGTCATGACAATTGTCTCATTCTATGTAGCTTATATCTCTGAGAATAGGCTTATTGCGATGTTGCTTTCAATATCAAGTTATGTTAACCAAAAGTTCAAATTTATTGGGTATGCTAATATTTCGATAGTTATGGGCAATCTGACATCACACATAAATTCCCATGAAATTGAGTAATATACTCCCTACTATTTTGATAGGGAGAGTAGGATGCATAACCATGGTTTTGTTCACTTGACATACCATCAATGTGAGAAAGCCAATGTGAAGGAGATTGAGATTGTGATCTGTTCAACCAAGAAGACTTTCTCTGAGGATGAAGATCACTTGGGGGATGCTTCCTTTTACAGAGAGATGAACGAGGATACACAATTTTTACAAGACGTATCGAAGGTGTGAGAGTTCCCACATTCAAGGATAGGTTAGGACTAATTATGGATCGAGATGAAGGGATAAAAAAAGTTGTGCAAGTTGAGAAAGTGAATGAGGTTATTCCCAAATCCATTATATCTCTAAATAATTGAGAGATGGAATGCAAATAAGGATTGATCCAATTGAGAAAGAAATGAGCCGCCAAAGTGCGTTAAGTAGGATTTATAAACCAATTATAGAGCAAGTGGAGAATGCCAAGAAGATGAAGGAACCTACACCTCCTAAGCGAACATGCAAAAAAGTTTTGCTTGGTGATGGAAGGGTGGTTTATTGCATTTGAAGATGTGTGAAGGCATCAGATTTTACTGAGGAAGGTGACCCGAAGTATGAGTATTTTTAGTGGATAATTAAGGGCTCGTCATTGATGATTATAACATCCAAGAGTTTGTTGAAGCTGAGCATGAGTGTATGCAAGATCAACCAAAGACCCAAATACTAGAATTGGAGAAATTTTATCTGGCTGAGGGTGGAGAAGAACTAAGGTCAATCTTCATTTCAGAAGACTTTAAGGATGCGAATAAGCTAGAGATGATCAATCTCATTTAAGAGTACAAAGATGTCTTAGCATAGAGGTACACTGAGATGCTGAGTTTAGACCAAGATGTGAGTTACCACAAGTTGAATGTTATGTCTTTAGAAATACCAGTAAGGTGGGCTATAAGAACATACAAACCTAAGATGGATCATTAAATAAAGGGTGAGGTGGAACACTTATTGGCAATTGAATTTATCAAGCCAATTCAACATCGTATTTGTCTTTCGATCATTATGCCAGTGGGTAAAAATGGCAAGATACAAATTCGCATTTGTGCAGATTTTAGATATCTTAATAGAGCTTAACCCAAATATCAGTTCCCTCTATCTTCAATTGATATCTTGATCGATTCAACATCAGACCACGAGATGTAAAATTTTATGGATGGTTATTTTGGTTATAAATACATCAAGATGGATCCAACTGACGCGAGAAAACATCTTTTAAGACCCCCTTAGATAACTTCATCTATAATATCATCCTATTGGTCTGAAAAATACGAGGGTAACCTATCGAAGAATAATGATATCCTATTTTTATGACCTCTTTCATGATATCTTAGAGTTTTATGTGGATGATTTAATTATCAAGTCGAAGAAGGAGGAATCCCACATCGACGATTTAAGAAGTGTTTTTAACAGGTACAATAAATACAAGTTAAATATGAACCCACTCAAGTTTGCCTTTGGTATAACGAATGGGAAATTCTTAGGTTTTATGGTGGATTGGCAAGGGGTTCAAATGAACCAAGACAAGAAAAATTCATTCTTAACATGCCTCATGAAAAGATGCAGTGGGATCATAAAAGATTCCTTAGAAAGACTTTCTACCTGAGAAGATTTGTCCTAGGTCTATCTAAGACCACTCCCTCATTGATGCAGCTGCTATAAAAGACCATAAAGTTTATATGGGATGAACCACACTAGGAAGATTTTGACAAGCTTAAGAAATTGTTCACTTCTCCCCAAATGATGATTCCACTCAAAGATATAGTACCTTTGTTGCTTTATCTTAATTCTACTATAAGCTCCATTGGTGAATTATTAGCATAAGATGGTGATGGACTAGAGAGACCTATCTACTATCTAAATAGAATTATCCATGGTCCTGAGGCAAGATATATTAACATAGAAAGACTTTGTATAACTTTAGTCATTATTTCCTAAAAAAATTATGAATTATATTTAATAATTCACTATCCACATAGTGACCAAATGTGATCTAATAAAGTTTTTCCTCATGTGAACAATCTTAATTGGGAGATCTGTAAAGTGGTTCATCATTCTTTCTGAGTGTGATCTAAAGTGTGTGGTTCCTCGTACGATTAAGAGCCAAGACTATATAGATATTTTGGTCATTTTGTCCTTTAGGATTATTTGAGCCACCTCACAAAGATATTCCAAGGGATGATTTACAAGTCAATCTTGTGAGATATATTTACAAGAATGGTCTATGGAGTTCGATGGTTCATATGATAAGTGCAAATGACAAGCAAGAGTTATCTTATCTAGAGGTAAGGAGGAGAAAACTCTCTCCTTTATGTTGGACTTACATTATTCAAATGATAAGGAAGATTATGAAACATTGGTCTTGGGGTTGCTTGAACCGCTGCGAAGAGGAATCCATTCACTTTGTGTCAAAGAAGAATCCAACTTGCTGGTTAAGCAAGTGAATAGTGAATACCCTTTGAAGTATCTCAGCTTGGCGCCTTATAGAACCATCATCGATAGGTTAATATGATAATTTTGTGAGGTCAAGGTAAAGAGGCACCCAAGGAAAATTAATCGCCATGCTCATGCCTATGCCACAATTACACAAAAGTGATCATGGATGGTGAGTCTAAAACTGTAGTGATTCATTGAGTCATCTGTGGTCCAACTCTTCCTTAAAGGCGATGACTCAAGTTGGAGAGGAGAGATAAGGAAGCAACTAGAGGAAAGAGATAAAATAATGAAAGATCAAGTGTTATAATTGCTCAATTTAGTTTTATTTGGCTTCTACCGTTACACCCCCACCTTCATTACTACTGCTATGTATTCGAAGATAAGAAGTTGATGACATTTTATAAGATCGAAAATCGTTCATATTAACATTATTATGAAATGGTTTGGTAAAGTCTTTATTTATGCAGGTGATTGTTATAATTAGAGTATGGATTAAAAGTGTTCAAAATGTTTAAAATGATTTTTAGAAGTTTTTTTTTTGAAAATTTCGACGGCTCATTAGAATGAGTTTGCTAGGTCATTCGAATGAGCTTATATAGTCTCGTTGGAATAATATTCCTTCATTCAAACGAAATATAGAACGTCACCTTTTGGTCGGTTCTTGAATGTCGTTCGAAGTTTCGTTGGATGTCGTTTAAATGAGATTGGGTACATCGTTAGAATGAGTTTCCCACGTTTGAACGATATCTAAAGCGATGCCTATTGGTTAAGAACTGGAATATCGTTCGAAGTCTCGTTCGAAACCTGATCGACCGAAAAAGGGTACGCCATTCGAACGAGGGCGCAAATTTTTATTTTTTACTCAAATCTGATGCAAATCTCTAATGCCTATTCTTTTGAAACAAACTTCCTTATAAATAGAGAT
Organism: Sambucus nigra; assembly: GCA_949130495.1. Lineage (NCBI taxonomy): Eukaryota > Viridiplantae > Streptophyta > Magnoliopsida > Dipsacales > Adoxaceae > Sambucus > Sambucus nigra. The sequence continues at coordinate 806,456,139 of OX422208.1, forward strand.
GCGGGATTAGGGTTTTATAGAACTAATTTTAACCATTTTTTAGTCCATTTTAGAGTTCCTTTTGTGATCAAACTCTACCATTTTTCATCCAAACCTTTTGAAAATTTAGAGATTGTAAGGACAAAATTTCCAATTGAGTCTTTATATAGTTTTGACTTATTCTCGGAACAAAATACGTTTGAGTCTTAGGTCATTTTTTTATTGTCACGATCCCACACAGACTATGACGTGTCGAAGTTTTTTTGAAGATGTTGAGGAAAAGCTTAAAGGAATTTAATTATGCCAAAGTTTATTTGGTGCGGTTTATTCATCTTCAATTACATTCCGAGATCACTCAGGTATGAATGCATAATATTGATGGGACTCGAAATTATTTGTCATAAAGATAAGGATGTTACTATTATTAAATAAATGTTTTCTAAAATGTTTTTAAGTGTTTGAAACCGTTTAGAGTTCATTTTAATCTGAGAAGGATGAATTGAATTTGGTTTAAATTAGGACTCTAATCTTGTGCATCATTCTAGTGACAAACTATGTCATTCAAATGACAGACTATGTCGTTCAAGTGAGGTCCCACGTCATTTGAACGACACGTCATCTCGTTCGTGCGACAAGTCTAGTCGTTCGAATGAACCACAACCTTAAGAAAAATATTTTTAGCCGTGTTTCCTTCAGATTTTGTAGTGTGTGTGTTTTGCAAAAATAGTATTCAAACCAGAGAGTTTCTGCACACATGTTTACAAAGGTTTTTCGAGTTTAAAATGTCCTTTGAGTTTCAAACGATCTGAGTATCATTAGTATATGTTCTGTGATCTTGTTTGCACCAAGAAAAAGGTTTCAATTGAAGTAAAATTCATGGTTTTGTGGTGAAGATTCGGTGGAGTCCGGTTTCAACATCGTAGACATTACGAGCCACATCAGTGGACACCGAGACATACGTGGACGCATGCGTTGTGGACATGCGTCATGGAAGAAGGTTACTTTCTGTGTGGGAACTGTGAGAGGAGTGGTTGAAGATCATAGGAGCGTCAAGTCTTGTGGGTGGATCGAGCTGTTGAGTAAGACTACCGTTTGCCTTTGTAAAACCATATTCATTGTGATTGTCTGGCTTGGGCCGTCCGAGATTTTTCTTGTTTATGGTTTTCCTCGTACATCCGACGTTGTGAGTATTCTTTAATTTATTTTACTTACTTTAATCACTAGATTGATGTTTAGGATTAATCAAGATAAAAGTTGGTTATGTTAGAATTTGTTCACAACTTGGTGCGAATTAAAAAAATTGGAAAAAGGTTTTTCACAAAAATTGAACTTGGTTTGTTATCCTTAAACACTTTTTGCATAAGAAATTGAAAGGGACCATCAAATTAATATCAGAGCTAGAAATATACTGTTATCGTGTTTGATCCCTTATGTTTTTCGGAATGAATTTTGGAGGTTTTGAAAGTTTTCATGCTGCTATTTTTTATGGCACAAATTAGGCTTATTGAAAAATACGAATAAGAAGTGATTTAATATCTATTGATAAGCTTGTTTAGTTAGCTGTTGAAAAGGGTTGGACACCGCCAGTCTCACGAGAGGGTGAGGTCACTACTTTGAAACCCATTGAGTCATGGACTGATGCTGAATTTAGGCTTTCACTGTAAAACTCTAAAGGTCTGCACGTAATTTCCTCACATGTCACACCGGAAGTGTATAATAGGATTATGACTTGTGAAACTTTAAAAGAGACTTGGGATATACTTGCACTTACTCACGAGGTCAATAGCACAGTTAGGGCGTCTAAGTTACAAGCCATCACTACACGGTTTGAGACGATTAAAATGTTAGATAGTGAGTCGTTTAATGAGTTTTACTTTAGTTCGTCTAATATTGTCAACTCGTCGTTTAACTTAGGTGAGAGGATTCCCGACAACCGTGTCATAAAGAAAACTTTGAGATCTTTGTTGAGTAGGTTTGATGCAAAAGTGAATGTTTTAAACTCCTTAAGAATGCTTGATTCAACGAAAATTGAAGATATTGTAGGTGACTTACAAACCTATGAACTCGATATGTTTACCTCCAAGCAAGTGCCAAAGAAAGAAAAGGGCATTACTTTGAAAGTCCGAAAGGAGGAAACTAAAGTTTCGGATGACGATTTCGATTCTGATTTTGAGGATGTCGCCTTGTTGGCTAAAAAATTCAAAAAAATTCTTAAGTTTCAAAAGCAATAGAAAGATTCCAAAAAGTTTGAGAAATTCAAGAACAACAAGGTTGAATCTACCCCTAAAGATAATAGTGAGAAACTTAATAGGATTGAGTCGGATAAGTGTTTTGGGTGTGAGGGGTATGGCCACAAAGTTGCCGAGTGTCCCACTGGACTTAAGAAAGAGGGCAAGAAACCGATAGCTTATAATGCCAACTTAAGTGATAGTGATACGAAAGAGGGAGAGAGTTCCCCTAATGAGAGTAAGTTTGTTGCTTTCTTCGCATGTCATGTGAGCGATGATAATAAATCTTCCCACGAAGATTATCATGTGCATAACACTTCCGAGGTCGTTGAATCCCAAGTGAGTGAGAGTGAAGTGAGTGAGGAAGAGGAGGTTGATGTGAAAGAGTTAAAAGTTACATTTAACTAGTTGTATGCCGAGGCTGTGAAAGTGAAAAAGGCTAACTCTAAATTGCAAGCTAGGTTGAATGAGCTTGCCATAGAAAATAATGATGCTTTGATTGAGGATCTTAAGTAACGGGAAAAGAAACTTAGGGAGAAGCTAGAGTATGTTGAGAAAGAGACATATACTCTTCATGGATTAACGAAAACTTTGAAAAATGAGTTGTTATAGTTTAAGGAGTCTAGGCGTGTGCTTGAGTTTATGATTCGTGAGTTGGAAGAAAAATTAAAAGACTCAATTAAGGTTAAGTTTGACTTGGAATCTAGGTCATAGAAGTTGGATAGGATGTTAGGCACCGTCCAAGATAAAAGTGATAGGTGTGGTATAGGCTACGACGATAGTGTTCCCATTCCCAAAGTCAATACCAACCGTGTGAGAGAGACCACTAGGAATGTGAGGAGAGGTCAATATTTTGGTAATCATTATTGTCGTCTTTACAATTGCACACATTGCGGTAGGAAAGATCACCTTAGATGTTTTTTCTATGACCTTTGGAATGATACTAGGAAGTTTAGGAATAAAGTCATGTTGGTTCCCAAAAACCCCACCCGTTATGTCACACCTACTTGGGTTAGGAAATCGGACTTAAAGGCTTTAGGACTAAAACTTAATGGTTCTCATTTGGTTGCACTTGATTCTTCCCATACTAAATTTAAAGGTTGAGTGTGTTACCATGTGTATCAGCTTGTATTATATTTTTATTTATTGAGTCTTATTTGAAAAATACAAAAAGATTTTGTTTTTGAAAAAAATTGAGAAAATACAAAAAGATTTTGCATTTTTTTTAGTCAAAATATGTTGAAAAAACAAAAAGATTTTCAATTTTTGAGTTCACATGTTCGATGTGGCATATTGGTGTGCTTGGGCTCCCTTCCTTTCATTTTCCATGTGGCTAGGACATTTGGTCATAATTATTGATACTTAGAATTATCTTAACCATTGTATTATGGGATTGTTTCTAAGTTGATATGCATTTTGATTCGACTTAATATATATGCCATCTTTGCACACATGCACGAGTTTATTTGGATGTTTGACATCTCTTGCATAGTTGAGTTCGGTGAGAAGTTCTTATCTCAATTTTGTCATCTATGCGTAAGTACACATATGGAGGAGGTGTACATGTAAGAACCGTTTACCATGAGGATTGAAAGTGAAAAATGATGAGTGTTTACGGGAAAGGGCTACGAGAGTGTAAAATAGACTCGTCATGATAGCTACCGTTTAAAAGAGCTCGAAAAAATTAAAAGGCAATAAAAAGATTCATATGCCAAACTTGGGCCAAAGTAGTTTATGTTCATTCAAAAGATAATACGATATATTTGTGGGAGTTTGGATGGATAAATTAAGCGGGTTTGCACCACAAATCCTAAAGTTGAAAAATCGTGTCATGAGGCTATTATTTGTAGAATCGTAAACATTTCGGATTTGTGTGCATGTTTAACTGTTTAGTTCATTAAGCTCACACTTTAATTATCACATATGGCTAAAATAAAGTTAGATGATTTATCTCTATCAATTAGAGCTTCTTGATCGTTTCGATGTGTTGAAATTGAGTAGTTCACGCCCATACATTCCATGTTCATGTTTGAGCACATTGATACTACGTTAGCATCTAACTTACTTTATTTATTTTTGGTTGAGTTTTCCGTTTTAGCTACTGAAAAGGCACTGTTTTGGACCTATCAAGGCCTCCTGGTACTTTTTTATGGAAATTTTTTCACTGGGCAAAATTGTTTGATTTTCTGGACATTCTGGGAAAGTTTCATTTTCTCGTTCGAGCGAGAACCGATTTCGTTCGAGCGACTTATGTGTGTCGCGCTAAGCTGTCGATTTAATAACAAGCCTTCTCATTCAAGCATTAAGGAGTTTCGTTTGAGCGACCTGTTTGGTTGTCTGGTCTATTTTGTTTCAGTACCATGCTGCATATTATTCACATTTTGGTACTGGGTTTCTTCTGATATGATTATTTATATGCAAATCTACAGGATCACATCTTTTATTGCATATGGTCGTTCAATCACACCTACTTAGATTTTTGATTCATATTGTGTGATTTGATTGTATGCTTTCTTCGAATTTGATATTGTTCATCATAATTAGCTGGTCATCTATGTTTACCTAGATACGCTACAAATTGGTATATCTCATGCCAGGTAGTTTATCTTTTCTTTGGATTGTCTATTCGAGACAAAAAGGGGGAGAGATGTTTGTGATGTTGGGGGAGTTTTTTGTGAGTTTCATAATTATATACAAATTGATATCATGCTTTATCATGCTTTACTGACTTAACAAATGATTTGGATTTGGTTTTACATATTAATTTTTATTATTTGTTCCTCCATACTTCACTGGGTATTTGCTTGTTTCATGTGTGTAGGTATGCTTAAAGATATTTGAGATCTCAAGTATACATCACATTCATACATTCAGAGGCAGTTCATGCTTACCGGACCACATTGTACTAGTCTTGTCCCGTAATTTTTATTTTTGAGTTTATGGGATGGGATTTAGGCGTCATACGGCTTGACAGCCCGGCTTAGGCATTTTACTATTGGTTTTCTCCTGGAATAGTCAAAGGGAGATTTGTAAGGACAAAATTTCCAATTGAGTCTTCATATAGTTTTGACTTATTCTCGAAAAAAAACACGTTTGAGTCATAAGTCATTTTTTTATTGTCACGATCCCACACAGACTATGACGTGTCGAAGTTTAATTGAAGACATTGCGGCAAAGCTTCAAGGAATTTAACTATACCGAACTTTATTTGGTGCGGTTTATTCGTTTTCAATTGCATTCCCAGATCACTCAGGTATGAATGCATAATATTAATGGGACTCATAATTAATTTTCATAAAGATAAGGATGTTATTTTTATTAAATAAATATTTTAAAAAATGTTTTAAGTATTTGGAACTATTTAGAGTTCATTTTAATCTGATAAGGACGAATTAGATTTGGTTTAAATTAGGACACTAATCTCGTACGTCGTTCAAGTGACAGACTATGTCGTTCAAGCGAGATGCGACGTTGTTCGAACGGCAGGTCATCTAATTCGCGCGACAAGTCTAGTCGTTCGAACGAACCACCGCCTCAAGAAAAATATTAGTAGGCGTGTTTTCTTCAGATTTCGTAGTGTGTGCATTCTACAAAAACAATATACGAACCAGAGAGTTTCTGCATACATGTTTAAGTTTAAAATATTCTTTGAGTTTCAAAAGATCCAAGTATCATTAGTATATTTTATGTGATCTTGTTTGCACCAATAAGAAGGTTCCAATTGAAGTAAAATTGCTTGTTTTGCGGTGAAGATTCGATGGAGTCTGGTTTTAATTTCGTAGGCGTTACAATCCACATCGGTGGACACTGAGACATACGTCAACACGTGTGATGTGTACATGCATCGCGGAAGAAGGTTACTTTCTGCATGGGCACTGTGAGAGGAGTGATTGAAGATCATAGGAGCGTCAAGTCTCGTGGGTGGATCGAGTCATTATGTAAGACTACCGTCTGCTTTGTAAAACCATATTCATAGTGATTGTTTGGCTTGGGTCGTCCAAGATTTTTCCCATTTGTGGTTTTTCTCGTATAGCCGGCGTTGTGAGTATTATTTACTTTATTTTACTTGCTTTAATCACTAGAAGGATGTTTAGGATTAATCAAGATAAAATTAGGTTAAGTTAGAATTTTTTCACAACTTGGTGCGAATTAAAAAATTTGGAAAAAGGTTTTTCACAAAAATAGAATTTGGTTTGTCATCCTTCAAAAACTTTTCGCATTAGAAATTAAAAGGGACCATTAGAGATCACTTTACGAAATGAAGAAGAACAAATACATATTCAAAAACCCTTGTAGAAATTTTTTGTACTACTGATTTGTGGAGTTGAGGCTCTACTTCTAAAGAAGAAGGTTGATCAGTGGATACCGACGGAAGACCACTTCAATAGACGGTGTTGGATTGTGCCATATATGCAGAAGACTTGAAGAACTGCGCACTATACTTAGTGTGCTAAGATGGTTTGTCAATTTTGATACAATGCTGAAGTAGAGGTTTTGTCCAAAATAATTTTTTCCTTACTTCTTTGCACGCTTGGTTTATTTATGTGTATTGGGTTATTTAAATTTGGACTTCATCATTACATGCACACTAAATTAAATCAAGATGAGATTTATGTGACACACCGCCTAATTAAACATCGATTGATGAGGCCTTTATTAAATTAAAACAAGTTTCTCACATGGTTCATTCTTCGCATCACTGTCGAAAACTTTTTAATTACTAACCACCTAAGTGAAATTAGGCCGGTGTTAAATTTTATCTTTCTTTAAAACAGATAAACGAACAAAGATGAAAACTAAATTTAACATTCGTAATATACTACAGTTCAAACATCACAATATATAAATGAATAAATTTTTTCCGAATAAACCATCGGCTAAAAAAATCCAAAACCAAATACTTCATAATAACAAAAGAACTAATTGACTGAAAAACTCACATTAGAGAACATGTCCATACATGGAATATAACTGAGATCCTACACTAGATCTGAAAGTAAGAATTGTCTAATCAAATCCTGTCAGCATCCACAGTGCTACAACTCCGAGTCCCTCGAACGGAGTCTTCAATCCTGGCATCCATGAGGCTAGACACCTAAAAGGTTTTGGAGATATTTTTATAGCAAGAGTTAATACTCAAAATATTTTGAAAATATTTAGCAAGCGTTTATTACAATAAAATTTGGTTATTGATTACACATGTTCGGTTGACCTACACTCTCTAAAGCTTCCTCGTCTTTCGTCTATAGTGCACGCCTAACGTTCTATACTGAGCCCACCTAGTTGTAATACATAAGCTAACTAGACTAAAGTATTCAACTGAACTTACTTACACGTCTAAGTTCCCGTACCACCCATAGAGTACATTAATTTATTAAGATCTCTCATATGTTAATTATTTCTCATGTAACATCTCACATATATTAGATTACCATCTTTATAATTATGTCTCATTATTTAATTTACTTTAGATATTCACTCTCTATCTTTAATTTGTTAATTAGGTTTTTCTACTTAATTTTCTTATCAGATGCATATCTATATATAACATCTGCCAATATTACTATCACCCGTAAGTAGAATAATCGTAAGGTATATATTTCACACACAACATATACTATAAGTGTATACTTTACAATCACATCCCTGTATCACACATTAGGGAATTGTCTCAGAATCCACATCCCTGTATCACACATTAGGGAATTGTCTCAGAATCCTACCTCGAACACCAATAGTGATTTATATATCCTGGCTCGGAATCATACCTCAATCACCAGTAGTTATTGATTATATTGAGTCGGAATGACACCTCGATCACCAATATTAATCATATCTAGATTGGCTCAGAATCATACCTCGATCACCAATACTAGTCATCTATATTGGCTCAGAATCCTACCTCGATCACCAATATTTATTTAGTACACTATAGGTATTCTCACAACCTATGTATTACTATCCATCAATAGGTATTCACACAACCCGATCATTCACATTAATACGTATTATATTTCTCTCTAATACTTACCGTACATTTTATTTTACGATTTATCTCACTATCGTATTAATTCGAGTATTCACCCAACTCTAAGGGTCTTAGTTACCCCTTTATAAATTTCAATATTTAAGTCTAACTTACCCTACTGGTTTATACATTAACCCATTTACTTCCCGTAATTCTTTATCCGTCTCTCAGATTAATTACGATTAAATTTAATCCAAATTTTGTTCTCGTCTTAATCCAATTAATAAGACTAGACCATACCCCCGTCATAAGCCTACTGTAATATATTAGTCTCTCAATATTACTTTACCAAAGTCCTCTAAAATCTCACAACAACGATCTAGGAATTTAAGGCAGCACAAAGTTTTAGCCTTCAGAACCTTTAATCATAAATTTAATATTGAGAGAATTAAATTCCTAGAAAACTGAAAAATATGATTAGAATTCATAATTAATGGATGATGATTCTATAGAATTTTTTTAATTAAATATGGGTTTACAAGTATGATCATGTAGAACATTGATAGAATGTTTGAAATATGAAAACTCAAATTGGAAAACTTATGGGTTTGATGAATGAAGTTTTATTTAAAATCCTAGGGTTTTGATGATGGATTCGGGGTTAATTCTATGTTATAATACTTTTGGGATGTTAGTATAACAATGTAGGATATTAATTTTATGTTTGGAGAGGCTTTGGACCTCCTTTGGATGGTTTTAGAGGAAAAACCCCGAAGAAGAAGACCATTGGGAGCCCAGCAAATCGAACCAGGAGGGGGAGAGAATCAGTTCAGTTGACTGAATCGATTTGGTCTACCATGCAAACCAGTTTATTGGCCTGCTCAGATTTTATTTGTGTGTTGTTTTGACCCGTTCGAGCTTGAGAAATGACCACAAGGGTTTTGGGGTAGAGTCAGACTAATGGGGAATACTTTTCAGAGCTTGGTATATGTGATAGGCCAACGGATTCGGGTGAGGATAACTGGGAATTAAAGTGAGTGAACACTTAGATGTACTATCAAGAAGTCAGTTCATACTTTGGAATTTGGGAGACTAGTACCTTGTGTGATTGCGTCCGAGGTTTGTAATATATATATATATATATATATATATATATATATTGGGGGACTTGTATATATGTGTGTGTGTGTGATTGTTATGTGTTTATATTGAACATACCTACTCGGTAGTGCTATTGTTAATATGTTGCGCATAGCAAACATTCTACTCTGGCATTGACCAACAGGTGTTGGATTGATTTCTCGTGTCATAGTACTATTACATGGCCACTATATGTGTGAGGATAGTTGTTGGTTTAAAAACCGATTGTGTGCGTTATGATATGGTTAGAACCCCCAGGCGTATGTTTATGACCAACTCCGTCTTATGTGTTTATGTTTGGATTTGGTGGTAAGATTCCAACCCTGTAGCTCAGTGTGATGTATGATGCCTGGAGCCTAATAGCACATGATGGATATATCCACGAGGTCCATACTCCAAGGATACGGTTTTACGTATATAGCGAGCGATATATATGTATGTTTATACAATATAATGTGCATATCACTTTATAGCACGAGTGTAGCGATGGTATTATATTATGTGAACACTTATCTATAGAATGTGTATTGTTATGATATTATATACAAACGTATACCAAGAGAGGGTAGTATATACTTAGCTAATGGTGACTATTAACGGGTTTGGGATTACATAGTTGAGCAAGCGTAAATTCTTCTGAATTTAGCCCCGTAAGTTAGTGATTTTAATATCTCGAGCAAGGTAATTGAACCATTTTTATTCCATATCACTCCAATGACTGTTTCTAATAATTTTCCCAAGTTTTCGTGTATTTTTGATGAAGTTTTCAGGAATGGAATGCAAGAAAGGAGAGAAAGAATCCGGAAGAAAAAAAGAAGATGAAAGGAAGAAAAGTCAAAAGGCAAAAGCGTAAAGTTCTACTTAGAATTCGAACTCGACACCAAAAGGGAAGTTGAAGAACATGAGTTCACAAGAGCATCGAAAGAAACGACACTCAAATTGGAGTTCTAAATCAAAAGTTATAGCCAGTCAAAGATGAAAGGAAAAAGTCAACATTGAAGAAAATCGGACCGATCTGGTGGGAACCGGACCGATCCGAAATGTCCCAAGTCCAGTAGACCCCGGATGGATGACAAATCGATGGAAGCAGAACCGATCCGGTGGATACCGGACCGGTCCGGTAGAATAAAAAAAGAACCGATCCGGTGGCAGAAAATCGGACCGATCCGAGGGTAATCCGGACCGATCCGGTCATGCGAAATCCTGGCATTTATTGTGAAGATTTGGCGTGCATAACTGGTGAAACTTGCGCCACAAGCGATTAGGGATGTTTATTTCATGTTAATTTGTGCTATAAAAGCCAATGCCCTACATCATTTTGAGGGGTCGAATTTTAGGTTGGTTTTTTAGAGAGAAAATTTTCTAATTCTTTAAGAGTTTTTCATGAACCCTAGTTTGTAAGAATTTCTGGATTTCAATTCCGTTCCTGTTGCTAAATTCAAGTAAAACCATTTCATTCTCTTGTTTGATTATTTGCAAATTATTTCCAATGTCTTGTAGATCTATAATTTTGTGTATGAATTTGTTCTTTAATCAAATCATGTCTAGCTAAATTCCCAACGGTTGGGGTACATGAACTCAATCCGAGGCAAATTATTTATGTAGAAAATAGAGGATAAATTAAAATATTGATTAAGTCGTGAATGAAAATCATACAAACATTGTCAATCTTTTAATCTCTCTTGCCCCAGATACTTGAGATGTATAAGAACGCTTTGCGAGTATAATTATCCATTCACCGCTTTATATCTACCTTTGATTTCATATGATGAGGGCTAGATCCTTCATATATGTAATGCTTAGGATTTATAAAGTCTGGATTTAGTCAAGAATTTTAATTTTCAATTCTAGCATTCTATATGGTAATTTGTTAAGGTTTGAGGGATTGTACCCTACCCTATTTTCTCTCATTTATCAAATCTAAGTTCTTCACAATTTTTAGTTTGTTTTCCTTGAGTAAAATTTTTAGAAATTTCCCAATCATTAATCATCTTTTTATATCTCTTTTGATAAATCATTTCAAGATTTAATAACTTTCCCTATTAATATTTGTCAATTTCTGATCCCTGTGGATACGATCCCGACTTACCGGGTTTATTACTTGAGCGACAGGCTTGCATTTGAGCCTAGAGAAAATGCACTTTTGAGACAAATTCTTAGTCGCGTCAAGTTTTTGGCGCCGTTGCCGGGGACCATTAATTGTCATAGTTTTAGGAAAGTAATTTTAATCTACAAGTGATTTCGGGAAAAAAAAAAAATTGTTCTCATCTCTTATGTGCTTATATGCAGAATTAATCTTCCACCCAAGTTCACGAAAATCCTATTGCCGAAGCAAGTTCTGAAAATTCTCATACCACTGGGTCTCCTCATTTTTGGGTTCCACCTTCTTCGCCTAATAATTCAATCACAAGTCGTTCATTGAGTCAAACACTGAGTGAGAATTCTGAATCTTTCGGTAGCAATATGTCGGAGCACGGTAGTGTCGGTGTTGGTGCTGGAGAGGATGAGATACCATACCTTCCCATGAAAGATTTGTTATTTCCGGAGCGAACTGTTACCCCTGGTTGCATTTTACTCCCGTATAATGCCGGTCAGTTCCACTTTCAGAATGGTATGATCCAAATTCTTCCTACATTTCATGGGATGGATTCTGAAAAACCATATCTCCATCTTAGAGAGTTCGAGGAAGCGTGTGAGACGTTCGGTGACCAAGCTTGTCCACAAGATGTAATCCGGTTAAAGCTTTTCCCTTTTTCCTTAAAGGATAAAGCTAAAACTTGGTTATGGTCCCTTCCCCCAAATTCTGTGTTATCTTGGAGAGATATACAAACCAAGTTTTTATCCAAATTCTTTCCACAACACAAAACCAATTCTGTTAAAGCCCAAATTGAAGCTTTTCAACAAAATGAGAATGAGGCTTTTGATAAATGTTGGGAGAGATTTCAGAAATTAGTTAGTGCTTGCCCACATCATGGATTTGAAAAGCATCATTTGATTTCATTTTTCCATCAAGGCCTTACTTTAGCATCCAAACAACTTGTTCAAACTATGTGTAAAAGACCTTTTTGGGAGTTAGATTCGAGCGATGTTGAGGCTCATCTGAAATATGTAGCAGAGACTACCCAAGCATGGAATATTTCTGATCCCAATAGTCAAAATCAAAATCGACAAGTGCCTAACTTGCCTGCTGCGTCCGGTATTTATCACTTGGACAAGGACACTTTGTTGGATCGAAAATTTGACCAATTGGAGAAGAATTTCAGAGATATGCTTGAATTGCGTTTGAGAGATGTAGCTGGACCCGTTCAAGCTGGAAAGGAGAAAGTGTGTGCCATTTGTAATGCGGGTCATTTTACCAAAGGATGTCCTACCATCCCTGCATACAAGGCAATGTACACTGAACAAGTTGAGGCAATAGGGGGGTTTCGAGGAAATTATAATGCACAATAAGGGAATGCATATAATCAATCATGGAGGAATAATCCTGGGTTCAATTATGGACAACCCCAAGCGGGGATGGTTCCTAACCCACATATGACTCTACCACCACCTCCTCAATTTCCGCAAGTGTCTCCTCCAATGTCAAATCCTGTGCAGGTACCACCTCCTGGTCTATATGTCGCTCCACCTAGGAGATCTCTTGAAGATAATATCAATCAATTCATCCAATCTCAAAAAGAGAGCAATGCTAAATATGATCGAATGTTCACTGAAATTCATACTAGCATTTCTAGGTTGCAATCTGCAGTGAATACTCAAGAGAAGGGAAAACTTCCAGCCCAAGGCCAAAGACCTCCTCTTCAAGGACAACCCACGGTTATCTCCACCTCATCGAATTTGCAAGAACAATGTCAAGCAGTTACTACTCTTCGTAGTGGCCGCGTAATTGATCTAGCACCAAAACTTCCAAAGGAGAAAGATGATGGGGTTGAACCCGAAATTTCCAAGGAATCTAAAACATCCGAGTCTGCAGAAACTCCGTTAGAAACGGAATACAAAGATGAGGGAGTTGTAACTGAAATTGAAGTCAAGTTGCCCACTGCTGCTCCATTTCCTCAACGCTTAGTGCCACCAAAAAAAGGGGCTTCGCGTACAGATGTGTTGGATGTGTTGAAGCAAGTAAAATTGAGCTTGCCATTTCTTGATGTTATTCAACAAATTTCAGCATATGCTAAGGTCATCAAAGATCTTTTGACTGTCAAACGACGGCTTAAGGTGAAGAAGAATGTTTTCTTGGCACAAAATGTGAGCTCGGTCTTTCTCAATGATCTTCCACCAAAATTCAAGGATCCAGGTGCACCTACAATTTCGTACGTCATAGGAGAAAAAAAGTGGAAAAATCATTGCTTGACTTAGGTGCGAGTGTAAACATCCTTCCATACTCCATCTATAAGCAGCTTGATTTAGGTGATTTAAAACCTACCCGAATCACACTACAGTTAGCTGATCGAACAGTGAAAGTGCCTCGTGGGTTGTAGAAGACGTGATAGTTCAAGTGGACATGTTCTACTTTCCTGTTGATTTTGTCATTTGGGACACTGAGCCTGCTCCCCATACGAGAAATCATGTTCCAATAATATTGGGCCGTCCATTTTTAGCTAATGCTAATGCTTTGATTAATACACGGAATGGCCAAATGCAACTCACTTTTGGAAACATGACTCTCGAGACCAATATTTTCAATGTAGCTAACCAAATGGGTGATGAGGATGAAATTTTTGAGGTTGATCTTATTGAAGAAGTGGTGGATGAGAACATTGAGAAAATTATAGGAGGAGATGCATTGGAAGTGTGTTTAGTGCACAGTGGTGAGAAAAAGAGTTCTTATACTGAGTTTGAGCGTGAGGTGGAGGAGTTGGAAACTTGGTTACAGGAGGAAGAGAGTTTTGAGAGTTTAAGAGATGTTGACTGGATTTCTAGGTTTGAAGAATTGCCTCCGAGGGAGACAACCATGATTCCCTATGAAAATAGATTTCCTAGTCTTGAGTTGAAGAAACTACCCTCACATGTCAAATATGACTTTCTGGGAGAGAATGATACATTTCCCGTTGTTGTGTCTTCCCGTTTAGAAAAAGGGCAAGAGGGTATGTTATTGGATGTGTTGCGAAAGCATAAAAGTGCTTTTGGTTGGTCTATAGCAGATTTGAAAGGTATAAGTCCATTGATTTGTACCCATAAAATCCATCTTGAGGAAGAAGTGAAGCCCTCGCGTGAGATGCAAAGGCGATTAAACCCAACCATGAAAGATGTAGTAAGAGCGGAAATCATCAAATTGCTAGATGCTGGGATTATCTATCCTATTTCGGATAGTAAATGGGTGAGCCCAATTCAGGTCGTTCCAAAAAAGTCGGGGATGACCGTGGTTGAAAATGCCAAGGGAGAATTAATACCTCAACGCACTACCACCGGGTGGCATGTTTGCATTGACTACCGAAAACTCAATGCCGGAACTCGAAAAGATCATTTTCCCTTACCGTTCATCGATCAAGTGATTGAACGAGTGGTGGGCCATCCTTACTACTATTTTCTAGATGGGTATTCTGGTTATAATCAGATTGAAGTGGATGTACTTGATCAAGAAAAGACGACTTTTACATGTCCATTTGGTACGTTTGCCTATAAACGAATGCCATTTGGGTTATGTAATGCACCAGTAACTTTTCAAAGGTGCATGCTAAGTCTCTTTAGCGATATGATTGAAAAAGGTCTTGAGGTGTTCATGGACGATTTCAGCATTTTCGGTCCATCTTTTGACCAATGTTTAGCTAATCTTGAAAGAGTTCTATTCTGGTGTGTGGAAAAAGACTTAGTCCTCAATTGGGAAAAATGCCATTTTATGGTTACCGAGGGCGTAGTTTTAGGCCACATAGTCTCATCTAGGGGAATTAAAGTTGATCGAGAAAAAATTGAAGTAATAGCTGAGTTACCCCGGCCAAAATCACTTAAAGATGTGAGGTCCTTTCTAGGCCATGCTGGATTTTATAGGAGATTTATCAAAGACTTTAGCGCCATCGCTAGACCTTTGAGTAATCTTCTCATGAAAGACACTCCATTTGAATGGAATAAAGCATGTCAAGAAGCTTTTGATAAACTTAAAAGCATGCTTATTTCCGCACCTATCATACAAGCTCCGGACTGGTCACTTCCATTTGAGCTTATGTGTGATGCAAGTGATTACGCGATTGGGGTTATTCTTGGACAAAGGAAAGACAAGAAAGCACATGTTATTTACTATGCTAGCAGAACATTATCTGGCCCTCAACTTAACTACTCTACTACATAGAAAGAGTTACTAGCAGTCATTTTTGCTCTCGACAAATTTCGCTCTTACATTATTGGATCGCCTATCATTTGCTTCACTGATCATTCGGCCCTTAAATATCTCTTGAGCAAGAAAGATGCCAAACCCCGTCTAATTAGGTGGATCCTACTCCTACAAGAGTTTAATCTCTCGATTCAAGATAAGAAAGGAGTAGAAAACGTCATTGTTGACCATTTGTCACGCCTCTCGTCCGATGTACCTATTGATCCCATTCCCATAGACGAGTATTTTCTGGATGAAAATCTATTTGCTACTTCTTCTCTCCCCTGGTTTGCGGATATAGTCAATTACCTTGTCACTGGAGTTGTTCCAACTAATTGGAATCCGCAAGAGAGAAGGAAGTTCATTACATGGTCACGCGTGTTCTTTTACGATGATCCATATTTGTGTAAGTATTGTGCTGATCAAATCATCCGGAGATGTGTACCCGATGAAGAAATCCAAGGGGTAATTCGATTATGTCATTCGAAAGCATGTGGAGGTCATTTTTCCAAAAATAAAACTGCTGCGAAAATCCTTCAAAGTGGTCTCTACTGGCCCACAATCTTCCGGGATGTGAATACTTTTTGTAAATCATGCGATAGATGCTAAAGAATGGGAGCTATTACTCGTCGTGACATGATGCCATTAACCCCAATTCTAGTATTGGAGTTCTTTGATTGTTGGGGTATTGACTTCATGGGACCCTTTCCACCTTCTTTTGGTTTTCTATACATCCTCGTCGCTGTAGATTACGTCTCAAAATGGGTAGAGGCGATAGATACAAGGACGAATGACAGTAAGGTGGTGATAAAATTCATTCAAGAAAACATACTTTCTCATTTTGGAATGCCTAAGGCCATAATCAGTGATAATGGAACTCATATTTGCAATAGGCCTATGGAGAAACTAATGCGAAAGTATGGAATTGTCCATAAAGTTGGAACAACTTATCACCCTCAATCGAATGGCCAAGCCGAGCTCGCCAATCGGGAAATCAAAAATATCTTGGAAAAGACAGTCCAACCTAATAGGAAAGACTGGTCTCTCAGATTGAATGATGCGCTCTGGGCTTATAGAACCACATACAAGAATCCCCTTGGAATGTCCCCATTTTGATTTGTGTATGGCAAATCTTGTCATCTTCCGGTTGAAATAGATCACAAAGCGTATTGGGCTACCAAAAGGGTGAACTTCAACATGGATAAAGCCGGTGAAACACGTAAACTTCAGTTGAATGAGTTGGAGGAAATACGCAATGATGCGTATGAAAGTGCTAAAATATCTAAGGACCGAATGAAACAAGCTCATGATGGAATCATTCGTAAGAAAGAGTTTCATTCGGGACAAAAAGTACTTCTCTACAACTCGAGATTGCACTTGTTTCCCAGAAAATTGCGGTCAAGATGGTCGGGTTCGTTCATTGTGAAAGAGGTATTTCCCCATGGAGCTGTTGAACTCAAAGATGAGAAAGGGGAAAACACATTTAAAGTTAATGGGCATCGTCTCAAGCCGTATTTGGAAGCGATTGTCAAGGAAGCCGACACAATCTGGTTTTCAGACCCCATTTATGGGGATTGACTGAAAAAGCAAGGTGAGGTCGTCGCACCCCCGACATGTATGGGGTGATTGTTGTACATAAGAGTCTTAGGAGTTAGGAGTCGTAGGTTTATGTCGGTCCCTGGGTTGAGAATCCGATGTGTGAGGGGTGTCAAGGTTTCGATGAGCATTGCAGGTATTTTGAAGTGTGAGATGTTGTAACGGAGTCAGCGGAATGGAGAAAAGAAACATAAATGGTGAAAAGAAGAGAGAGAAGAAAATTCTTAAAATTCAGCAGACCGGATCGGCCCGGTCCTGAATTAAAAGAACCGATCCGGTCAGGGGGATTGGTCCGGGTGCAAATTAAAATAACCGGTCCGGTTAAGGCGGATCGGTCCGGTACTACAACCGGATCGGTTCGGTCATCTGCAGAATTTTCTTTCCAGAGGTTCACACCTCTTCAATCCACACCACATTCATTCCACCAATCCCCTCATTTCCCACCCTTTCATTCCCCCCTATTTCCTCATCCCTCCTATAAATACACCCATTCCCCCACCAATTTCCTTCACACCTCCAACTCTTCTCTTTTCTCTCTCTCTTCCTGTCTACTCCATCCATATCCATGGATGCTCCCCAGAAGTATACCTCCATTGAATTCCTTCCCGACGGCAATGGAGAATACCGTTCTCGTCGTGAAGCAAATTGGTGTCGTCTATTTTTCAGTCCGACTCGCAAAATTCACATTGAACATCAAGTGTTGTGGGATCAACTGCCCAATTCTTTCACAGCTATGTTCATGTCAAGGGGCTGGTGCCGATTTTTCAACGAACCTTATGAAGCTGTTTGGGAGAATGAGGTCCGTCAATTTTACGGTTCGCTTGTCCGTACCGCTGAATTTGAATCCCAAGCCTTTGTGGATTCCACACCTATTCCATTCTCACTTGAAATTCTGGCCCAGAAACTCGAGTCCGACGGTGTGCCCACTCCGGATCAATTTGATTATCCTAGTCCCGATCCCGTTCTCACCAAGGACGTTTGCATCTCAAGAATCGAGCCTGATGCGGTTTAGAATTCCGAGACCTTTCCCGTTGGTCGATTATCCGATAAGGCACAGTTCACTTTTCACATCGTTTGTGCCAACATTTTGCAAACCTCCAATGATTCAGCAATGAGGCCGCGTCAAGCTATGATGATCTATCACTTGTTCGACCATGCAACTGTTATCAATTTGGCCCGCACATTTTATACTGATATCCTCTTTGTGGCCTATGACAAAAAGGGTCGGGCCCCTCTTCCTTATGGTCGTCTCATTACATCCTTGCTTAAGGATGCCAGGATTGATCCCCCACAAGATCTTATCAACTTGCCTAAGCCTTTAGGACAAGAGTCCTGCACTTGAAGTGAACGACAAATTTAAGTAATCCGTGCAAGGCGCGACGGAGATTCGAGTGACGAGGAGACCGACGAGGAGGAGGACGTTACTGATGAGGATGTTGAGATGGCAGAAGGAGAGGAGGAAGAATATGATGAAACTGCTGATCCGGATTACGTTCCGGTTGGTACGGGCTTGACTGAGTGTGTTCTCTCTCTTGAAACGCGTTTCGACGGGTACGTGTCGTCCTACGAGAGGGACATGAGTTTGGTCCTGCGTATGCAGGTGGACTTGTACCGTCTTCAGTTGGGTCCCGAGGTCCCCCTTCCTCCTTACTACTACAATCCTTATGATCCTGCTGCTCCAGGACCTTCCCATCCCCCACCTGCCCTTTAGGATGCCCCTCTACCCCTTTAGGTTTTTTATAACTATGTTTGTAATATTTGCTTACACAGTTGTTTACATAGTTATTTTGTACTCTACAGTTTTAGTATGATATTTGCTTGTTTTATTTATCGCACTCTTAATATTGTCTTCTTTCTTTCTCTCGTCCATTTGATTGAGGACAATGCAAATCACTAAGTTAGGGGGGATGACAGGTGCGTATTGATAAAACTTCACATATACGTGTATACAAAAATAAATGAAAATTTTTGAAAAACCAAAAATATTTTTGTTCAAAATAAATAAAAATTGGAATTTAAATTTTTCAAAAATGTCACCGTTATTCTATTTAAAGTCTCAAAATTGTTAAATCTCAATTGCACTAAGCCAAAATTGACCAAAGATGAAAATTGAAAGAAAATTGACGACTTAACGAATAAGTGTGGAGATTGATCAAACCCGGTGAGATTTTGAGCCTATCGATCTTTTTGAGTTTTTAAATCAATCCGAGTTTATGATTAACTCAAAGTTCTTTTCAGCATTTTATTAAGTCGTTGATGATCTCAATCCTTTGTTTTGATCGGTTATGAGAAATGTGTGAAATGTTGTCTCGAAATTCATGCTAAATATATCTCTAAACTTAATTAATCTCGAGATGCATATGGTAATGTGATTAGCAATTCGGACAATGAAGTAGGCCATCGTTTGTTACCCAAAAATATTATCCATAAAAAGTTGTGAAAAAAAAATTATCCCTTTGCAACCCAAGTTGAGCCTAATAAAATATTTCCCTTTCGTTTGATAACCCGGAAAAATCCAAATAGCCTGGAATTGTGAAAATTCATCAAGTAAGTCCAAAAGTGTGCATAAAAAGGGGCAAGAAAAAAAAAATAGAAAATGCTCAACAAAAATAGCAAGAAAAGAAAAGAGAAAAAAAAAGAGAGAGAGAAAAATGAGCAAATGCCCGAAAAAGCACTAATGGACATCATAAGAAAATTTTCCAATTCCAACATTCCCTACCATTCCCAATTTTACCCTTTACACTTTTTAAACCCAAGAAAGTCCTAACCGAGTCCGAATGGTGAAATTAATTACTGCATGGAGAGCTAAGACATGAAAAGATAATATGAGAGATTAAATGGTGTGAAATAGAGGTGATGTTCCCGTTTCCTAATAACTATATTCCGATGATGAGTTCTTTTCACCATATATTTCTTTCTTTTCAATTTTGTATGCATGAATTTGTGTCCATTATATTTACTCTTTATATCATGCATACCGAGGGAAAATAACCACAATCCGAGTGATTCGTTTGTGAGTGCATCCGTAAGAATTTGAATCAAAACGAATTTTCGGAAAGTAACGTAATGCTCAATCGGTGGAAATTTGAGGTTTAATTTCTGGCTTTGCACACACACACTATGGTTTGAGACAGTTGAATATGAATTTATGGTGATTATTTTTCGAAAAGTTTAAATTGTACAATTTTTAAGTATTTTGATATTTATTTGAGTCAATAAAGAATTTTGTGGGTAAATTCACTGCAAATCCTCACGAGACAAAACTCGTCCTACTAGGGTAACCTAGAGGTTTAAAGGCTTGTTGCATACGCTAAATGCAATCGCATGCCTGCGAAAGTGGAATTTTATTTTAATAAAAAAAATTCAAGAGTAGAATTTTGGTTAGATTCAGTTGCATTGCCCGGGACGTGCAAAGTCCTAAGTTAGGGGGAATTGACCAAGCGTAAATTCTTCTGAATTTAGCCCCGTAAGTTAGTGATTTTAATATCTCGAACAAGGTAATTGAACCATTTTTATTCCATATCACTCCATTGACTGTTTCTAATAATTTTCCCAAGTTTTCGTGTATTTTTTATGAAGTTTTCAGGAATGGAATGCAAGAAAGGAGAGAAAGAATCCAGAAGAAAAAAAGAAGATGAAAGGAAGAAAAGTCAAAAGGCAAAAGCGTAAAGTTCTACTTAGAATTCGAACTCGACACCAAAAGGGAAGTTGAAGAACATGAGTTCACAAGAGCATCGGAAGAAAGGACACTCAAATTGGAGTTCTAAATCAAAAGTTATGGCCAGTCAAAGATGAAAGGAAAAAGTCAACATTGAAGAAAATCGGACCGATCCGGTGGGAACCGGACCGATCCGAAATGTCCCAAGTCCAGTAGACCCCGGATGGATGACAAACCGATGGAAGCAGAACTGATCCGGTGGATATCGGACCGGTCCGGTAGAATAAAAAAAGAACCGATCCGAGGGTAATCCGGACGGATCCGGTCATGCAAAATCCTGACATTTATTGTGAAGATTTTGGCGTGCATAGCTGGTGAAACTTGCGCCACAAGCGATTAGGGCTGTTAATTTCGTGTTAATTTGTGCTATAAAAGCCAATGCCCTACATCATTTTGAGGGGTCGAATTTTAGGTTGGTTTTTTAGAGAGAAAATTTTCTAATTCTTTAAGAGTTTTTCATGAACCCTAGTTTGTAAGAATTTCTGGATTTCAATTCCGTTCCTGTTGCTGAATTCAAGTAAAACCATTTCATTCTCTTGTTTGATTATTTGCAAATTATTTCCAATGTCTTGTAGATCTATAATTTTGTGTATGAATTTGTTATTTAATCAAATCATGTCTAGCTAAATTCCCAACGGTTGGGGTACATGAACTCAATCCGAGGCAAATTATTTATGTAGAAAATAGAGGATAAATTAAAATATTGATTAAGTCGTGAATGAAAATCATACAAACATTGTCAATCTTTTAATCTCTCTTGCCCCAGATACTTGAGATGTTTAAGAACGCTTTGCGAGTATAATTATCCATTCACCGCTTTATATCTACCTTTGATTTCATATGATGAGGGCTAGATCCTTCATATATGTAATGCTTAGGATTTATAAAGTCTGGATTTAGTCAAGAATTTTAATTTTCAATTCTAGCATTCTATATGGTAATTTGTTAAGGTTTGAGGGATTGTACCCTACCCTATTTTCTCTCATTTATCAAATCTAAGTTCTTCACAATTTTTAGTTTGTTTTCCTTGAGTAAAATTTTTAGAAATTTCCCAATCATTAATCATCTTTTTATATCTCTTTTGAGAAATCATTTCAAGATTTAATAACTTTCCCTAACTTACCGGGTTTATTACTTGAGCGACAGGCTTGCACTTGAGCCTAGAGAAAACACACTTTTGAGACAAATTCTTAGTCGCGTCAATAGTGATTAGTGTGTAGTTAGTCTGGGTATTGTAATTAGGATAATAAAATGAATGAATTAGGTGTGCACTATAGAGGAGCGGTGAGGTTTTATCTCATATGAGTGGGACCGGTTAATTAATTATGAAAGTAATACACTACGTGTTTTATTGATTTAAAACATGTAATTACTTGGAAAATATTTTCAAACTTTCGGGCTTTGACCCATGGGCAAATTTATTTTCTTGTTTTCTTTTTAAAATCTCAGGTGTGCAGCAACAGCAATAGCGAGGACATTAGGAATTGATCCTTATTACCGTTGCAGCGGCTGTGGACGCTGCAAAATTTATTTAGCTGCCTCAACTCATTCTATCTAGATATGATCCTCTATTCCAGTTTTCATTTTGGACGTGTTGTCCATAATTTGGATAGGACTTTATTTTATGTCAGAGATATTTCAGTATTCACTTTTTATTTCAGTTGGATGATTAATATTGTGACTGATGGTTTATTCGTTTCACATTTATTTATTTATGCATGTTGATTTATTCTATTTATTTAGTTGTATAGTTTTTTATCCGTATTATATTTATATTGCTTGTTGCGACGGTGAGGCTGAGAATGAAACCATGTTGATTTCCTGTTTTATTTTAGTAGATGATTGGCAATCGGCTATTAAAATAGGCAGGTTGTCACAATTCCAATGAACAACTATTATTCTAGCACAAACTTAATATAATTCTTAATCAAAATAGACTTGCCTTGGATCGATTGTACAAATTAAATCCCAAATTCTATATTTCTCCAATCTCCTGTTGCTCCCTCAAACACCTTAGCTGCTAGGGTTGTTCTTTAATGCGTTATGAGAGTTTTAGGTTTTCTTAATTAAGTTAAAAAGACACAAAATTTGAAATCAAACCTAGGCCCGAAATAGCCTTGACCCAATGAGCTGAAAGCATATTTTAAGTGTCCCGAAACTTGGTCCAAACCATATACTAACCCAACAGACTTAAATTTTACTATTTCAAATAAAAAATAGCCTTTCTAAACATCCTAAAAGTCAAACCTGAAAGTTACATATTTTATAAATTAATTAACTCCTTACATTAATTTATTAACAAGTACCAGTAGATTAAAAGTTAAAACGTAATTATTAATTAGTTAAGTATGGTCGACATTGTAAAAAACTACTTCGCGATCAGTGGATCCCGCTACCAAGGGAATAATCCAATCAAGGAAACCCCCGGCACCTATTCTGATCATTTCGTAGTCGCCCATAATAATGTCACTAAAAATATCTATGTATTGGATTATAGTGTACTTTGTCAATTTCTAAACGATGTGAATTCACACAACACATGTAAGAATCACATAGCAATATACTAAGTGACGTGCCGCATATCATGACAAATAAATAAATAATTAAACAAATGCTAGAAAAATAGGGGACAGTATAAATGAATATTCTAAGCACATTCCAATCTTTTTGGACGTGCTGTGAATAAAAGTAGCAACATTTGTAAAAATGGCTTGGAGAGTAGTTTTTGGATCCCTTGTGAGTAACAATAACAATATTTTTTGCCCCTTACACTAGTAGTATATTTAGCACCTGCCCAAAACCAGCAATTGGTAGAAAAATACTTTTGAAATTTTTATTGTGATGCTAAGAAAATACTTAACACAACAGTTGTACAAAGAACATGGTATCAAATACTCATATAATTGTTGAAAATGTCTCTCCTTTCCAATTCATCTTTTCTCACTTTTTTTATAATTTTATTGAGCTTTTATTAACTTGTGAGACTATATCACATGTAGAATCATTGTATTCAGTATTTCCACCAGCACTAGGTTATTGAGGCCAACATCTTAAAACACACTTTCACACTGAAATAGAGATCAAAGACAAATGGAATCTAGTTCTTCAGAACAAAATTGGGTTCATATTTGTGGGACCGTAATGTGAATGCAATGTGCATGAGAAAAAATGAAAGGCTTTTTTAGTGTGTAAACCAATGAACACGTTGCTGATTAAGTAAAATAAGATTAATTAATTTTAGTGTTTATTATTGTAACATACTAACATTTATAAAAACAATTTAACGATATTTTCGGATATAGAAAGTGTTTTTTTTTTTTTTTAAATATTAATGTAAGCCAAAGTGTTATATTATGTACTTTACCATGGTCTTAATTGGCGCGGGCTTGTGTTTTGGATGGAAATATGCATATGCATGAACATGTATATCTTCCTTATAGATAGTCAGAATTTTTCTCACAAACGTGGACTGAGTGCTTCTCCAGCGATTTAAAATTGGGATTTGAAATCGCGACTCGCTGCCATGACGTGCCACGATTGATTAGTGTCGCTGGTGCGGACTCATATTCATAAATGACCAACCAATGACAACACGCCATGTTAGCATGAGTCCCAATTTTAAATCCTAATCAAGAGTCTCCCAAATATTTTTCAACCTGGACTTGAAATACACTCCAGCACCAATGTTGATGTGGTAGTCCGACATGGGAAAAACTCATCAACGTCTTGTCGAAAATGGCGAACTGACACTGTAACATCATTACTGATGTAGACGTGACAATCGATGTTAATGTGTTCGTGTTGTGTTACCTAACATAATTATATTATTTATGATGTCACCGTTTTAATTTTTTTTATTAAAAAGTATAACGTGTTTAAAATTAACTGAAGAGGTAGTAAACATTATTGAACCCTTTATGTTTTGATATCTTTATAATTTAGTGATTATAAGATTATGCAGCATGGCTGTAAATCGGGCTGGGTGAGTCGGGCTTGAGGTTGCTCAGGTTCGTCCCGAACTACCTGACCCAGGCTCAACCCGAGCTCGGCCCGAACTGAAATTCTCTACTTAAGCCCGAACTCGGCTCATTAATATTTCGGACTTCGGCCCAATTTCGAGCTCATTAATATTTTTTTCTTGTGTTTTCATCATGGAGAAAATGTATACACCAAAATCTAATTGATATATCATAAAATAAAGTATATAATGATGAAATGTATTAAACTAAAATAAGGAACGTAAGAATGAAAACCTACAATGACTAATTATATTTCATACATATAAAATTGGTTAACATAAATATGTTATATTTTTTAAAAAAATTTATTTATTTATTTATATATTCAAAGTTCGGGCTTCGGGTCCAATTCGGGCTTGACAAAGTTCGGCTCAAGCTCGGCCCGAAATTCATTCGGACTTGAAATTTTGGCTCAGACTCGATTCAGCTCAAACTCAAATAAAACTCGACCCAAAAATAACGGACCGAACAGACGGACTTCGAACTTACCCGACTCAATTTACAGGCCTAATAATGCTTTTGCTTTTGCTATGGTCAATGTTTGATATCTGTTTGTGGGTGTCACGGCCTTAGTATGAGACGTGACGATAAGAAAGTGTTTATACATCCAATTATTATTTGAGATAATGATAATGATTAAGAAACAGCCTTATGTGCAATGTTTTGGGCTGTCCATGAAACCAAATGATGCTGCACCAAGACCATTTGCAGAAATGACAGATCTCTCTCTCTCTCTCTCTCTCTCTCTCTCTCTCCTACTTCATATTAGGGTGTGATTCGGATGGATAGGATCGAACCAGAGATGCATGTTTGAAAAATATTTAAAAAATTTTGAAATTTTAAAATCCTTTTCACTTGGAAATAAATGAAAATCGGAAAATCATTTTTTTCCTATTTGGTTGATTTGGAATATTCGGATTTTTCAAAAAATTTATTATTAGTAAAAATATCGAAATACTCGGAATTATCAGTTATAATATTTTCGAAAAATATCGAAAATGTAATTTTTGAAAAGGATATTTCTAAAATAAAAATAAAAATCAAATACTCCACTTTACACCACCAATGCAATAAACTACGGCGCTATGTGAATGACAAAGATATGCATCTCATATCATTTTGGAATTGCAATAAACTACAACCCTATGCATCTCATACCAGTGAAGGAAATGCAATAAACTATATAGCTATGCATCTCATACCATTTTGGAGAAAGATCCATCAAGACTTGACTACGATACTAAGAAATTACATAGCTATGTGAATGAAAAAAAACTATTATTTACCTACTTAAAAAAAGAAAATGCAAGAAAGGTTAACAATTATAGTAAAGCGTCTATAATAGTATTTCAGATACAAAAAATGAACAAAAGGAAGATGAGGAAAACATAATATAAATCATCCTTGGAATCTAAATCCGCATAACAATTTAATATAATTTAAAATGTTGTCTTTCGATTTAGGATTAGTGGTTGAGATGGTTTAAATGGAGGGTCCAGATTAAACTAATAAATAATAAATTTTAAATATAAATAAGTGTACTAAAAATGTAGTAAAATAAATAAAAATATAATTATTTCGGAAAATATTTTGGATGGATCGGATCGACGTGATATCGGAAAATTTGGATCGGAAATTTGGAATCCACATATGATTTTCAATTCCATTCCAATTTTTTTCGAAAATTTGAAATCGAAAAATTAAAATGGTGCCAAAATCGAAAAAATTTAAATCGAAAAATAGAAAATTCGAAAGTTCGAAAATAATTGACACCCCAATTATATATATATATATATATATATATATATATAGAGAGAGAGAGAGAGAGAGAGAGAGAGAGAGAGAGACTCATGTACATACCAAACGGTACATACTAACAGTGCTTACTGCTGGCGCGAACCAATTTTATAAATGATTTTAAGTTAAAATTTTTTATATGATGTTTAAATATTTCAATAGATCCATATAAAAAAAATCAACTCATAACAATGATTTTTGTTATTTTAAAAAAAATCGGTCAAACTTTTGCACCTTTTAAAGTGTTTTAAAAGTTGCGAAAATTTGACTATTTTTTTTTAAATAGCAAAAAATGTTATTTTGAGTTGATTTTTTTTATATGGATCTATTGAAATGTTTAGACATCATATAAAAAAATTCAGAAAAAAAATATTTTTTTTACTATTTTAAAAAATTGATATACACTGTTGGTATGTATCATTTGATATGTACATAAAACTCTCACTATATATATAGAGAGAGAACTGTTCTTGTACGGACAGGGACGGAGCTAGGCTTTGGCTGGGTGATGCAATTGCCCCAGCCAGGAATATTATATAAAATAAAAAAATTGTAAGTATTGGATAATTTTGAAAAACTCAAAAACTTTAAGAGTAAAATTTAGAAAGTCAAAACAACTCAAACCCAACTTACCCTAAACTTAGTCGTTCAAAACTCATTTCTCCAACTTTGGTTTGCTCCTCATTTCTCCTGTAACTCCCACACCATACGATTTTCTCTCCCAATTTTGACTTGCTCCTCCTCTCACTATTCATTTTGAAGGTAAGTTAACTTTAACAAGTGATTGCTGTTTTGACTTGTTGTTTTAATTTGGCGTGTTGTTTTGGCTTTCTAAATCCATCACTTACCCTATTTTGGCTTGCAGTTTTAATTTTTCTCTTTTAGGGTTTTATTTTATTTTTGTTAGGTGTTTATTTATTTGGAGATTAATTAAGTGTTGTGTTCATTTTTTTTAGGGTTGATATATATATATATATATATATATATATATACAGTCATGCTTTTGTGCAGACTAGTCCGCATTTTAAGAGTGAGGACCGGACATGTGTCACCTGACGGTGAACCCAGAGAAGAGAGAGAGCGTGCCTATAATTTAGGCGATAATTTCTAGGTGCCCCGTTAGGTGACACATGTCTGATCCGCACTCTTAAAATGCGGACTGGTCCGCACAAGAGCATATTATTATTATAATAATAATAATAATAATAATAATAATAATAATAATAATAATAATAATAATAATAATAATAATGCTCTTGTGCGGACCAGTCCGCATTTTAACAGTGTGGACCGAACATGTGTCACCTGGCGGTGAACCCAGAAAAGAGAGAGAGTGTGCCTATAATTTAGATGATAATTTTTAACCGCACCGTTAGGTAACACGTGTCTGGTCCGCATTTTTAAAATGCGAATTGCTCCGTACAAGAGTAGGACTATATATATATATATATATATATATATATATATATATATATATATATATATATAGGGAGGGTGGGGGGCGGATAGGGGGTGGGAGGGTGGGATGGGGGCGGATGGGGGGTGGGGGATCGATCGACACGCGTATTTGGTACCGCTGGCGCAGACCAATTACATTATAGAAATTCAAATTAATGTGTTATGTGTTTTTTGTTAAGATCCATTAAAAAATTCATTCTTTTGATCCACTTGTGAACCTTCTCATATATATGTGTGTGTGTGTATGTGTGTGTGTTTTGGGGGGGGATCAAATTTTGGGGAGACGATGACTATAGTTAG
Organism: Sambucus nigra; assembly: GCA_949130495.1. Lineage (NCBI taxonomy): Eukaryota > Viridiplantae > Streptophyta > Magnoliopsida > Dipsacales > Adoxaceae > Sambucus > Sambucus nigra. The sequence goes on from OX422208.1 coordinate 806,484,646, forward strand.
GAAATTGTCTGGGATTATTATTATTATTTAAATCAAGTGCAAAGTGGCTGAGATAAACATAAGACGTTTTAAATTTTAATAATGGAATGATTTACGAAGTTTGCATCACACTCATTTCTAAGTTAATTTTTTATATATGATATCGTCACTCTAAAGATCTTCTTCAACAACCTTGGTTACAAGAATCATTTTATAGTATTTTACATTGGTACACAAGCTTAAGTCCGCTAAAGAGTTTGAGCATCTTTTTCCTTTCATATTTGATAGAAGATAATCTTTAAACTTTTATATTGGAGGATATTTTTTTTATAGATAATTTATAAATTAATTTTTTGTTTGCGTGATTTCCATATTGTCTTATTACACCTCCACATAAAGCAAAATAAAGACAATGTTATTATAAAACCGTGTATTTAATGTGTGTGTGTGAGAAATTCAAAAGGTGAAAAGGACTAATTAAAAATAATATTACCACTTGTTTAAATATCTAAATAGCTATGTCACTATAGGTGATTTAAATTTATGTTATACTGTCTTACGAGTGATCGTAGTATAATAAAAATTCATATTGTACTGTTTTGTACTTAAAAAAAGTGATAATGGTATATATTTTTTACTTACTGAAATCAAATCTACCGAAGTTAAAATTACCAATTTTTTTGTGATTGGTTTTGGTTTTAATATTTTAATAACCGATTTACCAATTGTACCGTTCTAAAATGAAAAACTGAAATTATCAAAATGATATTACCGAACTTACCAAGTTAAATAAAACAAGAATACCATGGCTAAAGCTAAATACAACCACACTCTTAAACTCTTAACTTTACACTTGATTTATTAGAACTCAATTTAAGCCATACATTTTAACTCATATAAAATGTAACAAACTCCGCCATGAACCCTAATGTTCACAATCTTTCTGCCCTGCACCTAGTAAGAGCTTTCTCCATCTCCCTCTCTTCCCTCTCAATATTAGCTTATTACATGTATTCTTCAATCTAAATCAAGTGAATCATATTATTTCATTTATCGAGAATACGCGGTATAATGTTTTTGTCTTTGTGATATTATTTTATTAACTATCTTTCTATACATTTGTTTTTAATTAATCAATTGCTAAGTGGAGAGTGTAACTTGAGTTGTTTGCCCAATAGTGTAACTTAAATTATAATTTAACTGTGATGTTTATTTTGGTGTTTAATGTTTTATTTGTAGTTATGGAGACGAGACAATTATATAGTTTTTTCATTATTATTATTTTAAATATGTATATGAACAGATTTAGGCAAGTGATACAACAAAATACCATTATGTACCGGTAATTACCAAAATTACCACAAAGAGAAATTTACAAAATTTATTGTATTTTCTGAAAAATCAATTTTACCGCAAAAAAATGCTTTTACCAATATACTGCACAATTTGGTTTTGATTTATGGGTTGATCTACCGGCTGGTAAAATTGGTAATTTTAGTTTGATGCTTTTATAGTTGATTTGGTATTGGTATACTTTATTTACCAGCTAAACCGACTGAAACCTAGCACTACACGGTCTTGTCATCACTTTTTAATTAAACAATTAAAAGTTTGATAAGAATGTTTTGTTTTGGATAATTTATGAAATCTTATTATAATTTTAATAACCAACACTTGTACAATATATATAAAAGACTGTTATGACTGTTATTAACTGATATTATAAATTTAAAATTAAAACAGAATTATTAAATTCAGTAATTATAGAAATAAAAAAGAAATTCAAAAACTTACTTGTAATAGACGGAATTTACAAAATATATTAATAAACTGAATATTAAATCCGAGCCCTGTATAACAGTCTCCTTAAGGCAAATTTATTTCATCCAATGTGCTCCAAGGTAGTTGAATAATTGTCTCCCAAGATAGAATGGATTTTTCGAATTAATTAAGTAGCGCAATGCAGAAATGAGGGAAAAAAAATTCTAGAAGAGGAAAATAATGTAGAAGCATTTTCCGAATTTCTTAGCATTTAAAACTAGAGGGGAAAGGCTATATATATAGCAACGGTTTTGACTGTTGGGAATAGTCAAAATAGTTAAACTGTTTTTAACTGTCAAACAGTTAAATACGATTCAACTTTATTAATTAATTTCGGATATAATCAATTTTAGTCCATAAAGTTTATTTAAATTCGGCACAAAAAAGAAAGAGAATTTTATAAGCCCAAGCCCGAACCGAATCGAGTCGGTTGAACTGAGGGACGGTGCACGCGCGTGTGGAATTTTGGCCACTCCCAACACTTTATTAACTCTTCAATTTCCCACTACTCTTTCAATGTGGGACAAGAATTGAAACACTTCCAATTCAATAACTTTCATTACTTTATGAGTCACTTTGGAGACATATTTATCATTTATAACTTAATGGAATTGGATATCTGAGTATACCACGTTAATCTCCTTGCGAAGGAGAACGCATTTGTATATCGTCTCACAATTATGTGAAGTGGACCCCAACTAAATTTGAGCTTAAAGTTGCTCAAAATTTGCTATCCAATGCCCATTTTCTAACAATCCCCCACATGAATGATATATCGCAATATATAAACATATGCAAGATTCAGATGGTTGAGTAAAATTGAAAATTTATTGCATCGGGAGAAGTAGCCAAGTGGCCTTGAACTTTGATTAGTGTAACTTGTGACACCCCGGCCAATTAAATATCGGGTGATCAGTCCTTTATAAAATTTATAACAGAATATTCGGTTGGATCATTCTTAGCATCACTGTCGAAAACTTAAATCCAATTAATTACCTAAAATTCAATTAAGTTAGTTCAAAATGTTTTCCAATTAAACTTGAAACCAATTAATTCATTTAATTTCTGAACATATGATTACAAACCATACACAAGAGATGAATACTAACTGAAACAAATACTGAATAATTAAGACTGGATAAAAACATCCAGTTCAAAGTCACAAATCAAACCGTGATAAATACTCAATCCAACTGAAAAGAACTATAAAGGAAAATGAGTAAAACTCCGTTAATGAGAATGGGCGACACATGTCCGAACTGAGATATCTGAACTAGGAACTAAATGAACTGAGAGAAGCGTCTAATCTCAATGACCCGCAACTTCCACAACAGTTGCAGCTCGACAAAGCATCCAACTATCTAAAACCGGTGTCCCTATGGCTGGGCACCTGTACTAATACATATATATATAGAAAAAGAGAGAAGAAATACAAGAGACGGGTCAGAGCTCGATGTTTTAAAAATATTTATTAGAAAGTGTTGCAGATAAATGATGAGGATGAGATTGAAGATAAAGATAAACATTCACATCAAACATATAAAAGACAAAGGTTTTTAAAGTGGTTCGTCTATGAATAAAGCCTTCGTCCACTGTTATTTTATTCCCAAGGGTTTACAGAGAGAAAGGATGTGTATCTTGTGTATGGTATTTCTTGGTTCTCCTCGGATCTCCTCCCTTTTGGCTAAGGGAATACATGTATTTATAGTGATGGGAGATAAAGAGATTCATTGTATGTAGACATTTATGTCTACATTCAACGATTCTAATTGTTGAATTGCTTGGTATGCTATGTGTTGTCATCTATTAATACAGTATAAATGTACATTAAGGCTCATTAAATGCGCTGTCATCTTCATTAATGCACATTAAATGCATAGTTATCCTTTGATCTTCCTGGTTGGTATGCCGACCAACTCTCCTCGGGTGCCGACTAACTTTCCTCCGGGGCTGACCAACTCTCCTGGGTGTCGAATATTGCCACGTAGGATGACATGTGTCCTTTTCTGATTGGTCCTCGTAGATGGAGAATTTTTGCGTTAACAGAAGCCCCCAATGCTCCATGCTTGATGGTTTACTTGAAAGGATGGAGTATTTATTCTGCAGTGTTGCTCGGTGCTCGTGAAATTCTTGATCTACCTTCTTGATTTGTTCAACATAAAGTGCATTATCTCCTGGACGACATATGATGCAGGCTGATCGATGGTTGCTAATCTTTCTTTAGAGGAGCTCCGTGTGCTATGTATCACCCCTGGAAATTTGGATGCAGCCATGCCATAGTATGCATCTTGTAGCTTGTCATAATCTTCAAGTATGTTGATTGGTTTGCTAGCCGACCAACTGCCTCCTGTGCCGAGCAACTGAGTGCTAACTTCACATGCTTGATTCTTCTGATTTATAATCCTATGAATACTTTGCCGAGTAACATACTAGCTTTTGAACCCAACTCTTCAATCTGATTAGTACCAAGCTAGTGGTGGACTTCAAAATATTTTCATACAACTTCTTCTTTAATGTTGGTCGGGACAGTAGTAGTAAAGATCTCAGTGCTGTAAATGCTGAATTTGACTTCTGAACTTCAATAGTATGTGCATAATAACTCCTGAATATGCCTCCTGAACTTCAATATTCCTCCTGAACTTTAATAGCCTCCTGAACTAATTCTCGAGCAAGAAAAAAAACTTCTGAATGATAATTAGTCGGGGCCCCCACTATGTAAGTTTATGGAGTTGAATTTGGTGCTCGACTGTATAATGTTATGAGAATGTGCCACCGAATGAACAACTGAATTTTTAATAGAAGCCCCCAAGTGTGGAATGTGAACTTTGAATGCTTTTTGCTTGATCGCTTTCACATACTCATACTTTGTTTAAATAAAATGTTTTCGACCAACTGTAGTTGACATCTTCTTATTTCCGACCAACCTGAGTTGGTGGATTTTTTCTTCCTAACCAACCTTAGTTGGCACTTTTGGGAAATATTTTTTTCTTCCCAACCAACCTTAGTTGGCATTTTTGGGAAATATTTTTGATAATAAATGTTGGAGACTTCCTCGGAGCTGACCAACGAATTGTTGGGAATAAGATATAATAAATGCTGGAGACATCCTTGGAGCTGACCAACAGATTGTTGGGAATATGATAATATAAATGTTGGAGGCATCCTTGAAGCTGACCAACAGATTGTTAAGATAATATAAATGTTGGAGACATCCTTCGAGCTGACCAACAGATTGTTAGGAATAAGATAATATAAATGTTGGAGACCTCCTCGGAGCTGACCAACGGATTGTTGTGAATAAGATATAATAAATGTCGGAGACCTCCTTGGAGCTAACCAACAGATTGTTGGGAATAAGATAATATAAATGCTGGAGATCTCCTCAGAGCTGACCAAAAGATTGTTGGGAATAAGATATAATAAATGCTGGAGGCCTCCTCAACAGATTGTTGGGAATAAGATAATATAAAATATGCAAAGACATAAAGAATGATTTAGAATAATAATAAACTGTCTTGTTGATCTGTCGAGGCAAAATTGCATTTTGCCGAATAAGAATAATATTTTCCAGAATATAAGAAAATGGTCGAGTACTTTGCCGGGCCTGAATATCAATAAGAATTACCCCGACCAACCATCCATTGGGGGTGAAATGTAATAAATGTTATAGTTCTTCCTCGGAGCTGAATATGAATATCTCGCCGAGTTCCGTGTTGAGATGAATATACAATATGAATCCCAAGGGATATTGAATAATTTGTGCTTGATCCAATATCTCCGAGTAATAATAAAATATATAATGCCTCACTGAGGTGAAATGATAATAGTTTCCAGATTGTTTTTGAGCATTCGTCGGCGTTGAGTCTTGTACCTGTAAAAATTAATATCTTGCTCTACCATATGTGTATGCTGAATTGATTAGTCGTGAGAATAATTTAATCATCCAATAAATATATGATCGGTATATGTTTGAGAAATAAAAATATTAATTTCAAAAAATGAAATAATATATGTTGGCTGATATGTCAAGGCAAAATTGCCTGATGTCGAGCAATACTACTTTTCTAGAGGTTTACGAGAGCTTTCATCGGGATTGAATCTCGTCCCTATGAAATTTTAATAGGCTGCCCGAGCACCTGTCAAGACTAGAGAAAATAATTATTATCATGAGAATAATTATTCAGTCAAACAATATGTGATGTGTATCAGCATAAAATAATAAAAATTTCAAAATATGAAATAATGTTTTTGTGCCACACGTGTATATCATGAGCAAATTTTAATAAAAATGCTAGGCATTTTAATTTTAAGTAAAAGACCAAATATAAATGGTTTTTTAGAAATTATTTATCACTTTAGGAATTATTTGAAATTCAATATAATTTTTTGGTCTTGAAATATTTTTCACATAAAGTTTCTGTGGATTAGAAAATAACCAAGTATGCATTTTAATTTTTCTCCATGCAAATTTTTAATTAGGAATTTCATGTTTTAAATTAATAAAGGATAAGGATAAGAATAAGGGGATAGTCTTGTCCTTTGGCAGCGAAGTAGTGATTTTGTCAAAATCAAAAAGAGAGAACCAAAAGAATCGTCAATTTTTAATTATGGCATTAGCTTTTTACAGCCTCTGACCAAGGTTGAGATGTTGCTGACCAACAATTGATTTTCTCGACCAACTATATACATGCCGACCAACAATAGGTACATCCGAGTAGAAATAGATGTAGCCGATCAACGAATGTGAGTTCGGGAACTCCTCGAATTGCATAATATCCATCAACGATCATAATGAAATGCCTCCGACCAACATTTGATTTTTCCGACTAGCTATATATAGTGGACCAACACAATTGGTGTTGGTGATGTTTATTGTTGTAGTACTGGTTGCCGACCTGCTCTCCAATAATCATTCAGCCATACTTACAATTATGAGGTGCCCCGACCTTTTACAGTCGACCTATGCCAGAAGTTTTTCAACCGTTCTTTGTTGATGACTGGAATAGGTAAACTGAAATTCGGTGGAGGATTGTTGTCGACTTGATGCCGACCAAGTGTATGAGAACTGCCGAGTAGAAATAGATGCCATCGACTAACAAATAGTAAGTCGTGGAGCTCATCTTGATGTATAATACATGATAAAAGGATAACTGTTGGGGGTGAATCTTGTACATGCAGCATTTAATAAGTTGCTCGAACACCTGTTGAGATTGATTCTCATAGAAATTATCATTAGCAAAAAATTTCAGCTAAATATCATATAATATGTATCAGCTCAGACATAAGGCAATAAAAATTTCAAAATATGAAATAAAAATTTTTGTGCCAAATGTGTGTCAATGTGAGCAATTTTTTATCAACTAGATGTCATAAGGTTTGATTTGGGTTTTTTATAAAATAATTTTATTTTTAAATAAATGCTCAAATATGGGATCGAAAAATTTATTCTAAGATAAAGTTCAGGGATATATTTTATTTAATTTTAAAACATTTATTTTGTTAGAGAAGTGTGAGAAAAATAAATAGCTAGCAATGGAAATAATTTTGACTTTGTCAAAATTAAAAATCTAGGCAAATAAATTTGTCATCCCTCCATTCCAGCATTCCTCGTCAATAGGTGATAACCATCTCTGACCAGTGGTATCGCCGACCAGCATCGTGTGACGTCAGTGTTGGGATGCCTTCGTTTTGATCCGCCGACCATGTACATACGATCAAGAAGCCTTTGTTTTGGCTAAAACTTATTTTCGACCAACTTTGGCCTTTTAAGTTGTTGACCAACTATTTCTTTGTTATCAAAAGTAGATGTCGACCAGATGTTCTTGTTTTGAAACAACCACCAAGGTGTTGCCGATCTACTCCAATGTTGCTGATGGATCTTCACAGCCTACCACCAACCAATAAAAATGGTCTGGTGAAATTCTCGATCAACAAATAGGTTCATCAACCAATTGCATACCACCATTAGATGTCTCCGAACAATAAAATTTCACCTAGTTTAGTTGGTTGGGAGGCATTTCAACCTGACTAGAAGATTTTATTGACCGTGATTGGAAAATTTGGTGAAGTTGTTTGTGTTTTCTTCGCAAATGACCACCGACTAGCAAGGATGGCCCGGTAAACAAATTTTGGTTGGGTAACGACCAGATGTCGCCGACCAATAGTAGATGGTTCCGACCAACAAAAATGCTGCCGACCAATAATACTTGTCAATGAGATATACCGAGGAGGTTACTTTTTTATTCCAATTAAGTAGAGCAAAAATTCACATAGTTTTTCACCGACCAGAAATACTCATCCGACGACCTTCTTCTGGATTTTTCATCCTCACACAATTGATGCTAAACAGTAGTTGCAGATTCATGGGACCTTTGAGCCCAAGGCAGGCAGACTTTGAATCGGAGAGTAATATAATCCTAGGATTGGAATTTTTTGTTGATCTGAAACCGAACCAAGTTGTGAGGTGGATGATCGTCCTTGAATTGTAGGTTATTTTTTTTTATGCCGCCCAGTTTCATTATTTTTGTTGCTGTAGACGGTTGAAGTCAAAACGATTGATATGAATTTAATAAATCCAAAATTTCTTCATCTTCCTGGGAAAGTTTCTCTATTGCCCTTTCTTGAGAGACTGTTCATTTTTCATCTTCTTTACGAAAGTGGGTAAAGGTTTTTCAGGAGAGAGAAGGTTATTTTGGGTTTCCTTCCTGTTTTCCATTTGTGGAGATAAAAAATACGGTGGATGATAAAAATCATTACGAAAATTATACCAAAAATCAATCATCGAACCAATAAATCAATCTTTATCAGAATTAATAAATCGTAACAAATCAAAATTCTTAGATCTAAGCGATAACCAATAGAAATCATCAGATCTAAGAGAAAATATGATCAATATCCAATAGGAAAAAGAATGGTCTTGAATTTTTACTCCCTTGTAGAAGATGTGAAATATGTGAATCAACATATGTCAAATCTTTTTCCTTGATGTAACACATTACATAAACGTGTTTGCCCAGAACATTTTCGAGAAGAGTCATAAATGCTTAACGTTCATGATGAAAATTGTCTAACACTGAATATATATATATATATATATTATGAATCAAATTGATGAGAACTTTTGAAGCAGATCTGGGTCAGAATTGTGATTAGCGAAAGAGAGAAATTGTTCTTGATTTTAACTTTTCCCATTCTGTAATTAAAAATATGATGGGAATTTGAATAGACATCAAAGATCTTACAAAATTTATAATGAAAATTATCAAATCTTACCACCATCATATATATTGGTATATTTAATCATTTAAAATATTTATTCCATGATATAAAATTGAAACTTGAGAATCAAGCAAAAAGTTATGATTTATGAAATCCATTATTTTTCAGATTTCTAAATAAGAATTAATCTAACAGTTATGATTTTAAAATCATGATATGCAATATTTTGCAGATAAAAATTGGACATTTAATTTATGTATATAAACATAAAAATCATGATTGAATAAAAAAGATGTATGTATAATTGATTATACGTAGAGAAAATAAAAACTTAGCTTTTGATGGAGAACTATGCTTGTAACACGTTCCCACAGACGACGCCAATCTGTTGAAGACAGAAAATAGCCACCGTCATTTTAGTGGCGTCAGCAGCAGATAAATAATGAGGATGAGATTGAAGATGAAGATAAACATTCACATCAAACATATAAGAGACAAAGGTTTTTAAAGTGGTTCGGCTATGAATAAAGCCTACGTCCACTGTTATTTTATTCCCAGGGGTTTACAATAGCACCATAAGGTGTAGAGAGAGAAAGGATGTGTATCTTGTGTATGGTGTTTCTTGGTTCTCCTCGGATCTCCTCCCTTTTGGTTAAGGGAATACATGTATTTATAGTGATGGGAGATAAAGAGATTCATTGTATGTAGACATTTATGTCTACATTCAACTAATCTAATTGTTGAATTGCTTGGTATGCTATGTGTTGTCATCTATTAATACAGTATAAATGTACATTAAGGCTCATTAAATGCGCTGTCATCTTCATTAATGCATAGTTATCCTTTGATCTTCCTGGTTGGTATGCCGACCAACTCTCCTCGGGTGCCGAGTAACTCTCCTCGGGGGTCGACCAACTCTCCTCGGATGCCGACAAACTCTCCTGGGTGTCGAATATTGCCACGTAGGATGACATGTGTCCTTTTCTGATTGGTCCTCGTAGATGGAGAATTTTCGCGTTAACAACAAGTATTTAAAACTTCATTAAAGCAAGTATCATATGCATGTTAGTTTGAAATCTCACGTGAGATTCTCACCTCTCGACTAATGTGCACGCCTAACGTACATCTAATCCAACCTAGCCATCTGACACACTCTTAACTAGGAAAAGGCTTATCCTACTAGTTACCCCTCATAGTAGTATCCCGTATTTGATCTCGACATTTATCATTTTAAATAAGTGTTATCACACTAAAGTCAAGTATTTACTATTTACGTTACTGAAGATTTCACTATCTTAATAATATGATATTATATCATTTTAGGATATACCAAAAGCATACATGTATATATATCTTTCACTATTATATATGTATTAACCCAATCTTAATAGCCTACAAATATCACATTGTAAGTATAACACAAGTATAAATAAATATCCACCACTATTATATATATACCGATACAGCACCCCAAGAATATACGTGTAGTGCATTGCATACACTGTTATCATGTCCCGGCACATCTCGTACTCAAACAAGGACTATCAGTTCAAAAAGTTCCCACGAATCATATAAACAAATCACACGCATTGGCGGCGAACATAGTTCACATATCTATGGGTCGTGCACATACCTACGCTCCCATAGTCAATGACTTATCAACTCAAAAATAAGTCTTCACAGTCCTATGTAATGAGATACAAGTCAAATATCCCCCCGAAGGTCACTCAGGATAAGACTGTTTCTACACAATCCCTGCAATACAAAGTAGCTAGGTATGTCATACACATAATATCAAATATAGGTATACACGCAACCCATCAAATCAAACGGTATACACACAACCAAATGTCATATTCCATACGTAGTATTATCATCACTAAATACTATCAACGTATTTTTAAATCACGATATTCTCTCTCTCGTAATATATATAAGGATAATATGTCACCCAAAAATTCTTAATACATAATCATAAGAAATCCCAAAAGTAACCACTAAATTTTATTCTCATAAGTTCCATATCTTTAGAACTAGTATCGTATGTATTTATCACGTAATACTCTTGACGCATTCACAATTACGATTATCTTTCTCTTGAAATCTTCAAGGTAAACTCACCGTCCCAAATATTTAAATCATTACACTAAACAACTCCCAATACTTCTGCACTATTTTGGGTTCATCGAACACTAATTTTTTTCTCGCTCAAATTGATTATTTCCCAAATAGGGGCGAAATAGGAAAATCCTAAAAATTAGAAATCTCGCTCGAACCAAAAAGTCAAGTCGTTTGAACGAATTACACATGTCGCTCGAATCAGTCTTCGCGTGACTTCGCGCGACATCCCTACATTGATCGAACCGCTTCTCGCGAGATACCAATCTCGCTCGAACGATGCCCATCGCACGACTTTGAGCGACATCTCGCGACCTGGACTGTTTTGTCTTCAACCTTAGACAGCCTAGTTTTTCACCATTTTCAACCCTGAAACCTCTCAAATATCATCCCAACTCCAATAAATCAGTCCCAAATCAAATCATAACATTTGTAAATGAATTCGAACACCCTAGAACCATTAAATCATCTATATAACTAGAAATCCAAAATTTATTATCAAGAACCCTAGTTCTTAAATTGATATGCATAGCTTCTAAATTAAACCCACATTTGTTTATAGAAATTAACATAATTTCGTAGGCCTCATCTTATCTACATATGGGATTCAATTTCTTATCAAATCAGGCCTAGGTTATAATATAGTTCTCCAATTTCACCCAAATTAACTTTCATAATAATGGTTTATTAAACTAGACTAACATGAACACAATTATCGCTAAAGAAAGCAAGCAATAAACACTTGCCTCGATTTCGAAGGTCTGATCCGTTGGTGTTGTTGATATGGATGGGTTCCTCGCGTTCCGATGTACACGATGGTGGTGGTGGTTGTGCAAGGTGGTGAACATAGCTTCTCCTCCTTTGGAATTTTCTCTCCCTCACCCACTGTGGTTCTCTCTTGATTTTGGTGTAACCTAACCCTAATTTTTTCCAATTAGCTGATATATTATTTCTCCAATTTTCGTCCATTTAATTCCTCCAAAAATTGAAATTACAAAACTACCCATACCGGGTGTCGGCTTGGCCTAAAAATATCCCGGAGTCCAAATAAAATACTCGGGTAGAGATTTCTGACTATCTCGACCCCTCTGGACTCAACGGCGCACTCAAAATGATCATACGAGTTACTTAAAATAATATACCTTTTTATTCCACTTAATTAGTCCTGACACAACTCACACGCACGTCCCCGACTTAATATACCAAACTGTTATATTTCTCTCTCACGACAAGTTATATAAAATCGTCATTCCATATTACTTATTCTCACAGTAATATTAACAATTACTAACTTCTCGTCACGCTAGTAAATATTCAAATTTAATCCAGATTAATAATTAATTTTCACATTTTAATTTAATTAATCCCACAATAATAATAAATCACATAATTATTTAAATCTTTGAAAATACGGGGTATTACATATTAGATTTACTTGGTTAATCATTAGACTTCATGTCTTTGGACCGTCAATCATTACTATAAACCTAGACAACAATATTCACACAATAATTCTTCATCACAGTTGGTTCTCACGTTTGTGTTCATTTTGTCCATGAACACCACTTGGATTCGTTAGTATTTTAGAGAATTTGCCTTTCATTATTCTCATAGAAGTAGTCCCCTTCTTACTCACATAGGTGACTTCCATAAAAAGTATCCTACAATACCCGACTTAGACATACTAAGATATGGATGTCATTAAAAGCATAATTTATCCTAATTTTACGATAGATGTGCACTGTCTCATATTCAGAATGGATAAGATTTAAATATCCCCCAGTTCGTACTGAATAAAAAATAGTTCGGTTTACCCATTGAACCTAGATTTTGGGATCTCCAGTCATTTATGTTGGGTTGCCACTATATTGATTCTTATTTATTTATAGGCTTTAGGCCCATTCCTCTCAATGATTTTTCAACTTGCTCTCAGTTTAAACCTTTCGTTAGTGGATCCGATATATTATCCTTTGACTTTACATAGTCAATTGAGATAATTCCATTTGAGAGAAGTTGTCAAACGATATTATGTATACGACGAATATGTCATGACTTTCCATTATACATGTGATTTTGTGTCCTTCCAATCATCGATTAACTATCACAATGTATATATATATTGTGGGCACAGGTTTTGACCAATTTGGAACATCCTCTAAGAAGTTTCGAAGCCATTCATCTTCTTCTGCTTTGTCTAGTGTAATTAATTCAGGTTTTATTGTCGATCTAGCAATGTACATTTGTTTTGAGGATTTATAAGATACAGATGCACCTCCACGAGTAAATACATACCCACTCGTAGACTTAGAGTCCTTTGTATCAGATATCCAATTTGCATCGCAATGTCCTTAAAGAACAGCTGGATATCTCGAATAGTGATGTCCATAGTTTTTAGTGTGTTTTAAATAACCCAAAACTCTTAACATTGCATTCGAGTGATCTCTCCCTGGATTTCGTAAGTAGACTTAGCTTACTTATTGAGTATGCTATGTCTAGTCATGTATAGTTCACGATGTACATTAAACTATCGATAATACGAGAGTATTCATTTCACCATTATTTGTGGCTACATATAAATTCACATCTACTGGTGTCTTAATGGGACTAATATCATACTTCTTAAATTTTTCAAGTACTTTCTCTATGTAATGAGATTGAGATAATATAAGTCCATTCGATGTTTTAGAAATTTTAATTCCTAATATAACATCAAAGATACCTAAATCTTTCATGTCAAATCGACTACTCAATATATGTTTTGCAGTTTTGACAATTTCCAGGTTACTACCAATGATTAGCATATCATCAATATAGAGGAATACAATAACATATCCATTTTGAATGCTTTTAAAGTAAACACATTTATCATACTCATTAATTTTAAAACCATTTGATAACATTACATCATTAAAATTTCCATGCCACTTTTTATGTTACTGTTTTAATTCGTAAAGTCATTTCACAAGCTTGCACACTTTTCCTTCTTGTCCGAGAGCTTTGAACCCTTCAGGTTGCTCCATATAATTTTCCTCGTCTAATTCACCGTTTAAAGAGCGGTTTTTACATCTATTTGATGTATTTCAAGTCCATTAATGACAGTTATTGCTAATAACATTCAAATGGATGTAATTCTTATGATCGGTGATTATGTGTCGAATTAATCCAACCCTTCCTTTTGCCTATAGCCTTTAGCTACTAGTCTTTATTTATATTTATCAATTGATCCATCAGCCTTTAATTTCTTTTTGAAGATCCTTTTATAACCTAACGATTTCGAACATGGTGGAAGATCCACTAGTTTGCATTTATGATTTTGCAAAATGGATTCAATTTAGCTACTAATTCGTTCTTTTCAATTAAAAGCATCGGGTGAGGATATAGCTTCTTTGTATGATCGAGATTCATTTTCTAGAAAATATGTTAGAAACTTCAGACTAAAGGAAGTCAAGGTCCTTGCCCTTTTACTACGTCTTGGTTCATCCTATATTGATTTAATAGGTTGATGAGTACCACTTGTAGTAGCTTGATTTGTCCTTTTAGAAGGACCAGATTCTCGGGATATATTATATGGAAATTTATGTTCAAAAAAAGAAGCGTCCCTCGATTCAATAACCGTATTTACATGAATATCCGGAATCTCAGATTTATAAACTAAGAAACTATATGCACTGTTATTTATGGCTTAACCGATGAACATAGAGTCAATGATCATTGGCCCCATTTTTACCTTTTTAGGTTTATGAACCATCAGCTTGTCTAAGCACCCCCACACTCATAAATATTTATAGTAAGGTCTTCGACCTTTCCATAACTCATAAGGCGTCTTGGGAGTTTTCTTGTGTGGGACTTTGTTAAGAATATAATTAGCGGATAATAAGGCTCCTCCCCACAAATTCTGGGGATCTCCTGAACTTATCAACATGGAGTTCATCATCTCATTCATTGTACGTTTTTTGCTTTCAGCAATACCATTTGATTGAGGAGAATAAGGAGAAGTGGCCGGTTTGATTGATAATTCCATGTTCAGAATAAAATTCCAAAAAAGGAGATTCATATTCACCTCCTCTATCACTCCTAATAGCCTTTATCTTTTTCCTTAATTGATTCTCAACTTCATTCTTGTATTGTTTAAATGCATCGATAGCCCCATCCATACTACGAAATAAATATACATAGTAATATTTTATGCAATCGTCAATAAAAGTAATAAATACTTTTTTTCACTATTAGTTTGTACAAATTTTAAATCACAAATATCCGTGTGAATTAAATCTAACGGTTTAGTGATCCTTTCAACAGAATGGAAAGGTAATCTAGTTAATTTTGCTTCCACACAAATATCACATATATGATTTTTATTAATATTAAATTTTGGCAAAAATTCTAAGTTAATTAATTTACACAATATATCAAAATTAACATGTCCTAATCTAGCATGCCAAATATTATAAGACTCAGTCAAGTAAGTAGAACTAGAAATTTAATTCATTGGGGATGCCTTTGCCATCAACGTCATTACATTCATTTTAAAGAGACCCTCACATAGGTATCTCTTTCCCACATTGTAAGGACACAAATTTCCAATTGAGTCCTTTGTAGTTTTGGATCAATTCCGGACAAAAACATTTTTTTCATAGGATCGTGTTTTTATTGTAATATATTCAACCCTATGAATAGTTAGTTGAAGACGTAGCGTCAAAGAGTATAAAGCTTCATCAAATGCCGAGTTTATGTGCCTCGTTTCAACGTCATATACAGTGGTTCCATGCTCCCAAGGTATGAGTGCATTATATATATATATATATATATATATATATATATATATATAGGAGCTTGGAACAAGTTTATTTGGGTGTTAGGTTTATTTAAAACTGTTGTTTTAATTCAGAAAGATTTTTATCAAACTATAAAATAAAGTATATAAAATTTCTGGGCTAAAATCAAAATTTATGAACTTTCTGGAGGTTCGTTCGATATGTTGTTCGAACGAGTTTTTCGTTCGAACGACATGTCGTTCGAACGAGTTTGCCAACGAGTTCCCAGAATAGGCTACGAAAATGTCGTTCGATATGTCGTTCGAACGAACCTTATGTTCGAACGAGATATCCAACGAGATTTCTAACGAGTTCACTCTGGAACTTCGTTAGAAGTCTCGTTCGAACGAAAATGTCGTTCGAACGAGATGTCAGGCGGGAACCGTTAATGACAGCTTTTTGGCAGTTTTCTCTCACTTACCCACTTGTTTACCCCACTATCTTTTTGCTGAATATGTATGTGCGGGAAACCAACTTTTTCTATTATCTTTTTCATACCATACTAACTCCTAGAGAGTGTTCTGACAGAAAAATGATAAAGAAAAAAAGATCAAGTTTTGAGTGATAATTTTCAAAGACAAATTCATCTACTACTATAGTTTTACACCCGTAGTTTTATTTATCCAAGTTCATATATATACATCTTGCTTGGAGTTTGGCACCGGGTTTATCTCTACACCTAATTGAAGAGATTGTTTGGGTTTCCTTCTACATACCTCAAAGAAGAAGAATTGTTTAGCTGCGGCTTTCTCACATGGTGAAAGGGACCATGTGTGGTTGATGGTGTACCTATTGTCTGATCGGTGTTTCCGAGACCACGGTGGAGCTCCGTGGTTATCCGCTAGGCAGAGGTGGTTACAATAAGATGCGTCAAGGCTTGAGAGGGTTCGAGTTGAGGAAGTAAGTCATCTGTCTTGTAAATGTAAATTCCGTACTTAGTGGATTTGAGGCTAGGTCTGTCCGAGGTTGTTTCCCGTTGTGGGTTTTTCCTCGTACATCGCGGTGTAGTGTGATTGATTTACTTTTATCTTGCATAATAACTTAGAACGCATGCTTAGGATAATTCAAGATAAAATTGGTTTTAATCGTCACACTTAATTTAATTTGGTGCCAATTAAATTTGGGTAATAGTTTATTTAATTCAAGTCTATTGTTAAAACTGGTTTGGCCTAATTTGAAAATAATGATTAATATGATTTAGGCAAATTCTAGGACTTGTGTTGAATTAATTGCATTTAAGTGAAATTCAAAGTGTGTGTGTATTTATCCTATTTCACTTAGTGTTTTATTTTAATTTAAAGCAAATTGAAAATTTTAATTGTGTGTTTGTGAACCATCATACGCTTTCGCATATCTAAAAGGAAATATTTGATTTTGTAGTATAAAAAGATTTTAAAAGATTAAAATCGGGGGCGTCTACGGCCGTTTAAAATTGGTATCAGAGCCAAAGCGATAAATTATTTCGTTAAAGATCCTTTAAATAATATTTGGCTAAAATGGAATTTTCTCCATTTTCTAAATTTCCTATTTTCGATGGTTCTAATTACGCGTACTGGAAATCGCATATGAAATCGTCACTTAAATCTATCGACGAGAGGGTTTGGTTATCGGTAGTTAATGGGTGGTATCCACCAACTCATTTAGTTGGAAATGAACGTGTTCCCAAATCGGGCGATTGATGGGCTGAAAATGAGTTTAAACTTTCAAATTTTAATTCCCGTGGTTTAAATGCCTTGTTTAGCGCTGTCAAAACGGATGAATTCCGACGTATTATGACGTGTGAGACTGCTAAGTAAGCATGGGATATTTTTCAACTCACTCATGAAGGTACAAGTGTCATTAAAGCTTCGAAACTCCAAAATCCCACCACTCAATTTGAAACCATCAAAATGAAAGATAATGAAACTTTTGATGAATTTTATGCTAGACTTTCCGATATTGTCTATTCATCTTTTAACTTGGGAGAGAAAATACCCGACAATCGAGTTGTAAAGAAAATTTTAAGGTCCCTACCCGATAGATTTATTCTAAAAGTGACCGTTTTAAATTCTTTACCAACTTTAGCCTCTACGAAATTAGAAGAGCTTGTAGGTGATTTACAAACCTATGAACAAGACATGTTTCCCTCTAAAACTGAAAAGAAAATAGAAAAGGGCATTGCTTTAAAATCCCGAAAAGAGGTCAAACAAGTAGTAGAGAGCAAAAGTGATAGTGACTCGAAAGACATGGCCCCGTTTGCTCGAAAATTTAGAAAATTTCTTAAAATTAACAAAGAGAAATTTAAAAATGACTTTAAGAAATTTGAAACTTCTAAGCATGACAAAGCCGAGAGGATCCCTAAAATTATTAATGAAAATTTAAATAGGGACGAGTCAAATAGGTGTTTTGGTTGTGAGGGTTATGGGCATAGGGCTTCAGAGTGCCCCACTAAACTACGGAGAGAGGGTAAGCGACCCATTTCATATAATACGACCTTTAGTGATAGTAATAATGAAGTGGGGCCCGATTCCCCCACTAAGCCTAACTTTGTGGCTTTTATGGCTAGTTATGTGAGCATCGATAATGAATCTTCTGAAGAAGATATTCAAACACATGACAATTATGAGGTCAAAGTTTATGATTCCCTTGTTTTTTATGGTAGTGAGAGTGAAGAAGAAAGAGAGAGTGAAAATGAAGAAGAGGTTGATGTGAGTGAACTTCAAAACGCCTTTCAAGAATTATATGAAGAATCAATTAAATTAAAAAGAGCTAATTTGAAGTTAGAAGCTTGTTTGAAAGAGTGTGTCAAGGTCATTGATGAGAGTGCGTTAGTGGAAGACCTTAGGACATGAGAGAGATCTCTTCGAGAGAAGCTAGAATATATAGAAGGCGAGAGAGATAGCCTTAGAGGTTTAATGGAATCCTTGAAAAAGGAGCTTCTTGCTTTTGAAGAGCGAAATGTTTTATTAGAGTCTAAAATTTTAGAATTGCAAAATAAATTAAAAGACTCTAGTAATGTCAAATTTGATTTGGAGTGTCGTTCAGAAAAATTAGATAAAATTTTAGTAACGGTCCAAATTAAAATTGACATGTGTGGTTTAGGCTTCAATACTTGTAATGAATCTACTCATAAAGTCAAAACTAACGTTTTAGGAGAATCAACTAGGAAAGTCTTTAGAGATCATTCCTTAGGTACCAAATTTCGACGTAATTTTACCTGTACATATTGTTGTCGAAAAGGCCATCTTAGGATTTTTTTTTTTGATCTTAAACGAATTCCTAGAAAATCCCAACGTAATGCTACCAAGGTAGTTAAAATTTCTACACCCCAAGATAGTCATTCTTCATTAGTTTGGGTTAGGAAAGCCGACTTGGTTTCCTTGCAAAATAGGACGTTTGATTACCATTTACTTTCACATACCTCCTCCCTTGCTAAATCTAAAGGATGAATGTGTTAGTGTTTTCATACTTTAGCTTTAGTGCTTCATGCTTTATTATCATGCTAAATGTATGCATATTTAATCATTTTCTAGTCTATGCCTCATGCTTATTCACATGCTAGAATAATGTTTTTTGTTTATTTTTTGTATTTTATTTCTTCATTTTGTTTGCATTAAATGAAAAATACAAAAATATTTTTGTTTATCATTTGGGTTTTTATCTCTTGATATTTTCAGCTTAATTTAAAGTTCAAATGATTTTTGTTTGTCTTTTGAGTATATATTTTAATTTTTGGTTAAAAATTTCAAAAACTCAAAAAGATTTTTTTTGTGTGTGTATTTTAGTTTGACACACTTTATGCGGCGTATACTTGTGTTTTGAATCCCATTTTTTACGCTCCCATATGGCTAGAACTTTTGGTTTAGATTGTCAATCCTTAAAATGTTCTTTTCCATAGTTTTATGGAGTAGTTGAATTTTATATTTATTAAATGGATTCTATTTTTATATGCCTCTATTCACACAAGCAATCTCATTTGAAATTTTAATGTCACATGTTATATTTGAGCTTTATGAGGTGTTCTCCTACCAATCTAGTCATCTACATATTTGTAATCTAGGAGGACTAGTGCATGTCAAAATCCGTTGCATGTGACTTTGTGAGATATAAAAAATGATATATAAATGTGCACGGGGAAGGGCTCCGAAAGGATTTCTTATCCTTTGCGATTGTAAGTCACCGTTTGAATTGGACCTAAAAGAACTACATGGTTTAAAGGCCTAAAAACAGATAATATGGCATTAAAAAGAAAAATAATTGCCAAGGCCTATGTTTGATTGATATATTCATTCGAAAATATATATGCTTATTGAGGGAGTTTGGATGGTATATCAACGGTTTGCACAATGTTCGTTTATCCTAGTTGCGTTTTCAATGTCATGACTCTATTGGTTTGTAGAATCATCAACATGCTAGGCTTCTATGCATTGTGTTTGTTTGTTCATTGTGTTCAATCTTTATTGTCACATGAGGTTATATTCAAATGTGATAAAGTTTGCAATCAAATGAGAACTCCGTGAACGTATTTTAAGTGATTGGGTCTATATTTAATTGTTACTAGTTCACACCCCAACACTTTCATTTCCATATGACACATTTTTGCCATACGAGTGTGAAGAACTTAATGTATTTTGTGTCATTTCTGAGTTTATATCTATATATATGTGCGTACGTATCATTGCTATATCTCTAGTATGTATATATATGATATTTTGTTTGTCTTTGCCTTGTTTTCTAGTCCATCTAAGATTATACTTCATTATTGGTATCTATCTTGGTGCATTCTTGTTTGATATCACATGCTTATATATACTGATATCATTTTCTTGCATCTTAGTTGATATTCATATCTTTATGTGGATTAGTTGAATATTCGTTGCCCATATGCTTTCATATTCTTAGCATCTTATGCATTATCATGTTTCAATTAGTTTTATCCTTTGTCTATTCCTTAACAAAAATGGGGAGAATGATAGGGAAAAAATGGTATCTAATCCTATTGTTATCGTATATAAGTTTGTGAAATTTAAATTGGGGGCAGTCATGACCTTCTTAGGAAGGTTTGTTAATACTTTAATATTCCCTATGCGTTTGATAGTTTGCTTAAGTGTGAAGGAATTCTTCTAAAGCGGCAACCTTCAAGTGGCAAAGCGTTTAATTATAAAGTGGTATTCGAGTCAAGCATTGTACTTATTTTGGGTGGGATATTTTTGAGTCTAGTGAGTTTGACGGCCCTTTAGGTTTTTTGTTTGGTTTTTGTCCCGGAATAGCCAAAGGGGGAGATTTGTAAGGACACAAATTTCCAATTGATTCCTTTGTTGTTTTGGTTCAATTCCGGAAAAAAATGTTTTTTTAATAGGATCATGTTTTTATTGTAATATATTCAAGCCTATGAAGAGTTAGTTGAAGACGTAGCGGCAAAGAGTATAAAGCTTCATCAAATGCCAAGTTTATATGCCTCGTTTCAATGTCATCAACAGTGGTTCCATGCTCCCAAGGTGTGAGTGCATTATATATATATATATACGAGCTCGGAACAAGTTTATTTGGGTGTTAGGTTTATTTAAAACTATTGTTTTAATTTCAGAAAGATTTTTATCAAATTTTAAAATAAAGTATATAAAGTTTTCGGGCTAAAATCGAAATTTATGAACTTTCTGGAAGTTCGTTCGATATGTCGTTCGAACGAGTTTTCGTTCGAACGAGATGTCGTTCGAACGAGTTTACTAACGAGTTCCCAGAATAGGCCACGAAAATGTCGTTCGAACGAAGCTTATGTTCGAACGAGATATCCAACGAGATTTCTAACGAGTTCACTCTGGAACTTCGTTAGAAGTCTCATTCGAACGAGATTTCATTCGAACGAAAATGTCATTCGAACAAGATGTCAGGCGGGAACAGTTAATGGCAGTTTTCTCCCACTTACCCACTTGTTTACCCCACTATCTTTTTACTGAATATGTATGTGCGGGAAACCAACTTTTTCTATTATCTTTTTCATACCATACTAACTCCTAGAGAGTGTTCTCAGAGCAAAATGATAAAGAAAAAAAGATCAAGTTTTGAGTGTAATTTTCAAAGACAAATTCATCTACCACTATAGTTTTACACCCATAGTTTTATTTATCCAAGTTCATATATATACATCTTGCTTGGAGTTTGGCACCGGGTTTATCTCTACACCTAATTGAAGAGATTTTTTGGGTTTCCTTCTACATCCCTCAAAGAAGAAGAATTGTTTAGCTGCGGCTTTCTCACATGGTGAAAGAAACCATGTGTGGTTGACGGTGTACCTATTGTTTGATCGGTGGTTTCGAGATCGCGGTGGAGCTTCGTGGTTATCCGCTAGGCAGAGGTGGTTACAAGAAGACGCGTCAAGGCTTGAGAGGGTTCGAGTTGAGGAAGTATGTCATTTGTCTTGTAAATGTAAATTCCGTACTTAGTGGATTTGAGGCTAGGTCCGTCCGAGGTTGTTTCCTGTTGTGGATTTTTCCTCGTACATCGCGGCGTAGTGTGATTGATTTACTTTTATCTTGCATAATAACTTAGAACGCATGCTTAGGATAATTCAATATAGAATTGGTTTTAATTGTCACACTTAATTTAATTTGGTGCTAATTAAATTTGGGTAATAGTTTATTTAATTCAAGTCTATTGTTAAAACTGGTTTGGCCTAATTTGAAAATAATGATAAATATTTATCCTATTTCACTTAGTGTTTTATTTTAATTTAAAGTAAATTAAAATTTGTAATTGTGTGTTTGTGAACCATCATACGCTTCCGCATATCTAAAAGGAAGTATTTGATTTTGTAGTATGAAAATATTTTAAAAGATTAAAATCGGGGGCGTCTACGGCCATTTCACACATACACATCATTTTTGGACAACTCAAACTTATCAGAAATAAACACAAGTTTAAACTCATTCTTTCTTGAAAGAAATCCAGAAATCAGATTTTTATGGATATTAGGCACGTGCAACACATTGTTAAAAGTAATCTCCTTTCCCGAAGTCATCTTAAGAATAATCTTTCCTTATCCGATGAATTTAGAACTCGAAGAGTTCCCTCATTTTCCAAAGCCTTATAAGTAGTAAACATATATTTGTTTGCACAAATGTGGCGTTTAGCCTTAGTGTCCACACACCATTCCTTAGTATTTCCTACCAGATTGCATTCAGAGATAACAGAAGAAAGATTTATGTCTTCGATTCCATCGAAAATGTTCTCACCCTCGGTCACATTTTCTTAAGCATTTTTCTTTTTAGCGTTCTTTCATGAATAATAACCTGTTGTTCCTGAACTTGTGCTATAACTGGCTTGGAGTCAACCATTTTGAAGTCTAGAAAATGCCCCACTATGAATGTTTTCATACCCGCATCTTCCGTTTTGTATTTATTCTCCAAATTATTATATAATTCCTTAGCGGTAGTCATGCTGTTGTATACATGGTACAACATATTGTCCAAGTATGTGAGGACGTAGTTTCAGAATAGAAAGTCAGAATGTTTTCATGCTTTAACGGCAACAACTTTCTCAGCTTCATCTGCTTCTTGAAAAGGGGGACAATCCTCATACACAAACCTTACAATTGAAAGGTTGTGAGATGGAAGTACATTTGTCCTCGCCAACGTTTGAAATCGGTCCCGTTAAACTTTTTTGATTTCTCCCCATGTTGCATGTTCACGTGGGCAGCAATAGTAGCATGAGTCACATTCACGGTCGGATGGACTGTGTTTGTACTTTGTGATTCAATTTCTGTTACAATAATAGAATTTTTATCAATAATAATATTCATTTGTAATGAATTATCAAAACATAATACACAATTATGTACACTAATTTCCTCAAATCTAATTAATACTATATGAATTGTAACAAGAATAAATATATATTCTGAATTATATAAAACAAAATTAAACTAAAAAAGTAAATAATATTTTTTACTAGTATAATTTATGTTAAAAATCGGTGTCATACTTTTTTTAAAGAATTAAAAAAATTTGTAAGAGTTTACAAAAATCTGTAGAAAACAGATTTCCAAAAAAATAAAAAAAAATTGAAATGAAATTTATATTCAAAAACAGTATACAAATTATTAATAGAAAAGAAAATAATTTTATGTGATAGATAAATAATGTTTTTGTACGAATTTATAAAACAGTAAAACAAGGAAATTTGCCTTCCAATTGTTATTAACTGATATGATAAATTCGAAATCAAAACAAAATTATTAAATTCAGTAATTACAGAAATAAAAAAAGAAATTCAAAAACTTACTTGTAATAGACGGAATTTGCAAAATATATTAATAAACAGAATATTAAATTCGAGCCATGTAGAACAATCTCCTAAAGGCAAATTTATTCCCTTCAATGTGCTCCAAGGTAGTTGAATAATTTCCTCCCAAAATAGAACGGATTTTTCGAATTAATTAAGTAGCACAACAATAATTAATATCTACGAACACAAGTATGTATTTTTCTACTCAACCAGAACAGTAATATGCAATGCAAAAATGAGGGAATAATTTTCTGGAAGAGGGAAATAATGTAGAAGCATTTTTAGAATTTTTTCAGAATTTAAAACTAGAGGTGGGAGGCTATATATATAGCAAAGGTTTTGACCGTTGGGAATAGTCAAAACAGTTAAACTGTTGTAACTATCAAACAGTTAAATTCGATTTAACTTAATTAATTAATGTTGACCTAGAAAGTTAATTTAATTTTCGAGCCGAGTCGTCCGAAACGGATAGCGCGCGTGCGCGCGCGTGGGCTTTTGGCCCAAGCTCAACACTTGCATAGTGTAAGTCATATCCCCTTCAAAGAGTTGGGATACCCCAAAGGCATCTCAGCCTTAGTCCATATTTAGAGTTTGATTAACTCTTCAATTTCCCACTAATCTTCCAATGTGGGACAAGAGTTAAAATACTCTTAATTCATTAGCTTTCATTGCTTTATGGGTCACTTTGGAGACATATTTATCATTCATAACTTAATGAAATTGGACATGTGAGTATACCACGTTAATCTCCTTGTGAAGGAGAACGCGTTAGTATATAGTCCCACAATTATCGTGTTGTGGGTCCCATCTATATTTGAGCTCAAAGTTACTCAAAATTTGTTGTCCGATTCCCATTTTTTAACAATAACCTAATAAATCAATGGCAATCACGACTCCAACTTCCTTTAAAGGGTCCATTTGGTTGAAGAGATTGGAGATTAAAAGGTTTTACTTTGAAAATATTTTACCTTTAAAAGTTCTGCTTGAAAATGTTTTCAAGGTAAACTTTTATTTTTTTTGTATTTGACTGCAATGGTGGAAAATATATTTTTTAAACGAAAAAAATTAAAAATTGTGTTTGTGTAGAAAAAAATTTCCCTACTTGAAAAAATATTTTTTCCCGTAGAGGTAGGTGGAAAAATCAAAGTTGGAGAAATGGAACACATAATAACCGTAAAATATTTCAACTTGAAAACCAACAATTTATATAGTGATGAAAAAATAAGCCATGTCAAACACGCCTAGCATGATATTTTGGTATGGTTTTGCATTGCCTTTCTAATGTAACTTTGCATTTTTAGCTTGCTTTCATTTAATGTGGCCTCATAAATAATGGAACTAAAAATGTATAACATGATTCGACTTATAAAGGAGACATTTGATTTTTTTAATAAAAAATGTGGTCGTGGTCCAAGTAATAGATGTTTAGCTTTGAGGTGTAGCCGAACAGGATTGAAATTTTTTATGTGGATAAACTTTTTAAATCACATTCAAATCTTCTAGGTTATATGTGACCCTCTTATTTATCAACCTTTTTGTGGAGTAAAAATAATATATAGCCTTTGGATTTCAGTGCTTTTTAAGAGTAGGTTGCTTCACTCATTTTAATTAAATATTTATGACAAAATATCCTTAGATATATTTCTTCATACCCAAGGATCCATTGTCTCTTTGTATTATGGGGTTCGCGGTACGATAAAATCCGTACCGTACCGTTTTGTATCGAAAAAAAAGGTAATGGTTTACATTTTTTACTTATCGAAAATCAAAATCATCAACATCGAAATTATCAATTTTTTTGTGCTTGGTTTTGTTTTAAATATTCTAAAAACCGATTTATCGAAATTACTGTATCAAATATATCAAAATTTAAAATATCAAAATTACAACCCAAAAATATCAAAATAAACAACTTTGACCAAATATAATATGATATGAATTAATTCTTTGATCATTCCCCTCTTAGTGCTTTTTTAGCACTTTGGGAGCAATCTGAAAGAAATCTGAAACTTCAGTTAGATCAATCCGTGAGCAATGTGAATAAAACTAACAAAGTGAGAGTCCCACATCAGTCGAAAAAAGGCTAATAGTTCTTATAAGTTTTTATAAATGCATCTCAACCTCGTCTTTTACCCTTACGTTGGCTAGCCTTAATTAGTGGGTTGTGTGGAAGTTTTAATATTTTGCATTCATTGATATTTGGTAAAATAAATTTAGCCCAAAAATGATGACAAGCTTTTTTCTTTTTGGCCTTTTTTCCTTCTTTTATTTTCATATAAAGATTCTTCTATATTTTCCCACTATAATTAGTGTGTGAGAATTTAAATTTTTGGTATACATCATTATTGTGATCAAAGAAATTTTGACTAACTAGTAATTGGTGATATAAACCATTTTTTTTAATTTTCGTAGAGGAATAATGTTATTTACAAATTAAAAAAATGATCTTATCAATGTACCTGCGATTTGGTTTTGGTTTGTTGGCTGGTGTACTGATTGGTAATTTTGGTTTGATGTTTTCAAAGTTAGTTTGGCTGAAAGTCCTATAGGTTGTAGGGTTATAATATGGCCAAGGGTACAAAACAAGCAAACCAGTTATCTTGAAAATTTTCAATTTTAAGTTAAATTAAACGATTAACCCAAATTAAACTTAACATCGAATAATCATTTATTATGATAAACATATTAACCAATTTTATCTTAATCTAAATATGCATCTAAGTGAGTGCAGGATAAAATAAGTAAATCATCACAAAGATTTATGATTGAGAAAACTCCAAATAGAAAAACCCTCAGATGGCCCAGCCAACTCAATTCATTATGATAAGGAATTACAACACAGACGACACATTTACAACACAAAGTCTGTACCCTCGCAAGCCTGTACATTCTTCAGTCTTCAACCTCACATCTACAGTGCACGTAAGATTCCACTTACGTTGTGCCACGACGTATGAGTTCACATACAGCTCGGTATCCAACGAATAGGCCTAGCAACCTTCATACGTGGAGTGCACCGTATGTAAACCAACCATGAATGAAATCCATCACATGAAATAATTCTCAACTAGATGTAGAGAATAAACCAAGCTTCCCACAAACTTGAACTCAAAGCATATATATGATGAATACTTAGATCTAAAATTGTTTGGATGTAAATAAGGTTTGGAAAAATTTGATCACAAATGATCATATAAACTCAGAGAGCTTTTTGAAAGAGTTTAGGAACTCAAAACATAAGTTAAAGCATTAAAGAAAATTATTACTCCACACTCCTATATGTAGGAGGTTTTTCAATTTCGAGATATGGATGAAAAAATAATTAAAAAATCTCCAAATAAAATTTGAACTTGTTGACTCTTTCGAACAGGTACATCTCGTTCAAATGAAACCACCTGCTTTGTTCGAATACACTTCTAATGAAACATCCAACGATATTCTAGTAAAGGCAAATCACTTGTTCGATAAGCTTGTTGGAACCCTGTAATAACGAGTTAAGGTAAATCATTTGAACCACATCAAAGTCATTCAAACGATCATCCAAAAAAAAGAATATCTTTCTAAAAAACTATTTAAAAAGAACAAAATCATTTTTATACAAACCTAACATCAAAATTATAAATATTTAAGGATAAAAAATATATACACATCCATACGTGAGAGATCCTTGGAATCGGAAGATAAAGCGTGACATGAAACACAATACGATAATGCAGATCTTCTAATGTGAAGACAAATTTTCGAATAGAGCCAATTTGTTTATTATGTTTTTGGAAAAAAAATATTTGAGTCATAGTTTAAGACTTGAGTGTGTTGGCCTTTCAAGCCTATGACGTGATATCTTGAAGACGTAATGTCCAAATTATAAGATCTGCATCATCGTGTAGTGTTTCTTACTTATTTTTGTCTTCACATTCCGAGGATCACTGAGGTTTGAATGATTAAATATTTTAATCCTTGGAGATTTTATATTTGGGTGTTATAATTTTATAAAATTCTTTTATCTTCTTTTATTATTTTTTAGAAGAAAAATATTTTTCATCAAGTTGTTAGAACGACTTTAGGTATGTCATTCGAACAAGCCGATGTACCTCTTTAGAATATGTTCCAACGAAACTTCGAACGAGAAAATTTTTCCTCTTTGTAGAAATCTTGTTTAAAGTGTCGTTCGAAAGGTATTCGAATGATATGCGTGGCTTCGTTTGAATGAGATGCACCTCGTTCGAACGAGCCTGCGAATTTTTTTAATTTCAAGATTTTTCAAATTGATTTTTATCCTTATCTCATTTTGAAAAACATCCTATAAATTGGAGTGCGGAGCAACAATTTTATTAGAGAGAAAAACTAATTTTTTGAGTTCCAAAGTTCTACCAAAAAGATATCTGATTTTACCTAAACCCGAGTTTACACCCAAACAATATTAGATCCAATGTGTATCATATTATTCTTTGAGATCGTATTTTGGGAACCTTTGGTTTATTCTCTACATTTATTGAGAATCGTTTCATACGGTAGACTCCGTATTTACTATTTACACATGGTGGACTCCATATTTATGATGTTGCGGTGAAGAAGTAGGGGACTCCATTGTATGATCCCTAGACAGTTTCTGAAGTTATTCGATGGATACCAAGGCATATGTGAACTCACATTTTGTGGCAATACATGAGTGGACTCTTGGATGTCGTTGTAAGAAGGTTGAAAGAATGAAGAGCGTTAAGGCTTGCGAGGACATCGAGTTTGTGTTGTAAGTCTACTGGTGTGTCCTTTGTAATTCCATACATAGTGAATTTGCATGTCTATATCATTTGATATTTTTCCCATTCTATGTTTTTCGAAGTTGTGTTTGATTTACTTAATTTATCTTGCACTCACTTAGATGCATACTTTAGGGTTAATCACAACTTGTTTAAAATTGGTTCAACGTTTTACTTTAGGCTAAAAAATTTATGTTAAATATTTAATTTGAAAAAATTAGAAATTGTCTTTTGTTTAGACCATTCTGCATCTGCACTTTCTCAAATTGGTATCAAAGCTAAAACACTAAGTAATTATGTTAGATCCGTGTTTAGGCATGAATTTTAGCGATTCTTATATCGAGGTTCAATCGTTTTCTAGGCCACCTTTTTTTACGGGTCTAACTACGCGTATTGTAAAGCGCGTATAAAATCAATACTTAAGTCGTTAGATGAGTGGGTATGGTAAGCGGTAGTTACGGGTTAATACCCACATCCTTAGTTGGTGATTATATGATTCACAAACCTGTTGAAATCTGGAGTGAGGATGAGCATAAACTGTCCAACTATAACTCACGTGGCCTAAATTCTCTGTTTTGTACAGTCACACTAGAGAAGTTCCGTCATATTATGACATATGAAACGTCTACAAAGTGTTGGAACATACTCCAACTCATTCATGAGGTGATAGTGATGTTAAGGCTTCCAAACTCCAAAACCTCACCACTCAGATTGAAATCATTCGGACGGGAGAGAGTAGATCCTTTGATGAGTTCTACGTTAGATTCTCTGATATTATGAACCCGCCATTTAACTTGGGAGATAGAATACTCATAACCCTTGTAGTCAAGAAATCTTAAGGACCTTACCTGAGAAATTCATTGAAAATGGAAAGTTTTGAATTTCTTGGGTACTTTGGACTTTACAAAACTCAAAAATCTTGTAATTGATCTTCAAACATATGAGGTTGACATGTATTCCTCCAAAAAGATGACGAAAGATAAGGGCATTGCATTGAAAGCCCAGAAGGAGGAAACACGTGTTTTAAATGATAAGTCTGACATTGATCCTGATGATATGTCCATGTTTCTAAAAAACCCTCAAATTTAAAAAATAATTGAAAGATGAAAAGAAGTACGAGAAAAGATACTTTAACAAGGATATAAAACTCCCCATAAATTGTAATGATAATTTTAAGAGGAATAAGTCAGATAGATACTTTGGGTGTGAGGGTTATGGCCATAGAGCGCTTGATTATCCAACTAAACTAAGGAAAGAGGCCAAGAAATTGAAGGTATATAATGCCACCCTTAGTGAAAGTGATCCGGAAGAGGAACCTGATTCTCCCATTGAGCGCAATTACATCTTGTTCATGGCTAGTCCTGTAAGCTTTGATGAAAAATATTTCGATGAAGATAATTCGGAGCATGAAACTTCTAAGACCATTGTTTGTGACTACCAAGTGAGTGATAGTGGATAAGAAGAAGATAATTAAAAGGAGGATGAGAGTGAACCCTAAGTTGCCTTTCGATAGTTGTATGCGAAAAGGATGAAATTGAAAAGGCTTACTTGATTTTGACGCTAGGTTAAAATAATGTGTCGTAGGTAATGATGAGAGTATATTGATTGGGGATCTTAGGGCACATAAGAATACTCTTAGGTAAAAGCTTGTATTTATTGAGAGGGAGCGAGATATCCTTTGGGGATTAATAGAGATTTTTGAAAAATAGTTTCCTAGATTTTGATAAGTCTCGTCTTTTACTCGAGTGTAGGAATGTGGAGTTAAATGAGAGATTAAGAGACTCGAGTAATGTCAAATTTGATTTGGATTATAGGTCGAAAAAATTAAATAAAATATTTGGCAACGTTTGAATCAAAGATAAAAAAATTATTGTATTGGCTTCGATATTCCAAATGCTTTCGCTAATAAATCCAAAACCATGCTTTTGAGAGCGTCAATTATTAGTAGTAACATTAGAAAAGATAAACCCAAGGGTAACATTCCTCGTGTCTACATGTGCACAAATTGCGGAAGGAAAGGTCAATTTAGGCATTTTTGCTTTGATCTTAGAAATGGTCCTAAGAAGTCTAAGTCTAGAGTCACCGAGGTTACCAAACCCTAGAGAATCATTTCACACTAACATGGGTTAAGAAATCAGATTCGGAGGCTTTACACGTTAGACTTGTCAATTCTCTAATGGTTACAGATGATACTTCTCATGACAAATCCAATGGTTTATTATGTTTGCATGTTTTTGTACTTCATGATATATATGTTTCCTATTTGTATGTGATTTGAATTTTTATTTATTGTATCTTATTGAAAAATACAAAAACATTTTGTTTGACTTTTGAGTTATTTTTCTTTTGGTGTTATAAAATATTTTCAAAATGATTTTTGATTTATATATAATATAGTTTTACATTTTTTTTGTCATATTGGTGTGTTTAAATCCATTTCATTCCATGCTTTCATATGGCTTGGACATTTGATTATGATTTTCAATGCTAATATTATTCTTAATCATCCTTGCATGGAGTAGTTTGAAATGACTTGCTTAATGGATTCACTTTGCATATGCATCCTCACGCTCATGCATGAGCTTTATCGAATTTTAACATCATATGTCACATAAGCCATATATATATATATATATATATGCGGACTTAACTTGCGGATTTAACTTGTCAATGGATTTTTCCATATTTTTTTAGAAATAGTAAAAAAACTTTTTTCGACTTGATTTTTTTTTTATGGTATTTAAACATTTTAGGGGACACCTATAAAAAAAATCAACTCAAAATGAATTGTTTTACTAGTTTTAAAAAATCTTGTCAAACATATGTCAGTTTTTAAGCTCTTTAAAACTGACATATGTTTGACCGATTTTGTAAAAATACTAAAACGTTTCATTTTGAGCTGATTTTTTTTACATGGGTCCCCTAAAATATTTAAATACCACAGAAAAAAATCAAGTAGAAATTTAATTTTTGCTATTTTTTAAAAATACACAAAAATTCGCCCGCAAGTTAAATCCGCAAGTTGCGTCCGCATTAGATTCTGACTGTATATATATATATATATATATATATATATATATATTATTGGGGAATTTGTGCATGTAAGAACCATTGTTCATGATTTTATGCTTTTACTGAAAATATGAGTGTGCAAAGGAAAGTGTTACGAAGGAAGAAATCTTCCTTGCGTGAAAGGACACCATTGGAAGGACCCTAAAAAATTAAGAGGCAAAGAAAAGAAAGGATTGTCAAGGCCCAATTTTGTTTCACTAATTCTTCTATTAATTAGTATCTTCAAAATATGAGAGTGAAAAATGATATATTTATAATTTTGAGGGTGTTATAAGTTGAAAATTAATGAGTTTGCACAGTGAATCCTAGTTATTTCATTCCTAATGCTATTGATTTTAATAGTCATTGATATTTCTAGGCTAGAATGTATTGTGCCTGTTTGTCCATTTACGAGTTCGTGTTATCGGTTACTATGAGGATAAATCTTTGCTTGATAAAGTTGATGCAATTAAATAAAACTCTTTCGATATTTTTGAGTGATTGCGTATTTTTTCTACTTCACGTCCCTTCACTCCATTACACATGTTTAGATGCATCGATATTATGCTAATATGTAAAGCTTATGTGTTTTGTGTCATGTTTGTGGTGCTTATATCTATATATATGTGCATGTGTGCAATTGGTATCTTTTGGATACTTTTTTAGTCTTCGCGTTTAGATTTAGTGTGTGTTTGCCATGTACTTTATCTTTGAATCAAAATGACATGCTATATGATCATATTGGTATCTCTTATTGCTCATTTACATTAGTATCTCATGCTTCATTTTCTATTCAATTTGGTGTCATTTATTGCATAAATATTGGTATTGATTAATCATTGTTTGGATTACTTATGCTTGTGTTTCCATGTTATATTTGTTGCACTATACACCATTGCATGATATTATTATTTCCTCTATATTTCCAGATGATATCACATATTCTCACTTTTGGGGGGAAATATGGTTTATAGGGGAAATGGTTTATTATGCATTCTTTATTTGTCTATTCCTAAGCAAAAAATGGGAGAAATTGTATCTTTCACTTTAGTTTTGGGAGGAGATCTTTATATTAAGGGTCGACATCTTACCTAGGAGGGGATCATTAGACATATAGGTAGTTTATTCTTATGCAGATTTTATGTATTTTTATATTATCTTTGAATTTGAAGGTGTGTTTAAGTGTATAGGTTTGTAATATGCGATAAATTTTACAAAATAGCAAAGATACTCAAGGTTTATGAGTTTGTCAAGTCGTAATTTTTGTTTTGGGGGTTGGGTATTGAGTCTTAGATGAGCTTGACGTCCCATAAGAGTTTTTATTTTTGATTTTGTCCTGGAATGGACAAGGAAAGAGATTTGTAAGGACAAATTTCTGAGCCGAGTTAATTTATATGCTTTGGCTTATTTCGTGTTTGGACAAAGCTATTTTGGTCATAGGTTAGGACTCCGGTGTGTAGATATTTCAAACCTATGATGTGGTTTCTTGAAGGCATACAGTCCATGTTAGAAGATCTACATAATTGTGTCGTATTTTGTGCTCGTTTTCATCTTCACGATCTGAAGATCTCTCAAGTGTGAATGCGTAATTATTTTTATCCTTGAAGATTTTTCATTTGGGTGTTATGATTTTATAAAATTATTCTTAAAACGTTTTTTAAATATTTTATTTTTTTTTAATATATTTTAGAAGAACAATTTTTTTTTCTCGTGAGGTCGTTAAAGCACCTTTAGGTATGTCATTCGAACGAGTCTTTGTACCTCATTAGAATATGTTCTAATAAAACTACAAACGATAATTTTTTTCCTTCATTGGAATCTCGTTAGAAGTGTCATTATAAAGGTGTTTGAACGAGCTGCATGGCTTCGTTTGAATAGATGTACCTCGTTTCAATGAGCCAATGAATTTTTATTAATTTTAAGATTTTCAAAATTTCTTTTCATCCTTATCTCTATTTTCGAAAACTTCCTATAAATAGGACTGCGAAGCAACAGTTTTACTAATGAGAAAACTTATGTTTGAGTTCCAAAACTCTCCCAAAAATCTCTTCGGTCTTCCCCAAACCATAGTTTAAACCCAAACAGTTTTAGATCCAAGGTTCATCATATTATGATTTGAGATCTTATTTTAGGAACCTTTGGTTTATTCTTTACATCTGTTAAGAATCGTTTCATAAGCCAGACTGCGTATTTACTGTTCACATATGGTGGACTCTGTGTTTGTGGTGTTGTGGTGAAGAAGCATCGAACTCTGTTGTTTAATCCATAGAAGGTTGCGGAAGTTATTTGGTGGATACTGAGGCGTGTGTAGAGTCCCACGTTGTAACAATGTGCGAGTGGAATCTTGGGTGTCGTTGTGTGGAGGTTGAAGGAATGAAGAGTGTGAAGGCTTGAAAGGGCATTGAGTCTGTGTTGTAAGTTTACTATCGTGTCCTTTGTAATTTGATGTGTGGTTGGGTCATTTAAGGTTTTTTTAGTTGTGAGTTTTCCTCATACATCGGGCATTGTATTTGATATACTTATTTTATCATTCACTCACCTAGATATATGTTTTAGGTTAATATAAAATTAGTTAATATATTTAATCACAACTTGTTTAAAATTTTCGCATTGTTTTACTTTGTATTAAATAGTTTAAGTTAATATTTAATTTGAAAAATTATACCATTCCGTATCTGCACTTTCGCATGTAACATAGTCGCTACGTCTTCAATCCACATGTCACAGGCTTGAAAGGTAAAACAACTGAAGTCCAAACCTATGATTCACATGTCACAAAGTAAGACAAAATGTGTAAATTAACTCGATTTGAAAATATGTCCTTACAAATCTCCCCCTTTGGCTATTCCGGGATAAAATACAAAACTAAAAATCTATAGGCCGTCAAGCTCATTTAAAAGACTCAATCACTAACCTCAAAAGAAAAATTACACTTTCACCGACACATAAACTGAGTAGCTTTACTTATTTTGAAAACTTCATCACATCAAAAACCTGCATAGTTAAGCACACCTTCAAATGCAAAGAGAATATATAACAATATAAATATGTGTGGGTACCTCGTTTAACTATTTTGGCCCAGTTGAGTAGCCCGATTAAGCCCGATCCAAGATAAAGGGAATTTTGGCCCAAAGTCTGAAGGTCTCGTGCATAACTGATTCAGTTATGACCCATTCAACCCCTAAAACTCTCTCAAGAGATATTCTAGGGATTATGGGCTAACGTGGAGGAGTACAACACCCCCACTCTCCAAAAAATTACATGTATATATTAAACCCTCAGCCCGAGGCAAAGGGTATGCAATTGTAATCACTCCCCTGGAGTAAAGAGAAATATAAAACGAAGAGCACTACCGTGGACGTAGGCAATTTTGCGAAACCACGTATATTTTGTGTCGTGTGTGATTGCAGTTATTTTGTGTTCTTTATTTATTCTGGTGATCGCATTTGCTTATTATATGTGTTGAGATTTATCGTCACAACAATTGGCGCCGTCTGTGGGAAGCGATTGTTCTTCCTTTAAAAAATCCTTCACCAACAAGAACCCAAAATGTCTGGTCACAGTAGGGGATATTCAAGAGTAACCCATTCCTCGAAGGGTTAGATCTGAAGTTCAACGCTCAAACCCAAGGCCTCGCCCAGAACGACAGGCCTCAGAAGAAAGCCAGGCACCATCTTGGTCGACGCAAGTTTCCAGACTGATCGATGCCTACGAGGCCAGGATCCAAGAGAAAAAGGAAGATACTCGCAAGCACGAAGTTAAGAATGCTCGAATCAAGAGAAGACTAGAAAAGATGGAGAGAGAACTCCATCGCAGCACAAAGCAACATCATTATCGCACTCCTAGCCCTCAGGCGAGCAAATCTCGTAGCCAAGGAAGGATCCCAAGATGTGGACCTCAAAAAATTAAGGGACACAGGTCAGGTGACGACTTATCTGAGCAACAACAATCGGCTTGCCATTATAGGAGCCCAGGCTGAGGGAACAACGACATCTAAAATTTGGCCCAGAAACAAATGGACCAACACCCAGCACATCGGGGTGCCAGGTCGACCAGAGAGCTAGCCATGCGAGCTCTCAGGACCCAGATGAAATCCCCTTTCTCAAGGGAATTAGTAGATGAAGAAGCCCCCATGAAATTCTCAATGCCCAGATTCACGATCTACGATGGAAAGACCGATCTTATCGACCATGTCAGGAAGTATAGGCAGGCCATGACTCTTTGGAATCTCAGATACGCATTGATGTGCAGGATCTTTCCATCGAGCTTACACGACATGGCGCAAAAGTGGTTCGAGAGACTGTCTCACAGATCCATCACGAGCTTCGAGGCTCTGACAGAGCTCTTCATATCTCACTTCATTACCAGCAGCTCCCACCCGAAGAGGATGGATGCTGTGTTGACTATGAAGAAAAAGCCTTAAGAGAGCCTCAGAGACTACGCGAAGAGATATTGGGAACTATTCAACGAGGTCGAGGACTTCTCTAAGCAGGTTGTGGTCGTGTACTTTAAAATTGGCTTACCCAGTTCTTGCCTCTTACACCAGTCCCTCACCAAAAAAGAGGCCACGACTATTGACGACTTAATGGCTCGTATTGAAAAATATGCCAAAGTTAAAGACGTGACTCATCTCAGCACAAGGGAAAATGGTCGCGCTAAGTTTGTCGGCAAGGGCAGCGATGAATCTGAAGCGATTAAGTAAAAATGGGGGTAAGAGCGGCCCCAAGAATGGGAATAAGAGTGATGCTTCAAAATAATTTCAGGTAGTGAACACAATTTTTAAAGAACAAGTCTACAAGATTCTAGTAAAGATCAAGGACGAGTCGTTCGTTAAGTGGCCCAGGAAGATGGGTGGAGACCCCTTAAAGAGGAACAATGCACTGAGATGTGCTTTCCACAAGGAGTGTGGGCACAAAACCGAGCACTGCAAAGCCCTCAAGTCTCTCCTTGAAGAGTTAGCTCAAACTGGACACTTGAGCGAATTTATGGAAAAGAAGGCAGAGAAGGTCGTTGCCAATGGAGATCAATGGCCTGACAATGTGCTCGAGAAAGACGTCGGCCATGAGTTTACAGTGAGTCATGGGGAATCTGACCTAAACCAGATTCAAGGAAATACAATTCGAATGGAAGTTAAAAAGCTTACGAAAGTAATGCAAGCTTTTCAAATCGATCTAACCAAAATGAAAGTAGGAAAGCATCGGCCAGCAGAGGACGTTGACTACAGCAAGCATATTGTGTTCACGGATGAAGACCTAGTGGTAGTAAGGACCCCACATCATGATGCCTTGATCATTACACTCAGAATAGCTAACTATGACTTCTACAAGTTACTCATAGACTAAGGTAGCTCATCCGAAGTAATGTATCTCTACCTATTCAGAAAGTTGAAGTTAAGTGTCATCGACTTAAAGGAAGCCACCACTCCCATATTTGGCTTCGTCGGGAAAATAACCATCCCTTTGGGAAAGATTATATTGCCAGTAAGGGCAGAAACATCTCCAAAATAATCGAATTTCTAGTGGTCGATATTAACTCACCCTACCAGGTGATCCCTGGCAGAGGGTGGTTACACGTGATGAAGGCCATCCCCTCTACCCACCATCAGAAACTCAAATATATGACTGAGCAAGGAGTGATGGAGATCTATGGAGATCAGGTGATGGCGAGAAAGTGCTTCATAGAAGCCATCTATCCCAAGCCAGAAAAGAAGGTCGAGAAAGTTACAAGCAAAGTAAAAGAGCAGAAGAGGCTGATGCCTTCCAAATAGTAACTGAGATATTTAAGACCAGGAGTGGAGGAGACCAGGATCCTCCCCTCTGAAAGAGTCGTCGAGGACCTGGAGGAAGTCCTAGCCAACAACACTTCAAGTCAAAGAAAGTTCTTGATTGAAACCTCACTCACCGATAACGAAAAAAGGGAATTGGTCACCCTAATTGGAGGTAACCTAGATGTCTTTGCATGGGAGCCTTATGAGCTGCCCGGGATAGATCCAAGCATTACCTCTCATCGACTGCACATCGACCCACTATTCAAGCCAATTACACAGAAAGCTCATCATTCTTTTCTAAAAAAATCCAAAGCAGTGGAGAATGAAGTTGAAAAACTACTGAACGCAGGATCCATACGGGAACTCCAGTTCCCCAAATGGCTATCCAACCCAGTGGTTGTCCCTAAGAGCAACAGAAAGTGGAGAGTCTGCATCCATTTCACCGATCTCAATAAGTCATGCCCTAAGGACAACTTCCCTCTCCCAAAGATTGATCAGCTGGTGGATGCCACTGCAACATATGAAAGGATGAGCCTCCTGGACGCATAATCCGAATATCACTAGATACCTCTGTATGATCCAGATTAAGAAAAAATAGCATTCATAACCATAGTTGGGTTATATTGCTACAAGGTTATGCCCTTTGGGCTAAAAAACGCTGGAGCCACATACCAGCGGCTAGCCACCAAGATGTTCAGAAATCAAATGGGAAGGACCATGGAAGTCTACATTGATGATATGCTCATGAAAAGAAAGCTCAAGGAAGACCACCTCTCTGAATTATTAAGAACTTCGAAATCCTCAGGAAGTACCGAATGAAGCTCAATGCAAGCAAGTGCTCCTTCGGTGTCTAGTCATGAAAATTGCTTGGGTACTTAGTCAGCAAGAGAGGTATCGAAGCCAACCCAGGTCAAATTGACGCCATCAATAGGGTATAGCTCCTCGTAAGATAAGAGACGTACAGAAGCTCATAGGGATGCTCGTCGCCCTAAACCGATTCATATCAAAGTCCTCCAAAGGTGCCAGCCATTCTTCCAACTGTTGAAGAAAAGCGAAGATGTGGAGTGGACTGAGGATTGATCGAAAGCACTAGAAGGACTCATGGCTTACCTCAGCACACCACCCTTGCTCGTAATCCCACTGAGGAATGACTCTTTATACCTTTACCTCGCAGTTTCTAGTAATGTTGTAAGTTCTGCACTGGTATGCAAAAGAACAGGGATCCAGCACCCAGTCTATTACGCGAGTAAGATTCTCTTAGACGCCGAACAGCGATACCTACAACTAGAAAAGCTTGCCTTTGCACTAGTGTAGCCTCAAGGAAATTGAAACATTACTTCGAAGCCCACCCCATCATCATCCTTACATCCCACCTTCTTAAAGCAGTCATGAGAAAAGCAAAATATGTCTGGTAGACTATCAAAGTGGTCAGTCGAGCTCGGGCGATTTAGCATCTAATTTCAGCTAAGGAATGCCGTCAAGGGATAGGTCCTCGTTGACTTCATCACAAAATTTATAGGAGAATATCCTTGCCACCAACCTCAAATAATTCATCAGAAGGAAGTTCCCTCGGCATCAGGCATCTGGAGGCTATTTGTTGACGGTGCCTCCAATTCCAAAGGGGAAGGAGTAGGCATCATGTTGATTACCTCTGAAGATGCAATCCTCGATCAAGGGATCAGTCTTGGATTTGAAGCCTCTAACAAAGAAGCAGAATATGAAGCACTGATAGTAGGCCTACAGAAGGCATACGCGCTGGGAGCAAAGCAACTCCAAGTGTTCGGCGACTCACAGTTGGTCTCCAACCAGATAAGTGGTGACTTCAATGCTAGGGATGAAAGGATGGAAGCCTACCTCGCCACAAAAAAAAATTGATGGCCAACTTAGAACAAGTCAGCTTCCAAAATTTTTAGAGAGGACAGAATAACCATGCTGATGCCCTAGGAGCCTTAAGCTCAGCAATCGATTTTGACTTGGAGAGAACAATTCCGATTGATTTCCTCACCCATCCAAGCATCAACCTGATCGACAAGCTGCGTAATATGGGGCATATTCTCCAGATTGAAACAGCCCCCGGCTGGATGGACCCCTTAAGGGATTATTTGAAGGATGGTGCACTATTAGATGAAAAGAAGACCGCTCATTGGATTAGAGTCAAAGCTACTCTCTTTCACTTATCTGCTAAGGGCAAGATGTACAAGAGATCTTTCACTAGTCCTTATCTGCAATGAATTTATCCAAAGGACGTCAAGCAAGTTCTGCACGAACTCCATGAGGGAATCTGGGGGAGTCACATTAGGGGCAGGTCTCTAGCTTTTCGAGCAATGAAAGAAGGCTACTGGTGGTCGTACATGTAGAGAGACGCCAGAATATATGCTCACAAATGCAAGAAATGTCAACTTCACGCTCTTATAGTTCACCAGCCAGCCAGTGACCTAAAGTCACTTACCATCCCATGGCCTTTCTCCCAATGGGGAATGGACATCATAGTCCCTCTTCCTATCGCAGTCAGCAATTACAAGTATCTGTTGGTCGCAACAGACTACTTCACTAAATGGATAGAGGTAGAGATACTAGCAAATATTAGAGGCGCAGACATGATAAGATTCATATGGAGGAACATTGTCAACTGTTTTGGGATTCCCAAGACCATCATCACCGACAACGGAACCTAGTTTGAAAGTGGCCTCTTCTAGAGTTTTTACAGAGACCATGGGAGTAGGCACTACTTCAGCTCTGTGGCATATCCTCAGAGCAATGGACAGGTTGAAGCTTCCAATAAAATAGTGATCGATGGATTGAAGAAGAGCTTGGAGAGAGCCAAAAGGGCATGGGTAAATTAATTACCTCACATCCTATGGGACTACCGCACTACCCCACGGCGAGCAACTGGAGAAACACCATTCGTACTAACGTATAGGATGGAGGCAAATTCGCCCTGGAAGCTGGTCTTCCTACCATGAGGTCCACTTTGGTCAAACAATGCCAGAACGATGCAACTTTTCTCACTGAACATGACCTAGCTGAGGAACGAAGAGAGATGGCTCTAGTGAAACTAGCAGCTTATCAGCAACAACTAGCAAGGCACTACAACAAGAAGGTCAATCCAAGAGCATTCCAGGTTGGGGACTATGTCCTTAGGAAAGTTCTTGGCAGCGCTGTAAAACCCTCGGATGGCAAACTAGGGCCAAACTGGGAGGGGCTATTCAAGGTGATAAGAGCCAACCTATAAGGAGCCTATCACTTAAAAAAGATGGAATGCGGGGAGATACCTCGAGCTTGGAATGTAACCAATTTGAAGAAATTCTACTTCTAGTGTTTCTTTTCTCTTTTTTAACTCAATGTTGAAATTTTCAATTCATTTGTGATTAATAATGAAATTTTTTGACAGTGGCATTCTACGAAGTATTAAAATACATTATAATTCATGCGCCTTTTCCAAGTTACAGGTTCCCCCCTTAACGCACAAAACTAAGATCACGAGATACGTAATAAAGAAGGGTCAATATCCAATGACCCTCCTCAGGCCTTCATCATTAAACACGAATGACCTACTAGCATTGCCCCTGGAAATATATAAAGCCCTACAGGGGACCCTTAGACAACATGAACAACCCAGGTTGGTCGCCAACACTATTTGGCTAAAAAATCCTGCTCGGATAGGACATCTAATACCAGGTGTATCCTCTCCATTGCCACACTTAGGCCTAAGGAAGTGTGACGACACAACCTAAAATGTAAAGTAAGGTATAATGGTATACTAAAATCATACTGGACTGGGGGAATACTTACTCAATAAGACAACTCCGCCTACATCAAGTCTAGTTGGCTAGAAAAGCCTAAGATAGTTGAACAAGAAATCAATGAAGTATGAAATGCAAACACATGTTTAGTCTGAAAAATTTCCCCAAACATAACTGTTTTATTTCATCATTACATATACAAAGAGTTACAAATGATGAGTACATTAAATCCTAATGAGAACTAGGTCGCTGAGCAAGATAGTCAGCCACTCGTGCCCTTCAACCATCATCTGGGTGAGAAGCTAATTCCTCTTCGACTTTGTTTGAGTTTGGCTCCATGAGTTGCCTTGGGATCGCATCTATGGGAACCCATCGATCATCCCTCCTGAATGGGTTCGGCATCAAAGTCGAGGGGGATATCTCAAGAAGATACCAAAGGACGGAGTTCCTAGGAACTTACAACTATATAAGAGCACTCAACGGTGACACCCCGCATAATTAAATACCGTGTGATTAGTCCTTTATTAAATTATAATCAAGGTGAACGGTTGGTTTATTCTTAGCATCACTGTCGCAAGAATAACTTTTCCAATTTTAAACACCCTAAATAATTAAGCTAAGTGTCAAAACCATTTTTAGACATCAATTTCCAAATTTTATTTTAAAAACCAACATTTAAAACTTTACAAAATTCATAGTTAAGGAATCACACAACAATTATACTGGAACATATAATCCGAACAATTAAACATCCATCTAATTAATTCCAACTTTAAAACTTAAAGGAAAGCATCCTGACAGTAATAAATCCCAAAGTATAACTACTGGAAATAAACAAATCACAATCTCCGATAAAACAACTGAATAATGAAGAAGGGCGACACATTCCCAACAGAATAAATAGTGCTAGAAGTGGAATCAACAATGAGGTCGTCTAAGCAAGAGGCCTGCAACTCCCACCTAAGCTA
This sequence comes from Sambucus nigra, assembly GCA_949130495.1. Classification (NCBI taxonomy): domain Eukaryota; kingdom Viridiplantae; phylum Streptophyta; class Magnoliopsida; order Dipsacales; family Adoxaceae; genus Sambucus; species Sambucus nigra. The sequence goes on from OX422208.1 coordinate 806,527,144, forward strand.
CAGCGCGTTCCTTCCAAAGGATCCAATGCAAGACGCCCTTGTGGCTGGGCACCTGTAATATATACATATATATACAAGAGAGAAAAGAAAGTAGAAAATGGGTCAGAGCCCGATTGTAAAACAGTTTAAAATTAGTTTAGTATGTATTTAAAATGCTTACCGGCTAATGCAACCAACATATTAGTGTGGCACTCCCTTGAGAAATTCTCACCTCTCTTCTAATGTGCACACCTATCGCACTAATATTCCCAACAGTTTAACTTATCTTATCTTAAGTTACTCGTAAGGTTGCATACCGACAATTTCAAATGTTAAGGAGATTAATTTTATTTAACAGCAAAGTTCTCACCTAAGCCTTATATGATTATAAAGTTTCGCAGTAATATAACGTAGTTTTCAAACACTTATTTCCAAGTTGAAATAATTATTCATTTCTTACATACCATAGTCACAGTAGGTAGTTCCCAAATTCCAGATTCAAATATATATATATATATATATATATATATATATATATATATATATATATATATATATATTAAATACTCATATAATATATATATTCTAACGGCACCCCATATAAAATTTATGGTGTGGGCATACTCTGCTGTCCAATTCTCGTAACACTCGTACTAAGGGAAATACAAGTTCAGAATCACTCTCGAACAATATTAACACCAAACACATACAAATTGAGGCGAAGGATAGTTCCAAGTCACTAAGAGGTCAGCACATACCCTTACGTCTCTTTGGACCGTCTAACTATCGATCCGATAGCCTGTACCAAGGATTCCTATATTCTAGGGTACGAGTCAATATCCCCCATAAAGGTCCCATCGAGATAAGACTGTCCCAGCATGGTAACCTCCGGGATAGCAAGTAGCGCGAGCATGATTTTTACACGTATATAGTATATGCACAAACACAGTCATATATGTATACCACAATCCCCATATCAAATTTAGGTACACTCTCACGACCCATAATTATCATATTTATCCTTATTACTCATTATTTAGTTATCACGTATAACGGTTTGTCTCTTATTTTAATTTGTGGAATTATTCCAACTTACTACGTAACACTCGTAGATTCCTATCTTCCCAAGTGTAATTTCAGTAGGTACTCATTTATTTTACAACGTAACTTTCTTACGAGTCTCACCCTTTAACACACATTCCCATTGTCCCTTATATGTAAAACATCCCCGTGAAATGTTAATCTCGTCTTACATTAAAGGTTCCATATTTTTAATACGTCCTACTGGTCTTCTTTATATCCCAAAATGTTCTAACATTAATATCTAAGAATGTCTAATCATTTAAGTTGGAACAACCTATAAAAAGGGGAATGTGAGTTATGCAGGAGGGGTCGATCGATCTATGGCAGATGTTCGATCAATCGAAGCATCGATCGATCGATACTCTAAGGTTGATCGATCGATCAAACGGGTATGGCAAATCTGCAGAATTTCCAGTTACGGGTTTTCTCTTCCAACATCATCCAAAACGTTATATTTGACTACCAAACTCCCAATAATTCATACTACAAGTATTATAACCTCAAATAAGTGATTTCCTACATCAAGCATGCGGATTTTCATCATGAATAACGAATTTAAAGGGCAAAATCCATAAAAAAATCAAGAACCCTATATTTCTTTTGTTTGATTTCTTCCCATTCTTTTACGATATTTCACACTCTTATTTACTGTAATTTCGTGGTTCAATCTCTACATATGAATTGGGTTTCCAGAATACATATATTACTCATACAACATGCGAATTCGAATCACCAAAATAGGTTTCTTTCACAAAAAATAGTCCTAATCAATCCTAGGCTAATATTATTGGAGCATTAACTGAAATAGAGCAAGATAAATACTTACCTGAGAATTTTTTTTGGTTCAGACTTGTGGAAATTTTGGTGTGGTTGTGATCCTCGTTGTACGATCTAACGTTTCGCGGTGACGGCGGTGCAATTGGTGGAGTTCTTGGCCTAGAACTTCTTAGAAAAACTCTCCTCTTCCTCACCATCTGATATTCCCTTAGAATTTTTGTGGGTTTTCAGACCCAAAAATGTAAAATATCCAAAACGCCCTCCTGGGGTGTTAATTAGGCCTAAAAACGCCCCGAGACCCAAACTAAACCCCCGGGTACATTATTTTGACTATCTCGGCCCTTCCGGACACATTGACGCACTCAAAATGACCATACGGGTGACTTATAATTTTATTTACTTTTAATAGTCCGAATTTGATCCCAACATGACACAAGCGCGTCCCGATAAATTTCTAAAATTATCAAATTAGCTTCTCGTCTTGTGATGATTTTACTAATCATAATTACACCACTTACTTTACGCATAAAGTAACTTATAACAAAAATAATTACTAACTCCCATCACGCTAGTAAGTATTAAATGATTTTCCGGATTAATATTAATTTAATATCTCTAATTAAATTTAATAAATCCCCAAAATTAAAAGGCACAAAAATACGGGGTATTACATACTTCCCCCCTAATAACGGAATTTCATCCCAAAATTCGAAAAAAATAAAGTGTACCTGGTAAGAATAACTCTGGGTACTTCTCACGCATGTCCGCCTCACGCTCCCAAGTGGATTCCTTCACATTATGATGCTCACACTGGTCCCGGACAGGTGGGACTACCTTTGACCTTAATATCCTTTCGCTATGGTCTAGGATAGCCACGGGTCTCTCCTCGTAAGAGCTGTCGGGCTGTAAGTCAATCTCCTCAATCGCGATATGGGTATGGGCCATGTCATCCCGAAGGTATCGTCTCAATGACGAGATGTGGAATACATCGTGAATGCGATGCAAGTGCTCTGGCAGTCCCAATCTGTATGCTACTGGCCCAATCCTCTCGAAAATGGGAAATGGTCCCACGTACCTCGGGGCCAATTTCCCTTTCTTCCCGAACCTAATCACTCCTTTCATAGGAGATACACAAAGTAATACTTGGTCCCCCACATTAAATTCTTGGAAGAACCGTTTTCCTGTCCTGGGCTACCCGAATGCGATTTTTGATGATCTCAATCCTAGCGGATGTTTCTTGAATCACCTATGGTCCGAGCAAATTGTTATCCCCCACCTCTAGACAAAACGTTGGGGAACGACAAGGCCTGCCATACAAATCCTCAAATGGAGCCATGCCAATCGTGAACTGATAAGAGTTATTATAAGTGAACTCTACCAGTGGAAGATGTGGCTCCCAACCTCCTCCAAAATCAAGGACACACATGCGTAACATATCCTCCAACATCTGATTAGTACGCTATGTCTGTCCATCTATCTGTGGGTGATAAGCTGAACTCAACCTAAACTCTGTACCTATGGCCTCCTGAAAGCTCTCCCAGAAACGCGACACGAAAATCTTGTCTCTATCTGACACAATATTCAGGGGCACCCTATGTAATCTGACAATATCAGTAATAAACAACTGATCATACTGACCCTTGGTATAGTCTGTCCGCACTAGCAAAAAATGTTCCACCTTGGTCAAACGATCCACAATCACCCAGATGGAGTCGTGGCCCCGCTGTGATGTAGGCAACCCAATAATAAAATCCATGGAAATACTCTCCCACTTCCACGCGGGTATTTCCAATGGCTGAAGCAACCCCAACGGTTTCTGGTGGTCCACCTTTACCAGCAGGCAGGTAGAACACTTGGACACGAACTCAGCAATGTCCTTTTTCATCCCACTCCACCAGTATTACCGCCTCATATCATGGTACATCTTATCTCCCCCAGGATGCACCGCAAATCGGGACCCGTGAGACTGAAATGAAATAAAATAAAATAATCGAACAATCGGTACAATAATACAACCAAATCAAATGCCGCACTAAAAGGCGATAAAAGAACAAATGAGTACAGTTGGGCAATAAGACCGAATGTTGCTACAATACCTCCTATCTAGATCTCAATGATAGAAGCATTTAATATAAATTTGTTTGCATCCACAACTGCAGCAAACGTCTGACTCGAAAGAATCATCATCCAGGCATCCCTGTGTCTGGACACCTATATATATATAGATATAGCAAGAGGGGAAAATAGAGAAACGGGTCAGAGCCCGAGTTTTAAAAACATTTTAGCAAGTGCTTAAAATCCATATTTTAAAAATATGTTATTTCTCATATTTAAACTGGTATCACTCTCACATGAGATGCACCTCGCCCCTCTTTTAATAGTGAACAACTATCACATACCTTTTTAAATGACCTAGTTAAGCTACCCTGCCTAACTAATGTAATTACCCATCTTCTAATAATCCTCATCAATTCGAGTACTAAGGACTAAACTTCTCTCCATTCCCAACATTACGTTACATTCGTACGTGGGGTGTCTCGCGAAGCGAAATCCAAACAAGGAACCCCTCGATACACTACTACGTGACAATGTTGATCATCGGAATCCATTAGGCCTTCATTACATACCATATTTATACCATCCCGTATTTATTAATAGTTCTCATTAGAACCTATGATCCATATTCATATAAATTCGGATATAAATCTACCGAAAGGAGTATATCACTTTATTCATTCTTCTCCTTTTTATACAGGGTTAGTATATATGATATCTCATCTCATATATATATACAATATACTATTCGCAACAAGTATATTAGTTCTCCATATAGGACACCAAATAAGATTTCGGTATACACACATTATTCTCTTTATGCGTACACATCAATTTATATATCAATATATAACACTATTGCACCCTAGTTAAGAAACCCGTTGTACCGTTATAATGTTCACGTACACTTATAATAAAGTTGAAGCATTTATTTCTTACTTATCTACTTATACGCACGGTAGAAAGTTTCCATATAAATATACGTATATATATTAGTCACACATATAATATATATACTAACGGCACCCCGCATAAGATCTATGGTGCTGGTATACTCTGCTATCAAGTCCCCATATCACACAAACTAAGGGAAATACTAGTTCGGAATCACTCTCGAACTTTATTAACACAAAACACATACAAATGGAGGCGAAACATAGTTCCAAGTCACTAAGAGGTCAGAACATACCCTCACGTCTCTTAGGACCGCCTGACAATCAATCAGATAGCCTGTACCAAGGAGGCCTATGTTCTAGGGTACAAGTCAATATCCCCCATAAAGGTCCCATCAAGATAAGACTGTCCTGGCGTGATAACCTCCGTGATAGCAAGTAGTGCGGGCATGATTTTTACACATATATAATATAAGGGCATACTCATAGTCCATATAATACATCCCATACATAGTATATTTATATCTTGAATATCCTACGCATTTATTAATTTTACCAGTCCCCACAATTTTATTTTCTGAGCTTTTCTCACCGCACAATGATTACATCAACAACATCGATATATATTATTTATATCTCTTCTCAATCTTTTATGGCCATAATTTCCAAACTCTTATAGCGATAGACAATAGCCTCGAATATTCTCATTCACAATAATATAAACCGTCACACAATTAAAATACCCCAATACGTATTCCCTTATTTAATATTCAAATCACACCTACATATCTTTTTAAGTATTATTCCTCACGAACACCCCTATTTGGATAAATCTTGGATTTTACTTTCAACTAATCCAAAATACACGCCTTACTAAAAAAATATTTAGAAGTCCCCACACTATTTTTAGGAACCCCAAATATTTATCTCCAAACAATTTTAACCTTTTATTTTTCCAATTTCCGAGTGCATTTTCGAGTTGGTGATTTCACCCGAAACTTCCATCTTATAAAAATTATAACAATTCGAAGAAAAATCAGAAAAATATGGGGCCAGCGTCCACACGACCGTATCAAAAAGATCTACAACTTTTGTGTTTTGACCGAGAGCTTAATCACCTGTCTTCCTATCCGAAATAGTCTGAAAGTGAGGTTAATCACTATTCACCTTCTTCTCCAAAAATCCAAACCTCTATTAAAACACCTCCAAGCTTTTTATCTGCTCTCTCATCATCAACCAACCTCAAACAACCATAAATACACGTATAGAAAGGGTTCTAATCATCCTAGAACCCATATTCAACAATTAATTTCAATAAATTCCAAGTTTCTCAAATTGGGTATTAATCGAGTTATATCCGTTTTAATCTTCCGAAAACCCGTTTGATCCACGAAATTTCAACCCAAATTTTTTTAGTTTTATACCAACTAAAATATGAAAAATTAACACACTAAATCACAAAGCAAGTTAAACACTTGCCTCATGTATTAAATCCGACGACCACGAGTCGAATCCCGCGAATTTTGGCCGGAAATCTCTTCTTTTCTTCTCTTTTCTTTCTTCTTCTTTCTTCTCTTCTTTCTCTCTTCTCTCTCTCTCTCTCTCTCTCTCTCTCTCTCTCTCTCTCTCTCTCTCTTAGGGCTGATATTTGGGGGAACTGAGGGATGCCACCTCTTTAAATTCGAAATTGGGTATATACCCAATTGTTAAATGACTCATGTACTCATTTACGAGTCCCTACTAGTTCAAAAATATCCAGAACTCAAATACTACCCCCAGGTACTCTATTTTCACTATCTCGACCATTTCGAACCCAATGGAGCAGTTGATATCTCCATCCGAGCCACTTAACTAAAATTCACTATTTTGAACCAACACGTTCAATACGTGTATTTTTTCAATTTAAAATATTTCATTTGTCGCTTTACCCAACTTGCGACATGTAATTAAAAATAATCCACTCATATACCTAGTCTCGTAAGAAAATATAATCCACGTAAATATTAATCCTACACTCGAAAATTAATATTTACTATTCACTTTATAATATTGAATTTATTTAATTTCACTCATTAATCCCAGAATTACTATTCATAATAATTCCTCAAATTAGCAAATTAAATCCACAGTGTAATTTAAATACCTTTAAAAGTGCGGGGTATTACATCAACCATCCTCTAACGAATGATAACTCTTAAACCTCCCTCAACTTCGTCGGAGCATCGGTCCAATCCTGATCATAACCATCAGCCCACACCTACTGAGGACCTTTCTTGAACAGGTGCCTCAGCGGGGTAACAACTCTTTGAAGACCGACAGCTATCACATACACCCTGCAAACATCATGTCAAAGCTTGGCAATCTCTCTAGCTGAGCCACTGTCAGTACCAGCTCGCGGACCGGTCGATGAAGAGGAACCACGTAAAACTCTGGGGGCAATGCTCGGTGCATTTTCCCTAAGTCGTGAGACTTCTCTCCATAGAGCATCATTCTCTTGTTGAAGTACCTCTCCAACTTGATTAACCTCGAGGGCATCCAGAAGCTTGGCCTTCAGAGCATCCACTTCTTCTTGAATAGAAGCGCAGACCTCCTCCATCTCCTGAAGCCTATCTTTAAGCTTGGCAACAAGCTCTGATTGATCCTTATAATCCTGATTCCTCAGCCTAAGTGACTTGCATATTCTTACAAAGGCACGATGAACTCGATTTCTCGCATCAGGACCAAGAATTTTTCCTAGTTGAGAGGTAGCAAGAATATATTCCTCAACATCAATGAGTTACAAACCATATAAGTATTAGAGAACAAATAAATCAGTACACAGAAGGGAACAAAGTTTCATTTCATTAAAAGAAGATTAAAAGTACACCAGTAAAAAGAAAGACCAATAGAAATACAAAAATACAAAAATATCCCTAAAGAAGACTAACTGGCAACCTCAGTTTGCTTTGACGACGCTGGTTGCTTCCCTTTATTTGCGGCAGTCCCAGGTTTGCCTCCCTCAGATGGAGCAGTTACCGTCCCTTGATCAAGGGGAGCATCAGCATAAGTGATCTGAATGGATGGATCACCTTGGTTGGTAGTAGGAGGGGGCACCTCATCAATAACATGTTTCAGGCCAGGGTCGTGCTCATCAATGAGGGGGGAATCAATATCCACCTCAGCAACGAGCAAGGCCTTATCCTAACCCTTCTTGAAGTTGACACGGCTAATATAGCCAATCTGTTCCTTAGCATCCTCATATGATGTAACCCATCCAGTATTGTATGAACTCTCCTTAAGAGTGGCAACCTCAGACTTCACCTTCTTCACCTTTCCAGCGACCATCTTGTTCTCCTCGACCACCGCTAGTTTGCTCGTACAGACCAAGTCATAAGTCTGCCTCATCTCCTTGAGCTCCTTGGTCATTGCCTCTTTTTCCTTGTTAGCCTTATCCAAGGTAAGGTCGGGAGACTTATGAGCAGCAGTGGCAGCCTTTATATTCGCCTCCAACTCAGTATTCTTCCCCGTCATCTCATTGCGGCTGCGATAGAGGATGGTGAAGTCAGAACAAACTGCAGAAAGAAAAAGAACATTAGCGAGAGAGACATTAAAAGGAGAACTGCGAAAATAAAAGAGTCATAATAAACTTACAAAAGGTATCCCCTAACTTGCCTTCAGGGCTAACTGGTCGATCCCAATGTTATACGACCTCTGGCGATCAGCGGGCAAAACTGCTCTCTTGAGCACCGTCGTAGATAACTGAGGGGAAAGGGAAACGGAAGCCCCCTCAGCCAGGTCAGACACGGGAACTAAATACTACCCTGTCTTGGTCCTCACTTCTTCTCTCCTTCTCTCTTCCTCTCTCTCCTTCTTCTTCTTCCTCTCTTCTTATTTCTTTCTCTATCTCTCTTTCACCAATGCCTCCTCTTTTTTCTTCCTCTTCAGCTCATGAGAAACATTCTGGGAGCCAGTGGTAGTATCCCCACTCCCAAATTTTTGATTCTTCAATCGGCGAGTCAGCAACACATTGTCTTCATCATCATCCTGGATCAGATTTTTCCTAAGTGGAGCCATAGTTTCCTCGCTGGAGCTATCTGAATCCTCTGAACCCTCCTCCGAAATGGAAGATTGTTTGTCGCTTGAACTCTCCTCACTATAATCACCTTCAGCTCCACCCCTATTAGCTCTCTCACTCTCTTCACCAGAGAGGCTTTCTTCCTCTTCTAAACTAATTGGATCAGCAAAAACCTCTTATATGATATCTAGCTAAGGAATACTATCCAGGGGTCGGGCGATGAAGCTAGATCTGATGTTCTTGTATTCCAAGAGGAATGCAATTGATCGAGGATGCTCATCATCAGCCAAGTATTACCTGATCTTCCAAGACTTAACCAGCTCAGCAGCTCGAATATCGCGAAGAGCAGGTTCTGGGTTCTTTGTCTTCGCTAAAAAAAGAAAAGATAAGAATATAAGAAAGGCAGTACATTAACAGAAAATCAATGAGCAGAACACAAGTTGTGCCTACCTATATACTCCTCCCCATAAATGGTAATCATAGGTCCTCTATACCTCGCCCCTTCAGTTTGGGGAGTGAACTGCCAGTTCCTGGCAATAAACCCCTCTTGCCAATAGTCCTTGTGGGAATTAGGTATATTGACTACCAACACCCTATCAAGACTCCTAGCTTTGAGATAAAGGAGACGAGAGCTCGTTTGACAAAAATAATAGCAATAACAAATTTTAGCAAGACCTATATTGGTGCCATATAGCTGATTGATTCTATGTACACCGTTAACAATCTTACAAATATTTGGAGAGCACTGTGCCTGAACAATATAAAAATAACTAAAGAAATGCAAAAAGAAGCGATTTGGGGGGAAAGTAAGACCCCCTGAGACACCAGAAGAACATGTATCCAATGACCGTCCTCGATGTCTCTAACATTATGAGGAATAGGGGCACATTTAATGTCTACCCAGTTTGGAATATTATCAAAATTCCTAAAGTCGGCTATCGACCTATTGCCTATTTTTGCCACCAGAAAAAAGAAACCCTAGCAGCGATAATGAAGAAATTCCAACAAAAAAAATAAAAGGAGAAGGAGTTAGAAGAACTTACGAAATATCAGTCATCTTAAGATGATGCAAAGCCACAAACAGAGGAAATGGGAAGATAAGGGAGAACACGAAGATGAAGAAAGAGACCTGGATATGAACAAATGCAGTAAGAAGCAAGAGATATCTTGAGAATTCAAAAGTTTATGAAATGACACCATAAGTGACTTCTTCAAAATAAGTTTAAACCCTCTCAATCATGACGCACGGGAAACGAAGCAAATTTGTCGTCTGAATCTACTCAAGAAAGACGCTTTGATCCCAAAGTGCTACGTAATTCACAAAAATGCCATTAAGGCTATTATTTAAAATTATTGAGCCCAAATTGTGACCCAAAATTTTTAGGGGCAATTGTGGGTACCTCGTTTAACTATTTCGGCCCAGATGAGTAGCCCGATTAAGCCCGATCCAAGATAAAGGGATGTCCGGCCGAAAGTCTTAAGGTCTCATGCATAACTGATTCAGTTATGACCCATTCTCTCAAGAGATATTCTAGGGATCATGGGCTATCGTGGAGGAGTCCAACACCCCCACTCTCCAAAAAATTACATGTATATATTAAACCCTCAGCTTGAGGCAAAGGGCACGCAATTGTAATCACTCCCCTGGATTAAAGAGAAATATAAAACAAAGAGCACCAAATTTTGTCGAATCACGTATATTTTTTGTCGTGTGTGATTGCAGTTATTTTGTGTTATTTATTTATTCTGGTGATCACATTTGATTATTATTTGTGTTGAGATTTATTGTCACCACAATATGCATATGAATAAATTCTTCCCCTTTGTCAAACTATTTCTACCTAAGTTAGGATGTATCCCATAAGGCTTAAATCAACCCCAGACTATAAATATTAAGATACCCTTTCTATCATTTTTTGTTCAGAAATAAATAAAGACAATGATGCATAGTAAAACTATTTCTCCCCAATATAGCCAAAACTAACCCTAAATGAAACATGGGTAGGCATAAAGAAAAAATAAGTATATCATGCAGTGATGTAAAGTTCAACAAGCAAAGAAACGACATACACATGTATAAACAATCTAAATAATGATCAATTGATACCAATTTTCATGCATAAATGGTACCAACTTGAATGCACAATGAAGGATTAGATACCAATGTAAACAAGTAATAAGAGATAATAATATGATCAATATCATACCAATATGAAACCACCTGAAATTAAAATAGATCATGTGGCATAAATGGATTAAATGCAAACGCAAAGACTCAAATATATATATATATATATATATATATATATATATATATATATATCAAGGTTCTAAAAAACGCAGACATGATCGAGGCGTGGAGGCCAAGCCTTAAGCCTTAGAAGCCTAAGCAGGCTTAGGCGTAAAAAGACGTGAAAAGGCGTTTAGGCCTTTTTAATATATTTTAATATTTTTTTAATTATAACAAGGCTATTAAAATACTAAAACTGTACATATCATAAAAATATGTCTGAATATTTGCAAGTTAAAATACTATTTGATTATTTTGGATGAGATAATGGTCCGATTTGTAAAAAAATCTTTAAAAGACGATATCGTTTCACTAAAGCAATGTTATTTTTAGAGAAAAAGTGCGCCTTAAGGGTTTTACCAAGCATAAGACGTCAAAAGCTTAAGACGGGGCGTTTCTCCCAGGCCTCAACCCTAAGCGATTTTTTTAGAACAGTGAAATATATATGACATACAAGCACATGTATATAAATATAAACACCACAAAAGACACTAAATACAATAAGCTTTACACGCTAGCATAGTATCTACGTGTCTAAACAAAAATGTGGCATAGAGTGAAGGGGCGTGAACCAGAAATAAAGGAATTATGACCAAATCACTCAAACATGTCCAAAGAGTTCTATTTAAGTGCGTTAACTTTATCAAACAGATATTTAGCCTTGGCAATATTTTCTTTTCTTTTGCCTCTTAATTTTTTAGGGTCTTGCCAATGGTGTCCTTTCACATACGGAAGATTTCTCCCTTCCCGGGAAAACTTATATTTTCAATAGAACAAAATCACAGGCAATGGTTCTTACATGCACAAATCCACCGTAGTAAAAAAATATATGTATATGACAAGATTGTTAGGAGAACACCTCACTTAGATCATGTAACATATAAAGTTAAAACCCAAAATAGGGCATGCATGTGTGTGAGGAGGCATATACAAAGCGAATCTATTAAGAAAATCAATTTCGAACTACTCCGTATAAGCATGATTAAGAACTATTTAAGCATTAAAAATCATAATCAAATGGTCTAGACACATGGAAACAGGTAAGGATGTGGATTCAAACTCACTAATATGCCACACAAAATGTGAACAAAAATCTTTTTGAGTTTTTTAAACATTTTTTAAAGACACCACATGAAAACAAAACTCAAGAGACAAACAAAATCTTTTTATATTTTTTCAAAAAGACCTGAAAAGAGAAAAAAATACAAAAGACTCAAACTACATACAACTAGAAAATACAATAAACCATAAGATATAACATGTGAAGTATCATGTGCGGGAATTCGAGAGTCAACGAGTCTAACATTCAATGCCTCCAAAATAGATTTCCTAACCCAAATAGATGAATACATAAAGCCTCGAGTTTTGAGAAATATGGTGATATGGATCTAGACATCCTAAGACCTCTTCTAAGATCATAACAAAACACCCTAAGGTGACCTTTCCTACCACAATATGAACATATGTAAGTATGAGGAACGTTACTTATGGGTTGACCTTGTATAACTTCATTGGTAACTATTGACATTCCAAAACAAACATTGGTCTTGTATTTAGCAGCAGAAGAATTCGAATTATTGAAGCCAATACCATCACTGCTTGAGTCTCTCAAATAATATTTTAACCTCACAATTCTAGACTCAAGAAAAAAAAACTCGGACTCTTGAATATTTAGGGACTCCTTCTTCATATTTTCAATCATTACTCAGAAGGTTATCTTGCTCCCCCTGAATGCAAGCGAACCTATCCCTAAGAGTTTTCACACGTGCCTTTAAAAATTTTATGAATTTATCATTATTCTCAATGGCATGTTCATTAACCCTGGCCTCAAACATCTTAGAGTCCTCTGAATATTTCTCTAAAACTCGAACTCTACCATCACACTCTGTTTTTGACACATATAAATTTAAAAATCATGAATCATGTCCTTAAGCTTCTTATGGAGGATATCTCTTTGAGTTTAAAACGTTTGCAAAAAATCGATTTCTTCTTTTAAGAAAAAAAATTCTTTTTTAAAAAATTTAACTCTTTCTGCAAACATTACACTCAAACGATTTAAATTTTCAACATGACAATGAAGCTCATTAGACTCCTCTCGAATATTAAAATCCTTGGCATTGCTAAATACATCGGATAACTTATCACTATGATGACTCATCGAGAGAGACAAATAAATACAAGAAAGAGAGAAACAAATAACCCTAAAACAGCACAAAATAAGAATATACACAATAACTTAGTGTTCCTGCTCTGATACCAATTTAAAAGTCTTATAGGCTCTAGGGTTCTAATATAGCAAAGGGTGTAAAACAAGCAACCTAGTTATCTTAATAATTTTCAATTTTAGGTTAAACTAAATGATTAACCCAAATTAAACTTATCATCGAATAATCAATTGTTATGATAAACATATTAACTAATGTAATATTAACATAAATATACACCTAGGTGAGTGCAGGAGAAAATAAATAAAAAGATCATAAGGCTCGATATATGAGAAAAAACCCAATGGGGAAAATTCTCGAATGGCCCAGCCAATGCAATTGACAATGATGGAGAATCACACAAGATAGACAGTAGACTTACAACATTGACTTGATGCCCTCGTGAGCCATGACGCTCTTTAACCGTTAACCTCTACTCCACAATACACATAAGAGTCCACTTACGGGGTGCCACAATGTGTGAGTCCACACATGCCTCGGTATTAACCGAATAGGCGCAATAACCATAACATACAGAGTCCACCGTATGTAAACAAACCAGGAACAAAATCCACCATAGGAAATAATTCTCAACTAGATGTTGAGAATAAACTAAGTTTCCCACAAACTTGATCTCAAATCATATACGTGATGAATACTTTGATCCAAAATTATGTGGGTGTAAACATGGTTTGGGTTTAGAATAAATAATCATATGAACTCAAAAAGATGTTTGGAAGAGTTTGGGAAATCAACACATAAATTAAAGCCTCAAAGAAAACAGTTACTCCACACTCCAATATATAGGAGGTTTTCCAATTTCAAAATCAGGATGAAAAAACAATTAAAAATTCTCAAAATAATTTTTTTCTCGCCGACTCGTTCGAACGAAGCCACTTTTTTTGTTCGAACACGCTTATAATGAAACATCCAATGAGATTCCAGTGAAAGAAAAAACACTCATTCAATAAGCTCATTGGAGCCGTATTTTAACGAGTTAAAGTAACTCGTTGAAATGACATCAAAGTTGTTCTAATGACCACGTGAAATAAAAAAGATATTTAAAAAGAATAAAATAAATTTTATAAAAACCTAACATCTAAATAATAAATATCCAAGGATAAAAAATATATATGCATTCATACCTGAGAGATCCTTAGAATCTGAAGACGAAAAGTGGCACAATGATATAAATCTTCAAACTTGGGTGCAACATCTTCAATTAATACACCATAGGCTTAAAAGGTAAAATAACTGAAGTCCTAACCTATGACTTAAACGATTTCGTCCAAACATGGAATAAGCCAAAATATACAAATTGACTCGATTTGAAAATTTGTCCTTACAGTATTAGTATGCTCCATTTACTGACCAAATGGACCGAAACTCAGCATTACTTTGTACTCTTTTCAACTCCGGTCCTCAAATTTAGAAAACCCTAAGCAATATTTCAAATAGGGGCCATTTTAAATTATAAGAATTATAAACACCACCATATTCCAAAAAATAAAAGGTTGATTTTTTGGGGCAGGCCATGAATAAAAGTAGTAGCATTTGAAAAAGTGTATTGCTATCGTGACCCACATGGGATCCATGTGTTACACCCATATTGGGTCGTGTACGATCACAACAACAGTGAAGCCTAGACAGAACTCAATGATCATGTGACACGTCAGTTGTGTAGCACTTTTGGGTCATAGTTTTGTGACACCCCGACTAATTAAATATCGGGTAGCTACTCCTTTATTCAATTTAATATAAAATGTCAAGTTGGTTCAGTTCATAGCATCACTGTCGAAAATATTTATTTAAACAATTACTAGCCACCTAATATTTAAAAAGGGAGTTGTCAAATTTTATTAAAATAAATTAACATGTAACCAATTAAAATTATTAGATAAAAGATATTACCATCACATCACAGTCACATCAAGATAATAAGGAAATAATAAAATGAGTCTGGAGTAACACTCCTCTAAATAATCCCAAGTAATGAATAAAACCAAGTACAATGTCTGAATAATAAATGAATTAACTCCAAAACTGCAATTAAACTGAGTATGATAAAACTGTCTCCAAACGAAAAGGGGGACATGCCCTAAAAAGTGAATAAGTCTGAAATGGATTCAAAATAGAATGTGGAGGCGTCTATCATCAAGATCCTGTAGCTTCCACAGCAGCTACAGCACGTCACTGAAATGGAACTCCTAAGCTGGGTGTCCCTGTGGCTGGGCACCTAAAAGGTTTTTACAAGAAAAATATATTTGAAAGCTAACAGGTCAGAGCCCGATGTGAAAGCAGTTTAAAAATATAACAAGTTTTTAATTGAATTAAACAATGAATATAAAGTACATGTTAGTTCCCTGCTCTCACTTGAGTTTCTCACCTCTCAACTAACGTGCACGCTTAACGTATTTCCATAATCCACCCTAGTTATGTCGCTACCTAACTAGTCTATACTGCAGCTCGTCCTCACATGATAATATAGGGTTTGTTCAAGACATTTCAATCTAACTTATATGAATCTACCTTTTCATTTCTCACATTAATTTATATTAAATCATATAGGAAATTCCAAATTTTAACTTTACTCAAGGTGCCGCAACTATTCACACACATTAATAAGCATATTCACCAACACTAACAAGGAATCTGTTATCATCACTAATATAGAAATTTCAACATAATATTATACTTGGGGCACCCATAGGCTAAGCTACGGTGCACACATACTCTGTTATCGAATCCCGGTACATCACGTACATAAGGACTACGTATTTCGGATCTCTCAGGAACCGTTTTAATAAGCAAAATCACACATATTGAAGGCGAACATAGTTCACATACCCATGGGTCACGCACATACCTACGCTCCCTTGGTCAGATGACTTATCAACTCACAAATAAGTCATTCACAACCCTATGTCCTTAAGGTACCAATCTAAATCCCCCCCATAGGCACACAAGGATTAGATAGCCCAGTTGGAAAGCCGACCTCCTGTGATAGCAAGTATGGTAGGTATGTTATACACATAAGTCCATATACTAAGCAATCACACCACTTAGATATCTAAAAATATTAAATAAGGTATATTCTACATTCTTATACCGTTATTCCAATTTGTACATCTTTAAGTCTCCGAATAATATATAATATAGACCGCCGACACATCTCACGTCGTAGTTTCAAGTACCTAAAGCCTAACCCACAAAGGTTACCAAGTCTCCTATTATTCCCACATTTAAATCAACTATTCTTAAGGTCCTCATTTCTGCCATTAACCTTATATTATTCAACTATCTAAAACTTACTCATCAATTCTAAATCTCAAATAGTATCAAACTCGTCGAGCCTTATTAAGTTTAACATCACTCCTAATTTGACTTCTAATTAAAATTCGAGTCTCACAAATATGCCTACTGGCCTTCTTTGAATCTAAGAGATTTCATAAAGTCCCCACCAATAATTCTCTAGGGTCCAAATTATTAAAATTCAACAAAGGAAAAATATAACTAATTCTGGGAAGGTCTATCGATCGACCTTGAATGTCGATCGATCGATAGTGGTCGATCGATCGACCTGGGAGTATCGATCGATTAAACGCACCAGATAGGCTACGGCCTGCTTCGTTTTTCAATCCAAAATGTGTCCCAAAACTTCATTACAAGGTATGAAAATCTAATCTAACGTTATAGGATCATCATACAACCAAAATACATTATTGTTAACGTTCCATAACCTTTTAATCATCAATCATTGGCCTTATACGGATCAAAACTTCAGTAAAAACCCTAATTTTCTATTTTCTTCAAGAACAATGATAAATCTCCTCTTTAATTCGTTTTTAAATTATCAAAAGTTATATTTGGGGTACTGAATTCGTCCAGAACATATCTACATATAATTCCTAACCAAAGTTTAGAATTGTACATCAATTTCATATGGTTTTCATCAAATCTTTCAAGATAATCGTTAATTCCTGCACTAAGCATGGAGGAAATATTCATTGAACTAATGAAACCAAATCGCTTGCCTTAAGTTTGATGTTTTGATTCATTGCTGGTGTTAAAAGGTTGGTTCTCTCTTCTTTTCGGTCACAATTCTGTCCCAAATGGTGGCGGTGGGTGGTGGTTTTGGTTTGGAAACCCTTTTTCAACTTCTCTCTAACTCACATAGCCCACTCTCTTGTTTTTGGCTGATAATGGCCTTAATGGATATTCTGATAATATATAAATAAACTCTAAAATTTGTGGGTCATAATTCCTTTATTTTTTTAAAATTACCAAAGTACTCTTCCGGGTTGCCGGTTTCACCTAAAAATGCCCTGGGATCTAAACTAAACCCCCGGCTAGTATTTTCTGACTATCTTGACCCTTCCGGAGACGTTGGCGCACTCAAAATACCCATACGGTTGATAAAAATATAATTTACTTTTTAAATCTAATTAAATTGATTTCTGACGCGACTAACACATGCGTCCCAACTTAATTTCTCAAATTGTCGTATTTATAACTCTTGACAATTTTAATACTTTCAATACTCACATATTACCATATATACTCAGTAATATTCAATATTATCATCATAATCAAATACCAACTCGCGTCTCACTAGTATTTAAATCCGGATTAATTTCCAATTAATTCTCATTTAATTTAATTAATCCATTAAATAAAAATCAATAAAATTACGGGGTATTACATACTTCCCCCCTAATAACAGAATTTCGTCCAGAAATTCGAAATTAAAGTATACCTGGCAAAAATAACTCTGGATAACGCTCGCGCATCTCATACTTGTGCTCCCATGTAGATTCCTCGGCATTATGATGCCGCCACTAAACACGTACTAACGGTACTATCTTCGACCTCAGTTTCCTCTTGTTGTGGTCCAGAATAGCAATCAACCCCTCCTCGTAGGAACTATCAGGCTGAAGATCGATGCCATCTAAAGCAATATGGGTATGGGCCAAATCGTCCCTAAGATATCTCCTTAACGAGAATATATGGAATACGTTATGAATCCTATACAAGTGATTTAGTAACCCAAGACTATACGCTACTAGCCCAATCCACTCCATGATAGGAAATGGTCCCACGTATCTAGGTTCCAATTTCCCTTTCTTCTCGAAATGCATAATCCCCTTCTTCGGAGATACTCTGAGTAGTACCTGGTCCCCCATCTTGAACTCTCTAAAGAATCTTTTGGCATCGTCATAAATTTTTTATCTGTCTTGAGCCACCCGACTACGGCTTCGTATCATCTCTATCCTTGCCGAGGTATCCAGAATCACTTTCGGCCAAAGAAGCTCGGTATCCCCCACCTCTAACCAGCACGCTGGGTAACGACAAGGTTGACCATACAACGCCTCGAATGAAGCCATGCCAATAGTGAACTGGTAGGAGTTATTCAAGGTAAACTCCACTAGTGGAAGGTACTGCTCCCATCCACCTCCAAAGTCTAGGATGCACATACGCAACATATCTTCCAACATCTGATTCGTCTTCTTAGTTTTCCCATCAGTCTACGGGTGATATGTCGTACTCAGCCGCAAATCCGTACCCATGGCTTCCTGGAAACTCTCCCAAAATTACGAAATAAAAATCTTGTCTCTGTCAGACACGATATTGAGAAGTACTCCGTGGAGTCTCACTATCTCCGTTATGAAAATGTAGGCATAATGTCCCGTAGTGTAGTCTGTTCGGGCTGGTAGAAAACGAGCAACTTTGGTCAATCTATCCATGATTACCCACATGGAGTCGTGACCCCACTATGAAGTAGGTAACCCCGTGATGAAGTCCATAGAAATGCTCTCCCATTTCCATATAGGAACCTCTAATGACTGTAGAAGTCCTGTCGGTCTCTGATGGTCCACCTTTACCAGCTAACAAGTGGCACATTTATAAACGAACCTGACAATATCTCTCTTCATCCCACTCCACCAGTATTGTCGCCTCAAATCCTGGTACATTTATCCCAACCAGGATGTATAGCGAATCGCGAATCGTGTGACTCTGTCATAACCTCGTGATGCAAGTCTTCCCCTTCAGGAACAACCAGTCTCCCATTGAAGCGTAAGCCCCCGTATGAACCAACGGTATAGGGCTCGGCTCCCTCTGCTAGTAAACGAGTTATCTGCCCTTGACAAAATGAGTCATTTGCCTGGGCCTGTATCACTCTCATAACAATCTAGAGAGTAACGGTCATTACCGACATGAATGATCGGGTCACTGCATCCTGGTGTCCCAACTCTTTCCACTTTTCTCTCCACACTTCGACCACCTTACCTATTGGCCTACGGCTCAACGCGTCTGCTATCACGTTAGCCTTCCCTGGGTGATATTGGATATCGAACTGATAATCCTTCACGAATTTAAGTCACCTACGTTGACACACATTTAGTTCCTTCTGTGTGAAGAGGTATTGTAGGGACTTGGAGTCTGTGAATAAATGAAATTTCTCCCCCAGGAGATAGTGTCTCCAAATTCGAAGAGCAAATTCGACTGCCGCTAACTCCAAGTCGTGAGTGGAATAATTCTTCTCGTCAGGCTTAAGATTACGGGAAGCATAAGCAATGTCCTGACTCTCCTGTTGCAGTACACCTCTAAGTCCTTGCAAGGACGCATCGGTGTAGACTAGATGCTCAACTCCCAGCCTAGGCAATGTTAACACTAGTGCTGACGTCAACTTGTCCTTCAACTCATCGAATTCCATCTGTTAGGCATCGCTCTAGATAAATGGCACACCCTTACGAGTCTGATGTGTCAAAGGACCTTCTATCTTAGAGAAACCCCGAATAAACCTCCGGTAGTATCCTGCTAGGCCCAATAAATTATGTATCTCAGTCGGTGTCGTGGGCTATCCCCACTCCCTCACCGCTGATACCTTCCCCGGATCAACAAATATCCCCTTGTCTGAAATGATATGCCCCAAAAACTGAACCTCCTTCAGCCAAAACTCACACTTCTCGTACTTTGCATATAACTCGTTCTGACGTAGCTTTTGCAAAACTTGCCTCAAGTGCTCTGCATGTTCCTCCTCTGTCTGGGAGTAAATCACAATGTCATCAATGAAGACGATGACGAACTGGTCTAGGAACTCTCTAAACACCCTATTCATCACGTCCATAAACACGGCTGGGGCGTTGGTTAGGCCAAAAGGCATAACACGGAGCTCGTAAGAACTATATTTCGCCAAGAAGGAAGTCTTTGAGATGTCATGTTTCCTGATACGCAACTGATGGTATCCTGATCTCAAGTCAATCATTGAGGCGAAGGAGTCTCCTCTCCACTGGTTGAATCAGTCATCGATTCTCGGCAACGGATATTTACTCCGGATCGTGACTTTATTAAATTCTCTGAAATCGACACGCAACCGTAAATATCTAACCCTCACAAGTAACACATGCGTACCCTCAGCGAGATGCTCCAACAGCTGCCCAATTTGGACTTGCATCTTTGAAGGTTAGATAGTGTTAGATTAAATCAGCCTAATAATCGTAGCCATAATCCTCCTTGTTGCTTTGACTCACTCACGACATAAGACATTTGATAACACTTAAGTTATCATTTCATTTGCGAATGAAAATTAGGGTACTAATCCTTTTACCAAAAGCCAAACCTTCTCATCTCCCAACGTTCACTAGGTTTCATGCGTGGTATGTACCGCAAAGCAAAATCCAAACAAGTACCCTCCCGATACACTACTAACTAGTGGTGTTGGTCAATGAGCTTTGGGGCCATCGGTATTTGACTAGTACCTATTTTCCCTACTTATTGCTAAGAAGTTAACTAACCTCCTCTCATGATATGTGAAGCTACACTCAACACAATCCTCCTACCATATTGGCGTTAGACTCGATTGCATACTACGGAATAGTACCCACTCTTATAAACATTTTAACAAATCTTGAATTTTTCTTAATAGTCATCCCTACCCACCGGAATTAAATATAACCAGACGATGTCTTGACGAAGTCTTTATACGCCACCATAAGAAATATATAAATATAAATATAGCTTCGCCTCCACTCAAGTGACACTTAGTACAATTTCTAATGAACGCCATACTATAACTATAATGGTTTATTAACACTCAAACCGTTGTAGCTAATTCAAAATATAACAGGATAAGAATGCATTTTACACTCACGTTTTTCAATGCATAGAAATAAACTATAACACATCTAAGTTATTCGAGATTTTCCTTTTATCTTAAAGGATATAATTAATAATGAAGTATCGTACCTCCAAACGCATGTGGTAGTTGCGGTATAAATGGCATAACCGCATATCGGGCATTATAGACACATCCATACTGTACTCCTTGATGTTGTTGTGGTGCTTGCGATGTTGGGGTAACTATCCAGGCTTCATTATGTTGGGCATACTGCCCTGGCACTTTACCTGGTTGCGGGCAGTCCCTCCACCGGTGACCCTGTTGTTCACACTTATGACACTGACCCTGAAACCCTTCCCTTTTTAGGCCTTGTTGTCCTTGTTGATTAGGACGAGGTTTATTACAAGCCAAATCTGGGCAGACCCGACGCGTATGGCCATTTCTCCCACATTTAAAACACCTATTGGTGGTCGTTCTCTTCTCCTGGCTCTGTTGGATCTGGCGAGTTTGGCCCTTTTCACCATTTCTATTGCCCCTCTGACGACAACCCTGAGACACTTGTTGCTGCTGGGGTGGTATTTACCTTTTGTTTCTAACCTTAGAAATAACATTTTGATCGACTTCGCTCATTCTTTTGCCCTCTACAAGCTGCACGTTGTTATTTTGGTACTGCAATATTGCGGTAGTCACTGCCTGTGCCACGATATTTTCTATCTCTGTGATTTCTGCTCTTTCTTGGTGTACCTGGGGTACTTGTTGTTCTTGTCCAACATTCATTCCCTCATCAGTTTTTGTTTGTACTTCCCTCAAGAGCGACATCTGAATTTTAACAGATTTATATTAGTCCATCGACCATACATAACATTCTAGCAGAAGAACGTAGTCTACAAAACGAAATCAAGGAGTGCAACCATCCTAATAATAGGGCTCTATCTCAAAGGACTTTACGCGAAAACATAACAAGCCGTACAAATCCTAAGGACACTAGAACCTGATGCTCTGATACCACCTGTGACACCCCGACTAATTAAATACCGGGTAGCTACTCCTTTATTCAACTTAATATAATATGTCAAGTTGGTTCAGTTCATAGCATCACTGTCGAAAATATTAATATAAACAATTACTATCCACCTATTATTTAAAAAGGGAGTTGTCAAATTTTATTAAAATAAATTAACATGTAACCAATTAAAATTATTAGCTAAAAGATATTACCATCATATAACAGTCACATCAAGATAATAAGGAAATAATACAATGAGTCTGGAGTAACACTCCTCTAAATAATCCCAAGTAATGAATAAAACCAAGTACAATGTCTGAATAATAAATGAATTAACTCCAAAACTGCAATGAAACTGAGTATGATAAAATTGTGTCTAAACGAAAAGGGGCGAAATGCCCTAATAAGTGAATAAGTCTGAATTGGAATCAATATAGAATGTGGAGGCGTCTATCATCAAGATCCTGTAACTTCCACAGCAGCTACAGCACGTCACTGAAATGGAACTCCTAAGCTTGGCGTCCCTGTGGCTGGGGCACCTAAAAGGTTTTTACAAGAAAAATAGATTTGAATGCAAACGGGTCAGAGCTCGATGTGAAAACAGTTTAAAAATATAACAAGTGTTTAATTTCATTAAACAATGAATATAAAGTAAATGTTAGTTCCCTTCTCTCACATGAGTTTCTCACCTCTTAACTAACATGCACGCTTAACGTATATCCATAATCCACCCTAGTTATGCCGCTACCTAACTAGTCTATACTGCAACCCATCCTCACATGATAATATAGGGGTTTGTTCAAGACATTCCAATCTAACTTATATGAATCTACCTTTTTCATTTCTCAGATTAATTTATATTAAATCATAGAGGAAATTCCTAATTTTAACTTTACTCAAGGTGCCGCAACTATTCACACACATTAATAAGCATATTCACCAACATTAACAAGGAATCTGTTATCATCACTAATATAGAAATTTCAACATAATATTATACTTGGGGCACCCCTAGGCTAAGCTGCGGTGCACACATACTCTGTTATTGAATCTCGGTACATCACGTACATAAGGACTACGTATTTCGAATCTCTCAGGAATCGTTTTAATAAGCAAAATCACACATATTGAAGGCGAACATAGTTCACATACCCATGGGTCACGCACATACCTACGCTCCCATGGTCAGATGACTTATCAACTCACAAATAAGTCATTCACAGCCCTATGTCCTTAAGGTACCAATCTAAATCCCCCCGTAGGCACACAAGGATTAGATGGCCCAGTTGAAAAGCCGACCTCCTGTGATAGCAAGTATGGTAGGTATGTTATACACATAAGTCCATATACTAAGCAATCACACCACTTAGATATCTTAAAATATTAAATAAGGTATATTCTACATTCTTATACCGTTATTTCAATTTGTACATCTTTAAGTCTCCGAATAATATATAATATAGACCGCCGACACATCTCACGTCGTAGTTTCAAGTACCTAAAGCCTAACCCACAAAGGTTACCAAGTCTCCTATTATTCCCACATTTAAATCCACTATTCTTAAGGTCCTCATTTCTTCCATTAACCTTATATTATCCAACAATCTAAAACTTACTCATCAATTCTAAATCTCAAATAGTATCACACTCGTCGAGCCTTATTAAGTTTAACATCACTCCCAATTTGACTTCTAATTAAAATTCGAGTCTCACAAATATGCCTAGTGGCCTTCCTTGAATCTAAGAGTATTCACAAAGTCCCCACCAATAATTCTCTAGGGTCCAAATTATTAAAATTCAACAAAGGATAATATAACTGATTCTGGGAAGGTCTATCGATCGACCTTGAATGTCGATCGATCGATAGTGGTCGATCGATCGACCTGGGAGTATCGATCGATTAAACGAACCAGATAGGCTATGGCCTGCTTCGTTTTTCAATCCAAAATGTGTCCCAAAACTTCATTACAAGGTATGAAAATCTAATATAACTTTATAGGATCATCATACAACCAAAATACATTATTGTTAACGTTCCCAAACCATTTAATCATCAATCATTGGCCTTATATGGATCAAAACTTCAGTAAAAACCCTAGTTTTCTATTTTCTTTAAGAACAATGATAAATCTCCTCTTTAATTTGTTTTTAAATCATCAAAAGTTATATTTCAGGTACTGAATTCATCCAGAACAGATCTACATATAATTCCTAACCAAAGTTTAGAGTTGTACATCAATTTCATATGGTTTTCATCAAATCTTTCAAGATAATCGTTAATTCCTACACTAAGCATGGAGGAAATATTCATTGAACTAATGAAACCAAATCGCTTGCCTTAAGTTTGATGTTTTGATTCATTGTTGGTGTTAAAAGGTTGGTTCTCTCTTCTTTTCGGTCACAATTCCGTCCAAAATGGTGGTGGTGGGTGGTGGTTTTGGTTTGGAAACCCTTTTTCAACTTCTCTATAACTCACGTAGCCCACTCTCTTATCTTTGGCTGATAATGACCTTAATGGATATTCTAATAATATATCAATAAACTCTAAAATTTGTGGGTCTTAATTCCTTTATTTTTTTTAAATTGCCAAAGTACCCTTCCGGGTTGCCGGTTCGACCTAAAAATGCCCTGGGACCTAAACTAAACCCCCGGGGAGTATTTTCTGACTATCTTGACCCTTCCGGAGACATTGGCGCACTCAAAATGCCCATATAGTTGATAAAAATATAATTTACTTTTTAAATCTAATTAAATTGATTTCTGACGCGACTAACACATGCGTCCCAACTTAATTTCTCAAATTGTCGTATTTATAACTCTTGAAAATTTTAATACTTTCAATACTCACATATTACCATGTATACTCAGTATTCAATATTATCATCATAATCAAATACCAACTCGCGTCTCGCTTGTATTTAAATTCGGATTAATTTCCAATTAATTCTCATTTAATTTAATTAATCTATTAAATAAAAATCAATAAAATTACGGGGTATTACATACTTCCCCCCTAATAAGAGAATTTCGTCCAGAAATTCGGAATTAAAGTATACCTAGAAAAAATAACTCTGGATAACGCTCGCGCATCTCATCCTCGTGCTCCCATGTGGACTCCTCGTCATTATGATGCCGCCACTAAACACGTACTAACGGTACTATCTTCGACCTCATTTTCCTCTTGTTGTGGTCCAGAATAGCAATCAACCCCTCCTCGTAGGAACTATCAGGCTGAAGATCGATGCCATCTAAAGCAATATGGGTATGGGACAAATCGTCCCTAAGATATCTCCTTAACGAGAATATATGGAATACGTCATGAATCCTATACAAGTGTTTCGGTAACCCAAGTCTATACGCTACTAGCCCAATCCGCTCCATGATAGGAAATGGGCCCACGTATCTAGGTGCCAATTTCCCTTTCTTCCAGAAATGCATAATCCCCTTCATCGGAGATACTCTGAGTAGTACCTGGTCCCCCACCTTGAACTCTCTAAAGAATGTTTTGGCATCGTCATAACATTTCTATCGGTCTTGAGCCACCCGAATACGGCTCCGTATCATCTCTATCCTTGCCGAGGTATCCTGAATCACTTTC
Source organism: Sambucus nigra (assembly GCA_949130495.1). Lineage (NCBI taxonomy): Eukaryota > Viridiplantae > Streptophyta > Magnoliopsida > Dipsacales > Adoxaceae > Sambucus > Sambucus nigra. Next base: position 806,553,202 of record OX422208.1, read on the forward strand.
GGCCCAAGAAGCTTGGTATCCCCCACCTCTAACCAGCACGCTAGGGAACGACAAGGTTGACCATACAACGCTTCGAATGGAGCCATGCCAATAGTTAACTGGTAGGAGTTATTCTAGGCAAACTCCACTAATGGAAGGTACTGCTCCCATCCACCTCCAAAGTCTAGGATGCACATACGCAACATGTCTTCCAACATCTGATTCGTCTTCTCAGTTTATCCATCTGTCTAAGGGTGATATGTCGTACTCAGCCGCAACTCCGTACCCATGGCTTCCTGGAAACTCTCCCAAAATCGCAAAATAAAAATCTTGTCTCTGTCAGACACGATATTAAGAGGTACTCCGTGGATTCTCACTATCTTCGCTATGAAAATGTAGGCATAATGTCCCGTAGTGTAGTCTGTTCGGGCTGGTAGAAAACGAGCAACTTTGGTCAATCTATCCATAATTACCCACATGGAGTCGTGACCCCACTACGAAGTAGGTAACCTCGTGATAAAGTCCATATAAATGCTCTCCCATTTCCATATAGGAACCTCTAATGACTGTAGAAGTCCTGCCGGTCTCTGATGGTCCACCTTTACCAGCTGACAAGTGGCACATTTATAAACGAACCCGATAATATCTCTCTTCATCCCACTCCACCAGTATTGTCGCCTCAAATCCTGGTACATCTTATCCCCACCGGGACGTATCGCGAATCGCGAATCGTGTGACTCTGTCCTAACCTCGTGACGTAAGTCTTCCCCTTTAGGAACAACCAGTCTCCCATTGAAGCGTAAGCCCTGTATGAACCAACGGTATAGGACTCGGCTCCCTCTGCTAGTAAACGAGTTATCTGCTCTTGATAAAATGAGTCATTTGACTGGGCCTATATCACTCTCATAACAATCTAGAGAGTAACGGTCATTACCGACATGAATGATCAGGTCACTGCATCCTGGTGTCCCAACTCTTTCCACTTTGCTCTCCACACTTCGACCACCTTACCTACTGGCCTACGGCTCAACGCGTCTGCTATCACGTTAGCCTTCCCTGGGTGATATTGGATATCGAAATGATAATCCTTCACGAATTTAAGTCACCTACGTTGACACACATTTAGTTCCTTCTGTGTGAAGAGGTATTGTAGGGACTTGTGATCTGTGAATAAATGAAATTTCTCCCCCAGGAGATAGTGTCTCCAAATTCGAAGAGCAAATCCGACTGCCGCTAACTCCAAGTTGTGGGTGGGGTAATTCTTCTCGTGAGGCTTAAGATTACGGGAAGCATAAGCAATGTCCTGACTCTCCTGTTGCTGTACACCTCCAAGTCCTTGTAAGGACGCATCGGTGTAGACTAGATGCTCAACTCCCAGCCTAGGCAATGTTAACACTAGTGCTGAGGTCAACTTGTCCTTCAACTCGTCGAATTCCATCTGTTAGGCATCGCTCTAGATAAATGGCACACCCTTACGAGTCTGATGTGTCAAAGGACCTTCTATCTTAGAGAAACCCCGAATAAACCTCCGATAGTATCTTGCTAGGCCCAAGAAACTATGTATCTCAGTCGGTGTCGTGGGCTATCCCCACCCCCTCACCGCTGATACCTTCCCCGGATCAACAAATATCCCCTTGTCTGAAATGATATGCCCCAAAAACTGAACCTCCTTCAGCCAAAACTCACACTTCTCGTACTTTGCATATAACTCGTTCAGACGTAGCTTCTGCAAAACTTGCCTCAAGTGCTCTGCATGTTCCTCCTCTGTCTGGGAGTAAATCATAATGCCATCAATGAAGACGATGACGAACTGGTCTAGGAACTCTCTAAACACCCTATTCATCACGTCCATAAACACGGTTGGGCCGTTGGTTAGGCCAAAAGGCATAACACGGAGCTCGTAGGAACTATATTTCGCCAAGAAGGAAGTCTTTGAGATGTCAGGTTTCCTGATACGCAACTGATGGTATCATAATATCAAGTCAATCATTGAGGAGAAGGAGTCTCCTCTCCACTGGTTGAATCAGTCATCGATTCTCGGCAACGGATATTTACTCCGGATCGTGACGTTATTCAATTCTCTGAAATCGACACGCAACCGTAAATATCTAACCCTCACAAGTAACACATGCGCACCCTCAGCGAGATGCTCCAACAGCTGCCCAATTTGGACTTGCATCTTTGAAGGTTAGATAGTGTTAGATTAAATCAGCCTAATAATCGTAGCCATAATCCTCCTTGTCGCTTTGACTCACTCACGAGATAAGACATTTGATAACACTTAAGTTATCATTTCATTTGCGAATGAAAATTAGGGTACTAATCCTTTTACTAAAAGCCAAACCTTCTCATCTCCCGACGTTCACTAGGTTTCATGCGTGGGATGTACCGCAAAGCAAAATCCAAACAAGTAACCCTCCCGATACACTACTAACTAGTGGTGTTGGTCAATGAGCTTTGGGGCCATCGGTATTTGACTAGTACCTATTTTCCCTACTTATTGCTAAGAAGTTAACTTACCTCCTCTCATGATATGTGAAGCTACACTCAACACAATCCTCCTACTATATTGGCGTTAGACTCGATTGCACACTACGGAATAGTACCCACTCTTATAAACATTTTAACAAATCTTGAATTTTTCTTAATAGTCATCCCTACCCACCGGACGTAAATATAACCAGACGATGTCTTAACGATGTCTTGACGAAGTCTTTTTATGCCACCATAAGAAATATATAAATATAAATATAGCTTCGCCTCCACTCAAGTGACACTTATTACAATTTCTAATGAACGCCATACTATAACTATAATGGTTTATTAATACTCAAACCGTTGTAGCTAATTCAAAATATAATAGGATAAGAATGCATTTTACACTCACGTTTTTCAATGCATAGAAATAAACTATAACACATCTAAGTTATTCAATATTTCCCTTTTATCTTAAAGGATATAATTAATAATGAAGTATCGTACCTCCAAACGCATGTGGTAGTTGCAGTATAAATGGCATAACCGCATATCGGGCATTATAGACAAATCCATACTGTACTCCTTGATGTTGTTGTGGTGCCTGTGATGTTGGGGTAACTATCCAGGCTTCATTATGTTGGGCATACTGCCCTGGCACTTTACCTGGTTGCGGGAAGTCCCTCCACCGGTGACCCTGTTGTTCACACTTATGACACTGACCCTGAAACCCTTCCCTTTTTAGGCCTTGTTGTCCTTGCTGATTAGGACGAGGTTTATTACAAGCCAAATCTGGGCAGACCCGACGCGTATGGCCATTTCTCCCACATTTAAAACACCTCTTGGTGGTCGTTCTCTTCTCCTGGCTCTGTTGGATCTGGCGAGTTTGGCCCTTTCCGCCATTTCTATTGCCCCTCTAACGACGACCCTGAGACACTTGTCGCTGCTGGGGTGGTATTTCCCTTTTGTTTCTAACCTTAGCAATAACATTTTGATCGACTTCTCTCATTCTTTTCCCCTCTACAAGCTGCATGCTGTTATTTTTTGTACTGCAATATTGCGGTAGTCACTGCCTGTGCCACGATATTTGCTATCTCTATGATTTCTGCTCTTTCTTGGTGTACCTGGGGTACTTGTTGTTCTTGTCCAGCATTCATTCCCTCATCAGTTTTTATTTGTACTTCCCTCAAGAGCGACATCTGAATTTTAACAGATTTATATTAGTCCATCGACCATACATAACATTCTAGCAGAAGAACGTAGTCTACAAAACGAAATCAAGGAGTGCAACCATCCTAATAATAGGGATCTATCTCAATGGACGTTACGCGAAAACATAACAAGCCGTACAAATCCTAAGGACACTAGAACCTGATGCTCGGATACCACCGGTGACACCCTGACTAATTAAATACCGGGTAGCTACTCCTTTATTCAACATAATATAATATGTCAAGTTGGTTCAGTTCGTAGCATCACTATCGAAAATATTATTTTAAACAATTACTAGCCACCTATTATTTAAAAAGTGAGTTGTCAAATTTTATTAAAATGAATTAACATGTAACCAATTAAAATTATTAGCTAAAATATATTTCCATCATATCATAGTCACATCAAGATAATAAGGAAATAATAAAACGAGTCTGGAGTAACACTCCTCTAAAGAATCCCAAGTAATGAATAAAACCAAGTACAATGTCTGAATAATAAATGAATTAACTCCAAAACTGCAATGAAACTGAGTATGATCAAACTGTGTCTAAACGAAAAGGGGCGACATGCCCTAATAAGTGAATAAGTCTGAAATGGAATCAATATAGAATGTGGAGGTGTCTATCATCAAGATCATGTAACTTCCACAGCAGCTACATCACGTCTTTGAAATGGAACTCCTAAGCTTGGCGTCCCTGTGGCTGGGCACCTAAAAGGTTTTTACAATAAAAATAGATTTGAATGCAAACGGGTCAGAGCCCGATGTGAAAACAGTTTAAAAATATAGCAAGTGTTTAATTGCATTAAACAATGAATATAAAGTACATGTTAGTTCCCTTCTCTCACATGAGTTTCTCACCTCTGAACTAACGTGCATGCTTAACGTATATCCATAATCCACCCTAGTTATGCCGCTACCTAACTAGTCTATACTACAACCCGTCCTCACATGATAATATAGGAGTTTGTTCAAGACATTCCAATCTAACTTATATGAATCTACCTTTTCATTTCTCAGATTAATTTATATTAAATCATATAGGAAATTCCAAATTTTAACTTTACTCAAGGTGCCGCAACTATTCACACACATTAATATGCATATTCACCAACATTAACAAGGAATCTATTATCATCACTAATATAGAAATTTCAACATAATATTATACTTATGGCACCCCTAGGCTAAGCTGCGGTGCACACATACTCTGTTATTGAATCCCGATACATCACGTACATAAGAACTACGTATTTCGAATCTCTCAAGAACCGTTTTAATAAGCAAAATCACACATATTGAAGGCGAACATAGTTCACATACCCATGGGTCAAGCACATACCTACGCTCCCATGGTCAGATGACTTATCAACTCACAAATAAGTCATTCACAGCCCTATGTCCTTAAGGTACCAATCTAAATCCCCCCGTAGGCACACAAGGATTAGATGGCCCAGTTGGAAAGCCGACCTCCTGTGATAGCAAGTATGGTAGGTATGTTATACACATAAGTCCATATACTAAGCAATCACACCACTTAGATATCTTAAAATATTAAATAAGGTATATTCTACATTCTTATACCGTTATTCCAATTTGTACATCTTTAAGTCTCTGAATAATATATAATATAGACCGCCGACACATCTCACGTCGTAGTTTCAAGTACCTAAAGCCTAACCCACAAAGGTTACCAAGTCTCCTATTATTCCCACATTTAAATCCACTATTCTTAAGGTCCTCATTTCTACCATTAACCTTATATTATCCAACTATCTAAAACTTACTCATCAATTCTAAATCTCAAATAGTATCACACTCGTCGAGCCTTATTAAGTTTGACATCACTCCCAATTTGACTTCTAATTAAAATTCGAGTCTCACAAATATGCCTACTGGCCTTCCTTGAATCTAAGAGTATTCACAAAGTCCCCACCAATAATTCTCTAGGGTCCAAATTATTAAAATTCAATAAAGGAAAAATATAACTGATTCTGGGAAGGTCTATCGATCGACCTTGAATGTCGATCGATCGATAGTGGTCGATCGACCGACCTGGGAGTATCGATCGATTAAACGCACCAGATAGGCTACGGCCTGCTTCGTTTTTCAATCCAAAATGTGTCCAAAAACTTCATTACAAGGTATGAAAATCTAATCTAACATTATAGGATCATCATACAACCAAAATACATTATTGTTAACGTTCCCAAACCTTTTAATCATCAATCATTGGCCTTATATGGATCAAAACTTCAGTAAAAACCCTAGTTTTCTATTTTCTTCAAGAACAATGACAAATCTCCTCTTTAATTCGTTTTTAAATCATCGAAAGTTATATTTGGGGTAATGAATTCGTCCAGAACAGATCTACATATAATTCCTAACCAAAGTTTAGAGTTGTACATCAATTTCATATGGTTTTCATCAAATCTTTCAAGATAATCGTTAATTCCTACACTAAGCATGGAGGAAATATTCATTGAACTAATGAAACCAAATCGCTTGCCTTAAGTTTGATGTTTTGATTCGTTGCTGGTGTTCAAAGGTTGGTTCTCTCTTCTTTCCGGTCACAATTTCATCAGAAATGGTGGTGGTGGGTGGTGGTTTTGGTTTGGAAACCCTTTTTCAACTTCTCTCTCACTCACGTAGCCCACTCTCTTATTTTTGGCTGATAATGGCCTTAATGGCTCTTCTATTAATATATAAATAAACTCTAAAATTCGTGGGTCTTAATTCCTTAATTTTTTAAAATTACCAAAATACCCTTCCGGTTGTCGATTTGGCCTAAAAATGTCCCGGGACCTAAACTAAACTCCCAGCTAGTGTTTTCTGACTATCTTGACCCTTCCGGATATGTTAGCGCACTCAAAATGACCATACGATTGATAAAAATATAATTTACTTTTTAAATCTAATTAAATTGATTTCTGACGCGACTAACACCCGCGTCCCAACTTAATTTCTCAAATTGTCGTATTTATAACTCTTGATAATTTTAATACTTTAAATACTCGTATATTACCATATATACTCAGTAATATTCAATATTATCATCATAATTAAATACCAACTCGCGTCTCGCTAGTATTTAAATTCGGATTAATTTCCAATTAATTCTCATTTAATTTAATTAAACCATTAAATAAAAATCAATAAAATTACGGGGTATTACAAGTTTTTGGTCAATCTAATGTTTTTCTTTGAAAAAATGGCTCAGGCTGTAGTCTGTTTGGCATCTGCCCAAAGTCGTAGCTCGCTCCATGTTCTCTTCGTCTACTGTGTGACAAACAATCATTTTATTGGCAATACATTGATGTGAACGTTGGGGAAATTAGATGTTGCAAAATTTTTAAAATTACATTGATAAGGCCTTGGAATTCAATGGGTCAAGAAAAATAACAAGAATATACTACAGGTAAAAGATAACACAGAGAATAGAGTATAAAAAATACACTCACGCATAAGACAAAGATATACGTGATTTATCAATTTGGATACATCCACATATCATACCTACTTTCACTACAATAGCTTTATTTTACAAAACACACAATGTATACCACTCGAACTTTTAAAATACTCTCTTCGCATTTTCATAATTGCAATTTCATAACTCTGAAAAATATCCATTTCGTATTTTTTCTCTATACTCTGGTTGCTAGTACACTTTGTGTTTGTTGTTGAGTTAATGATTTGGTGTATTTTGATCTCCCACTTAAGCTTCCTTTTATAGAAAGAGCCTACGACATTTTGTGGGTAGAAATCAAAGGAGTCCTGAGCAAGAAAAGGTGTGTGGATAATATCTAAGCTAAATGTGTGACTAATACTAAAAGGAGTCGTGAACAAGGAACAAATGTGTGGTTAAGGTTGAACTCTACGTAAACTATCCACATAAGCGCCAACAGTGGATCCCGAAAATAATCGGTTGAAAAATACTTTTGAATTTTTTTTATTGTGATCTTGAGAAAAAAAATAAAACCATTTTACAAATGACATGATATCACATACTCATAAAAATTTTAAAAATGTCACATTTTAAATAATTTATTGAGTGTTTACTGACTTATGATACTATACCACCTTTACAACAATTATATTCAATATTTTTCCATCCACTAGGTTATTAAGGACAACATCTTAATATACACTTTTAAACTGAACTAGTGGTCAAAGACAAATGAAATCTAATTCTTCTGAACAAAAATGGGTCTGTATTTGTGAAACCATGAATGCAACGTGCAACAATGCACATGAAAAGCAATGAACATGCTTTTAGTGTGTAAACTAATTTATATGGAAACTAATCAAATATACTAATATGGAATTTAAAATTAGTTTTAAATCAAAAAAAATATGTAAAATATTTAAAAATATCTTATTTATGATTTTTAATTTAAAATTATTTTAACTCAAAGTGTTATTTTATGTACTTTACCATGGTCTTTGTCACTACTAGGGATTGCGTTAACCAATTTAGGCTTGAGTTGTGGCACATTTACACATTGGTGTCGTTCTTCGAACCAATCAGTAAAGTGCGACATATAATTGTGTTTTGGATCGAAATAATGCCAAGCCTAAGTAACTTTCATTAGGATTTTTCACAAAAGTTTTTCTCACTTGGTAAGTCATATGTATATGTATTCACGTGTATATCTCTCTCGAAGATGCCACATTTGAATTTTATTAACAGCCTTATTATAAAGTTTTAAGTGCACAAAAGAAAGAAAGAAATTTTGATGCAAAAAAGGCAAGAGCCATCGATGAAAGAAAATAGTTGTTGTGTTTTTTATTTATTTGTGTTTCTTGATATAAGATTAAGCACTTACATGGTCAAAATTGTGTTTAAATGTTTGGTTTTTGATATGTATAAACTACTGATTTTTTTTCTTCTCTATTTGTTCATAATAATACAAATTTATCAATGTCGTTTAATGAAAATTTTATGAATTCCTCAGCATTTACTGCTAAATTTATGATTTTTGTAAGAAATGACTTAAAATTTAATAAACTCACTTGTATACTTATGCAAATTTTTTATATGATTTTAAGTTGGAAACTATCATTACAAAGGAAATTTCTTAGTAGTTTACCAAGCAAATTATCTTGTTGTAAGGCATTTTTAAAAAAGTAAAATTATGTGTTGTTGATGGATCTAATTCAATTGATCTTATGAGTAGATTCCAAATATGTAGTTTTACTCAAATACATTTGTAACTCTAAAGTAATTGCATTTTAATGTGAAAAAATAAAAAAAATAGATACATAAAAGGCATTTTCGTTCAAGAGACCTACTACTGAACGAAATCTCTTCGTGTATTTTTTCAATAATCTTGAAGTTTTAACTCATGTCTTTATGTGACACCTGCCTAATAAAATACCGGGTGATCATTCCTATATCAAATTAAACAGAATCTCGTCTGGTTCATTCTTAGCACTACTGTCGAAAACTTTTTAAAACTTACTAACCACCTAGTATTCAAAAGACACGGTGTCAAATTTTATCTTTTTATTAAATCTCAAAAAAACATGCGAAAGAATATAAATAACCAATCACACAGTCACTGAATCAAACAATACTAAAGTGGAATAAATGTAATCCTTGCCAAGACAGCCACCGGCTACATATTAAATAACAAAAATAAACCACAAGAGTATTCAACTGAGTACGACATCTGACTGAAATAAAATGGAATAACTAAGGAGACATGCCCAAAGGAAATGCTGCTTGCATCCTACTCTAAGAATGAAATGACTGAAGAGGCTAAATCAAAGTCCTCCAACATCCACATATGCCGCAGCTGCATAACCCTAGAATAAAGCAATTTTGGCATCCCAGTGGTTGTACACCTAACAGGTTTTGAAAATATTTTATAGCAAGTGTTAGAACCCAATACATTTTAAAAATATTTAGAAAGTGAATTTAATTGCAGTAAATTAAAATGCATGAATGCTCTTCATATTTAAGTTAATATCGTACAGTCTCTTAAGGACCGCCTCACCCCTCAACTAATATGTACACCTAACGTTCCTCTATGTGATCTATCTAGCTAACTACCATGTAACTAGTTTTGTCATATATATATTCTACTTGTCCCACTACTCTATCCCGAGTGAGTTTATATACGAGTTATAAGTTATTAATCACACTAACTTATTTAAATCTTTTCTCAATTGATACCATATAACATTCTCACGAGTTATATAATTTATACACTTCTCATCATGTATTCACCCGTATATAAATGTACAGTATATATGTAATATCATACTACAACATTCACAGCTACATGTCATAGATATATAACCATCCTCCCGAGTAGGCACTCATCGAATGTTCTCTAAATGCTATCATCCTCGAGTATAATCATCCACCTGGAACCCTGACACGGTTAGCTCCCCACATTAGAAGAAAAAATATATAATAAACGTTGTGGAGCCGGTCATAATTTTTCACCGTAATGAGACCGAATCATACCCAAAGCGTCTCACTCTTAAACCCTAACTCTAAGACATAGGGACTATACTCACCCTGCATTCTCTAGCCAGAGGATTCACCCACATCGAGCAACCTCCCATGATATCACTAGAGTAGGTATGTTTTCCTATAAACATAATACACAAAAATATTTCTAAATCATATATATACATATATACTACACATCACCGCATACATATATATATCAAGTCCACGCTACCAGTGTACAATTACATAACACTAGCCTAACAGTCCTAAGTCTATGTACCGACTTGATATTTAAATAATTTCCACAATTCTTTATTTATTATCTAAGTTGTGTCAACCAAATAAATTACCCGAACTTGAACCTTCCTCCCGAAATTCATATTGTAGAATTTATTCCTCAAATCCCACATATTAGAGTTGACCCCCTTTTTATTCTTGAATATTCCATAATTTATTATATGACCCTATAATAAATTTATTCGGCTAACCCCCTGTCTAAGCCCTCGTAGCACTAGCCCCAAAATTATACCCAAGTCAATATTCGTACTCAAATTCAATTAACCACGCATTTATAAATTTTTTATTATCTTGGCATCACCCAACCAACATACGCAGACTCACTCAATTGATCCAAAAGTAAAAATAATCAAAATTTGTTATCCCAAAATTATACTCAATCAGTTTCATACAATTATTAATCTAGGGCTTAACTCACTCACTTTAGATCTTTAATTCCCACTTGGAATTCACCCTTATCTTCCCATTTCTTAACACCAATTTCACACCAATATCTGTAGCCAAAACTAAGAAACCATCTCTAAACAATAAGCCCCTTAACCATTTACATGCAGGCTTCCCAAATAGTAACCCCTTAACCATTTACATGCAGGGCTAAAAAGAAACAATCCCTAAATAGAACAAAGAAACTCCTATCCAGAACAACCTACTTATTATCTCCTGCCCAAGGTAGGGAATTTGGGAAAAATCGAAATCTGTCAGTAGGTCGTCATTCAAACAATTCCTTATGTCTGTTGATGTAAAAAACTAGATCGCTCTAATTTTTCAATCACAGATAAATAAATAAAACAAATATTTTTAAAGTGGTTCGGCTAGGAATAAAGCCTACGTCCACTGTTATGTTATTGCTGAGTGTTTGTGGAATTCTTGATTACAAGTTCTCTCAAGAAATTCCGGTTCCCTTGAATTGAGGATGATACAAGGTATTTATAGCCTTTAGGCTGTACATGAAAGGTCCAATACATTAAATGATATACATATGAAAGGGTAATACATTTAATGCAGCGTGTGCGTCAAGAATATAATGAATAGTTGAACAGTTGTCCGTCTGGTAATTAATGATACGGCCGAGATGCAGTTCGGACCGCCTTAGTTGCTTGCTGATCAAAAGTTCCTCGGAGTGCTTAGAGTATCTCGGGATGATAGAGTTCCTCGGTGTGATAGAGTTCCTCGGTGTGATAGAGTTTCTCGGTGTATTCTCATTGCTCGGAAAGAAGCACGGTTGGTCGGGAAATGATCTTCCTCGCTGCTATTGTGCCATGTAGATTGACACGTGTCTTCATATTATTCGTTCACATCAGCACATTAATTTTGGTATCAACAGAAGCCCCCAATGTTTCATATTTTGAACTTTGAAGAGTATGGAACATTCTTTCTCGGTATATGGCAATATTAAATGTACTTCCCGGGTTTCAGGAACATTGTATTCAAATTTCCTTCTTATTTCGCAGTTTCCGCCTTTTTGATAAGCGCTTTGATATTCGTGCAAATTTTGTCCTTTTAGCCGCCGGAAGTTTAGTAGTTTCTTTTTGGTAATCATTTATTTCGCCGCTTCCCAATGCAAAGTATTTAAACTTCTTTGGTAACCATACCGTCGTCTACGTTTTTCATTCTCTGCATTCAAGATTTCTCTTCTCTTCTTCTCTTGTGCGTTCATCCTTGTTTCCGTTCGTTGTCAACACATCTCCTTTCTTTCTGTAAGATCTTCTTTCTTTCTTCTGTATCTCTTTTATTCAATATGGTTTATATCGTGGAGTCTGTTGAGAAATTCCGTTCTAATTTTTCCATTCCTTCGTGGGTAACTTTAGAGGTTCTTTCTGAGCCTTTAGATTACTTTCGATTGGCTGAGGGACATTGGTTCCCCAGTCTTTTTGTTGCTGAATGCGGTTTTTCCTTTCCACCAAACTCATTATGTCTTGAGTTTTGTCAATATTTTGATCTTGTTCCTGCAAAAATAGCCCCCAATTCATGGAGAATAATTAACGGGGTGCACAAATTAAATCTAACTCATGGGACTCGTATTGGGATCCCTGAAATTATGTTTTGTTATAAATGGGCTGTTCTAGATAATATTTATTATTTAAAAACTAGGTATTTGAATAGGGCTCTTGTAGTTAATCTCCCTGACTCAAATAGGGATTATTTTGAGCATGGGTTGGTCATAAAAAATTGGCAACATGCGCCTTTATCTGGGAATGAAGTATACAACGGTCCCAGATGCCCCCCATACGGCAATGGGATAGGTTTACTTTTCTTTTTATTTTACTTATGAAATTATGCTTTCATCATGTTTGACAAAATGTATGACTGATATTCCATTATGTATTTATTTGCAGTTGATAGCAAAAGAAAAACTCCAAAAGAGTCAGAAGTGAATATCAAGCATTTGAAACTTATCTGGAATTTGCATAAGACCATTGCTGACGAGCATATTAGATCTGCTTCATATTTACTACAGTATAAGAGTTACACAACCTCTTATACTGCTCGTCCTGTTGAACCAGCTTCAACACCAGAAAGTTCATCTTCAGATTCTCATATCCCCCTATCTCAGAGAATGGGCAAGAAAAGAGCTCCTCCTGCTCTATTTGGTGAAATTTCTTCTGCTGTTGGAGCCCAGAAAGGCAAAATTGATGTCCCAGAGGGGACTAAAAAAGTAGATGCTGGTTCCTCCAAAGTTGCCGAGAAGCCCCCAGTGGCCCCGAGCAAGAAAGATGCTCCTGCTGATGTAATTGCCATCTCTCCGACCAAGACTTCTTCCTTGGTTGATGCTGCTGACCGTCCTTTGAAGAGATTGAGGAAATCATCCTCAGTTAATCTTGCTGGAACTGCATCTTCTCTACCCGCTGGTGGTAGTAGTGTCTCAAAAATCATTCTTCCGAGTTCTTCAACGAGCTCAGTTATACCCGAGGTTCTCGGGGTTGATGAAAAAATTCCTAGGGATACACTGACATCCCTAGCTGCTCGCCATCTTTCTTCAGTAAATTTCTCATACCTTTGGTCTTTCTTTCTTTTTCTTGAATTCTTGTATTTGTGTTGACTCTATTGTTTTTCTTATCTTTCAGCTGGTGAACTGCTTCAATACCATCGTGAAGAAAGATCAAGTTATTAAAGCTTCCACTTCCTCGTCCGATGTTGACGATGCTTTGTTGGGTTTAACCCAATCTGTGAAGGAATCTCGCCAACAGTACATCGAGGAAAAAACTGTTTGGGAGAAAAAGCTGGCTGTGGCTGAGGCTGAGAAGATGAGGATGGCTGAAGCCTCCAAGAATTTGGAGGAGAAAGTTAAAGTTTTGGAGGTTAAGCATCAGGAATCTGATGATAAATTGAAGAAGGCAGAAGAAGAATTATCTACTCTGCGAGATATCAAGGTTAAAAAACAGGAATTGGAGGTGAAGCTCTCCTCGGAGAAGTCGAGGAGAAAAGTTGCAATCAAGAAACATTTCAGCGTTGGTTGGGAGAAAGGATGGGAGAGAGGGATAGCTGCAATGACGTCCCAAGTCCAATATGGGGAGTTGAAATACTTCCATGATGGTTGGGTAGCTGCTCTACAAGAGCTAAAAGTCCAAGACGATTCTGAGCTATTCCAACGGCATCTCCCTGGTCCTCCTCCACCAATTGTGGAAGAAGAAGAAGATGAACCTGCTTCACATGAGTCTTCCATGGCTATGGGCGATCAAGTTTCTGCCTCTCAACCCTCTGCCACCGAGGACGTTTCCTCCATGCCTCCTCCTCCCGAGAAGATTCCTACCGATCAAGCTGTAGTTACCACCGAGCAACCGAGATCCTCGTCCCAGCCTCCCGAGAAAGTCTTGGGAGACAAGGAAAAGGTGTGAAGTTGTTCGGTAGCATTTATGTATTTCCTTGTAATCGAACAATGTAACTTTTTGATGATCTAATAAAATATATCTTTGCTTATCTCTGTTGTTGATAACTTGTTTTTGTTGATTGTTGTCTTTTTCTTGTCATTAGTTTGTTGCTAGAATGGAATTGATCTCTTCACATGATACCGAGCTGATGCAACAATGTCATCAATACTATAAGGCTGGTCATACAGATCTTAGTACATCGGAAATTGCTGATATCCTTGGTCATGGTGCTTCAGAGCAGGCTATTGAAGCTTATCAGTACTTGAAAGCTTTACTCGACCGAGCAGTGGCCAATAATGTCGCTTACTATGAGTTGATTGAAGAGCTTCATGGTTCCTTAGAGGATCTTCAAAATCAACACAACGAATCAATGGCTTCGCTGCATAAGGATTATGAAAATAGATACCAGCCGCTCTCTTCAGAAACAGGCCACAAGAAGATCATTGCTGGGTATGACGTTAGGGAGAGGACCCTAAAAGGTGAAGTTGAAGCCTGTAGACAAATTGTCGAGATCTTGGAACAAGAAAATAATAATTTGCAGAAAAAATTAGCTCAATATGAATCTGCTGCTTCATCTTCTACTGCATTAATACCAGTTATTGATGAAGGCTTCTCGTTCTTAGAGGTCGAAAATGCCAAACTAAGGCAAGAGCTGGAGGACTTAAGAAGATCTGCCATTTCTGGAACTGCTCGGGGACGAGGAAGAGGTTCTCGGGGGCGAGGAAGAGTCCTCAGCCAAAATGTTGAAGAGGCTCGCACTCAGTCTACTCTGGAAACTCAAGCATTCCAGTTGAAAGTAAAAGACCGTGCTCTGACTGAAATGTCCAATAAAAATCTGTCTCTGGAAGATCAGCTGGCATCAACGAAATCTGCCTTGCATAACAAGGATCTCTTTGCCAAAAGCCTTCATGAACAATTGGATAGATTAACCTTCCAATTCCATAAACAGCCAAGGGAATTCTGGATGGCAGGATATAATGAAGCTCTCGTTCATCTGGACGCTCGTATTGAACATGCTAATAATGAAGGTTACAAGCAAGGATGGTTAAATGCATTGGGTGTGTTAAAGTTGGAGCAAGGGCATTTTTTATGGGACTATCATGCTCCATCATTATTAGACTTGCCTGTACTACCTTTCAAATTGGATATGGCATGGATCCCAGCTCGTTCCATTCCTCGCAGCCTAATTTCAAAATACCTTGGTGATTATAGCCTTCATTCCCAAGTTGAATTATCTCGTCCTGAGCATCTTTTGGATACACCTTCTGTTATGAACGTCAGAATGCTCAGAGATGTTAATTTCATCAATTCTCCCCTTTGCCTAGAAGACCCTCCTGCCGGCGAGGAACCTGTCTCTAAAGCACAGGGCAAAAAACCAATAGAATAGTAATATTCATGTAACAATTTAGTACCTTCTTATAATTTGTAATTTATTCTAGATTAATGAAAAGATTTTCATTTTTCGTTTGCCAATTTTGTTAGTCTTGTGTTTATCAAGCACATTTATATTTGTACATATGTATCTGTTAAAAAGATAACAATAATATTGTTCATTAAGCAGCTTAATAAAAAGTTACAAGTATTAGTAATGTTTCTCGATCACTTAATAATAAAGTAATGAGTAAAAATATTCAAACTGTTTCCAACCAATAGAATAGTAATATTCATGTAACAATTTAGTACCTTCTTGTAATTTGTAATTTATTCTAGATTAATGAAAAGATTTTCATTTTCCGTTTGCCAATTTTGTTAGTCTTGTGTTTATCAAGCACATTTATATTTGTACATATGTATCTGTTAAAAAGATAACAATAATATTGTTCATTAAGCAGCTTAATAAAAAGTTACAAGTATTAGTAATGTTTCTCGATCACTTAATAATAAAGTAATGAGTAAAAATATTCAAACTGTTTCCAACCAACCAAGGTGGATGAATAATGTTTGTCGACCAATTACAGTTGATGGGTTTTTATCCCCGATCAGCTATAATTGGTTCAATTATAAAAATGCGTCCGACCAACTAAGATCAATAATTTGTCTTCGCCGACCAACTACAGTTATTGGGTTTTTATCCCCGACCAACTATACTTGGTGTATTTTTTGAACATTTTGTTCTTCAAAGAACTCATTGTAATAATATTACCTCCCGACCAACATAAGTTGTAATATGAGAGTATATTTTTATCTTACCAACCGTAGTTGATCATGCTGGTGTACACTCTCTGGCTCCTTAAAGCTTTTGGCTCCTTAGAGCATTTTTTGGCTCCTTAGAGCATGTCCTCCTAACCAAAGGAGGTTGGCTACTTATAGCACTTTTGCTCCGTAGAGCTGTCCTCCTAACCAAAGGAGGTTGGCTACTTATAGCACTTTTGCTCCGTAGAGCTGTCCTCCTAACCAAAGGAGGTTGGCTACTTATAGCACTTTTGCTCCGTAGAGCTGTCTTCCTAACCAAAGGAGGTTGGCTCCTTAGAGCACTTTTGCTCCGTAGAGCTGTCCTCCTAACCAAAGGAGGTTGGCTCCTTAGAGCACTTTTGTTGTGTAGTGTATTACACTAGTATTCCCCGAAAAACTTTCAACCAGAAAGAAAATGGCGAAACATCTTCGTTTTATTCATAATGAAAGAAATGCTTTACATTTGGCATCACTGATAATACTTGCGCAGGTGTTCAGCATTTCATGCGTTCTTAAATTCCTCTCCTTCTAGAGTTGCTATTCTGTAAGTTCCTGGTCGAACAACCTCTGTAACTCGGTAAGGTCCATGCCAGTTTGCTTCCAGTTTATTATGCTTCTGGATGACCTTCTTTAGCACATAATCCCCCTCTTTTAAATCACATTTCTTTACCCTTTTGTTGTAAACCAGAGCTGTTCGTTGTTGATAAGCAGCATTCCTAATGGCTGCCTCTTCTCTGACTTCCTCGAGCATATCCAAATCCATCCTTCTCATCAGATCACTGATCGGAGAATTGAAATTTAACACCCTGTGTGTTGGTAGGCCCAACTCGGCAGGTATCACAGCCTCACTTCCAAATGCTAGCATATATCGTGATTCACCTGTTGCTGCTCGGGGAGTTGTTCGGTAAGCCCACAAAACTAACTGTAGCTCATTAATCCAATTTGCTTTAGCGTCACTTAACCTCTTCTTCAACCCATTTAGTAATGTTCTGTTCGTCACTTCAGTCTGTCCATTGCTTTGGGGATGGCCTGGTGCTGAATGAAACTTCAAGACGTTTGACTGATGACAATAGGCAGCAAATTCTTCATTATCAAATTGCGTTCCATGGTCTGTGATGAAAGCGTGGGGGAGACCATACCAACAAATGATATTCTTCCATATGAACTGATACACCTTCTCGTACGTCATATCAATTAGTGGTTCAGCTTCCACCCACTTAGTAAAATAGTCTACTGCCACGACGAGATACTTGAACCTTCCTCGGGTCGTCGGCAGTGGTCCAACCAGATCAATCCCCCACATGGCAAATGGCCAAGGTGATGTTATGGGTGTCAACAATGCCTGTGGAGTTCTTCGGATGGAAGAAAAACGTTGGCACTTGTCACACTTCTTAGCATAGGCTATACAATCAGCTCTCATCGTCGGCCAGTAGTATCCCTGTGTCATCACCCTTTGCAGAAGAGTCCGACCTGCTACATGAGCTCCACAAGATCCTTCATGGATTTCTTCAATCAATTCTTTGACTTCTGATGGATGCACACATCTCTGCAAACCTGCCATAATTCCTCGTCTATACAAAACACCATTAGTTAACACATACCGAGCAACTTTATACTTCAATTTCTTGGCAGCTTGTTTGTCCTCCGGTAGTACTCCTTCTTCAATGTATGCTCTGATAGGATCCATCCAAGATGGTCCTAAATCAAGGGTAATAATCTTCACCGTCAGATCTTCCTCTATGCTCCGACTTTCTAGTACTTCAATTGGTATTGTTCTTCGCAGCTCGGTGCGCGTAGCTGACGCTAGTCGGGCCAATGCGTCTGCTCTAGCATTCTCCATTCTCGGTATCCTCACCAATTGAATAGCATCAAATTCTTTCAATAACTCCATCACTTTTGCATGGTACTTCACCATTAACTCTCCCTTCACTGCATATATTCCCATCATTTGATTCATAATTAATTGAGAATCACTGAAAACAATTACTTGACGTGCCTCCATAACTTTCGCCAAATGAAAACCTGCTATCATAGCCTCATATTCAGCCTCATTATTGGAAGCTTTGAATTGGAATCTCAAGGCATACTCCATGTCAATATCATCTGGAGAGTTTAAAACAATCCCTGCTCCACAACCAGCCGTGCAAGATGATCCATCTACATATAATCTCCATGTATGTAACTCGTCTTCAAATTTCTTATCTGTTAGAGTTCCTCGGTGAAATATCATCTGTTTTCTTTCATCATCCCCGGGTATCCTTCGTTCCTCATCGGTCATTTGTTCGCGCCCCTCTACCAACCGGAGTTGGTCGGGGTTTGAATATGATGATTTTTCTACATCCACAAGTCCTTTTACCAACCTTGGTTGGTTTGGATCTGTGTCTGTTGATCCTGTATCGTCCACAGGTAGGTCAGCAATCACCTTTTGCTCCTCGGGGGTATCAGGGTATGTGAACTCTGCTATAAAATCTGCCACGGCTTGCCCTTTCAACGATGATCTGGGTTCATACACAATATCATATTCACCGAGCTCTATTGCCCAGTACATCAATCTTCCTGATTTTTCTGGCTTGTGAAGGGCTTGTCTTAACGGCATGTCGGTATACACAATGATGGTATGGGCCTGGAAGTATGGCCTCATTCTTCTACTTGCTTCAATTAATGCCAGTGCCAATTTTTCCAGCTTTGGGTATCTGATTTCCGCACCTCGGAAGGCCTTGCTTGTGTAATAAATTGGCTTCTGGACTCCATTCTCCAATCTGATCAACGCCGAGCTAACTGTATTTTCTGATACTGCCAAATACAAGTACAGCTTCTCTCCAGTTATTAGCCTAGACAACAATGGTGGGGCTCCCAAATACTTCTTCAAATCTTGAAAGGCTTTCTCACATTCATCAGTCCACTCAAAACTTTTTCGTAGTGTTTTGAAGAATGGGAGGCATTTATCAGTTGCTCGGGATACAAATATGTTGAGTGCTGCAACTCGTCCGGTAAGACTCTGCACTTCTTTCTTCGTCGTCGGGGATCGCAGCCCTAAAAGAGCTTTGATCTTTTCTGGATTTGCCTCAATACCTCGTTGGTTGACGATGTATCCGAGGAACATTCCTTCTCGTACTCCAAAGGTACATTTCGTCGGGTTAAGCTTCATCTGGTATTTATCCAGTTGATCAAAAGTTTGACTCAAGTCAACCAAATGATCTGCAGCTCTCTTGCTTTTGGTGAGCATGTCGTCGACATAGACCTCCATATTACGGCTGATTTGTTCGGTGAAAACCTTGTTCATCAACCGCTGATATGTTGCACCTGCATTTTTTAAACCAAAAGGCATAACATTATAACAATAAGTTCCCCTTGGGGTAATCAAAGAAGTACTTTCCCTGTCTTCAGGTTTCATTTTGATTTGGTTGTAGCCAGAATAAGCATCCATGAAGCTGAGTAGCTCGTGTCCCGAGGTAGCATCCACTAGTTGATCAATTCTGGGCAATGGAAAGTGATCTTTTTGACATGCCTTGTTAAGATCAGTAAAATCAACACACATTCTCCATTTGTTGTTCTTCTTCTTTACCATCACCACATTCGCCAACCAATCTGGATATTTCACATCTTCAATGAATTGGGCTTTCTGGAGTTTCTCGACCTCCTCTTGTATGGCCTGGTTCTTCTCGGGACTAAACACTCTTCTTCTTTGTTTCACAGGCTTGATCTCCTTATTCACATTGAGTTCATGACATAAGAAGTTTGGATCTATTCCTGGCATGTCTTCATGACTCCAAGCAAAAGTATTCTTCCTGCTTCTCAAGAAAGTTATCAACTCCTGTTTTATTGAAAAATCCAACGACGATCCTATCTGAGTTATTCGTTCAGGATGCTCATCGTCCAGGATAACAATTTCTGTAGATTCCACAACCTGCCCTTTTACGAGTTGAGATTCATCCCTAGGGTCAAGAGTTTCAATTTCTGTGCCTTCCTCCACTTGGTAAGTAATAGTCTTTTTCTTTGATTCTTCAAGTTCCTCTTGCTCGGCAGACGAATAATAGCATTCCCGAGCTACTTTTTGATCACCTTTCATAATTCCTACTCCAAAATTCGTTGGGAATTTCAAACACTGATGTACTGTAGATGGAACTGCTTCGAACTTCTTCAATCCAACTCTTCCCATGATGATGTTGTAGGCGGACTGCACATTCTTATCCATCACAAAAAAGCGTATTTTTTCTGTTCGACAAGCAGGCCAAGTTCCAATGAGTATATCCAACTTGATCGTCCCAAGTGGAAAAACTTTCTCGCCAGCAAAACCCAGAAGGGGTCTGTGATAAGGTTCTAACTGAGATAATTTTAAATTCAAGCTATCAAAGCATGAATAGTACATGATGTCTGCCGAACTACCATTGTCTACTAACACCCTTGAAATGACCACATCCTTCATCCTCATTTTGATCACCAGAGGATCATCATGAGGGTAAAGAACACCTGCCAGGTCGTTTTTTGAAAAACCAATCACTAGCTTCTCTTTGTTTACCTTCCTCGGACGATCATCCTCGGCCAGGTTTATTCGCTGAATGTATGAACAAGCTTGAGCCTTTCCGAGATAAGCTTTTCTTTCTGCAGTAAGGTCTCCTCCTCCTGCATCTCCTCCTGTAATAACATTACAATCAAATGACCCAAAACGTATGGAAAATACCTCTCGTTCGGGTTTCCTTGGCTTTTTGGGAAGATCGGGGTCATCATCTGGATCCTCTTCATGGTCCCTCCTCTTTTTCTCCTCTGTACGACGAGGAGATCTAGATCTCTCTCTAGTTCTATCATCATTCTTCCTCTCACTCCTGCGATCTACGTACTTTGATAATTTTCCTCTTCGGATGAGTGTTTCAATCTCGTTCTGAAGGGCTATACAATTTTTGGTCATATGGCCATGATCTTTGTGAAACTCGCAATATTTGGCCTTATTCCTCAGGTCGGGATCTGTCTTCAGTTTCTCTGGCCACTTGATTTCCTCGTTATTCCTGATTTCTTCCAAAACATGATTAATACCCACTTTCAATGGAGTATAATTATCATACTTCTTTAGGGCTTCCAACTTCATCCTGTTATTCTTGGAATGTTTGTCACCACCATTACTTTTCTGATCTTTCTTCTTAGAATTGTCGATCTCCACTTTAACTTCTTTATCCATATTCTTCTTCGCAGCCATAGCCTCCTCGGCATTCATGATTTTGGCCGCCTTTGCCATCAACTCCGACATATTTTTAGGTGGATCTTTGGCCAAAGTGTAATACAGCTTGTTAGGCAGCAAACCACTCATCAGAGCAGTGATTGCTGTCTTTTCTTCATAATCTATGACTTCCAACTTTTCGTTATTGAAACGAGTTATGTAATCTCTAGTACTTTCACCTGATTTTTGTCTAACACTTAGCAAGTGTGCTACTCGCTTTACCGGCTTTGCTCCAAAACAAAAATTGCCAATAAACAGCTCGGCTAACTGAACAAAAGTTGAAATCTTACCCCGAGGAAGATTATTGTACCATATCTGTGCAGATCCGGTAAGAGTTCCCGAGAATGCTCTACACCTCATCTCGTCGGGGACAGCGTAGATATCTGCAGCAGCTTGGTATTGTTCTATATGAAGTACGGGATCTGTCTTTCCATCGTACTTGGGAGTCACTACGGGTGCTTTGAATTTCGACGGTGTAGGGAAATCCACAATGGCTTGCACAAAAGGTGTTCCTTGAACAAAAGTTCTCTGTAAGGGGTTCCTCGCCTTAGCCATTTCTCCCAATCTATCCTCCAACCATTGAATGGAACCTTTCCATGCTTCATTCCCTTCCTCGGGCCGCTTAGTCCGAGCAACTGATTGCTCTGACGTAGCTTCCTGAGATTTATCTCGACGAGTGGTTGGTCGTGATTGCGCAGATCCTTCTCTCAAACCTGGTGGTGGTCGAAAACTTCTTGATGGAGCCCTAGGTGGACTCATGTTCCTCCTTGGTCCTAACCGACTGAAAGGAGACACTATGCTTAACCTTTCTAAAGCGCTAGTTCTCTCCGGAGAGAGAGTGATACGTTGATCTGTATCGGTAGCCCGTATCGATGAAGTTCGCCCAGGTTGATAAGAAGAATCATTAGACTCCTCATTGCGATATGACCCAGTACGTCTAGATTGCGATTGCCTATGATCACTCCTTTGCCCTGAATAGGTAGGTGCAGCGCCCTGAAGAGTTTGAATGAGTTGCCTCATAGATTCTTGCATGGCGGTTTGTCCTTGAGCCAGATTCGTCATAATTCCAGCCAGATCTGGGGATGCAGATGGATTTGGAAGATTTCCAGTATTTCCAACATTTCGATTACTGGATTCTGGATTATCTGCCATTGGTGATAAACGATTTTTATGAAAAATGATAATAACAGTCGTTTCCCACAGACGGCGCCAATCTGTTGATGTAAAAAACTAGATCGCTCTAATTTTTCAATCACAGATAAATAAATAAAACAAAGATTTTTAAAGTGGTTCGGCTAGGAATAAAGCCTACGTCCACTGTTATGTTATTGCTGAGTGTTTGTGGAATTCTTGATTACAAGTTCTCTCAAGAAATTCCGGTCCCCTTGAATTGAGGATGATACAAGGTATTTATAGCCTTTAGGCTGTACATGAAAGGTCCAATACATTAAATGATATACATATGAAAGGGTAATACATTTAATGCAGCGTGTGCGTCAAGAATATAATGAATAGTTGAACAGTTGTCCGT
This sequence comes from Sambucus nigra, assembly GCA_949130495.1. Taxonomy (NCBI): domain Eukaryota; kingdom Viridiplantae; phylum Streptophyta; class Magnoliopsida; order Dipsacales; family Adoxaceae; genus Sambucus; species Sambucus nigra. The sequence continues at coordinate 806,576,416 of OX422208.1, forward strand.
CTGGTAATTAATGATACGGCCGAGATGCAGTTCGAACCGCCTTAGTTGCTTGCTGATCAAAAGTTCCTCGGAGTGCTTAGAGTATCTCGGGATGATAGAGTTCCTCGGTGTGATAGAGTTCCTCGGTGTGATAGAGTTTCTCGGTGTATTCTCGTTGCTTGGAAAGAAGCACGGTTGGTCGGGAAATGATCTTCCTCGCTGCTATTGTGCCATGTAGATTGACACGTGTCTTCATATTATTCGTTCACATCAGCACATTAATTTTGGTATCAACAATGTCGTTTGAACGACGTGAGTTTTGCTCAAGCCAAAGGTGAGATCGTTCGAACGATCTCTGAGGGATTTTCTCACTCCTTTCCTCCTTTTCCGGCGTTGTCATCAAATAACCTTTGTCCATAATTTCAAACCAAATTTCCCCTTTTTCTTTCGTACAGTAGGGGTACTCAGATACATCAAAACCCAAGGTTTCAAAACCCCCAATTCTCAATAAAAATCCCCATCGATTGGAGGCTTAATAATTTCAACTTTTAAATTTCTCTATGGATTTGACATCAATTTCAAATTACTCGGATTCGATATCAAAATAACCCAAGAACAGGGCATTCATCTAACACCCACTATGATTTGAATAGAAAAATGCAATTAATTTAGATGCAAGTTAAACCACTTGCCTTAGAGTTCGTAGGGTCTGAAATCGTTGATGAAGATGATGGGTTGATGAATGCTATCCCCTTTTGTTCTTGATTTTTTTGGCACTCATGGCCTCTACCACTTGCACACACTTTCTCTCTCTAAAAAGGGTTTTCTAAAAATGTATTATGAATGTCACTCCCTGTCTAATAAATAAAATCCCGTTTTTGAGTTGCGGACTTTATAAAAAGGGCTCAAACACTTATTTGGGAGCTCAAATGTGTCTAGAAAAGTCCTGAAACCCATATTATATCTATGGACACTCTTTTTCAACTATTTTGACCCATTCGGACTCAACCGCGCACTCCGAATTTCCATCCGAATTAATTTATAATAGTCTCCAAATTGTTTACCTCAAAATGCGGCACAAAGTAATCCAAATAATTAAACCTTAATTCGCCAAATTAATAAATTCCTCAAATTTAAAAAATTTCCCAAATCAAAAATTTAATTCCTCCCAATAAAATAAATTATTTTTCTCCTAAGTATAATTTAATTAAAGTCCTTGAATTTACGGGGTGTTACACTTTATCATTATAATAAATTTCTAAGCTTTTAATAATTAAACTGTCACTCATATTTTATATGTATTTTTACTAAAATTGTCAGTTTATCGATATTCTATAAATACGCACCTCCTTTTAAAGCTTATATTACAGTCATCTCTCTCTCTCTCTTATGTATTGGTGTCTGAATTTAGATTTTAACTAATTTGTACTTGAATTAGAATATTCAATTAAGATTTTTAGGGTTTATTCCAACTTTGAAAGTTTTGAGTATTACTCATCCCATGTATTTTTATAATTGTTATTAGTCCCATAACCTCCCATAATCGTCCCCAACGCCTTTATTCATTTCCTTTAAAAATGACACATATACGACGAAATTTTTAACTACCACTAAACAGAGCCAACCACAAAAAATAAAAATACATGGGATGGAGTGCAACTAAATCATCCCACGCGGGATTAAATACTTCAGATTTTAAAAATTATTTATAAGAGAACATTAAAATTATAAATTCAAGGAAACTTTTCCTCCTACTTTCTTTACCATAATATTTGGTGAGGCTTAACTTTTCATTCTAGAATACCTTTACATTTCAAAAAATCATTTTGTCTTGCTTTCATTATCAATGTGGTCTTTTTATTAGTTATATCAAATTTGTATGACATAAGCACCTAATCCATAAATATTTCCAAATCGAGACACAATATCCAAAGATTTTGATCCACAATATAGGTCGATTTGAAAAATCTAATTCTCTTAAAAGTTGTCAAGGTTAGAGGTATTTGAAGCAGAATGTTTAAAATATTAAAAATCAACGCAAAATTATGGATCGATTTAAAAATTCTTTTGGATATGTCAAATATTTTTTATCTTTTTGCTGATGTTTGCTCTATAATGTCAATTGTAAAGCTTCATGTAGGTATTTTGCCGTATCTAACAAAGAAATGAAAGTTATTAGGGTTTCAAATATGAGGTCTCAGTTTAAAGAGATCTTAAAAAAGGTTTTAATATTTTGTTTGAATATCAATTTTCAGATGTTACTGTTATTTTAAAATGTCTCTCTCATCCTCATATGTTTTCTCTTTTCTCACGAATTGTTTTGGTAGTATCTAGTTTAAATGCTTAAATTCATTTTTAAACACTTATTTAAATGAACTAATTAACTCTTTCATGTATTTTTTTGCACATTGAACCCTATACAGGTATGCCTTCCACTCTCTATGTCTCTATCCCTCCAATCATTTTGTTTCTCTCAGGCTTTTTTTGCAATTCTTCAAAAATTTTAAGAAGGCATGTAATTTATGTTTTCTTTTACCCAAAAAAATGTAAGATACATCTCAAAAATATTTTTTCCTTTTAATTTGTTGACTTGTTCCAATGGATTTAGATTTTTTTCTCTTAGGCTACTGCATTTTGATGAGTTCACTAATTTTTTTAAGTTAAGGAACCAATGGATATTACCCTCTATTGTATCAAATTTTAGATAATTTGACTTTAACTTGCATACGAAATGTTTAATAAAATTCCGCACTTGACATTTTTTTTTTGTGTCTGTGTAATTTTGTAATTTCTTATCTTAGATTTCTTAGCTTACATGATAGTTTCCTATGAGTTGTTCATTCTTTTTAATTTTTGACAAATAGGAAATTATAAAAATATTTTTTATGGAAGTATTTAGTTAGAACAATTAAAACTACGTGGATTGAACGTAAATAATGGCAATATTGGGTTAATATTTTTTTCCTTATTTTAGAATATATGAATGAAAATAATTATCTTATATTTCTCTTATTTTCAATTTCAAAAACAATATATGAATGCAAGTTTTGATTAATATTTTATTCGCTTATTTTAGAAGGTTCCAATCTGCGATTGATGTTGAAGAATTTTTGTAACAGAAGTTTTGATGGAGACATTGAACAACTAGAAGAAAAAGTATAAAGCTTTTAAAGCATATTTAGGACCCAAATCCATTATTTTTTGCACAGTACAATTAGAAAACGCGATTGATAATAATGTCTAGGCTGTGGTTAACATTTGTCTGCTCTTTTCTTATGTTTGGAAGTTTAAAATCTAACCCCAATACAAAATTGGTGAAAATGATATCCGTACTTTTAGAATCCCTTTAATCTTCAGTTTTATGGTGGGTTGAATTGTTTACTACTATTAATCATTAGGATTGGAGAATTTACTTGTGAAACTCATAATTGGTATGGATAGATTTCCCATTCGTTTTTAATTCTTTATGATGACAACTGTTAAGTAGCCATTTTTTTTATATAAGATTATTAGTAGCTCAGTAGGATCCATACCCACTCTCTCAACTTACCCATCAAACCCATCCTCTCTCAAATGTCCCCCGATGTCTCTCCATCATAAGTGACGACAATATTATTTGCCTCTCTCTTGCAAAGGTACCCTCCCTTTTCATTAATGGGTTCGACTACAACTGAATCATTTGAGGGTTTTAATAGTTTCTATGGTTTTATATGTATGTGGTTTTCTTTCTAAATTACAATGATTGCAATCTTTGTAAATATGTGTGCCTTTTGTTCATCATAAATTGCACGTTTAATCTTTTGTGGATTACTATGATATTACTATTGCCGTGAATGAGGATTTCTAAAGAACTTTGCATTCTCCGTGTAATATTAATGTTGTTAACATCTTCTATATTTTTTTGTGTCATTTTTTGTTGAAGATAAGGTATTTTACTAAGAATTTGTTGGTGGATTTCTTTCAGGGTTTCATCTATTTATGTGTACTTATTAGTGAACCTCACAACCTTGCTCAGAATTGAAGAAAATTTATAAGTGCCCTATTTAATAAATTGATAAAATGCTTTCTTTGTGAATAAGAATGGAACGATTCCGTTAATTTTCTCTTTGAAAATATTATATTTCATTGTATTGCAAACAAATGTAAGCCAATAAATTTTGATTTTCACTCTTGTATTTTTTCTTTCCTTTTTTTAATTAAAATAGATGTTATCTTGGTAACTTATTGTAATACCCGCCTAATTAAATACCGGGTGGCCAGTCCCATGCCAAATTAAAATAGAATATACAGTTGGCTCATTCTTAGCATCACTGTCGAAAACATTTACAATTCACCCAATACTCAATTAACCTGGTATTAAAAACTTTCCAAATTTTAATTTAACAAAATCCATTTCCAGTTTAAGAATAACACAACACATTTTATTCTACAACACTGATAACCAAATAGATAACACAAAAGAATTTAAATGCAATTGGAATAAACATTCCCAAATAATATTAATCCATTACAGTAATCCCAACAATATCAAATGTATTAAAATGACACGAATACCATAGTATTTGACCCCGATAGAAAAGAGATAACTGAATCCTTTGGGTGACATGCCCTAACTAAGAATACTGTGAATCAAATGATGATAGGCGTCTAAGCAAATCTCCATAAATCCATAGCCTGTCATAATCCACTAAGGATGGCGTCCCTGTTGCTGGACACCTGATATAGAAGATACAATAGAAAAGAAAATATGCAAGGAAACGGGTCAGAGCCCGATTGTGAAAATGATTTTTAAAACAACAAGTATTTAACAAGTGCGATAAATCTTTTATTATGTACATGTTAGACCAAACTGTCACTTGCCATTCTCACCTCTCAACTAGAGTGCACACTTAACGTTTCCTATTAACCTCCTAGTTAATGATTCCTCTTTAACAATTCCATAATATAATTACATTCCCATATCATAACCCCATATGTCCCATACCATACGTTATATAATCATTCATTTACATTTCTCATTTATATGATTAGTTTCTCATTAACATGAATCATTTCTCATTAATATGAGTTAAGCTTTTCAATTCTTTAAGAATAAACATTCATTAACTTAATTCCATTATCTTTCTCTATTCACCGCTATCTACAATTATCATACAGTAGATGATTTAACCACAATAAATTCAATCATTCATTTAATCCATTATACATATATTCATATATAATACGGCACCCCGAGTCACAGCTGCGGTGCAATGCATTACTCTGTTATCATGTCCCATCATCGCTGGTCGCCGAATAGGAGATAAAAGGTTCGTTAAGATTCTTCGAACCACAAACAACAACACAATCATTGGAGGCGAACATAGTTCTCATACCCATGGGTCACGCACATACCTACGTACCCACACTCAGCGGACTTATCAACTCCCCGATAAGTCTTTCATAGACCTATGTTCTCGAGCGACAAATCAAAGATCCCATGGATTCATCAGGATATGACTGCCCTCACGCGCAAACCTCCCACCGATAGCAAGTAAGCTAGGTATGTCATATACATAAATCATCAATCAATCAAATAGGTATTATCATACCTATAGTATACTAACAACAAGGTACTCACATTAACCTTAGATTATTCACTTACGTATCATTATATCTCTTTAAATCCCACGTATTAAAATGTCATATCTTTACTTCATAATTTAATTATCCTCGCATCCTATAACATCTCTCCACTCCCGACGTCGTTAAGGTTCATGTGCGGAGCGTCTCGCAAAGAGAAATACAAACAAGGAACCCTTCCAATACATTACTACTTAACTTTGTCGATCGAGGAGGTTCGTCAACTTCAAATATGCGATCGGAATAACCTCATCCCCTCTTTCAACCAAATGTGTTCTGAACTCCCATCTCTATCCAGGAACCATACCACTACGCTCTTGTACTACACTCAATCCTTGCGAAATCAATAATGAGCTTAAACTCAGTCCTTGGTATTCAAATTGTAATCCTAAGGCCACCCAGGTGTTACATTCAATCACCACTACTGGACCTATCCTTAATCCTCAAGCAGACCAATTATAATCCAACAAATGAATCTAGCAACCGAAATTTCTTTAATTTAATTATCATCATTCTAATCAATTTAAATCCCAATCAAATTAATTCAAATCTTATCAAGGGTCTACTGATATTTTCTAAGTCCCATAATATCCAATTAATAATCACCAAAGATCCACAAAAGTTTTGGGATAAGAACCAACATTAAAAAGAAGCAACATCATGAATTCTCATATTTTAAATACTCAGAAAAATCAGAACCAAAAATTATTCAAATCATCAATCCGACTTCAGATTTGGATTCTACACGAAAAATTGAGTCAGGTATGTGTTTTGAGTTTTTCTTAAATCTCATCCAAATTTACTCAAAAAGAAGATCTAAACATTCCAAATTGGCTCTTCTCATTCCACTCGTTTTTGCCTTTTTTTTCCAGAAAATTATCAACATATTATCTTCAAGAACACTAAATTATTTTCAGAATTTCTTCCACAGATTGATGAATATTTATTGGATTATTATCATCCTACAACATGAGTTTGATTCCGACATATGTTCATACTTCCAGAAATCCATTACTACTCCATTTTTTTCTTCCAAACATGAAAAATCATCTCTTTTCATAATTATTCTAACATGGACAATATATGAACTTAAATTGCAAATATCAAACACTTGCCTTTACTGAAGATCTGATCCTTTGGAGTTGAATAACATAGGTGGTGATGGTGGTGGTGACCTTTGACCTTTGGTTCTCCTCCTTCCCAAGCAAGCTTTTCTCTTCCCAAGCAACCTTTCACTCTCTCTAAGAAGATGACCTTTCAATTTTGTGTAGAAGAGATGAATGAACCCACATTCAACTAATCTCCAAATACTTATAATAAGACAAAACCCAAAATCACTATTCATCCCCCTTGTAAAAATAACCAAAATGCCCTTTTGGGTTGTCTTTTCATTTCCAAATGACCCTAGACTCAAAATTAACATCCAAATAGACTTTTCTGACTATTTCGAACCTTCCGGATGCCACGACGCAGTCTAAATGACTATAAGGTCGATAGAAAATAAATTTCCTTTTTAATTTAATAAATTAGTCCCGACACGTCCCATACCGCGTCTGACTAAATATCCAAATTACCGAAATTATATCACACCGTCATAATAATGACATCATATTCATATATTACCTAAATATCTTTAAGTAATATTCAGAATCATCCATTTTAATATCCACAATCTGGATAAAACCCAAATGAATTAATTAATAATAAAATCCAATTAATCCATTAAGTTAAAATATAACCCATTTTAAAAGTCATGAAAATTACGGGGTATTACATACTTCCCCCCTTATAACAGAATTTTGTCCCAAAATTCAGGAATATAAATCATACTGGTAAGGTCAAGTCCGAGTATAAATCTCACATTGCAAGAAATGTAAGATGTACTGCCCATACAGTACATTAACGAAAATCCCCATCGATGTTACACTAAGTCTCACCATATAGTTCCAACTGAATCAAATTTAAACTATACCCAATCTTCCCTATACCGTCCTTGTGACAAAGTTTTGGAAAAATGATCCTCACTTATCAAGTAAATACATCCTGAAGTCACAACTACTCACTGTTTCACAATAATAAAAACTACTACCATTCAACCATCCAGGGCGCCCATACACCATATCGTACCACTTTCGTTATAATATTTGTTGCAAAGGTTATAAACTCATATACTAAGGACCTAACTTATTTCGACTCCCAACGGTTATTAGTTTCATGTGTGGGGTGTCTCGCAAGCGAAATCCAAACAAGGAACCACCCCGATACACTACTTCCTAAAGTAGTCGATCATCGAAACTCCTAAGGTCCTTAGTCAATAGTATATAAAAATTTGGTTTATCGAAAAAAATATCAAGTTTATCGATTTAAAAAAATATATATATCAGGATTATCGATTTAAAACAAAAATGAGGTTTTATCGATTTCGAATAGAGTCTACGCATCTACTCTCTTATAGAAGACAAGATGCAGGATAATAGTAGTACATACGCTCTCGTATACCACGAGTCAATGCATGCCGATAGTCACATCATGCTCGGACATGCCCAAAGTAAGCAATCCCATGATAAAAGTCAAACCCACATGATAACATGTAATATATAGGTGTCTCACACCCCTCAGTGAGTCTATGTAAATAACAATGCTATAGGCTAAGTTTAGCAATCCTTTTTTTTTTGCCCACATAATATTAATCGCTACTAAAATCAATACGCCTCATAATTCCTTAGATAGGAAACATACCCTCATTTGCGGGTGGTGGTTATTGAATCCCACTATTATAACTTTGCTCTGATGAGTCAAGAAAAATTTTACACCAAATTTTCCAGTTCTAGTTAACCACACTCCACTATATGCCCAAGCCTTTAATATATTGCCTTCTCTAGGTAACACACAAAATTCCCGCATTTCAAGAACTTCTACTGATGACTCTCCTCAATATTTTTTCCATAATAGGGGTGACCTTGACTACGGTCATCATACTCGAACATACTTCATAACCTCCTAAGTACGATCTCCGCTATCCATCCACTGACCCTCATCTGCCATACTTCTTTGTTCGATCACTCCCGAACGTAAATAAGATTCACTGATATATACGGAATCTTACCAAAGAGATCAATAATCCTATACATAGGGCTCTACATCAAAGAACGCAAAGCTGAAAACACAGTAAGCCGTACAGATCCTAAAGGACACTAGAACCTGATGCTCTGATACCACCTGTAACACCCCGCCTAATTAAATACCGGGTGGTCAGTCCTATACCAAATTAAAACAGAATATACAGTTGGCTCATTCTTAGCATCACTGTCGAAAACATTTACAATTCGCCCAATACTCAATTAAGCTGGTGTTAAAAACTTTCCAAATTTTAATTTAACAAAATCCATTTCCAGTTTAAGAATAACACAACACATTTTATTCTACAACACTAATAACCAAATAGATAACACAAAAGAATTAAATGCAATTGGAATAAATATTCCCAAATAATATTAATCCATTACAGTAATCCCAACAATATCAAATGTATTAAAATGACACGAATACCATAGTATTTAACCCCGATAGAAAAGAGATAACTGAATCCTTTGGACGACATGCCCTAACTAAGAATACTGTGAATCAAATGATGATAGGCGTCTAGGCAAAACTCCATAAATCCATAGCCTGTCATAATTCGCTAAGGATGGCGTCCCTGTTGCTGGACACCTGATCTAGAAGATACAATAGAAAAGAAAATATGCAAGGAAACGGGTTAGAGCCCGATTGTGAAAATGATTTTTAAAACAGCAAGTATTTAATAAGTGCGATAAATCTTTTATTATGTACATGTTAGACCCAACTCTCACTTGTCATTCTCACCTCTCAACTAGAGTGCACACTTAACGTTTCCTATTAACCTCCTGGTTAATGATTCCTCTTTAACAATTCCATAATATAATTCCATTCCCATATCATAACCCGTATGTCCCATACCATACGTTATATAATCATTCATTTACATTTCTCATTTATATGATTAGTTTCTCATTAACGTGAATCATTTCTCATTAATATGAGTTAAGCTTTTCAATTCTTTAAGAATAAACATTCATTAACTTAATTCCATTATCTTTCTCTATTCACCGCTATATACAATTATCACACAGTAGATGATTTAACCACGATAAATTCAATCATTCATTTAATCCATTATATATATATTCATATATAATACGGCACCCCGAGTCACAGCTGCGGTGCAATGCATTACTCTGTTATCATGTCCCATCATCGCTTGTCGCCGAATAGGAGATAAAAGGTTCGTTAAGATTCCTCGAACCACAAACAACAACACAATCATTGGAGGCGAACATAGTTCTCATACCCATGGGTCACGCACATACCTACGTACCCACACTCAGCGGACTTATTAACTCCCCGATAAGTCTTTCATAGACCTATGTTCTCGAGCGACAAATCAAAGATCCCATGGATTCATCAGGATATGACTGCCCTCACGCGCAAACCTCCCACCGATAGCAAGTAAGCTAGGTATGTCATATACATAAATCATCAATCAATCAAATAGGTATTATCATACCTATAGTATACTAACAACAAGGTACTCACATTAACCTTAGATTATTCACTTACGTATCATTATATCTCTTTAAATCCCACGTATTAAAATGTCATATCTTTACTTCATAATTTAATTATCCTCGCATCCTATAACATCTCTCCACTCCCGACGTCGTTAAGGTTCATGCGCGGAGCGTCTCGCAAAGCGAAATCCAAACAAGGAATCCCTCCAATACACTACTACTTAACTTTGTCGATCGAGGAGGTTCGTCAACTTCAAATATGCGATCGGAATAACCTCATCACCTCTTTCAACCAAATGTGTTCTAAACTCCCATCTCTATCCAGGAACCATACCACTACGCTCTTGTACTACACTCAATCCTTGCGAAATCAATAATGAGCTTAAACTCAGTCCTTGGTATTTAAATTGTAATCCTAAGGCCACCTAGGTGTTACATTCAATCACCACTACGGGATCTATCCTTAATCCTCAAGCAGACCAATTATAATCCAACAAATGAATCTAGCAACCGAAATTTCTTTAATTTAATTATCATCATTCTAATCAATTTAAATCCCAATCAAATTAATTCAAATCTTATCAAGGGTCTACTGATATTTTCTAAGTCCCATAATATCCAATTAATAATCACCAAAGATCCACAAAAGTTTTAGGATAAGAACCAACATTAAAAAGAAGCAACATCATGAATTCTCATATTTTAAATACTCAGAAAAATCAAATCCAAAAATTATTCAAATCATCAATCTGACTTCAGATTTGGATTCTACACGAAAAATTGAGTCAGGTATGTGTTTTGAGTTTTTCTTAAATCTCATCCAAATGCACTCAAAAAGAAGATCTAAACATTCCAAATTGGCTCTTCTCATTCCACTCGTTTTTGCCTTTTTTTTCCAGAAAATTATCAACATATTATCTTCAAGAACACTAAATTATTTTCAGAATTTCTTCCACAGATTGATGAATATTTATTGGATTATTATCATCCTACAGCATGAGTTTGATTCCTACATATGTTCATACTTCCAGAAATCCATTACTACTCCATTTTTATCTTCCAAACATGAAAAATCATCTCGTTTCATAATTATTCTAACATGGACAATATACGAACTTAAATTGCAAATATCAAACACTTGCCTTTACTGAAGATCTGATCATTTGGAGTTGAATAACATAGGTGGTGATGGTGGTGGTGACCTTTGACCTTTGGTTCTCCTCCTTCCCAAGCAAGCTTTTCTCTTCCCAGACAACCTTTCACTCTCTCTAAGAAGATGACCTTTCAATTTTGTGTAGAAGAGATGAATGAACCCACATTCAACTAATCTCCAAATACTTATAATAAGATAAAACCCGAAATCACTATTCATCCCCCTTGTAAAAACAACCAAAATGCCCTTTTGGGTTGTCTTTTCATTTCCAAATGACCTGAGACTCAAAATTAACATCCAAATAGACTTTTCTGACTATTTCGAACCTTCTGGACGCCATGACGCGGTCAAAATAACTATAAGGTCGACAGAAAATAAATTTCCTTTTTAATTTAATAAATTAGTCTCGACACGTCCCATACCACGTCTGGCTAAAAATCCAAATTACCGAAATTATATCACACCGTCATAATAATGACATCATATTCATATATTACCTAAATATCTTTAAGTAATATTTAGAATCATCCATTTTAATATCCACAATCCGGATAAAACCCAAATGAATTAATTAATAATAAAATCCAATTAATCCATTAAGTTAAAATATAACCCATTTTAAAAGTCATAAAAATTACGGGGTATTACACTTATGTAATGTTTATATGTTTAGTCAACACTGTCGTCATGTGTTTAAAGTGTATTATTTTTTCATTAAAACTCTTAAGCAGATTTAGATGAGATTATTTCTTTATACCGGCAAATCATAACATTTATATAATATGGGCTTAACAAAAAAATGATAAATTATTTAAGTTGAAGTTTCATCCTATTTAATTATAGTTCATTCATTTTAATAAAATAATCTTCACTTTTCATTTCTCAATATAGCAAAATCAACTTGATATAACAATTTTTGTTGGATAATACATTGTTTACTATTTATCGATATTTTAAACGAAATCGCCCTCGCATCGTGCGGATTTACAGCTAGTATATTATAAAATGCTCTACAACCACTTAACGCTCATACTCTTTAAAGTTATCCATATGACAATGCTCTTTTGTCTTCTATTTCTTTTATCCTATTAAATTCATGTACTTTCATTTACCTCTCTCCCCATATTAAAACTTCTCTTCATTTACACACAAGCATAAAAAATATTAAAAAGTGCTTAAATTATTTGAAAATGTAAATAAAATAAATATTGCTTACACACTTTTAAAAAGTAAATAACAGTTTTAACTATTTTACATAACAAATCTTTTTATTATTTTTTGCGAAGATCAAAATTGTTTAATAAAATAAACCTTTTTAAAACAATTTCTATTTTTTGAAATAAATTTTTTAGGTGCATTTTTTTTATCAAAAGCTTGAGAAACTCAATTCATCATTTCGACTTTCGATGTTATTAACCAAAAGTTTCTTAGATCGGTTCATCTCTTAGACTCCATCTATAAAACCTTTTTTCTTCTCTTTAGTTTTCAATTTTTTTCATCCTCTCTTATTGGGAGCTTTATTGAAAAATTTGAGAGATAGTTTATTTTCTATGTTTCATACATTACGTTTTGCCCGCGCATCGCATGAGCTTACAACTAGTTATAACATAATTTATGAATATGCACTATCCTAATGGTTACTAGTTAATTTTAATACTATAATTAATTTTAGGTGAATTTAACAAATACAGATATGAAAGGAGAGTAGAAAGTCTGTAAGGACATTTTTGTCCATTATCAATTTGTATGGCGTACGTTGTTACACCGTTGAAGAAACTCAAGATCGCATCTACATCAACGGATCCGAATATCAAAGCGTCTTCAACAGCATAGCCTCTGCGAGAATGAACTTGGTAAAATTTTATTTTTACGTTCCTTAAAGTTCATATTTAGTATTGGGAAATTTTTATAAAATGTTTTTTATAAAAATAAGAAGTAAGTTTTTTTAAGCAAAATGAGGCTTTTAAAAGTTTTTTTATTTTTCTGGGAAACCGGACCGGTCCGCCCCTCAACCGGACTGATCCGCAACCGGACCGGTCCGCCCTCTACCCGGACCGATCCGCCTTGCTCAAGGTCCAGTAGAACCCGGATCGAATGCAAACCGATGGAGCCATATTTTAAAAGAACCGATCCGAGGTCGGACCGATCCGCCTTCAAGACGGACCGGTCCGCCTGGGATAAACTCGATCAAATCCGTGTGATATTTTTCCACCTATTCATATTTCCTATATATATAACTATTTCGGTGGTATATTTTTTTAAGTCTTTGAGAAAACATTTTTAAGAGTACAAACACAACAAGACTTCATTTTTTGATGTATCAAACATCTTTTTGATTCACACACAAAAATTCCAATTACTTTTGTGAATTTTTTGGAACCCTAGAACACAAGCTTTGCTATTGTTCAATCTTTGTGGGGAGATCTTTGCAACCGAGGGTTGCGTGTCATTGCTGAGGGAGTCTCTACAAAGTTTTATGGCTCCGTGTCATTGAGGAGAGTTGCGGTTCTTTCTTCGTTGTTTGGGCTGCGAGTCCTTGGAGGGTGCTGCGTGTATTCTCTTGTTGAGTTCAAGACTGCGTGTCTTTGTGGGTTGGCTGCGCGTTGATCCATTGCAGATTTCTCTATGTAATTGTAAGTTGCGGCTTGTATATTCATAGTGAAATAAAGGTTTTACCCGAAAGGGGTTTTTTCCTGAATTCTATGTCTCAACATATTTTTTGTGTCATATGCTTTATTTATTTATCGATTGACACACGCACCTTAGATGAATGATTAGGGGCTGAAATTAAATAAGTGTGTTATATTAGAAAGTTGCGAAGTTAATCAATTATCACATATTCTCGTGTTTTCAAATTGGTATCAGAGCGGGTTGCGCTAATTTATTGCGTATTCCTATTTTCCGCAAAATCGTGTGATATTGAATTTTTTTTAAAATCAGTTTTGTAAAAAATCGCAATTTTTCCTATGGAGCACTTATATAATCAGATGCCTATTTTTGATGGGTCTAATTATGCCTACTGGAAAGCTCGTATGAAATCGATTTTAAAATCTATTGACGAGCGTGTTTGGTTGCTTTGCGAAAATGGTTGGACTCCTCCCACGGTCACTGTTAATAACATCACCACTTTAAAACTCGTGTCAGCCTGGACTGAAGATGATTATAAATTGTCCAATTTTAATTCCCGTGGTCTGAGTGCTATTTCTGGAGCTGTCTCTCCTGATGAGTTTCGCCGAATTATGACGTGCACCACGTCTAAAGAGGCTTGGGATGTTTTGAAATTGACACATGAGGGTACGAACGCGGTTAAAGAGTCAAAATTACAAAATTTTTGCCACCCAATTTGAGACTATCACCATGTCTGAGTCCGAATGCTTTGATGATTTTTATGCACGATTGTTAGACATTGTTAACACATGTTTTAATTTGGGTGAAGTGATTGATAACACGTGTGTCGTTAAAAATATTTTGAGATCTCTCCCAAAACACTTTATTCCTAAAGTCACAGTTTTGAACTCTTTGGAAAATTTGAAATCACTTAAGTTGGAAGAACTTGTAGGAGATCTTCAAACCTATGAGATTGACATGTTTCCCAAAACCATTAAGGCTAAGGATAAAGGCATTGCTTTAAAGACTCATTTTAAGAAAAAGAAAGAAACAGTTTGTGAGTCTGATTCTGAGGGAGATTTTGATTTTAATGAAATGGCCTTGTTTGCGAAATTTTTTTAAAAATTTCTCAACATGAACAAAAATAATTCTTCCATTAAAAAGAATTTTTTTGAGAAAAATAAAAAGAAAGGAAAGGCCAAAGAAAGTGGTGAGAGGGAAAAAGAAAATAAATCCGATGAGGAGTGTGAGGAAGATTTTGAGAATGTCACTTGTTTTGAATGTGGGGGTAAGGGACATAAGTCGTTTGAGTGTCCTACGTGACTTAGAAAGAAAGGAAAGAAAGTAGCTATGCCCGCCACACTTAGTGATAGTAGTGAAGATGAGGGTGATGAGACTAGTGGTGAGAAGTTTGTAGCTTTTTCTAGTCGTGTGAGCACACCCACCTTGTCCCACAATAGTGCACACGAAAGTGATAGTGATGGTTTGAGCGCTTCAAGTGAGGGAGAAAGTGAGAGTGAAAGTGGAGATGAAAGTGAGCTCCAAAAAGCTTTTAGAGATTTGTACACCGAGACCTTGAAAACAAAGAAGTATAATAGGGTTTAGGTCGTCGGGTTTTAGATTTGGAGAAAGAGAAGGAGGTTTTGAGAAAGGAGAAGTGTGATTTGACCGACACGTTGTCTAGTCTGACGACATGTGTATCCCAACTCGAGAGTGATCTCGAACATGCCAGGGTGGTCAAAGTCAAGTTTGATAACGCACCTAAGAAGGTTGAAAAGGTAGTTCTTAAGGCTAAAGGTGAGAAGTTAGGAATAAGTCATGACGGTGCTTCTTCTTCCCAATTAGCACCCGAGCCGGTTCCCACTTTAGTGACAGTTTCACATGTGTCTCACCCTAACCCACCTAGGCGTCCCATTCCTTTTAGGAAAGTGCGTCCTAGAGTTTTTGAGAGAGGTGTTCCTAGGCCTATTTATGTTTGTTCCCATTGCAAGAGGAGAGGACACCTTAGGGAATTTTGCTTTAAGTTGGGTTATGTGTCACGTTTTTCTTCTACACGTGTTTCTCGCACACATGCACCCACACATAATACTTTACATGCTCCCGGAGACTACATGAGAGAGTTTGCACATTTAGGAGAGCAAGTTAAGTTTTTAGTCAAAACTTCACAAGAACTGATGGAGGTTTTTCATAAGTTGTCACCACCTTTGGAAAACCCCTCTGCATTTAATGATTGAGGTTTGACTTGTTTACTAGCATAGGGTGATTTTCATGATGACATTGTTTGCCTATTGCTAGTATGTATCATTTTGTATGTTTTATTTTTTGAAAATTTTGAAAAAATACAAAAAGATTTTATTTTGACAAAAATTTTTGAAAAATCCAAAAAGATTTTTTTTGTATTTTGTTTGCACCGTTTATGGATGAACACTTAGGATGACCGAGTCACAACATCATTCCATTATCTTCATGTGACTATTTTATAGTGTTTTGAGACAATAGGTCAATTCATCCATGTGCTTTATAATGTTTGGAGTCATTAAGATGTAATTAAGTGTTACTTCCTACATGTTTGACTCATGTTTCCTTTATTGCACACATGCACGGATTTGTTTGATTATTGTGCTTGTCTTATCACATGTTGGTTGGGTGTTTTCACTTCAATCCTGTCCTTAAAACGAACCAAGCGCGATAATTTTTTATAAGGAAATTGTGCATATAAAAACCGTTTTGTGAGTTTGTGTGCTTTCTTTAAAAACGGGGAAGGGTTGCGAAAGGTTCATTTTACCTTTGCGAATACTAAGCCACCATTAAATTGGACCTAAAAAATTGAGGAATTTTATTATCCGAGGTCCAAAGAGGTTAAAAGAGCCCGAAAAAATTGAAAGGCAATAAAAAGAAATTCATGCCAATTACGGGCCATTTAGGTTTTTGCACCAATTCTCCAAAGTTTGAGAATTTAGATCACCTCTAAAACAAAATATATATGAGGGAGTTTGGTTGGAGAATTTAAAACGGGTTTGAACATCCTTGAATTGCTTAAAAATGCGCTACATAGTTTTGGACGTTATTGGTGTGGAAATCACTTTGACTTTGATTTGTTGATTTGCATAAGACGATGTCATCTAAATTCAACAATTTTTTCACCTAAGGATACTTTTGATGATCATTCGTTAGGGGTACACATATGCATCGTGCACATATGATTGATTGAGTTGATTTACCTATCGAATGTGTTCACACCCATTCATTCCATTTCCATGACTTGGTTGTTTGAGTCTAAATCCATGGTGTGATTTTTGTATCATATTGGTATCCTATCTTTGTATGAAAAATTTTGAAATATTCAAAAATAGTTTATGTCTTTTTGTGTGCCGTGGCACCCCGATTGTGCTTATTTGATTCATTCTTCTCATTTGTCTATTTGGGGACATCATAAAATGGGGGAGAAAGAATTATCATTTTATGGGGGAGTTTGAATTTTGGGGGAGTTTTTGAGATATAGCTTATGTTTTTATCATATATTGGTATCCATATTTATCTCATTTCAAACTCGATATGTCACGTGGTATTTTCTTTGTCTCATGTGTGTAGGTATGAAGATTGAAGATCAATATGTTGCACACCCTGATGAGAAAAGCTTTGAGACTTGATGATTGTTGAAGATTGAAGAACAAACGATGAAGATTTAAACATTTGTATCATTCCATCTTTAGGGTTCATGGGAGGGTAGATTTGTATAGGTCATTAGATGATAATTCGGATATTTTTTATGTATGTACCGGCATAGACATAGGGGGAGATTTGTAAGGACATTTTTGTCCATTATCAATTTATATGTCGTTCGTTGTTACACCGTTGAAGAAACTCAAGATCGCATCTACATCAGTGGATCCGAATATTAAAGCGTCTTCAACAGCATAGCCTCTGCGAGAATGAACTTGGTAAAATTTTGTTTTTACGTTCCTTAAAGTTCATATTTAGTATTGGGAAATTTTTATAAAATGTTTTTTATAAAAATAAGAAGTAAGTTTTTTTAAGCAAAATGAGGCTTTTAAAAGTTTTTTTATTTTTCTGGGAAACCGGACCGGTCCGCCCCTCAACCGGACCGGTCCTCCCTCTACCCGGACCGATCCGCCTTGCTCAAGGTCCAGTAGACCCCGGATCGAATGCAAACCGATGGAGCCATATTTTAAAAGAACCGATCCGAGGTCGGACCGATCCGCCTCCAAGCCGGACCGGTCCGCCTGGGATAAACTCGATCAGATCCGTGTGATATTTTTCCACCTATTCATATTTCCTATATATATAACTATTTCGGTGGTATATTTTTTTAAGTCTTTGAGAAAACATTTTTAAGAGTACAAACACAACAAGACTTCATTTTTTGATGTATCAAACATCTTTTTGATTCACACACAAAAATTCCAATTACTTTTGTGAATCTTTTGGAACCCTAGATCACAAGCTTTGCTATTGTTCAATCTTTGTGGGGAGATCTTTGCAACCGAGGGCTGCGTGTCATTGCTGAGGGAGTCTCTACAAAGTTTTATGGCTGCGTGTCATTGAGGAGAGCTGCGGTTCTTTCTTCGTTGTTTGAGCTGCGAGTTCTTGGAGGGTGTTGCGTGTATTCTCTTGCTAAGTTCAAGACTGCTTGTCTTTGTGGGTTAGCTGCGCGTTGATCCATTGCAGATTTCTCTACGTAATTGTAAGTTGCGTCTTGTATATTCATAGTGAAATAAAGGTTTTACCCGAAAGGGATTTTTTCCTGAATTCTGTGTCTCAACATATTTTTTGTGTCACATGCTTTATTTATTTATCGATTGACACACGCACCTTAGATGAATGATTAGGGGCTGAAATTAAATAAGTGTGCTATATTAGAAAGTTGCGAAGTTAATCAATTATCACATATTCTCGTGTTTTCAAAGTCACTTGCTTAAAAAAATGCGTTCCAACATTTTGAGTTCCTCGTTGGTGTAGAAAACCCTTGAAACCCCTTTCGAAAATGTTCTTGAAACCCTCTTTATATAATATTGGTCTGATGAATAATAAGTGGGGTTTTATTTTGTATTTTGGATAAAGCTAGGGTGATTTGTTAGTGAATGAGAGAAAGTGGATTATGTTTTTGTGATAATAAAAGTCATTTAAGGCAACTGGTTCATGAGGGGAGAGAGGGAGAGAGAGAGAGAGAATGAAAATTAATTTATTTGCAGCCGCAAGTCCCATCTATCATAAAAGTTGTGCTGCCATGATTTAATTCCCCCTTACCAAACCCTTTTCAGCTACTATACTAAATTTCTAAAGTCAGCGCTGCGTACAACTCATAAAAGATAAAAATTCTATTTGGACTGCATTTTTTATATAAAAATCCTAGACACACCGAGTTGTCAGGTTGTTATTGGTTAGATTGGGGGTTCACGCCAGTGGGACCTAAAAACCAATCAATATAAAACTGTCACGTAATTCAATCCCCAAAAATTCGATCAATTGTTCGATTACAATATAATTCCTCCATAAAAGAAGCCTCCTACCTGTATACCTACCAGCTACCTACTCCCATTACCACCGTCGTCTTTTCCCAAAAGCGAAAACTCAGTCGTCGTTTTAATAATTCCTTTTGCGTCGCAAACACAAAACCAACACTTTCTAAAACCTCTCAATAGCTGCTTATTCTTACTTTTTATATTAACCATAGCTCCTCTTTTCCTTTGATAACCCAGAAGCCCTACAACTGTCATAACTTAATTCCAGAAGCTTGCGTCGCCAAATTGTGAACAACCTAGATGTCTCGCTTAGCCCAATTCATTTAGGCCAAATTTTATTACACTAAATCCCCTTTAATTATATTAACAAGTAATCCAATTAATACTAATAACAATTAAAATTAATTATTAAGCCAATTAAATAAATCCCCTTAACAAATAATTAATTAACCTAATTAAATTAATTAACAATAATAATTAAATTTCAATTTAACTTTCAATTAAATCAATTTAACAATTGATGTCATAAATTCACCAATTTAATTCATTTTAACTTATTAACAAATAAACCACTTAATTTTCTCAAAATTAAATTCGTGTATTTTCTTAATCAATCAAATAACTATTAATGAATTAATTCCCCATAGATAACGGGGAATTACAGTCATGCATGTATCTAGTGCAAGTTATATTCATAAGAGGGCTTGATAGTTTGTTTGTGTTGGACTTATAAAAGAAGTTTAAACTTTTTAAAAAGCAAGCTCAGTTTGTAGGGGTGGCAATGGGTCGTGTCATGTCAGTTTCGTGTCAGGTCTAATCAGGTTCGTGTCATAATCACCTATATTCAAACCCGACCCGTTAAGCCTTTCGTGTGTACCGTTCCATGTCTTATCAGATCCGTGCCATGTTTGGATCGTGTTCAAGTCATGCCTTAACGAGTCATGTCGTGTATTTACACTAAATAGCTAAACTCAAACCCGATTCGCTAAGTTGTCGTGTTTAGCGTGTCCACCCGTTAAGCACCCGTATTCATTAAGGGTTCACCTAAACTCGCTAAAAAATCATGTGGATCGTGTGGGTCATGTCGTGTTATTAGGTCGTATGACAGTTTTCCACCCCAATCAATCTACGATAAGTATTTGTCCTTGTAACGAGTTACTCATTCTTTTTGTTAACGTAACGGTTTATAATGGGTCTGTGACTCCCCGACTACTTTAATCACGAGTGATCAATCCTTTATTAACATAAACAGGAATCTCATTTTCTTCATTCTTAGCATCACTGTCAAAAATTATTTTTGAATTACTAACCACCTACGTTAAATCAAGTCGGTGTCAATTTTATCTTTCATTAACGTAATAACATACGGAAATAAAATATACTAACTCATCCATAACAAAAATAAGAGTCTTAATCATCATACTATTAATAGATAAATAATAAATACCAAGTAAATTATCGGTTCCTAAATCAGAATCCAAATCATAAGTCTACAGAAATGAACTAAATCCAAGTACATCGTTTGAAAAATAAATCTAAAAGTGTATCAACTGAAATGGGCAACATCCCCAAATGAACTATTGAATCAAAACCTAGTTTAGGAATGAATAACTGAAGCATCTACACAAAGTCCTCCAAGCCTCCACAATGCTGCAGCTACGCATCCCTGGAATGAGTCCTCAAGCTTGGCGTCCTTGTGGCTGGACACCTAAAATATTTTGGAAAATATTTTGACACGGGTTAGAGCCCAAAACCATTTAAAAAATATTTAGCAAGTAATTAAGATGCAAGAGTTAAATATGCGTTAACACTTTTTATATTTAAGCAGATGTCACACTCCTTTAAGATATCACTCACCCCTTAACTATTGTGCACATCTGAGGCTTAACTTCTAACCCAACTAGTTATACTACCCCCACCTAACTAGTCTTGTTACGAATCTTTATATCACCATAATCTATCCCGAGAACTTCCTCCCTTTGGTTCCTAAGTTATTTTACCCTTTACTTAGTTAATCATTTCCACTTTAATTGGTTATATAACATTCACACTAGTTATATAAATAATGCATTCATACTTTATATTTTTAACTCGTATATAATTATCTACTCTATTATATTCGTACTAATATACTACAACAATCACACACATATCGCGTATAGTAACCATCTTTTTGAGTAATAACTTATTGGATGCTTGTCTCTATTATTATATCATATCCTAGGTATACTAACACTAACCCGATTATCATAAGTCAGTTAACTTACACCAAAATAGGTAAACGAAATCGCAAATGTAGTGGAGGCGGTCATATTTTCCCCCGAGTGAAACCAAATCATACCCAAAATATCTCACCAAGAATATAAAATACATAATAAAATACCAGACGATATGACCTGAGGACTATACTCTCTCCGCATTCACTAGCCAGGGGATTCACCCACACCCCACAACCTCTGATGATATCACTAGAGGGGTATGTTTTCACATAAATATCATGGACGTCGATTATTTATACCAAAATTTACCATCTTACGTGGACCAATTATAAACCAACACATGTCATCCAGTATGGCTCAAGTCTAATTCAACATGATGCAAAATCCCGACCAACTAGAAAGATCGACCAATAAAGAAGCCCGAGAAACTGGAAAGACCGACCAATTTTTGGAAATCCAACTTGTTCAGCCAATGAAGCGACAACAGTCATACAACCTGCGTAACTAGTGAAGCGACAACAATAGTATATTTAATTCTGATTATGTATTGATGAAAATGCCTAACAAATAAAGGCATTCCATTCTTTCACACGACAACTATCAGTACCCCTCTTAGGCTATCAATACATTGCATCACCCTCATTGCAAGGGATTGAAAAACAAATCAAGGCACTCAATACATAACAGTGGATGTAGGCTTTTCCATTGAGCCGGACCATTTTAAAATCTCTTTGTCTTATTTGTTTTTGTTTATTTATCTATGATCAATCAATTAGGCCTAGTCTAATTTTTTGCATCAACAGATTGGCACCATCTGTAGGAACGTATTGCTAAATGTTTTCACTCATTCATCATCCATGGCTAAAATTCCTGAATCAAGCACCATAAACGAGGGAATTCTGCTTACTCCCTCTGTACCTCCAAATAACAATGATTTAATATGAATTTTGACTAGCTTGGCCAAGGGTCAAGAAGATATGCAGGATACTATACGACAGTTGGCCCAAACTCTGCAAACTGGAGTCCCTGCATAATTTAATCAAAGAAATATGCCACCGCTGCCAACAAGGAGTATTGGGCATTACCGTTATAGAACTTCAAGGGATCCTTCGTACCTTCCTGGAATAACTTCTTTTATCAGGATTTCTAATTCCTATGATGGATAATCCCTCATCCCAAAAAGATTGAGTGCCTTAGAAAGGCTAAGTAAGGCCTCTCCTTTCGATCGTTTGGGACCCCAGGGAAATGCCCTACGGGTTGCGTCGAGAAATACTCAACGACCAAGCGATTTAAGGGAAGGTTCATCTGAATCCAGATTAAACACCCGACGAACTGATCGGTCCAATTAGTGAGAAGGTTCCCAAGAAGAAACATCAGCACGATCAGTTAGTCGGCATAAAAAAGCCGCCACCCATAGATCTGGTGCTAGAAGTGATGCTTGGAAAGGTTCCATTCAGTGTTTGGAAGACAGATTGGGAGAAATGGCCAAGGCCAAGAATCCTCTCCAAAGAAGTTTTATTAAGGGATCACCCTTTGTACAAACCATCATAGATTTCCCCACACCGACCAAGTTTAAAGCTCCATTGGTCACTCCCAAGTATGATGGGAAGACTGGTCTAGTTCTTGATATAGAACAATACCAAGCAGTAGATGATATTTATGTATTTCTGATGAGATGAGGTGTAAGGCATTTTTAGGAACAATCAATGGATCTGCTCAAATCTGGTATAATAGTCTTCTTCGGGGGGAAATTTCTTGCTTCTAATAACTCGCCAAGCTATTTATTGGTAATTTTTTCTTTAGAGAAAAACTAGTGAAGCGAGTAGCTCATTTGCTTAGTGTGAAACCAAAGGTACGAGAAAGTACCAGGGATTACATCACTCATTTCAACAAGGAGAAACTGAAAGTCATTGATTTTGAAGAGAAGACTGCAATCACTGCCCTCATGAGTGGTTTGCTCCCCGGTAAACTATATTATATTTTAGCAAAAGATCCCCTGAAGATAATGACATAATTGATGGCCAAAGCAGCGAAGATTATAAACGTTGAGGAATCTATAGCTGCTAAAAAGAATTCAGATGCAAAGGCGAAAATAAAGATAGAAGGAAATTCAGATAAGAAGGAGCACAAGAATCACAATGAATGTAGGAATTCAAAAGTAAAAGAAAGCCTAGATTCGCTCAGAAAATTCACTAATTACACTCCTTTAACGGTGGATATACATTATGTGTTGGAGGAAATCAAGCACAACAATGATTTGAGTTGGCCTGAAAAATTAAGGTCAACTATTGATAAGAACGATAAGTCCAATTATAGCGAGTTTCACAAAGATCATGGTCATACGACCAACCGATGCATTTCCCTCCAAAATGAGATAAAAGCACTCATTCGAAGAGGAAAATTGGACATATTTGTTGATCAGAAGGCTGGTGGAAGAACTGGAAATAGAGGTTGACAGAGATCTAAATCACTTGTTAAGCTTAGAGAAGATAAGAAGAGGAACCATCATGATGATCAAGAAGATGATACTGATCTCGCCAAGAAGTCTAGACAACTTGAACGCGAGGTATTCACACTCAGTTTTGGATCCTTTGATTACCATATGATTACAGGTGGAGATGCAGGAGGAGGAGATCATACAGCTGAAAGGAAATCTTACCTCAATGAGGCTCAAGATTATTCCTATATGCAGCAAATCAACCTCGTTGAGGAAGACTAACCAAGGAAAGTCAGTAAGGATAAGCTCGTAATTAGATTTTCAAAGAACGATATATCAGGAGTGTTGTATCCTCACGATGATCCTCTAGTGATCAGAGTCGGGATAAAAGAAGTACTAGTAACAAGAACATAAGTGGATAACAGTAGTTCGGCAGACATCTTGTTCTATCCCTATTTTGATAGTCTAGGTTTGAAACTCAGCCAATTGGAGCCTTTTCATAGGCCACTTATTGGATTCTTTAGCGAGAAAGTATTTCCATTGGGAACAATAAAGCTAGATATGTTGATCAGATCATGGCCAGTAAGAAGGATGGAGAGAGTGAGATTATTTGTAATGGACAAAAATATTCATTCTGCCTATAACATGATTAAAGGAAGAGTGGGACTGAAGAAGTTTGAGGTTGTACCTTCTACTGTTCATTAATGCAAGAAATTCCCAACCAACTTCGGGCTGGGAGTAGTAAAAGGAGATCAGAAAGTATCTCGAGAATGCTACTATTCGTCTGCTGAGGAGGAGGATATGTTAGAAGTAAAGAAGAGAACCACAATTTTATCGTGGATATGTGTGAGACGAACAATGAATCTGAGGTTAAAACCTTAGATCCAAGAGATGAATCTGAGCTCGTAAAAGGCCAGGTGATGGAAGCAACAAAAAGCATTGTTCTGGACGATGATAAACCAGAACGAACTACTCAAGTAGGAGCATCATTGGAACCGATTCTTAAACATGACTTGAGATAAAGAAAGTAGGTGTTCGCATGAAGTCATGAAGATATGCCTAGTATAGACCCTAACTTCCTATGCCATGAGCTTAATGTGAATAAGGAGGTTAAACCTATAAAGCAGCGAAGAAGAGTTTACAGTCTGAAGAAGAACCAGGCTATACAAGAAGAAGTGGAGAAGCTTCAAAAAGCTTCCTTTATTGAAGATGTGAAGTACCCGGACTGGTTGGCCAACGTAGTTATGGTCAAGGAAAAAAATAATAAGTGAATCATGTGTGTGGATTTTACTGACTTAAACAAGGCATGCCCAAAGGATCATTTTATTTTGCCACGAATTGATCACTAGTGGATGTTACTGCAGGGCATGAGATGCTGAGTTTCATGGATGCATATTCTGATTATAACTAGATCAAAATGCATCCAGAAGACAGATAAAGTACTTCCTTTATTACCCTCCGAGGAACTTATTGCTATAATGTTATGCCATTTGGTTTAAAAAATGCAGGTGCCACTAATCAGAGACTGGTGAACAAAGTATTTGAGGAGCAGATAAGCAAGAATATAGAGGTGTATCTTGGTGATATGCTAACTAAGAGCAAAAAAGCTATTGATCATATTACTAATCTTAACCAGACGTTTGGCCAATTGGAAAAGCACCAAATAAAGTTGAATCCGACCAAATGCGTCTCCGGAGTTTAGGAGGGAATGTTCCTCGGGTATATAGTAAATCAAAGGGGAATTGAAGCAAATCCAGATTAGATTAAAGCTTTGGTCTAAATGCAATCCCCGGTATGTAAAAAGGATATCCAAAGGCTAACATGGCGCGTAGCAGCACTCAACAAATTTGTGTCCCATCAACGGACAGGTATTTGCCATTATTTAAGGTACTAAAAAATCTTTGAATGGAATGATGAATGTGAAAAAGACTTCTTGGAATTAAAGAAGTACCTAGGAGCACCACCACTACTCTCCCGACCAGTGTTGGGAGAAAAGCTGTATTTGTATCTGGTTGTATCTGAATCAGCTGTTAGCTCTGCCTTGATCAAGGATGAGAATGGAGTTCAAAATCCAGTTTACTACACTAGAAAAGTTTTTAAGGAGTAGAAGTCAGATATCCTAGACTGGATAAATTAGCATTGTCCTTAATTGAGGCTAGTAGGTGGATAAAGTCATATTTTCAAGCTCGCACCATAGTGGTATATACTGACATGCCATTGCGGTAAACTTTGCATAAGCTGGAGAAATCTGAGAGATTGATGTATTGGGTTATGGAATTAGGGGAATATGACCTTATATACAAACCAGGGATTTATTTAAAAGGCCAAGATATGACAGATTTTATTATAAAATTCACTTGCCCTGAGATCCCCGAGCAACAAGGGATTCTAGCGGAGCAACGTTCAGGAGTCAGCAGACCTACAAAAGTTACCCCCGACCAACCAGAACCCTCCAGTGGAGTACAGAAGATGAAAAAGAAATATGATCAGGTAAAGGATAAAATTTTCCATCATAAAATTTTGACAAACCAAGCATTTGGCAAAGATATTGCCATATGGAGCTCGTATATTGATGGGCCATTTTGTGCAACTGGATGTGGAGATAGAATCATTCTCAATACTCCAGATGAACTAGATATAGAGTATGATCTACGATTCCAATTTCAAGCTTCCAATAACGAGGAAGAATATGAAGCTATGATTGTTAGGTTAAATCTAGCTAAATCACTGAACGCCAAGCAAGTTGTGGTGTATAGTGACTCACAGTTTGTAGTAAATCAGGTGTTGAAATTATATGCATCTAAAGGAGAATTGATGACCAGATACTTAGGCAAAGCTTTAAATATAATTTCCACTTTGCTAGCTGTCTGGATAATCAAAATTCAAAGATTGGAAAATACCCGAGCAGACGCACTTGTTCAGTTAGCTTCAGTAACCAGAACTAAGCTGCAAAGAACTACTCCTATAGAGCTACCTGCTAATAGGAGCATTAATGAAGATCTGATGGTCAAATTTATTGCAGTTGAATGGGGCCATCTTGGATGGATCCTATAAGAGCATATATTAAAGAAGGGATTCTATCAGCCGACCTATTTCAAGCTAAGAAATTAACAAATAAAGACGCAAGATATGTGCTAGATGGTGGTGTGTTATATAAAAGAGGATTAACTGTTGGTCTACAATGGTGTGTGCATCCAGCTGAAGTGAAGGATTTGATTGAAGAAGTCCATGAAGGGTCCTGTGGAGCCCATATAACAAGAAGAACATTGTAAAGAATCCACACACAGGGATACTACTTGCTAACTATGCAAGAAGATTGTGCAGCCTTTGCCATGAAGTGTGGCAAGTGCCAGAGGTTTTCCAGCATACGTAAGACTCTACAATCTCTCCTAACACCAATAACTTCACTTTGTCCCTTTGCTATATGGGTAATTGACTTGGTCGGACATATATCGACCACCCGAGGAAGGTTTAAGTACCTGGTTGTAGTTGTTGATTACTTTACTAAATGGGTGGAAGCTGAACCATTGATTGATATGTCCTATGATAAGGTTTACCAGTTTATCTGGAAAAATATCATATGCAAGTATGGTTTTCCCTACGCCTTTATCACTGATCACGACACACAATTTGACAACGATGAATTTGCTGACTATTGCGTTCAATCTAATGTCCCAAAAATCCACTATGTTCTTGGCCATCTTCAAAGCAATGGACAAACAGAGGTAACTAATATAACTTTGTTGAATGGGTTGAAGAAAAGGCTAGAAAGACCTAAAGGGAATTGGATTAATGAACTACATTCTATCTTGTGGGCTTACCAAACAACTCCTAGAATAACTACTGGAGAAACTCCCTACCTGTTAGTATTCAGTACTGAAGCCGTAATTCCTGTCAAGTTAGGTTTACCTATGCACAAAATTTTTAACTTCAATACTCTAGTCAGTGATTTGATGAGAAGGATGGACTTAGACATGCTGGAAGAGGTACGTGAAGATGCAACTTTAAGGAATGCATCCTATCAACAACGGACTACAGATTTCTACAAGAAGAGGGTATGACTGACCAACTTAAAAGAAGGTGATTATGTTTTGAAGAAGGTGATTCAGAAGAATAATAAGCTTTAATCCAATTGGCAAGGGCCTTATCGTATTACAATAGTCGTTCGACCAGGCACATATCGAATTGAGACTTTAGAAGGTGAAGAACTCAAGAATCCCTAGAATGCAGAACATATGAGGAAGTATTATCAGTGATGTAATCATGTTGTACTCAGTTCATTCAATATTACTGAGAATATAATTTCCCCAAATTTTTTATTTTCGGAGTACTAGTGATATGCACTACATTGCAAACATTACAAAAGCCACCAACAAATTTGGTCGGTATCAATAAAGACCACCAACAAAGTTAGTCGGTATCAATAAACACCACTAACAAAGTTGGTTGGTATCAATAAAGACCACCAATAAATTTGGTCGGTATCAATAAAGGCCCTCAATAATGTTGGTCGGTATCAATAAAGGCACCAACAAAGTTAGTTGTCAAATACATAAAAATCACGTAAGGCAAAATTATAAGTCCTAAATGTTTGGTTAACGAAGAGTCGTATGAATAATTTTTATCTAAACTGGGCTAAAAGATGGACGAATGTTCCACTCACACCTGGGAACCGTGGTAACTAATGTAATTACCTACAAAATTTAGGTACATTAGTAGAACCATGGTGAAACATTGGTAATTGGTATGACACTTAGGATAATCCTAAGGATATCAATAGAACCGATAAAAAACTAGATATTAACTAAAAGTTGATCCATTCATAGTCAAAGACTAAGAAGACATTCATATATGCAGAGATTAACTAAAAGTCGATCCATTTATAAAATAAGTTTTTCATTAAATCAAATGATTACATATTACTGCTTAAACTTGAAGAAACAAAATACAAAGTCTTATTTTACAGGACGTTTTCCTTCAGCCTTAGAAACAGGATCCATGCCAGCTGGAGGATCATTCAAAGTAAATGGAGAGTTGATGAAGTTAAAATTCTGAAGCATCCTGGTGTTGTTGCTACTAGGACGATCAAGCAGATGAGGAGGTCGTACGATCTCTAATTCATCATATATCTAGTAATCTTCTAAGTATTTTGAAATCAAATATTGAGGAATACGATCAACGGGAATTCAATTAACATTTAACTTGAATGGAGGATTATCAAGCTGCAACAAGCCCGGATCATACCAATCCTACAAAGAGTTGTTCCGATCCACCTTCATCACGGTTAAAGCGTTCATCCAACCCCATTTATAGGACTCATTATTAGCCTGTTGAAGTCTATCATCAAGATCTCCAGAGCTTCATTATACCCATCCATCAAACTTCTCTTGGCTATTTATGGAATTTAAAGGTTAATTTATCAACATGCGACTACAGCTTCTTCAATACTCCATCCTTAAACTGTAATTAAAAAGATTGAGTGGATAATTATTCAGATAAGGTCTCAACTTCTAGGATATCTCAGCAATAGCTCAGTCTTTAGCTTTTAACTGCGTAGCTTGATTGGGAAGGACTTGTTGAGTCCTAACCTCTTATGTGGTTCCTCGTCCAAGATTATTTCTTGCTCGGGAGGAAGATGCAGGCATAATCATTTTTAAGGCTTCTAACTCATATCTTAATGTTTCATTCTCATCCTCTAAAAAGGAGTAACCTTCATCAGTAGTAGCAACAACAGCTCTAAAAGAAGATTTCAAATATTCACGTCATCCCTCAAATTATTATTCTCCTCTTCCAAGAGTTTGGCAACAGTATTAGTTTCTTAAACTTCAAGATTAAGAAGAAATTCCTTTTTATTATAAACAAAGACAAATTTATCAAAGCCCCGACCTACACTTGAGCTTCGATATTTCTGCTCATAGCTCTGAAGCAACAGCATAGCAGATTCTTTATGATATTCTTGAAGTTCTTCTATCATCTAATAGAAGGCAATATTATTTTCTACCGCCCGGTCAAGTAAGTACTTTAAATTCTTGTAGGCTTCTTTAGCCTGCTCTGATACATCATCACCGAACAACTGAATAATTTTTTCTTCGGACAAGTCCGTATGATCTTCTTTGAAAAAAGTATTGCACTTCCTTAGTATCTCGGTATCATTGGAAGACAATTGTTCCATCTTCGCTATAAACTAGCAAAAAGAAATGACCACCAATCAATAACAAGAATGGAGAATGGGTATAATCAACAAGAGACAAAAAGGAACAAAAGGTTCTTTTATTAATAACAAAGAGTTCAGATATAATAAAAATGAAGAAAAAGATATAAAGAAGCAAAAAGGGCAAATGCCGAATAACTTTACACCTTCTCCCTATCACTTTCAATATTCTTATCCCGCTCAGAAGAAGGGACTACATGATGGAGTTGCTCTATTTGTTCGACTGGAGAAAGAGAAGATTCAGTGATTTTAGGTTGATCGGTAGCAGATTCAACCACTAGAGAATACTCTCCTGAACCAGACTCATATTCAACCTCATCCTCAATGGCCGGAGGAGGATCATGAATATATCTCTAAAAAAATTTAGAGCCTTCAGCTGTGTTCAACTCCTGAAGGGAAGCAACCCAATCATCTTTGAAACATTTTTGTTTTGCATACTCAATCTGAGCAGAGGCAACCGAAATGGCTTTGCTCCATCCTTGGTCCCAACCAGCACTGAAGGAGGCCTTCATATCAGACTTTATCTTAAATTTAGTAGAGGATACAAGCTCTTCAGCAGTCTTATCCTTGTGCTCATCTTCCTCTACCCTGCGCTTAGATTCCTCTGTCTTACGCTCAGGCTCCTTCCCCTTGCGCTCAGCTTCGTTGGCCCTGCGCTCAGCTTCAAGGGCATTCTCATCAGAAGTCTATCGAGCAGTTTTAGTTGTCTTCAGTTTATTTGCTCAATTACTCTTCTCAGTTTAAAAGGCATGTTGATATTCTAGCAGAGACTTCTTCAAACCAGCCAAGGCTTTCTCCACATCATTTGAAGAAGAAGTCGTAATTGCATCATTCTTCTCAGCATATTATTAAAGTGTACCAAAAATTGTAAGAGATGAAGATCAAGATGAGTGTATGAGAAATATAAAAGACAACCAAACTAAGAAAATAGAAACCACTTATCGATGTAAGGCTCTGAGCAGACAATTCAGAAACCCTCGCTCAAGGCCACCCCATGTGGTCTGGAAGAGTACCAGACTTGATCAACTTCCTAGCCAAACCAGGAGTAATAGCTGCCGAAGGAATAACATCAGAAGAGGGTAATTAAACCAAGGATAGTTGATCAGTGACCTGGTCGACCTGCTTCTCTGTAAGCCCTCTCCTAAATCTCCTCAAAGGAACTTTAGCATCTTTGGGAGTTGTATCTTTGGGGGTTGGGACTTTAGGGGATGGGTCCTTAGGATTGGGGGCTTCATAACATCCCCTGTTTTCTTCTTGGATCGTTCAACAGGTGCTTGGGAGCCAAAAGTGCTACCATTGAGAAGGTCAGGAAACTTTATCTTCTTCATGATTTCGGACAGAGGAGTGTCTAAATCAGTACAAACCTCTTGATCAAGATCGATTACCAGAACAGGAGAAGCAGCACGTCTGGCAATAAAGGAAGAAACAGTGTTTCTGTATTGAAGTAAATAGGACGCGAACATAACGTGCTCTATAGCAACTACCTTGTGAAGTCCCCAAATAAACTTCAATTCTTTCAAATTTACTTCACTCTCTTTGGGGGACTTTCTTTTCTGGTTAACTGCAATTCAATTTATAAAGCAACAGTCAATATGACAATTTATCAAATATAAATAGGACAAAATTACTAAAACATAAAATAACCTATTCCGTTGCTAAAGAGCGGACATCTAGGTCCTTGATATCTATCACCTCCAACTAAAGGGGCGTGTTGCCAATGCTTTACAAATACCCCATGATCAAAATAATCCCTATTAGAATCAGAAAGGTTAACTACTAAAGCTTTACTAACTGCCCTAGTTTTCAAATAAAAAGTGGTATCACTAGTTACCCATTTATAACAAAATATTATTTATGAAATTCTTAGATGGGTTCTATAGATTTGATTTAACCTATATACTCCATTCACTACTCTCCATGTGTTAGGATCCACTCTTGCAGGAATAATGTCAAAATATTGACAAAACTCTAGACATCGGGGATTGGGAGGAAATGTGAACCCATATTCAGCAATAAAGATGGAAATGTGAACCCATATTCAACAATGGGCCCTTAGCAAGAGAGAAAAAATCAGAAAAAAAAATGGGATGTTCTAATACAACCCAAGGTGGAATACTAAAGTCGATTATGAACTTATCAAGTGACTCGATAGAATAAACCATGATGAAGAAAACAAAGAAAAAGAGAAGACAAATTCTTAAAAAGGTTTAAGGATTCAGTAAGAACTGAAGAGAGAGAAGAAAATGATCGCACGAAAGATTAAAGAACACAGCAGCAGAATTAGAAATGAAAGGTAGCAAATGATCGAAGTTTTATCGCTTTTTTTATAAGATGCATCGGAAACTGAGAAAAGTAATGATAAAAGTGAACGACGGCTAACAAAGGAAAAGACGAAGATACCCCATAAAAGTTCGCTAAAATTTGAAATATTTAAAAAATTACCATTCGCGCCCAAAAAACGTCAATCAAGTGGATAAATTTCACAAGTCTGGAAGGTCTGCAGCCGACCAAACAGCCTGAACTACTGTTAAAGCGTAATATTTCACACTTTCACATCAACTCCAAGTATAAAACATTGGGGGCTTCTGTTGATACCAAAATTTACCATCCTACGTGGACCAATTATAAACCAACACATGTTATCCAGTATGGCTCAAGTTCAAGTCAGCATGATGCAAAAGCACGACCAATAAGGAAACTCGACCAACTAGGAAGACCGACCAACATGGAAGCTCGAGCTACTGGAAATACCGACCAAATGCCGAAAATCCAGCCTGTTCAACCAACGAAGCGACATCAGTCATACAACCTGTGTAACTAGTGAAGCGACAAAAATAGTATATTTAATTCTCGTTATGTATTGATGAAAATCCAAAACAAATAAAGGCACTCCATCCCTTCACACGACAACTATCAATACCCCTCTTGGGCTATAAATACTTTGTATCACCCTCATTGCAAGGAATCGAAAAACAAATCAAGGCACTCAATACATAACAGTGGACATAGGCTTTTTCATTGAGTCGAACCACTTTAAAATCTCTTTGTCTTATTTATTTTTGTTTATTTAACTGTGACCAATCAATTAGGCCTAGTCTAGTTTTTTGTACCAACACTGAAATTACACACATATATATATTTACTAACTCTAATTATATATAAATATATATAATTAAAATAAATCTGGATAACCCGTGCCTAACACCCGTAGCACTAACCCATAATCCACGAGTCTATTTTCCAATTCTAATTTTATTTAATTTCACATCCATTAAATAATTAATGTAACTTCACTAGCTAGAATACTCGGACTCACCCAATCGACCCGCATTTAAATATTCACGAATTTATCTCATCTTATTCGTTTCTTAAGTTACTCACTATTTCACTCTTTTCTAATCCCAAATATAATCACTAGGAAATATGCCCCCTCTTTATTTTCACTAATTAAACAAGCCTAGAACAAATCCCAAAGGAATTAGAGTCAAAAAATAAAAATAAGCGGATTTGCTTGAAAACAGACATCATCGATCGATCAATCAATGCTGCTCCGGCAGACCTTCTTCCCCAATGGGTTTTCTCCAAATTTTTTCACCAAAACCTCAATGGATTCTTCCCAAAACTCGGCCCAAGCATACTCAATGTCTATCACACGTAAAAAATAGGAACTAATCATGATTTAAACCATTCACTGATTTCTCATCCAAAATCATTATTACACGAATTGGGTTTTCTCAATTTTATTCAATTCTCTCATTCAATTTGATTCCATAATCCAAATTAAACGAAATTAGCTACTTGGTTTCAACTATAAATTAGATTCCAACAACATATGACAGTATTTCAACATTAATTTAAAGTTCCCTTCCTTTCTTCCTTCTCTCTTCTCTTAATTCTAGGGTTTTAAATGTGAACTGTGGATGCCTCTAACTCTTAAACTTAGGTTTAATATCCCAAATTCCGAAATTAGGCTAACGGGTCAAGCCCAAATGATCCGAATACCCCCGTGTGAGCCCAATTATGCATAAAAAGGCCCCGGGACCCAATTACTACCCCCATTTACACTATTTTGACTATCTCGATCCATTTGGAATCAACCACGATCTCGAAATCACCATTTGAGTCACCCTATAATAATTTTCTATCTCGACCTCATATAGTCTACACACGACTCCCAATTGAGATGTAATATTGTTATGTCAATATCACTCGCTATGACGTAAAATAATTATTTACAACTTACTTAGTAATTATATTGCATAAATATTCATCATCATCTCTTCTGATTATTATTTTAATAAACACATGATAATTAATTCAATTCAATTACGTACACGTGTAATTTAAAATAACCGAATTAATTAAATATTTAATACTCAACAGTACAGGCTGTTGCAGCCTTGCAGGGTCGTGTTACTCTAACATGGTAATAAGACAAATCAAGTAAGAGTTTGCATTGAAACGGGTGATTGTGACAAAAACCTAATAAAGGTCAGAACACGAACACGACTCAAAAAACGATATATTATCGAGTCTACTTAAAATATCATATGTATTCTTGCAACTTCAAAGTTCAAAAATACCCCTCTCCTTGACTATTGAGTTATTATTTTAATTTTGATTAATTTGCCCTCAATCAACTTTATAAGAAATAATTTATAAGATACCACTAAGAATATAAAATTCATGGCAATCACTCTTCCTAACTTTCTATTACGTAATGTTTGGTGTGGCTTTAGCTTACATTTGCAGGATCCCTTTACATATTGGAAAAAGATCCTTGCTTGATTTTATTGAATGTGATCTCCATATTAGCTGGATTGACAGTGCATTGAGTTCAAATGAAAACATTTGAATTTTGACCCAAAGTTCGTGTTGAATTTGCTTTTAAGTCCCCGCACTATCTAATAATTTGACTATATATTCCATTTTTACGAAACTGTATGTTGACAACACGTTAACATTTGGCAAAAGTAAAGATTCTCACTCCACCCAGTTTTGGATACCTTAGAGATGTTATTCCGATTTTTAAACATAATTTGTATTTTATTTACACACACACACACACACACATATATATATATATATATATATATATATATATAGAGAGAGAGAGAGAGAGAGAGAGAGAGAGAGAGAAACTCATGTGCACCGTAAGTTTGTACATCATTTTTTTAAAATAGTAAAAAAAATATTTTTGAGTTGATTTTTTTTTTATATTTAAACATTTCAACGAACCCATGTAAAAAAATCAGCTAAAAAAAAACATTTTTTGCTATTTTTAAAAAATCGGTCAAAGTTTCACTGCTTTTAAGCACTTTAAAAGCTGCGAAAGTTTGACAGATTTTTTAAAAATAGCAAAAAAAAATTTTTTTGCTATGATTTTTTTTTACGTGGATCCGTTGAAATGTTTAAATATCACATAAAAAAATCAACTCAATTTTTTTTAATGCTCTAAAAAAATTGGTGTGCACCAGCACTGAGCAAACTTAGTGTGCACAGACACCTGCCTCTCTCTCTCTCTATATATATATATATAGAGTTAGGCTCTCCAACATTCCTCATTAAACATACCTATTTTTTTAGAATAGTAAAAAAAATAATTTTGAGTTAATAATTTTTTATATGGGTTCATGATATTTCAATGTGCCCCTGTAAAAATATTCAGACCAAAATAGTGTGTTTTGATATTTTTAAAAAATAGGTAAAAAACTGGCAGTTTTAGAGGGTAAAAACTGACAGTTTTCTACCTATTTTTTAAAAATACCAAAAAATATTATTTTCAATTGATTTTTTTCATAGGAGCACATTGAAATATCATGAACTTATATAAAAAATATCATCTCAAAATTATTTTTTTTACTATTTTAAAAAAAGGGTATGTTACTAGGAGGTATGTTGGAGAGTCTCACTCTCTCTCTCTGTATATATATATATACACGGAGATTTTCACCTGCGTGCCTAAATATAGGCCCACATGGTGCGGATCTTTTTTTTTCAAATGCTAAAAAAAAATTGGATTCATTCTTTTAGTGTATTTTAAAAATTCTAGGTTGCTCTTAAAAAAAACTCAAAATGATTTTTGTTGCACCTATTTTTTTAAAATAATAAAAAAAATTATTTTGAGCCAATTTTTTTAGGGGTATCCTAAAATGTTTAAAACACCAAAAAATATCAACCCAATTTTTTTTTAACTTTTAAGAAAAATGGTCCATACTATACGGACCTATATATATATATATATATATATATATATATATATATATATATATAGAGAGAGAGAGAGAGAGAGAGAGAGAGAGAGAGAGAGAGAGAGAGAGAGAGAGAGAGGTCGTATCTCATGCATACCTAATTTTAGGTTCGCGCTATATGGACCTTTTTTTAAGGGTAATTTATAATTATGTCCCTTGTTGACAATTTTTAAATATTTAAAGTCATTTTACTATTAGGTTTATTTGTTGTGTCACTAACGTGGACTTCTACAAGAAAAGAATTTGTGGACCTAAGTGTATAAAATTTATCAAAATTCCTTTACTATTTAAAATTTGTTTGTGAGGACCTTAAAGTACTTTGCTATGTTTTTAATGGTAAAAAATGGGTTGATTTTCTTTTTCTTAAACAATTCAGGGACCCCCAAAATAAATCAGTTCAAAATTATTCTTTTTGGTATTTGTCAAACATTGACCAACTTTTTTAAAGGATCAAATGGGGCATATAATAAATAGTCCTTAGAACTTTTTTTAATACACGTTTAGTCCAAGCCTTTTTATTTTGCACCAAAAAGTCATTCACCGTGCCAAAAATACTTTACCATGCGGCTGACGCGGAGCTTTAAAGATAAGAGAATAAAAGATTTTTTCGTATAAAATAAAACGCTTGGACTAAGTGAGTATTAAAAAATATTTGAGGAACTTTTTGATATTTGATTGGGGTTTGTAAATTTAGGACTTATTGTAATTTGTATTTTGGAAATAGGATAACAAACATTTAATTTATAATTTTAATCCCTATTTTTTAATAAAGCCGCTGGCGCGGACTCATATTCACAAAAGTCAATCAATCACAGCATGCCACGTGTCCCTTTAATTTAAAAATAGGGACTAAAAATGAAAACGAAATGTTTGTTATCCTATATCCATAATCAATATTATTTTAAGTCCTAAAATTACATAATCTATTTTTTAAAATAACAAATTATATATATGTAAGTGAGAGTCTCCAACATCCCTCAACAACATGTCCATTTTAAAAATACTAAGTATTTGAATTTTTATAGTAAACTTGGTACAAATGATTATAATGATGAGAAGATGTCCATAACAAAAAAAAATAATTATACGTGAGATATTCAAAATAAATACGTTCTCCACCCCCTTACCTTTGAATAGTTTATTTTTGCTTGCTTTTTACTTGAAAAATTCACACTAAGGCCTCTAAATTTTTTAAGTACCATATATGCAATGAAATTTTCCGAAAATTCAGTGGGTGCTTCCCGCCACCACCCACCCACCCCGGGCTCGGAACTTGAGTCCCATGGTGGTCATCGGTAACGTATTCCTTAAAAAAATTGTCACAAAAATTAATAAGGACTTTAAATCTTACCCACCCTGGTATGCATCCTACTCATGAAATCTTACCCACTCTCAAATGCGCCAGCGGTAAGGGCGGGTTTGGGACTGTGTGATTAGGCGCATGGTGCTTGATTCGATTCTCTCCTGGTAAGTCACTATTTAAGCGGGGAGGCGTGTGGAAGGTGGGTCTTGCGTAGTACCCCTGTTTAGCTTGTACAGGAGAATCCAAATTACTAGTTGGTGTGAAAGTTCAATATTATAAAATATATATAGTAAATTAAATATAATATAATATATATTAATTTTATTAATTTCCCTCCCATTGATTCATATGTGTATGAAACTGCATAAAACAAACGTGATGGACAACTTTATTTTGATTTGACATCTGGATCTGCCTTGTATCCTTTTCAATGTATATAACTGCTGAAATGAATCTAGACATAAAGCTATGTGAAGTGGAGAATAGAGAAAGAAAACATCTAAATCTGCCAATGTTTTGTTGAGATGTTTTTTTCGTGGATGAGAATGCCAGATCTGATCTATACAGATATTAGTCAAGCCCATGTCTCTAATTTCATTGGTTTTTAATTTACAAATATCTTTTAATTTGTACTATTTAAAAGAAAAATCTCAATCTATGATTAGAGTACTTGTATGTTGATTTTTTATTGGTAGTGTAATGGTTCCAAAATTGGGTAACATGTCATGCAATGTTATAATAGCTAAACGCCAATGTATTACATCATTTCTGTTTTTTTAACAAGAATTTCCACATGCAGGACGTTGGGATCTAAAAAGGATAACCGTGGATATATATTTGTCCATTTGAGGGGTAGGTTATGTAGGACCGTAGTGAATAATCTATCTTATAATATATAAAAATGATTTTGCAAATTCAAAATTGTTGTGATTGTGAGTGGAATCTATAGGTCAAATTTCAACCTATTCATTTTTTACTCCTTAAATTCACAATTATGGGGCGAAAGTGTTATTTTCTATTGTACAAGTGCATTGAACTCTTATAAATGTAAACAACCTAATGAATATAGGATACCAACTAGCATGAAGGCCACATGCGTGGTCGATTATATGGACAAAACCTGTTAAATTGATATTAAATTCGTCGTGAAAAAGAAAAATTACATTACGAAAAGAAAGGGAGAAAATTGAAACTGTAAAAATCAAAGGTTCCTTTTTCTTCCAACGATACATAAATGAATGTAAATAAAAAATCGAGTTGTAGTCATTTACTATGCAAGAATTAAATCCAAATTTCATTCTAAAATCACCCATCTTTGATAAAATCTGAAAATTAAAAATTTATTAAAAAAATCTAGTATTTATGGAAAGATAATTTTAATGATATAAAAAAAACTGAAAAATATGGGAAATATTGAAAATACTATTAAAAATCTAGAAATGACAAAAATATATTTAAATATTATAAAAATACAGAAAATTATTTAGAAAATCTGGAAAATAATACATAGATATTAAAAACCAGAAAAAAGTGAAAATACTTAACAATCTAGAAGTGACAAAAAAATATATTTTAAATTTCATAAAATGAAAGAAAATTATTTACAAAACCAAATTTAAAATTTGGTTTCAAGCAAAAATATCAAAAAATAAATCCAAATGCATGCATTATTTGTGCTATTCAATAATTTGTGTAAAAAATGCCTAAACATCTTTTTAACATAAATTTAAGATTATTTCTCATTTTAAGTAAATGTCTAAAAATGTTTGGCACTAGCATATAGAAATAAAGAATAACTGGTGTGTCTGGTGGTTGCTACTGTCACTTGTGGTGTGATTCTGCTTCAAATAAAGATAATTTTAAGGGCTTGTTATTGTGGAGAGAGTCAATAAAATTTTCATCTTTGATTATTACTTACTTATATACAATATAACCAA
The DNA here is from genome assembly GCA_949130495.1 of Sambucus nigra. NCBI lineage: Eukaryota > Viridiplantae > Streptophyta > Magnoliopsida > Dipsacales > Adoxaceae > Sambucus > Sambucus nigra. Next base: position 806,616,207 of record OX422208.1, read on the forward strand.
AAGAGGAGCTTGGTTACTTTTACTTACTTGGTACATATCTTCAGATTATGCTGGGATAGGAGCTTGATCTCCATTAACGTCGAGTTCTCCCATTATTTTTTCCACTGTTTTATCTTTATGCAAAGGTAATTTACCAAAGTTAACGTCCGTGATTAGTGCTTTCAATTCAGATTCTAATTTCAAGAATACACACGGCTAAAGATCCAAATAAATAGAAGTGGGATATGAAAAGTTAGTCCGTGCATCTCTTTGCTTTCTAATTTCAACAATATACACGGCAGACGTAAGTTTAATAATACTTCTAATAGCAATCATTTATTACTGTCACGTGTCAGCCTCACACGATTTGGGTCTACAATTTTTATTATATACTATAGATTCGGGATAAAACTTCATACGCGTAAATCTTTATCCGTAAACATGCGCGAGTCATGCTTTTGTTGGGAGTTTTTATTTTGAGCGTACAACACTCTAATGCACTTAAGATACAAACTCGGAATCATGGCTGACCCTGTTGGGAGGTTAGAGGGGTAGCCACCTCAGGCCTTCAAATTTTGGCTTTAAATTTTGGCTTTAAAAAGAAAATTGTCATGAAAAATATTTACAAATCAACATAGTAAGTGTTAAAATTGACATAAAAGAATATTTGTGTAACTTATTTTTCTTTTATACTAACTCCATCCCAATTATTAGTCATTGTTTGAAAATGTTGGTTTTTTAAGGATACGTTCAATCAACGGTCAAAATTAAGAGTAATTAATTATCATGTAATTTAGTTCATTGACTAAGTCCATAAAAGAAAAATTAACTATTAATTGGACGTCCCAAAAAGAAAAGTGTGATTATTAATTTGGAATCGCTAGTGTATTAATTTCTTTAAAATTAATTTATTTCCTATCTAATGTTGTTGCTAATTTTTTGTGTGGAGACTTCATTTCAATGAGTGCTTGGATGTTTCAAGATTATTCTCAATTTTCCTTTGAGTCACCATAAAGTTGGGGATTCTTTTAAGAGGATTTTGAAGTGCTTTTTAATAAGTTGTAATTGGTAAAAGGCATTTCTAAAACCAGCTCATGGACCAGATTTTTAAAGCTTAATTTCAGGCGTATCTTCAGTAGTCTATGTAACATCGTTGTCTATTAGAAGGCTTTTTTGAGGGGACATCTTCATTTAGGGCATCTATTAACAATAGTATTGTAATTGTTTTAGATGGAGACTCCAAGTCATCTTATAAAATAGTCTTTTGAGATAGAAATGCTTTTGTCAGCTTTACATTTTATTGCATTATAAGTTTTGGGTATTACTTAACTTAAAATTTAGGGTTATATTAATTCTTTCTAGACTTAATCCCCTTGACTTATAAAAATGTGTCACTTTACTGTCACACGTTAAGGGTATTCAATTTTTTAACAGAGGAATAATCACGTGCGCTGCACATGAGGTATTTTTGTCCTACCACTTATATAAAAGATCTTTTTTTTGTTCGAAAACTTACCAGTTTTACAGTCATGGGGTAAAATGATGCATTTTTAGAAGGTGGGGGGTTAAGTCTAAAAAATGAAAGTACACGTGGTGAATAGAAAATGTGTAAAATTGAAGGGGTCAAAGTGTAATTAATCCTAAAATTTAAGTCTATTGTATGAAAATATGTATGTTAGTCTCGGGTATATTTCTAATGGAAAATGTTATATTTGCCTACAACTAGTATCGAAAAATTACCAAAAGTGTTACACATATGTTGTACCATTATGTGGCCCTACCATGGTACAACATATGTAAAGCATTTTCGGTAATTTTTGGATACTGATTGTTTTGTCACCCCACCAACAAAATAGTAGTTACAAGATGTTTACTTTCACAAAACTCAAAATTAAATTATTTTACAAATTAAAATAGACAAACACTTAGACCATCTTCAAGGCATTCTTGTATTTTGGCTCAACCAAAAAAGATTCTGCTACAATAGTTTGTGCACAACACACTTTCGCGGCATTTCAACGGTCGTGCATGCTTTCATCACGAGACAGTTGGATTAGCACATAAGTGTACTATATAAAACACACCAACAACAATTAGGATTTTGCTCAAATGGTTTGTTTAAGCATAATTACTTAAGTTTCTACTACTGAACTGTAACGCATGGACAATATTATAATTCATAATCCAATGTAATTAATAATTCAATATGCAGACTAATCCAATATAATCAATAGTTTAAATTGCAAAATATTTTATTGTAATTAATAGTTTTATACATAATCCAATGTAATCAATATTTTCAATAGATTCAAAATGTTATTTTAGCTTAGATGCTCAATTAAATTAGAAAATATCATTCCACAGCATTTCAATTGTTGCGGGAAGGTTTTTCCGAGGCAATTTGTTTGTCGTGCAAAACCCATATGTTGGTTCCAACTAGCAAAATCGTGAGAAAAATGTTATTGATTTTACTTTTTTTTAGCACCTTAAATATATGCTCATTGATATCAAAAGGGTACAACAAAATAACATTATGTTATTTTTCTTCATGCCTTGGAGATGGTCTTAGAGATAGTCTTAGGTCATTTTCAAGCATTTAGGGTCCGTTTGGTTGACAATAGACAAAAGAGTGGGCATGACAAAATTTACCGTGACAAATTTTGCATAGGCAAATTTTACCTATTTTTTTTCATGAGGCTATCAAACAGCTATTAGGCGAAATTAAAGTCAATCCAATTAATTTATTTAAAAACAGTTTTTAAATTATATTCAAAACTGTTAAAAACATTTTTTATAATATTTTTACATTATGGTTTTTAAAAAAATTTGTAAAACATTTTCTTAACAATTTTTTATAGTATTAAAAAACTTTTTTAAATATTACAAAACAATTTTTAAATATTCACAACAGTTTTTTTAACTATTTAAAATAGTTTTTAAAATTATTTTTTACAACTTTAAAACTGTTTTTATATTATATTCAAAACAGTTTTTAGAAATGTTAAAAACGGTTTTTACAATATTTTTATATTACGGTTCTTAAAAAAAATTGTAAAACATTTTCTTAACATTTTTTTATAATATTAAACACAGTTTTTAAAATATTTCAAAACAATTTATAAATATTCATAACAGTTTTTTTAACTATTTAAAATAGTTTTTAAAACTTTCAAACCGTTCTTATCTTAGATTCAAAACAGTTTTTAAAAATGTTAAAAATAGTTTTTACAATATTTTTATATTACGGTTTTTAAAAAAATCGGTAAGACATTTCCTTAGCAATTTTTTATAATATTAAAAACAATTTTTAAAACATTACAAAATAGTTTTTAAATATTCATAGCAGTTTTTTTAATTATTTAAAACCGTTTTTAAATTATTTTTTAAAACATTAAAACCGTTTAAGAAGTTAGCAAATATTTCTCACTCAAATAGGTAAGTAAAGTTTGACAACATCTTATGCATAAAGGGTGTTGTGCACTGACAAATAATGCCACGACAAATTATGGAACCAAACAGTCAAAAAGTGGACAAATTTTCATATTTGCCAACTTTTTGGCATTTCCTAGGCAAAAACAGTCAATCAAATGGACCCTTAGATATTTTACATGGACAAAATGGGATAAAGCCATTCAAGTGAGGGTATTGAGTGGAATCGGTAAACCCAAATAACTTAACCAAACTAACTTATGTGGGTTGGGTTCGGTTGGGTAGTGTTGGGTTGAGTTGATTTTTTTCGTTAATATTTTGATTTTTGTTAAAAAAACGTGGAATTTGGTGGTTCATTGATTTTGATTCCAAAATTCATCAAAATGATAACCGAATCGAGACTCAAACTGAACCAAACCAATGGTGGAAACGACATAAAAACAAACTTTTACTTATATCGTACATTTTTAGTCTTTTCTTATTTATGTTTTAGCATCTAGAAATTGTAGTTGGGGTGTTTATAAATTGACATGCTATTTTATTTTCATGAAGCTATTTTGATAATTAAATATTTGTATGTTACTTTCTTATTTATTATAAGTTTGTTCTTTGAATTTTAAAATGACAATTTTGTCATTTCTATCATTTTTGTGTTTGTTAATCAATTTTAGATAACATTATATTCTTTTGTGACTATTAAATTATTTAATTTAAATCGGTGTTAAAAAAAATAGGTGGAGCTCGGAACAAAATCGAAACAAAGTGGGAACCAATGTGTTGATTTGGTTCGGTTTCATATAGAATATTTTTGTTTTGGTTCCAAGATCATGGAACCAACCTATATTGGTCATGGTTCGGTTTTAACTATGGGAAAAAAAATGATACATGTACACCCCTAATTTAAGGGGCATAAACCCTATCATTTGGACATTTTTCCTTAGCGGAGCTTGATGTTGCCCCATTTATAAAATATTAATAAAAGGAGAAAAAAAGGTGGTAATAACTCAAATGCATTTCGAAGTAAAATATAAAATAAGAAGAAAATGTTGGGGGCAACATAGGACTTTTTACCCAAAAACGTCTTATGCTCATCTCGTAAAACCTAATTATTTAAGAAAAACGGATATAGATTTATTTTTAAAAATCAATTTTGCACATTAAGCCTATTATCTGGATTTAATTTGGCCAGGAAAAATGAGTTTGGAAATGGTCTTATACAAGATAACATTATCGATTAAGATTCGATTCATATTTCTCAAATTTTTATCTGTAGGTGTCATATTAACAATTATATCACATTTGTCACTATTCATCAATTTCTGAAGCATTTATAAAAAGAGATATGTTTTCATCCCAATTATAATAAGTCATCTATGTACATATATAATCCTCATATAAAATTCATGAACATGAATGAATTCATTAATTAGGGACTTCAAATCTCATGAGAAAGATGGTGTATATCAATCATAATCAAGGGAATAATTTAATTTATGAATTTTAGTAATTTTGATCATTGAAATCAAGAATTAGGGTTAGGTGATGATGATAACTAAACCCTACCACAATAATGGGGAAAAGAATATATAATTCTTGCTTTAAGGAGAATTTTTAATTTTGATTTTTAGATCTTAAGCACCTTCTTCAATTGATAAAAAAAATTCTTATTGGATTTATACAACACCTAAAATGTTATGGAGGTTTGTGGGAGATAGAAAGTATGATTTTAGAGTTATTTGAGGTGACAATGAGTCTTAACGACATCAAGACGAGTTTCAAAAGGCTTACCCTTCTTCGGAACTCGCATCAGGCCAATACATCGACAGAAAACTCGTTGTATCAAGGTTCAAAGCCGTATATTTTTTATATATCAGTGTATGTATTCTATACGAATCGAAGATGAATCGTGTATATATTTGTTCCATATTTCTTGTAAATCAGTATGTCTATTACGGATATATATATATATATATATAACACATGCCACATGATTTTGAAACTTACCTTAAAACCCCAAATCGTTAAACCCTATGTGAGTATCAAATCGTGAAACCCTAAGTGAGTTTGAGATAGCGGTGGAGAAGAGGCTGCTAATCTTAGAATAATCCCGGGAGGTCTATAAAGAAGTTTTCCACTCAAATGTCAAATTACCTCTCAAATCGCGAAGAGGACGAGAGTTCTAAGAACAAGTTTGGGTGTGTAGGAGTCGAGCAAAGTTTTTTAAGTTGGAGGGATTTTTTTTATCTTCACTTTTAAAATATTGAGTCAGAATTAATAACACTTATAGTAGATTACTAACGGTACTTTATGGTAATAAATAGTAACGATATAACAGTGTTAGTAATCATAAAATTAGTCTATTACCAAAAGCCCCTTTTTGGTGTAGTGAAAGTTACACTAAATTAATTATTTAATTTTATGATTTTGATTATTTTCTCAATTAGTTATTTATTTAAAAACTTGGGGTATTACATATAGTTTCATGTGAATTGGGGTACCCTTAATAGACTCTCTTATGTGAATATGAAAGTGAGGTTGAGTCCTATGAACTTTCAGCGCAAAATTCTCTATAACATTCATTATACCTTGATAAAGCACATATTCGTAAAAAAAAAGGTACTATATGTAAGATACATGTTTATATTTAGTGTTATTGATAGAATACATTAGATGTACTTGTATTAAAGTGTAACAATATAGTATAAGGAATTAATGTCAATTAATCAGAAAATTAACTCCCACGGGATACGAATTAAATCATGGATTGTAAATAAAAAAATATTTTGTGACTTATCAACGTGTTTACCTTAAGAAGACATACATAGTTTAAAGAAACACTATTATTAGCCTCTCAATAGTGAATGCTTAATGTTGAACTCTGAATGTTTAATGTTGAACTTTTGATTGCTAAAAGTGTGTTTAATTTTCTTTATCTAAATGTGTGTTATTTGTTTAAAATTATTTGTCTTTTAATGCCGAATATAATAATTTGACTATTTTACCCTTAGAGCATCCCTAATGGGTAATTATAAAAAAAGGATTTTGGTAAGACAAAAATGGAATCCGTGTCACCAAATTGTTTTAATGGTTTTAGAGTGTATTTGCATTACTACTCAACAATTTAAAAATAATAATTCTAGGGCAACTCTGAAATGCGACACATATTGGTGGGACACACTGACGCGTTGCACCCGCATTGACCTGTGTTTGGGATCCACTATTGTTGGACCCCAACACACGCCAATACGAGTACAATATGTCAGTGTGTCGCACCCAATGTGTCACGTTTGTAAGTCGGCGTAGAAGGATTTTTTTTTAAATAAAAAAAAAGGCGTTCCTTTTATCTCCCGCGAAACATCATGTGTTGTGTGAGCGTGTGTCTCTAAGTTAACCCCATTAATTACTTATTGCGTCCCAACTGGCTAGACTTAGTGTTTATGAGCCAATATTTTGTTTCACACCAAAATAAGAAAATATAGTATATGAATTTAAAATGCATAAAACCAATTAATCTCACATAAACATGGTGAATCCAACTTTTTAGAGATCGACGCACAATAAAATCGGTCGAGTTGTTAGGGCTCTCTACTCTGTCGAAAGTTTGCAGGGATAGGGAGGGAGGTAATCGACTTTGATGCGACCTCAACGTACGATGCTAATATCTTCAGGGGTTGTTTCTTATGCGGAGCTCGTTATTGCCATGTATTCTTGTATTCTTGATGTAGGTGCTAAAATCCTACTAAGAGTAATTCCAAACAAATAAAGTCGAACAAGAAAAATAAATCACATAATCATAAGACAGGGTATATGTTGTTCGACAATGTGCCTACGTTCACGAGGTATTTCTTTCTCTCCTTATTAATCAGTTCACAATAAGAATTACATGCCCATTTTTACACGGGTAAGGGTTATATTTATAAGGATGAAAGGAGGAAGAGTTACTCTAGGACTTTTTAGATGTGGTATTGCCCCGAGATTTTCACAGATCGAACTCTCATTTTTTCTTATCTCATGTTGTGACCGTTTATCATGAATTGTTAGGCAGATGTCATTCAACTCGAATAACTCAAATTGTCTGGATAATTACCCTATAATTGTCCGCAAAAGCTTAGCAGCCTGAGAGGTGAAGAGGTTGATCAGCGACAAGAATTGATTCTGGTCAACGGTGATGCTTGGTCATCAATTGAGGATGAGATTTAAAGTATCGACACTTGTAAAAAAATTAGGGCAAAAGCCTATTTTATTATGCGTGTTGAACACCTAACGACACGCCAGTAATTTACTATGACTTCACAGGTACATTGGTAAAAAGAGTATGAAAAGACTAAGGATTGGGGTACGTCCACCAACTGTCACCCTCGGCATTGTTTTAAATGATGATCTGTATTGGGAATTGAACCAAACGGTTCAAAGATTTCTTTCAATCGACATTTCGCATTTCATTTTAACTATTCAAGGCATTAGGATCTTTCTTCACATTTGGTTACTTTTACGTTTTCTTCATTATCAATTTCCATTTTTGTTTATAATTTATCTTCAATCAGACTTCCATTTGTTTCTCTTTTCTTTAATTCTTGTGTTTTTTCCTTCTTAGATTGGAAAGATGGTTTATGTCGTAAATGAGAAAACCCTGGGAAAGTTTAGGGAGAAATTCCTTGATTGGGTGAAAATTGAATGCGTCAGGGAATCATACGACTGTTACAACATTCTTGATGGCCACTAGATACGCACCTAGTTTGTAGCTGAGGGTGGCATTACCTTCCCCCCAAACTCGTTGTTTATGGATTTATGCAAGTACTTCAGAGTGGTTCCTACCCAGTGCACCCCAAACACAAAGGATTATGAATGGGGTTTACAAATTTAATGAGTACTATGGAACTTAAATTAGGATTCTCGAGATAAGATATTACTATTCATAGGTTAAAACGAATGACAATACCTTTTATCTAAAAATAAGAAAAGATGATATATTTTTGGTGGTCAATCATCCTGACTCCAATAACTAGTTTATTGTTAGAAAATGAATTTCAGAGGGTGGTGAGGCCTATAGAGGTTTTAGATGCCCCAACAGGGGGCACAAGATAGGTTGATTGCCCCCCTCATTATCTTTTTATTGTTATCGATTAGTCATTGTATGAATTTCTTATTAATATTTTCTTCTCCTCTTTGTTTTATGCATAAGATCTAAAGAAAAATGAACATGATCATTTTCATGTCAATTTGGTTAAACTTGTGAAAGTTTGGAATTTGAGTAGGCCACTATCTCCTAGTGCCGAGTATCCAAGATCGACTTCATTATTGCTTGATTATGCCAATGCCACCACTTCATTCATCACTAGACCCGTGGATATAATCCCTAAGGTTTCAGTTATTTCGAGAGGTGAAAAGTCTTCAATCGAGTCCATTTCCTTCGAGCCTATAGATTTTAGCGACATTCTAATTTTCATCCCAACCTATTCGGAGGAATAAATGGCCCTAAGGTAGAGAACCCTTACTCTGGTGGATGGTTTTGACCTCCCTACTTTTCCAAAGGTTAAGACTTTCAAAAGGAAGGAGGCGAGATGACCATTTGATATAGTTACTCAGCTAGATTCTACTGACAATAAGAAGGCTCAAAAGAAGAGCAAAACTGGCACCGATACCTCCATTATTTTCATTGTTTCCATTAAAAAGGGGGGTGCCCCCAACATGAGGAAGGATCACCAAATTATGTCGATAGCTAAGAATCCTTCCCTAGCCCTGCACTACTGAGGGGGGTCATCTTGGAGTTGGATAAGGAGTAGGTCGGTAGGTTGAATTTTAACCATCTTATTTCCCACGTCGCTCGGGCGTTATATTTGGTGAGTTATGGAACTTCAAGAAAATTATATCCTTATAGTCACTTACATGTGATCGTACTCTCCTGGCAGTTTATGGCATACTTCGTCGATATCCTAGGCAGAAGGGACAACCAGGACAAAGAAAATGTCGACCTCGAGAAAGCTTTGGTGAAGTCCCAAGTGTCTTTTAAGGTTGCTAAGAAGGCATATAACGGAGAGAAGAAATCCATTAATTAGGAGATGTCTAAGTTGAAGTTGGAGAACGAGCAGCTAAAAAAGGTTGCTGAAGAAAATGCCAAGATTATGTCTAAAGCACTGACGGTCAAGGATAAGGCCTATTACTAGGGGTTAGACACCTAAAAGGTTTTGCAAAAATCGATTTGATTCGGGCCAGAGCCCCAAAAACGTTTTTAAAAATATGTAACAAGTGTTATTATGAGTAATGTAAATATCCATGTTAGATGTGCATACTCTCACATGAGTCCTCACCTCTCACTTAATGTGCACGTTTAAAGTACTTTAATATTCGCTCCTAGTTAAGTTACCCGCCTAACCAACTATAGACCACTCGATTAATCCTTATTAATTTATATAAATCTCTTAACCTATCTGTATCTCCCATACGATACTTTAATATTATCTTACTTTCTTAATCATTTTATTCTCATTATTTTAACCGCTTAGGTTCACATACTTCAAGTACATTTTAAACATTCACAATAATCACTTCTACAATACACAATAGAGTAGACTATCACAAGTGTATATATACACACACAAATACGACATTTAAACGATCAAAACTCGCGATGCATGCATACTTTATTATATAGTCCTTATGTACCCCACGTACTAGATTAAGGACTAAGGCTAGGTAAGACACCTAAACCTATATAACGATAACACATAATGGAGACGAACTTAATCCTTAACATCATAAGGATGGCGTCCATACCTAACGTATCCAAATGACCGTTAATACACTACCATCTCTCAAGGTAATGACAACGTAAGTGCTATTTTTGGGGGCTTGAATCCAAATCCTCCATAATAGGCACACAAAGATAATTATTACCCACTACGCGTAACCTCCCGTGATAGCAATTAGCTAGGTATGGCATTACACATAATATCACAATCAACATAATATGGTCATGCACCCATCCTACACATAAATAGAGTATATTTCAAGTTTATCCCATAAACTAATAATGCACATTTTATTCGCATTTCCCATTATTTCCAACATCTCTTGTTAACTGAAGGGATTTAAATAATTTAATTAATTATTTCAGTAGCTACTCTCAACCCGTACCTACTGGTCCAAAACCCCGAATCATCATAATAAGATCGAATTATAATTTAATTCCCAATAATCCTTTTTCTCGATAATGTTACATTCTGTCCCGAAATATAATATGCCTATTTGAGGATTTTTTATCCGATTTTGAGAAAATTTAAAACTATAAAGTTTTTCAAAACATGATTTTATACAAGAACTCGCGTGCATAGTACCAATTTCTGCTTAAAACAGACATAAAATCAAAATACAATGTTCGTCAATTTCTAAAATGATTTCACATGCGTTTGACTTTCGAATTTGCATGAGTTCAATTTGTTTCTAGTTAAATAGTTTAATCTCCAATTTATTCACATGCTTTTCTCAAATTTCGAAATCATCAATAAAATATATAAATTTAATCATAAGTTCTATAATCCCAAATGATATTATCTCAAATCAAAACTTCCTAAACATGTTTTTTTTTATCCAAAAATCCTATAATCTAGCATGTGTTTCAACAAACTCATAATTAAGCAAGTTTAGACAACTTAATGTGACACCCCGACTAATTAAATACGGGGTAGCTACTCCTTTATTCAAATTAATACAAAATGTCAAGTTGGTTCAGTTCCTAGCATCACTGTCGAAAACATTTATTTAAACAATTGCTAGCCACCTAATATTTAAAAAGTGAGTTGTCAAATTTTATTAAATTAAATTAACATGCAACCAATTAAAATTATTAGCTAAATGATACTACCATCACATCACAGTCACATCAAGATAATAATGGAATAATAAAATGAGTTTGGAGTAACACTCCTCTGAATAATCCCAGATAATGGATAAAACCAAATACAACGTCTGAATAATAAATGAATTAATTCCAAAACTGCAATGAAACTGAGTATGATAAAACTGTCTCTAAAAGAAAAGGAGCGACATGCCCTAACAAGTGACTAAGTCTGAAATGGAATCAATATAGAATGTGGAGGCGTCTATCATCAAAATCCTGTAACTTCCACAGCAGTTACAGCATGTCACTGAAATGGAACTCCTAAGCTTGGCATCCCTGTGGCTGGTTACCTAAAAGGTTTTTCAGAAAATAGATTTGAAAGCAAACGGGTCAGAGCCCGATGTGAAAACAATTTAAAAATATAGCAAGTGTATAATTGCATTAAACAATGAATATAAAGTACATGTTAGTTCCGCACTCTCACATGAGTTTCTTACCTCTCAACCAATGTGCACGCTTAATGTATCTCCATAATCCATCCTAGTTATGCCGCTAACTAAATAGTCTATACTGCAACCCGTCCTCACATGATAATATAGGGGTTTGTTCAAGACATTCCAATCTAACTTATGTGAATCTACCTTTTCATTTCTCAGATTAATTTATATTAAATCATATAGGAAATTCTCAATTTTAGCTTTACTCAAAGTGTCGTAACTATTCACTCACATTAATAAGAATATTCATCCACATTAACAAGGAGTCTGTTTTCATCACCAATATATAAATTTTAACATAATATTATACTTGGGGCACCCTTAGGCTAAGCTGCGGTGCACACATACTCTGCTATCAAATCCCGGTACATCACGTACATAAGGACTTCGTATTCCGAATCTCTCAGGAACCGTTTTAATAAGCAAAATCACACATATTGGAGGCGGACATAGTTCACATACCCATGGGTCACGCACATTCCAACGCTCCCATGGGCAGCTGACTTATCAACTCACAAATAAGTCATTCACAACCCTATGTCCTTAAGGTACCAATCTAAATCATCCCGTGGGCACATAAAGATTAGATGGCCCTGTTTCGAAAGCCAACCTCCCGTGATAGCAAGTATGGTAGGTATGTCATACACATATAAATCCATTTACTAAGCATACACACAACTTAAATACTTTATAATATTATTAAAGGTATGTTCTCAATCCTTATACCATCAATCCAATTAATACATTTTTATACTTCCGGATAGTTATATAATATAGTCCACCGACACATCTCACGTCGTAGCTTCAATTACTTAAAACCTAACTCATAAAGGTTACTAAGTCTCCTATTAATCCCACACTTTAATCCAATACTCTTAAGGTTCATATTTCTGCCACATACCTTATTTTATCAAACTATATAGGTTAACTCATTTAATCTCAGTTTTCTAATAATCCCTCACTCGTCGATCCTTATTAGATTTAACATAAATCCCAAATTGAATTCTAATAATAATTCGGGTCTCATAATCATGCCTACTGGTCTTCCTCAAATCTAAGAGTGTTCACAAAGTCCCCACCAATAAGTTTTTCAAGAGTCTAGTTCGTTAAAATTCAACAAGGAAAAATATAACGATTTCTGGGAAGGTCGATCGATCGACCTATGAATGTCGATCGATCGATCGCACCAGATGGGCTGCGGACTGCTTCGTTTTTCAATCCCAAATTTGTCCCCAAACTCCATTACAAGGTATGTAACTCTAATATAAGGTTATAGGATCATTATACAACCTAACTACATTATTTTTAACGTTCCAAAACCATTAAATCATCAACAATTAGCTTTACATGGATCAAATCTTCATAAAAACCCTAGTTTTCTATTTTCTTCAAGAACTATGATATTACTCTTCAAAAATCCATTTTTAATTCATCAAAGGTTATGTTTTGGGTACTGAATTTCATCCAGAACTATTATACATGCAATTACTAACTAAGGTTTAGAGTTCTACATCAAATTTAATGGGTTTTCATCATCTTTCAAGGCAAATATGAATTCTACACTAATCATGGAAGAAATATTCGCTGAAGCTAATGGAATAAAATCACTTGCCTTAAGTTTGATGTTCAGAATCGTTGATGGTGTCCAGGGGCTGGTTCTTTCCTTATTTCTGGTCACAATTCCGTCGAAATTGGTGGTGGTGTGTGGTGGTTAGGGTTTGGAAACCTCCTGCAACTTCTCCTCTAACTCACGTAGCCCACTATTCCCTTTTTTTACTGATAATGACCCTAATGGCATTTCCAATAACAATTAAATAAATCCTCAAATTTGTGGGTCTTATTTCCTTAAATTTTAAAATGACTAAAATACCCTTCTGGGTTGCCGGTTTGGCCTAAAAGTGCCCCAGGATCCAAACAAAATCCCCGGCCAGTATTTTTTGACTATCTCGACCCCTCCGGACACGTTGGTAAATTTTAAAATGACCAAAATACCCTCATGGGTTGCCGATTTGGCCTAAAAGTGCACCGGGACCCAAACAAAAACCCCAACTAGTGTTTTCTGACTATGTCGACCCCTCCAGACACGTTGGCGCACTCAAAATGACCATACGGTCGATAGAATAATAATTTACTTTTTAATCTAATTAAATTAATTCCTTCTCATAAATACCCAAAAGTCCCAATTCTATCATTGCATCATCATCGGAATGTTATCTATATCCTCGAACAAGTTTACGGGACTCCAAAAATCAAAACAGTCCAAAAAGGCCCAAACTGTCAACTCGTTAGAAGTCTCGTTCGAACGAGACTGTTCGAACGAGATTCCTCTGTCAACTCGTTAGAAGTCTCGTTCGAACGAGGCTGTTCGAACGAGATTCCAGTTCGTTCGAACGAACTGTACCTTCTAACGATATCTCGTTCGAACGAGATATCGAACGAAATCCCTTTTCGTTAGCAGTGACTGGTCAACTCGTTAGAAGCTCGTTCGAACGAGTTCGTTCGAACGACCTGGGTAGGGGCTTCTAACGACCTGCCAGTTTCGTCCCAGATTTTCCTAAAACTCGTTTCTCACCATTTTTAACACCTCAAGTCTTCTCCAAAGTTCGTTTTAACAATGTTTTAAGTCCTCTAATCATACTACAACATGCTAAGGTCATATACTAACATCTTTTAAGGCATTAATGCATCCTAAACATCATTAAATCACAAGATTTTATACTTTTCCCCAATTTTATCAAGAACATGAACCCTAGATTTATATCATCATCAAATCCCAGAATTTAATCCGTTTTAATTTCTTCTAATCACAATTATCATGAGAATAATCATCTACCTATCATTCTACATGCAATTCTCTTCAATATTTTCAAGTTCTAAACTCCAAACTACATGGGTTTTCATATTTCACCAAGAACAAACACAAAATTCGAATTTTTCTAACATGGAAAGAACATTCTTTGAAATTAAATGGAATAAAGTCACTTGCCTTGGTTGTCTCTGAGTTTGGATGATGGTTTGATGAAGATTTTTCTGCAGAATTCCCTCTCTCCAAGCTTCTTCTCCAATGGTGGCTTAAGATGGCTAGGGTTTGATTTGGGAAACTTAGAAAACTCTTCTAATAACCTACGTAGCCTTCTAGGTTAATATGGTTTGGTTAATGGGCTTAGTGGGTTAAATCCACATCAGATTAAAACTCCCAATTTTCGTCACTTTTAATTCCTCAAAATGTAAAATTACCAAAATACCCTTTATGATGCTGGTACGGCCTAAAAATACCCCGGGACCCAAACTATACCCTCGGCTAGTGTTTTCTGACTATCTCGACCCTTCCGGACGCGTTGGCGCACTCAAAACGACCATACGGATAATAGAAATAAAAATCACTTTTATAATTAACATAATATACCATGACGCGGCGGTCACACGCGTCTCAACAAAATTTCTAAAATTGCCGTATATTAATCTCACGACAAATTTCATAATTCCAAATTTCATATATACTCATATATGCACATAATTAAATACCAACTCACATCTCGTTATGTGGAGTTATATTTTAAAAACCTGCAAGTGCTTTAAAATCATTTAAAACATTAAATGCAAAGTACATGTTAGGACGTGCACTCACATGATATTCTCACCTCTCGTCTAACTGTGCACTCCTAACGTAAGTACCCATCTAGAGTGATACAGACTACTAGCTATGTGACAACATATCTAGCTAGACTATCATAGGTCCTACCCTTATTACTCGGTTCTCTTAACATTATAACACTCGTAATTAAGTAGGGGTTTAACGTAACTCAGATGTTCAATATGCAATATATATAACTATCAGTTAACTCGTTATATTTCTCGAAACAATACCGTAATTATATTCACATCATTAACATGAAGGTTATCCTTAATTAAGTGTATATTATTCACATCATAAATATACAATACAAGCACCCCGAGAACTAAGCTGTGGTGCACACATACTCTGCTATCCATCCCGGTACATCACGTACATAAGGATTACATATTCCGAATCTCTCAGGAATAGTTCACAGATAACAACATCACAAGTAATGGAGGCGAACACAGTCGCATCACATGGGTCACGCACATACCTACGCTCCCACGATCAGCGGACTTATTAATATCCCAATAAGTCTTTCTATGACCTATGTTCATCAAGGTAACCAGTCTAAATCCGGGCAACACAAGGATTAGAGGGCCCTAACTGAACGCATACCTCCCGTGATAGCAAGCATGGTAGGTATGTCATACACACAATTCATATACCAATACTAAGTAAACACACGTCTTAGTAATCCCGTAGTTTAATCGTAGTACATATCGCATTCTCGTACCAACTTATAATATCTACAACTTAAATTATTCCGGTTTGTAATTATATGCGCCATAACTCATTCTCACGTCATAGTAGACACTCACGTCTCAACCCAAACCGTCCATTTAATATAACTCTCGTATATGATTTCCTTCTCATAAATACCCAAAAGTCCCAATTCTATCATTGCATCATCATCGGAATGTTATCTATATCCTCGAACAAGTTTACGGGACTCCAAAAATCAAAACAGTCCAAAAAGGCCCAAACTGTCAACTCGTTAGAAGTCTCGTTCGAACGAGACTGTTCGAACGAGATTCCTCTATCAACTCGTTAGAAGTCTCGTTCGAACGAGGCTGTTCGAACGAGATTCCAGTTCGTTCGAACGAACTGTACCTTCTAACGATATCTCGTTCGAACGAGATATCGAACGAAATCCCTTTTCGTTAGCAGTGACTGGTCAACTCGTTAGAAGCTTGTTCGAACGAGTTCGTTCGAACGACCTGGGTAGGGGCTTCTAATGACCTGCCAGTTTCGTCCCAGATTTTCCTAAAACTCGTTTCTCACCATTTTTAACACCTCAAGTCTTCTCCAAAGTTCGTTCTAACAATGTTTTAAGTCCTCTAATCATACTACAACATGCTAAGGTCATATACTAACATCTTTTAAGGCATTAATGCATCCTAAACATCATTAAATCACAAGATTTTATACTTTTCCCCAATTTTATCAAGAACATGAACCCTAGATTTATATCATCATCAAATCCCAGAATTTAATCCGTTTTAATTTCTTCTAATCACAATTATCATGAGAATAATCATCTACCTATCATTCTACATGCAATTCTCTTCAATATTTTCAAGTTCTAAACTCCAAACTACATGGGTTTTCATATTTCACCAAGAACAAACACAAAATTCGAATTTTTCTAACATGGAAAGAACATTCTTTGAAATTAAATGGAATAAAGTCACTTGCCTTGGTTGTCTCTGAGTTTGGATGATGGTTTGATGAAGATTTTTCTGCAGAATTCCCTCTCTCCAAGCTTCTTCTCCAATGGTGGCTAGGGTTTGATTTGGGAAACTTAGAAAACTCTTCTAATAACCTACGTAGCCTTCTAGGTTAATATGGTTTGGTTAATGGGCTTAGTGGGTTAAATCCACATCAGATTAAAACTCCCAATTTTCGTCACTTTTAATTCCTCAAAATGTAAAATTACCAAAATACCCTTTATGATGCCGGTACGGCCTAAAAATACCCCGGGACCCAAACTATACCCCCGGCTAGTGTTTTCTGACTATCTCGACCCTTCCGGACGCTTTGGCGCACTCAAAACGATCATATGGATAATAGAAATAAAAATCACTTTTATAATTAACATAATATACCATGACGCGGCGGTCACACGCGTCTCAACAAAATTTCTAAAATTGCCGTATATTAATCTCACGACAAATTTCATAATTCCAAATTTCATATATACTCATATATGCACATAATTAAATACCAACTCACATCTCGTTAGTATTTATAACCCGGATTAATTTCCAAATAATTCACATTTAATTAATTAATCCCAAAAATAAATATAGCCAAAAGTACGGGGTATTACAGCGGGTCAACCCAAAAATGACTCGAGACCCTATACATATGCCCGAATATTATTTCCTAACTATTTCGACCCTTCCAGATGCTTCTACGCAGTCGAAATGACTATATGGATTCAACATATTATACTTACTTCATAATGCTCATATTAAGTACCGACACATCTCAAATGTGCATCCCGACTAAGTAATACATAATTACCATTTTTCTCACTTACGACACATTGTAACATATTTCGTAATTTATATTACTTATTATCTCAGTAATATACATTTTAATTTACAATATTAAATATTAACTCAAGTCACACTAATTAATATCTAATTTATTCCAAATAAAATTTTCAATTTAAATCTAATTAACCCAATTTAAATATTCATAAAAACACGGGGTATTACACACTTCCCACCTAATAACGGAATTTTATCCCGAAATTCGAAAAAAGAATATGCCTGGCCAAAAAATTTCTGGATACTTCACACGCACATCATTCTCGCGTTCCCACGTCGACTCGCCAACACTATGATAACCCCAATGAATGCAAACTAAGGCTACTAGTTTTAATCTCAAACGTCTCTCACTATGATCTAAGATAACAACTGGTCTCTCCTTATAAGAACTATCTGGATGTAGATCAATCTCCTCAAGTGTAATATGGTTGGATGACAAGTCATTCGATTATATCATCGCAACGAGGAAATATGAAACACATCATGAATAAGATGTAAGTGATTCGGTAACCCAAGTCTATAAGCCACTGGTCCAATTCTCTTAATTATAGGAAATGTCCCAACATACCTTGGATCTAATTTCCCATTCTTATCGAACCTCATAACCCCTTTCACAGGAGATGCTCGAATCAATATCTGATCTCCCACGCTGAACTCCTTAAATGTCTTATTATCATCGGCATAACTTTTTTGCCTTTCCTGAGCTATCCGTATACGACTCTGGATCAAGTCAATCTTGGAATAAGTCTCTTAAACGACCTCTAGCTTGCGGAGTTTGTTGTCCCCCACCTCTAACCAATAAATAGGAGAACAACAAGGTCTCCCATACAATGCTTTGAATGATGCAATACCTATAGTGAACTTATAGAAGTTGGTATATGCAACCTCCTCCAGTGGAAGATACTGTTTTCATCCTCCTCCAAAATCTAATATATACATCCTAAATATGTCTTCCAGCATTTGATTGGTCCGCTCGGTCTGCCCGTCCGTCTGCGGATGATAGGTTATACTCAAATGCAATTTTGTACCCATAGCCTCTTGAAAACTTTGCCAAAAGCGAGACACGAAATTCTTATCCCTGTCGGACACAATATCGATCAAAACTCCGTGTACTCTCACTATCTTGGGAATAAATAATTGAGCATACTGTGCTGTCGTACAATCGATCCTTAGTCAACCGATCCACGATGACCTATATGGAATCGTGACCTCGCTGAGAAGTAGGTAACCCAGTGATAAAATCCATAGAAATGCTTTCCCATTTTCAAACAGGAATTTTTAGCGGCTGTAAAAGTTCAGCTGGCTTCTAGTGGTCCACCTTCACCAACTGACATATGTCATACTTAGAGACTAATTCAACAATATCCCTTTTTATCCCGCTCCACCAATATTGTCGATGCATATCCTGGTACATCTTACATTCTTCAGGATGTATGGTAAAGCATGAACCATGTGATTCTGTCATTACTGCATAGAGCAACTCTTCACCTGCAGGAACAATAAGTTTACCATTGAACTGCAAACCTCCATCTGAACCCACAGAATAAGAGTCAGCTCCTTCAGCCAAAAGCTGATGGAATTTCTCCTGACAGAATGAGTCTGCTGCTTGAGCCTTCATAACCCTAGTAACAATCTGGGAGTGATGGTCATAGCAGACATGAAAGATTTAGAAACTGAATCACATTGTCCCAGCTCTTTCCATTTTGCCTTCCACCCCTCAGCTACATCTTCAATCGGCCTCCGACTTAATACATTTGCTACTACGTTAGCCTTCCCTAGACGGTATTGTATCTCAAACTGATAGTCTTTCACAAATTCAAGCCATCGACACTGTCGCATATTCAGATCATTATGTGTGAACAAATACTGCAATGACTTATGATCTTTGAAAAGACAAAATTTCTCCCCCAAAAGATAATGTCTCTATATCCGCAAAGCAAAAATAACTACTACTAACTCCAAGTCATGCGTAAGATAATACTTTTCATGAGGCTTAAGCTTGCGGGAAGCATACACTATAGCCTTTTCCTATTACTGAGGTACCCCCCCAAGTCCTTGTAAGAACGCATCAATAAATATAATATATTCTACCCCTAGCCTGGGTAATACAAGTACGTATGTCGAAGTTAATTTATCCTTTATCTCGTCAAAAGCTAACTGGCAAGAGTCATCCCATCTGAATGGTACTTCTTTACGTGTTAGATTTGTCAACGGACCCACAATCTTCAAAAATCCTCAAATACAAACGGTAATATTTGACTAACCCCAAGAAACTACGAACCTCGGTAAGTGTCGTGAGCTATCCCCATTCTTTCATTACAAATACCTTACTCGGATCCGTTGTTATTACCTTATCAGTGACAATGTGACCTAATAATTGTACCTCTCGAAGATAAAACCCACATTTCTCGAACTTTGCATATAATTGGTGTTCATGTAGTGTCTGTAGAACCATATGCAAATGATTTGCATGATCTTCTTCATTCCAAGAATAAACCAAAATATCACCAATAAAGACAATGAAAAATTGGTCTAGAAATTCCTTGAATACTCGGTTCATCAGGTCCATAAAAAATATTGGAGCATTGGTTAGCCTGAAAGGCATGACCCTAAACTCACAAGACCCATACCGCGATAGAAATGCAGTCTTAGGAACATCTTGCTCCCTGAGGCGCAAATAATGATATCCGGATCTCAAATCGATCTTAGAGAAGTAAGCGCCTCCCCTAAGTTGATCAAATAAATCGTTGATATATGGAAATGGATATTTATTCCGTATCGTGACCTTATTCAACTCTCTGTAGTTGATGCACAATCAAAGAGATCCATCCTTCTTCTTTACAAACAGAACAAGAGCACCCCAAGGAAATGTACTCCTACGGATGGAATTCTGCCCCCAAAGCTACTCAATCTTATCTATAAGCTCTCTTATCTCGACTGGAACCATACGGTATGGCGCATGAGCTATCGATTGAGTGCCTGGAGCTAAGTCAATAAAAAAATCAATCTCTTGACTACGCGGGAACCCTGGAATTTCCTGAGATACATTAGCGAACACACAGACTACTGGTATCGAATAAAGGGATATTATACCTCCCGTAGAGCTTTCCTCCTAGTTAAGGCATGTTGAAAACATATTAACACAGTAGAATGAACACACTTATTTAAGCCGATATTTATATATAAAAAATACCACTAACCAGAGTGAGACTATTGTTTACCTTACACATGTCTTGGAACACCCCAACTGTTACTTAGACAGTCTAAGCTTTTTTCCCTCGCACACACTTGATAAAGTGTCATTATCTTCCTCTTAATCCCCTCTTCGTATAACTGATAAAATCATATTAAATTAAAAACATCAAACAAATAAAAGTAGAGAGTGAAAGGGTTATATATATATACTAAAAAAAGATTGAAATGATAGTTTGAAAATACTCTATTCTATACATGAACCAACTAAAAGCATGTATTGATCAAATACATATGTGTTTACGTATATGAACCAACTAAATGCATGTATTGACCAAATATATATATATATATATATATAGAGAGAGAGAGGCAGGCTCCTGTGCACACTAACTTTGCACACTAACTTTGCACATTACCTTTTAAAAGTGGTAAAAAAAATATTTTTGAGTTGATTTTTTTTGTGTGATATTTAAACATTTCAAGGAACCCATATAAAAAAAATCAGCTCAAAAAAACTTTTTTTGCTATTTTTAAAAAATCGATCAAACTTTCGCAGTTTTTAAGCCCTTTAAAAACTGCGAAAGTTTGACCGATTTTTTAAAAATAGCAAAAAAAGTTTTTTTGAGCTAATTTTTTTTATGTGAGTCCGTTGAAATGTTAAAATATCTCATAAAAAAATTGGTGTGCGCCAGCACTAAGTTTGCACACTTTTAAAAGGTAATGTGCAAAGTTAGTGTGCAAACTTAGTGTGCACAGGAGTCTGCCTCATATATATATATATCCACATTAATTTAGATAAAATAAAATTAATAAATGGCTAACACATTAATGAAGTGTACACGTATCGTCGTATAAGTGCATCAAATATTGTTACGTTGTGATATCAACTTTAATTATATAGTGTGATTTAATTTAACCATAATGTTAAGACGACAACGATGAGAAGAAATAAGTAAACGGTTGCATGTAGTGTAAAAGTATAAAATTTTTATTTATAATTGTTTCCTTGATATATTTGGAGTGTAAAAATGGTCCAAAAATATCTTGTACGAGGGAGTACGAAGGGAAATAAACAGATAGTTTAACCTTCCGTAAAATAGGTCCTCTTCAAAACATTCACGAGTTTTGATTCGGAGGGATACCTAGAATTCGCTTGGTGTGTAAAACTACTTTTTTGTCTCTAATTGTTGATGTGATGTATTCGGAGTCCAAACATGGTCCCAAAATATCTTGTACGGGGGACTACGGAGGGCTACAAATCGACAGTTTGGCCTATTGCGAAATAGGTCATCTTCAAAAAATTTACGAGTTTTGCTTCGGAGGAGATACCTAAAAGTTGCGCATAGTGTAAAACTATAACATTTTTGTCTCCAACAGCTTCCTTAACGCATTCGGAGTCCCAAAATGGTCCAAAAATATCTTCTGCGGTGAACTATCACGGGCAAGAAACTGATAGTCTTAACTAAAAATAGGTCGTCTTCAAAAGATTCACGAGTTTTGCATTGGAGGGGTTACTTAAAATTCACGTGTAGTATAAAAATATAACATTTTTGTTTCTAATTGTTGCCCTGACGCATTCGGAGTCCAAAAATGGTGCAAAAATATCTTTATGGCGGACTACGGAGGGTACGAAACCATAGTTTGAACTCCCGAGAAATAGGTCATCTTAAACAATTTACGAGTTTTTCTTCGAAGGGGATACCTAGAAGTTTCGCGTAGTGTAAAACTATAATATTTTTATTTTTAATTGTTTTACTAGATGCATTCAGAGTCTAAAAATGGTCCAAAAATATATTTTACTAGGGAATACAAAGGGAAAGAAATTGATAGTTTGACCTCTCAGAAAGTAGGTCATCTATAAAAAATTCACGAGTTTTGCTTCGGAAGGGCTATCTAGATGACGCGGGTAGTGTAAAACTATAGCATTTTTGTTCTCTTAGCGGCGGTGGTGCTCCCACACGTGTAGCGTTGGCAAAAGGATATAAACGGTCATCGTCGACGAAGTTAGGTGCGTGAATGTGTAAAGAGAAAAGTTATCAGCCTATTTTACTCAAAGAATGCATAATAGGGAACCACCTCTAAGGAGATGGATAAAAAGAATGACAAGTAGTACATGTGAAATCAAGTGAGATATGAGCTCGAAGAATATTATGGAGTGGGAGCACGAGCTATCGGCTGAGTGCCTGGTGCTAAGTCAATAACAAAATCAATCTCTCGACTAGGCGGCAACCTTAGAATTTCCTGAGATACATCAGCGAATTCACAGACTACTGGTATCGAATCAAGGGATATTACAACTCCCGTAGAGCTTTCCTCCTAGTTAAGGCATGTTGAAAACATATTTAACATAGTAGAATGAACACCATTATTTAAGCCGATATTTATATACCAAAAATGCCATTGACTGAATTGAAACTGTTGTCCATCTTACACATGTCTTGGAACACCTCGAACTATTCCTTAGACGATCTGAGCTTGTTTCCCCCGTACACACTGGATAAAGTGTCATTATCTTCCTCATAATTCCCCCTTCCTACAACTGATAAAATCATATTAAATTAAAAACATCAAACAATAAAAGTAGAGAGTAAAATGGTTATTTATATACTAAAAAAAGATTGAAATGATAGTTTGAAAATACTCCATTCTATACATGAACCAACTAAAATCATGTATTTATCAAATACATATGATCTATATATATGAACCAACTAAATGTATGTATTGACCAAATATATATATATATATATTCACATCAATTTAGATAATATAAAATTAATAAATGACTAATACAGTAATGAAGTGTACACGTATCTTCGTATAAGTGCAGGGGCGACCCTTGGCATGTGCTAAGTGAGCGATCGTACAGGGCCTCCCATTGATCCATTTTATTACTTATATATTGAGGGCCATTTTTTATATCAATACAGGTAAAAGGAGCCTATTTTATAATTTTTGCACAGGGGTCTGGTCAATTTTTATCAATCTCAGGGACGGCCATGTATAAGTGTATAAAATATTGTTAGGTTTCATTATATAGGGTGATTTAATTTAACCATAATGTTAAGACGGCAACGATGAGAAGAAATAAGTAAACGGTTGTGTGGTGGTGGTGAAAAATTGAGATAGACAGATGGACAGTTTCAGAAAATCTGCGTATAAATAGCCGTTTCCTCAGACCAACAAACAAACTTCAAACTACTGAAAATATTAGCTCTGTAATAGTTTCTGAGACAACAACAACAACACAGTCTCTCAAGATCCACGCTTCCGAATAAAAAGGTCCTCTCTCTCTCTCTCTCTCTCTCTCTATTATATATACATATATGTATCTAAAAAGTTATAGACCTTTTAAACTGAAACAAATCATTCCAAAAGCTAAAAGCTTATCGATTACATTTCATATATGTATAGTTTCACATATATATGCACAAACTTGGCTTCATGAGAGCATAATTACGCTAAAAAGTTCTATATTCATGTTTAAAGATTTATATCTGTATTCTCACAATTAGGCTCATCTCTCTCTCTCTCTCTCTCTCTCTCTCTATATATATATATATATATATATATATATATATATATATAAGACTTTCGATTGGGTCGTGATGGGTCAACCCGGCCCGTTGAAAAGCGGCCCATGGGATGTGATGGGTCGGACTTGACGGGCCGGGTTGCCCTGCCGAAACATAGATATTAAGGTTCAAGCCCTACCGAGTACCCGAATTATGGAAGGCTAAATGGGCGGGTCTGGCTAAACGCGCCTAAAAGGCCGGCTAAATGGGCCAAAAATATTATTTTTTATATATAAATGTGGATTACTTTATATACTTATACCATAAATATGAATAATAAATATTTTTATGAATAAATTAATTGAGTAATGCAGAGAGAAGATTGGTATTTATAAGATTTTTTTTACAAAAATATATTTTAAATATTTAAACGGGCTAAACTGGGTGGCCTAGCGATAAATGGGTCGGACCAGGCTAGCCCTGCCGGGCTAAACGGGTAGGATGTGAGGCCATGGTCCTACCCATTTGGGTACCGGGCTACCCATGGCCCATTTAATAAACAAGCTGGGCTTGTCGGGCTCGCTGCGCCAAGAGGCCCATGGGCTTTTTGGAGAGGCTTATATATATATATATATGTGTGTGTGTGTGTGTGTGAGTGAGTGTTAATCGAAAATTTAGCTGTAAATCAGGATTTAGTTTTGATTCTTACAAATTATGGTGAGATCTCTGAGTAAATTCTCAAATTAACTCTTTTTTTTCTTTTTTATAACTATATAGAAGATAGGTATGGTACTTCTATATTAATAATACTTTGTTTAATTATTTGTAATTGTACTTCTTTGATAGTTTTATTGACAACGTTGAGAAAATGAAGAATTTGGTATCTGAATAGAAGAACAGAGTTATTAATATCGATTCTGAATCGCAATACAACTTCTAAACTCAAGCAATTAGGAAATGAATGAATCACTATAGAAGTTATCCAATTTGTACTGTAACTTCAATTGTCTTTATTTTCTGTTTAATGTATATTACGCTTCTTTTTAATTCTAGATCTACTTATATACATTTAACAAGATGAAATTTGATTATGAAGGTTTGAGGAATTTGAAGTAGCAATTTTGAGGATAGAAGTTTGAGAAAAATGAATAATTCGGTATCGGAACAGAGTTTTTACATTGAAAGCGAAGAAGAGGATGGTGAAAAAGAATATGAAAAGGGTGAAGATGATGGAAATGATTCGGATTCTTCTACTTATTCAAATGATAATAATAGGCAGCAGAGCAAACCCAATTCCTTGAATACCACATGGCCTCAAAGTTACAGGTATATATTTGAATATGTGATGAAAATAATAATGATTTTATATTGATCCAATTTCTTATCTTGAAGTGAAAATTAAAATATATTCATCAGACAATGTACATATGGAAGTAGAAGGTTATATGAGGAATATGGGAAGCCTTTGTGTAGTTGTTACAGAGATACTATTATAACTTTTTGTAGGCTGCAATAAGGTTTTATGGGTTATCTGGATTGATTTCCGTAATTTGATTATTTCTCTAAGAATTTGGCTGTAAGTTTCTTCCATTACTGAATTATGTGACTTGTTTGGTATTTAAATTGTTGGGATTAATTTTGAAACAGTTGTTTCTGGATCTCTAGAGCTGTGAATAGACCATCAGTAAGTCAAAGCTTTAATTACTGCAAAATTTGAGTATTGATTATTCTCAAAGTCGTTTGGTTTAAAATGTCGTATCCTTTGCCTGTACAACTCATTTACCCAATTATGAAGCACTTGATCTACTAAATCTTTGTAACGTCGTTAATTCGAGCACTAGACATTCAACCATAAAATCATGGTGGTGGCTGTATTTTGAAGTTATTCAGATCACCCTCATATAGGAGGTTGAGGGTTCGACTCCCCCTCCCCCCACCCCCCAAATATATATTGAAGTCAAAAGCCGCATATATTTTTGTTTGAGACTATATGTAGAAGGGAACTCTGTTGTCACTCCCGTCTATCATCCCCCTATCCACGGAAAAAAGGGTTCTGTCAAGACTTTCAAATTTATTTTCCTTGTTTTATTTCCTACCAAAGGTTTTTAGTTTTTAGTTTTTAGTTATACTCGTTCTGAAATAGATTCAGGATTGAGTGACAATAACTTTTAGCACTCTTATTATCACGGTAATAATTGTTGATTATTTGATCGTTCTTGATACTTTCTCAGTTGATAGATAATAAAGAAACTACGTATGATTAAACAAACATGTTAAAGATATAAAGCAGTGCTATGAGTTCCAAAAAATCCCCCAAATCATCCCCCACACAACAATGAAGTATTGTACCCTAGCGGGGTTCATACCACAAGGTACAACACTTAATGCTTTTTGTGGGAAGATTTGGGGGGGACTTAAAAAGCATTTCTCTAAAAATATAATACCGACGTTAATTTATTTTTATTCTTGGAAATTAAATCATATTATCATACATCATGAAATGCTGTGATTTTAGTATTTCTTTTTGTTTTTGTTTTTTCTTATGAAAAGTTTCTTTCATATTTGGTCCTTCATACTTGCAAACTTTCCAAATAAATTTTCAGGCAATCCATTGATCTCTATAGTAGTGTACCATCTCCAAGTCTGAACTTTTTGGGCACTCCTACATTATCGCGGTTAGGCAGTTCATTTCTTTCCTCAACACTTACAAGGAGACACACCCCTGAAATATTACCATCTTTGGCTAAACCTCTTTTACCAACGGTAGCAAATGAGCAACAGCCGCAAGAAAGACGTAGTTCTCATTCTCTGCTTCCTCCTATTCCATCAAGGAGACCTTCTGTAAGGAAATCGGCTCTTGATCAGAAATCCTCCAAGGTCTCGCATGAACTACCAGTTTCTGGACAGAGCTCATACGGTCAAGCTGTGCTAAACGGTATGTTATGTGAACATATTTCATCCCTTTAATCATAATTTCAAATGATTATATGCATTTGTCAGGGGAAAAAAATTTACCTAATGAATATTCGATGTAAGTAGAAGAGCTTGAGACTGAAAAACTGATGTTAAGAGAAAATAATTTTCAAGATAAATGAAAATTGTTCTTTATTAGATGCATTTGGCAGAGGAATTAACCCAATTTTGTTGATAGGCTGAACCTTCCCTACTAATGTTTTAGTCCCATGTATGTATATTAATACAACATATTTTATTCAGGCGAAGCCCCCCCCACCCCCACCATAAAAAAAGAAGGGAGTTTTGGGGAAAGGTTCAATATAACTCAAAGTATATAAAAATAGGACACATCATATAAAATTATAAATTTAGTCCTAGTACTAAAAAGACCATGAAAAATGACCAATCCACCATTTGACAACTAAAAAAAAAAAATCAAAATTTTGAAAGTCCATAACTTCAAATCTATAAATCCAAAATTCACAAATTTATATATTTGAAATCTATTCGTTGAGAACTATCCAACAACACCCATATTTGATATTTTTTGACAAAAAAATCGAAACCGTTAAATTTACTATTTCACTAAAACCTCCATTTTTTCCGGCGAACACTATATTTTTTCTGGCAAAAAACCTTCTTCTTCGGCGCTGGCAATGGTGCCGCTGGCGCAGACCAAAAAAATGAAAAAAATAGACGAAGAGAGAGAGAAACGAGGAGAGAGAAACAATCCGTCGAAAATTCCGGCAGTCTTCGGCGAGGATTTCGGCGTTCTGACGAAGATTCCGGTGTGTGGGTTTGAGGTGGGGTTATGTGTGTTTATTTCTAAAATGATTTTATAAATGAGTATGAGTAAGGGTATAAATATAAATACCTCTTTAATTAAAACAAATAAAATTACTTGTTTTGTGAACTCCTAACTCTCTAAGGGGACCAGCAACGGATTCAGGATTTTGTGTCAACTGGGGTGAAACTTTCGAGTGTTGCCGGGGGTTCGGGGGCGGGAGCCCCTGAGGCGATTTTTGGGGGGTTATTTCGAGTTTTATCAAGCATTTTTTGTGTTGTTTTTACTTTTTTTGGGCATAATATTCATTTTCAACACTAAAAACCATTATCAAAATATTATATGATAATTAATACAACATAAATCAATAATTTCAGTATAAATTTAATTTTACATTATAAATTAAATTTCACATATAATTTCACAAAATAAACAAATGATGAAATATAAATAAAATTTGGGGAACGAATCATCGGAGATCAAAATATACCTGGTGGAGGAGAGAGCAGCAGGGTAAGTGGTGGAAGAGATCAAAATTTTACATTTTTTAATACACGTTTAGTCCAAGCAATTTATTTTGTACCAAAAAGTCCTCAAACACCCATTTAACTAATATTCTCTTATTCTTAAAGGTCCGCGCCAGCGGCATAGTGAAGGACTTTTTGGAGCAAAATAAAAAGGCTTGGAGTAAACATGTATTAAAAAATGTTTGAGGGACTATTTGGTATATGCCCTATTTTTTTTTTTTTTTTAAAAGTAAACTGGGGCGGCCGCCTCGCTTCGGCCCTACATGGGTCTGCCCCTGAAAGGGACCACACAAATAAATGTTATTGTACCACAGGGACTAGATTTATTAACCTGAAAACCACTGTTCTATAAATCCAAATATAGGAACGAACATGCCCTTAATTCTCTAAAAACAAAATGTACAATGTACAAAGAATACAACCAGCTGATAATGGGGTATGGCTAAAAAAAGCATCACTAGAAACATTTGAGAATCCCAACTAGGTTGGCACTCCCAATACTCCCAATCATATGCAGTAAACCAAACTCAACAACATATTGGTTTTAAACAATAATTAACTGAAGTGGCTCATTAATTTTGAGAATTCTAGAACACCTAGACAGCTGTATTTGATAGTCATGTACCTTAGTGGTTTATTGTAAGATTTTCCAATGATACCCCTATGTGATAGATAAAAATTAATGGCGTCGAATTTATCTTGTATATCATCACTTCTTGGGATGGTTCCAGTGTTTCTTTAGCACCCCAGTATTTGATTGGCTCATAGCTTCCGAAGCCTTGTAAAAACAATGAAAACATTTAAGTTTACGTGGACTAATTCTGTCCATAATATATTCTCTAGAGTTCAAAGGAAACTTCCTATAGACCAAATGGGACCATGGGGCCCTTGCCATTTGGAAATTGCCTTTTGAGCCTTAAAAATAGATGTATGATTTCTTTTCCTGTCCTTGCCACAGTCTTGATTGTGTTAGTACAGTGCATCAATGTTGTAGGTGGTTAAATCATGGAATAATAGTTTCATCATCATAATAGCCGATCCCAAATAATTGGACAATGGCTTTGTTGAGTTGAATTGAGTTTCATCATCATATTATAATGAGTAAAATTGTTAGGGTGTAACCGGCAATTTCCTAGATAATGAAATCATTGATAAGTATAATATAACATAAACCTCAGTGGAGGGGTGAGTAAGAGAATTTTAGTTTCTTATCAAAGTCTGATGGATTCGTGAGCTGCCAATTGTTGTCTTAGGGTCACA
Organism: Sambucus nigra; assembly: GCA_949130495.1. NCBI lineage: Eukaryota > Viridiplantae > Streptophyta > Magnoliopsida > Dipsacales > Adoxaceae > Sambucus > Sambucus nigra. Next base: position 806,646,362 of record OX422208.1, read on the forward strand.
ATAGTAAACACATTCAATGGCATCAGCATCCAAAGGAGAATAGACAAGCAAGGCAAATCTCCCCAATATATCAAAATGTAAAGTGGTTACAAGGGTTGGCCAAAGGCCTTATTTATAGGCCAAGTTAAGATAACTCTAAGAGCATCCACAATGGGGATGAGAAATGCCAAAAAAATTTGTAAGTTTGCAAAATGGGATCACTGCAGTGGTGGGACATAATTGAACAAATTCTGTATGTCGATTTGTAGTGGGTTTGCAAAGATACAAAACGGCTACAGAATTTGTAAAGGGTTCCTACGAACTTCATTTGTTCGTAGGAATTCCGACGAAGAAATAAAGTTCGTAAGAAGTAGAAATAATCATTTTAATTATATATTTGGGTTCCTACGAACACATTTGTTCGTAGGAAGTGGATTTTGTTTTCCTTACGAACTTTAATAGTTCGTAAGAACTTAGATTGCAAATTACTCTTTATCACCATTGTGAGAATGCAGACTTCTTAATAGGCAAAACAACTTTTCAGTTGGTAAAATACCTTTCGTCCGCTTCCCACCATTACTCATGCTCTAAAAAAGAAAAGAAACTAAGAAGGACCTTAAAATACTAGCTAAAATAAGGAAACAAAAGAGAAACAAAACAAAACAGTACATTAGAATATATTACAATTAAGCCCTTTTGCACCCTTAATTCACATCACTCACTATGATCACATAATAATCTTTTATGCCAGGGCCTTCAGCTACAGGAACCACATTTGTCATGTTTTGTAGATTCTGCAGGGCCGTCGTAAAAAATTGAACTAGTAGCTGGTTTGGGGACCACAAAAAGAGAGAGAGTTAAAAGGTCTCTAGATATGTTTTCTTGTTTTGGGTCCTACTTCAGAAATTGTGGTTGTGAAAAGCCCAACATATATAGTGGTATAAATGTCATAACTCTTTCAATGTGACTTTCAGATCTTGGCTTCTCATTTTTGTCATTTTGTATCCTAGGTAGGGAAGCAAACTTCTCCTCATATCTATTAGAGAATTAAAAAGTCTATATCAAGTACTAAAATTTATGTAATTCTTTTCTTCATCTTCTCCGCTGCCCGTTATTGTTGTGGCCTATGACTTGTAAACATTTTTATCTCTATCAAGCAGGCATAGCCCATATCTCATCTGTATGACATATTCGCCAAGTCTATCACGCATGTCGCATGAACAATTAACCAACAAGAATATGTCTAGCGCAGTAGATATTGGGTTTCTAGCTTTTTAACGAGAGAGAATTACCTTCGTCCACTTATCTATAAAACTTCATGTGATATATGTTTTCATATTTACCTGTCATTGGCTTGACAAAATGAGGTTAGAAAAACGTAGCTCAGTGTTTAAAATATTGACAATTAAATTTACTACTAGAGAAGAGTATGTTACTATTGAGGCTAGGCAAAGATTTGGTTCACAGTCAATATATGAATTTTGTCTTGATATGAGAGTCTTCTACCTGAGTAAAAAAAAAATCTAACTTTTTTTCATGACTTCAGCTTTTGTACCTTCAATTTCATTTTCTACCTCAGAAACTCCACCTCTCTTCTTTTATAATTACAAAATTGTTTTTAAGTAATTGCTTTATTTTTGTCAATTAAAAATGCACCTTCTTTATTCTTGTTGTAGTTAGTGATAGTTTTGCAATTCAATTTTCATTTTGGTTGTTACAATAATAATTATTGGTCGGTTGACCCTGGTAAATTTGCCTGAAATTTTAATGTAAAAACTAATCTAATTTGGGTTAAAATTATGCATTCTATTGATGGTTCCGTGCAGGCATAAATGTTCTATGTGGAGTAGGAATACTCTCTACTTCATATGCAGTAAAAGAAGGAGGATGGGCTTCTTTATCGATTTTGTTTATCTTTGCATTGCTTTCTTTCTACACGGGGATTCTCCTGCGTCACTGTTTGGATAGTCAACCTGATCTCGAGACTTACCCCGACATCGGCCAGGCTGCCTTTGGCACTGTGGGACGAATTGCCATCTCTGTAAGTCTTGTTAAGTTTTTAATGCGTTTCACCTTTAAACTTTTGATCTTTTTATAGTAGCATGCAAAATGATCATAAATCAAATGCAGCATTTTGCAACGAAGTTCAAACTTCAAATTTTTGTAATGCTTTTTTTTCCTTTTGCCTCCAATTTTGTTCCAAGGCGGACTTCATTTGTATACAATGAAGTGATTTATATAATCCTTGCATCAAAGCTTCTTCATATTATAATAAATAAGTCCTTAATTTACTAATGGAATTTTAAAGTGTTCTGTTTCGTTCTAAATTCTCATTAGGCATAGAAATATTAATTACGTTACAAAAACAGAGTATTTGACATCTGTTATTCATTTAATGGTTGGAATCAAGAATAATTAGAAACACAACAATCTTTGAATATTTGAGGTAAATTTAGAAAGCTACCTATATTATGAATACAATTGTTTAAGAGACCGTGAGCATAGAACCGCGAAACTTCTTTTAATTTCCAAGAGCTATAACTTGATTGAATAAAATATTCTTTACATTTGTTAGAGACTTTGAAATGCTTTACTTTGCATTAAGTTACCCATATTTCATTAATAATTATATGATGTCCATAAAGCTATATGTAATTGCCTCCTTTTGGCCACATAAGTTTTAAACTTTTTTGGCCCATATAGTAGAGAGAAGGAACTGTTGATGAGTTTATATTGTTTTACTTCTATGATCTTCAAGTATGTTGGTATGTATGAAGTTATGGAACTTACTTATTTCCCTGAATACATTGTGAGGATGAGAGAAAGTCCAAATGGCATATTTTTATATCATTTATTGTAAAAGTAGTTTGTTAAGGATATAGGACAATCGTGTTGGATATGTTGTGGATAATTATAATGGGAAAAGATGCAACACAAGAGGAGAGTGTTACAAAAAGATAAATTGGAAAATTTAAATATCGGAGTAATATACCAGTTATTAATGATTAACAAAATGTTCGATTTTTTCTTTTCTTTCTCTTTAAAAAGTGGCAGGACCACTTTTTCCCTTCCTATAGTTAGCTGGAAGAATTAAAAATGTGTTATTAGTTTGAACACAAGTTGCAACTATGACTTGTTGCTGACACACTGGTTGTTTGTTTTGTTGTTTTCTGTGGCTGCAGATAATTTTATACGTGGAACTATATGTAAGTACAGCTGGCTAGTCAAATGACTTTTTTTCCTGATTTTCTTTTCTCCATATTGTAGGCCCCACTAGAGTTTCTTTACCTTTATATAATCAATGATATAAGATAAGCATCATAAGTTAAAATGTAGGACAAGATGCAATAGATTTGAAGGGGATCAACTTTATCTTGCTGGGTCCTAAAATATCCCCACTTGAGACTCTTATCTTGCCTGATTGTTAGGTGACAAATGGTCCTTATGCAAGTGGCTTCTTCTTATGTTGCCCGTATTTAACTACAGTTTTTAATTTGTCTTAATTTGGCATAAAATACTCATGACATGCAATATATTTGTTTAAATATCCGAATTTACATGTGCCTTGTCCACTGAATTTAATTAATCAATCAATTCTACTCTATGAATAATAAAGACAATGATAACCTCCACCTTCGTTTATTAGTTTTCTATTAAACTGAACCTCTTGTGTTTCTCATAATTTTCTCGTGATATTAAACATTTATAATGCCATTCGAAAAATATGATCAATTATATTGACCAAAACAAAATTGGACTACTATCATTAACAGATAACAATATTGGTTCGAAGAACAAATTTGTCATTTAGGAGTCACTCTAAGTTTATATAGGCCCACCAATACTTTATGTCCAGATGATATAGGTCCAGGTTTTTAAAACTAAATGCAATATAAAAAACCCAAATAAACAAATGTGCCCCAAAGCCCAAACATGATGAACGTAGAAGGCCCAAAAATAACTAAACAAACTAAGCAAAATAAGGCCCAAGCAATAAAAGAAAGGTTCAATTTTTTTTAAATGACAACTTTTTGTTGGAGTATAAACATTGGGTAGAACATTGGAGAAGGAATAGATGATTCAATTCCCAAAATAATTGGCAGAGTTTTCTTAATCAAGAGTCCTATATAGGAAGACATCTTTCACAATGGTTCATATATCCTACCTTTTAACTTCATCTATATTTTCATAGTACTGACATCTCCTCTTTGTTGTCCTTTCAGGCTTGTTGTGTTGAATATATAATTTTGGAGAGTGATAACTTGTCATCTTTTTTCCCAAATGCACACTTAAGTTTGGGCGGTATTGAATTAAATTCACATTATTTGTTTGCAATTATGACTGCCCTTGCTGTTCTTCCTACGGTTTGGCTTCGAGACCTTAGTGTTCTTAGTTACATATCGGGTACGTATAATAAATTCTTAGCATAGCATGTACATTTTGGACCTTACTGTTCTGGCCCCATCTTGTTCTGGGTGAAAAGTTCCAGCCAAGTGAAAGTTAATTGGTTAATGATATTTTTACCTATTCAGTGATAAATTTTGTTCATTATCTTGTCCAAAATCACATAAATTTTGCGTTTACACTTGTTTCACAATTTTATACGGACAAAATTATAATTCCAAACATGTAAAATTACGTTTCACCATTTTACATTCACCGAAGTGAAAGATATTTCACTCCGAGCCAAATGGGGCCTTAACACTGTCATACCATGAGGAGTATTTACTCTTATGCTTACTTTGTTTACAGCTGGGGGAGTTATTGCATCGGTATTGGTAGTCATTTGCTTGTTTTGGGTTGGAGTGGATTATACTGGCTTTGAGAGCAAAGGGACAACTTTGAACCTCTCTACTCTTCCTGTTGCTGTTGGTCTCTATGGTTATTGCTACTCAGGACATGCTGTCTTTCCCAATATCTATACATCAATGGAAAAACCAAGCCAATATCCCATGGTCCTCTTAGCTAGGTAAAATAATGATGCTCGCTCATCCCCATTTCATGTAAAAATCTTTGTTACTGAAAACGCTAATGACCTATCGATTTTGGTATTAGTACGTATGTACCATTCCGCTCGAATACACTAAAATTTAAATTAGCAATCCAATAAATATCTTCCAAATTCTTCAGCAAAATTTAAGCAAGTGTCAAAAACGGAACTTAAGATATGCTTATTTAACATATTTACATGAAACGTTATAATATACAAAATGTCAAGGGTTTGCACATCATAACAATATTGTATGATGTTGATTTTTAACTTTTTAATATCTCAAGATTCTCAAATAATATGAACAGTGTGATCTAAACAAGTCTACCCCGATCTTTCAATACATTTAGAAGTGTATAACATACTTTGTCCCTTTTCCGTTATCAACGATCCGCGTTCTAGGTAACATCGGAGAAAACCTTGAAATTAAGGCTTTGTTTGGTTTTGGGTGAAATATTCACTTAGGTACAAGTAAAATGGTGAAAAGCAATTTCACCTATTTCAAATTAAAATAGTAAATTTTTTTTTATCTAAAATCATATATTCTGTTATATGTGTACACTTGGACAATTTTATACAAACAAATTTTTTAACTCAAAATAGGTTCAGATACTTTTTATCCATATAAAAAAGAGTTTCACCTCGAACCAAACAGGGCAGATAGCATCATTTTATTAGCAACCTTAGCACTATTTCACTAATTCATATTTTGTTACCCATTGCCAATCTGTTAGACTGTTTCTGACCATTAACTCCAATAACCCAAGAATTCAGTATCCCCTAAAAAGCATCCCATTTATTTTACCACTCCTTTGTAGTTTTTCTTCTCAATTACTTGAAATCCATATTGAATGCAGTTTTGGTATCTGTACTGTGTTGTATGCCGGAGTTGCTGTGATGGGTTACTTGATGTTCGGAGAATCCACAGAATCACAATTCACTCTCAACCTGCCCCGAGATATGGTTGCCTCAAAAATAGCTGTCTGGACTACAGTAAGCCAATTAAAAAATTTGGTTCTAAGTTTCTTCATAGAGTTTGCATGTCTACAATATATATATATATAGGCCCCCTCAGGACTCCTTATGGTGCAGACCCCGGTACATACCATTTTATTAAAATAGTAAAAAAATGAATTTTTTGATGAAACTTCATGGATATGATCTCCACGGTGAGAAAATCATCTCCAATTTTTTTCATCAAAAAATTCAATAAAAAACCATTGAGATGAGGCGATATGTAAAAATTGGTATAAATATGTATTTTCGACCGTTGAAATTTTGACGATCATCTCACCCACTTTTTGATTGAATTTTTTGATGAAACTTCATGGAAATGATCTTGACAGTGATAAGATATCATCATATCCATAAAGTTTCATAAAAAAATTCAATTAATCAAGTGGCTGGCGTAGACCCAAAATTTCAACGATCGAAAATGCATATTTATATCAATTTTTGACATATCACCTCATCTCAATGATTTTTTTATTGAATTTTTTGATGAAAAAAATTGGAGATGATCTTCTCACTGTAGAGATCATATCCATGAAGTTTCATCAAAAAATTCATTTTTTTACTATTTAAAAAAATGATATGTACCGACGTCCTTACAGGAGACCTTCTGTATATATATATATATATATATATATATATATATATATATGTGTGTGTGTGTGTGTGTGTGTGTATGTGTATTGATGTATGTATATACACATAGTTAAGACTCTCCGACATACCTAAAAACAAAGCTCCCCTTTTTTGGGAAAAATAAAATATCTTTTTGATGAAGTTTTGTGGAGATGATCTTACTAGGAAAGTTATCTTCCCTCGAGAAACTCTGAAGGAAAAACATGTAATATGAGCTGGTCACTGACATTTCTACTTGGTTATGCCTTATTGTCCTCTTTTGCAATTTATGTATTTGCAAATTCAGTATGTATGTGTGTGTGTATATATACATATTATAAAAATATTCAATTGGAACTTACTATAAAACAGTAACAGTTCAGTCACTATTAATCACCCAAGTCTATTTAGCTAAAATCATAACCAAGTCTATTTAGCTAAAATCATATCTGTGAGCTTTATTAATCAACACGGTAAGAAAATCCAGTTAACCTGGACAACTTGTTGGTACCTAGTTTGGGTTCCACCTCCATCATTTTCCCGTGTTTATATGTATTTGATGATAGGATTTAATGCTTACTAATTTCTCTATAATTTATTTATTATTTTTACTGTTTCTTCTTTTGCAGGTAGTTAATCCATTTACCAAATATCCTTTTTTCTGAAATAATGCTCATAATTTTATGTTTTCCTTAATTAGATTACTATTTGATATAAATTACTTCAAATTTACTGTTTTCCATGTTTACGTGGAAAATGAAGGATATAAATAGTTTTTTTTAGTTTCCCCACTGAGATAATTGCATAATTAGGCCTACCCCCGTAAACTCAAAAAATTGAACTTGCACCCCCCAGAAAATTATGAAACTATCTCAGGAGGCAAAGTCAAAAAAACCCATATGAAATCCTTTTGAGAAATCAGTACGGTTTTAGCTCAGTTGAAGTAATGAGAGTTGCATTCTTTCAAGTCTTTTATGGTTATATGTTGGAAAGAGTTATTACGTTTCCTTAATGAGAACTACATATGCATTAACCATGTCTCCAGTGGCAATGAGTCTCGAGGAATTGATACCCTTTGATCGTTACAAATCTCACGTGTATTCAATCCTCATTAGAACAGCGTTGGTGTTCTCTACATTAATTGTAGGTCTTTCGATCCCCTTTTTCGGTAAGTTTTCTTCCATGCCTATATCAATTGGATTAAGGGGCTCCCTATTGATCCGATCCCATTTGAAATATATTTTGTTGAAAACCCCATGTTTTTGCACTCTAGTCCGTGGTCCTTAACACTGACATTTTACAGTTTGCAAAGATATTTTAGCATTCGCGGTGTTATTTTACAGTTTCGTGTTGATATATATGCTGTGAACTGCATGCAAATAATTTACAAAAGAAGTGACCACACACTAAAGTTTTACAAACAGGTGTTGGTTGGTTCCTTCCATCTCGAATTAAGATCTTCTAAATAAAATTTACGAATTTTGTTGAAACATTTGTTTTCCAATTTTAGCCTCAATTTTATTAACACATCTACTTGATGCTGAGCTTTTACGCTTGAGGTAATGTTGTATTCAGACACAGGACTCTTAATTTAAGGAGGAGGGAGTATTTCATAGTTACTTGCACTTTTTAAGGCCGAAAAGTGTAAAACATTTCCTTTAAAACTAGAGAATTCCTTTTTTATTTTACAGGTCTCGTGATGGCATTGATTGGATCGTTACTAACAATGCTAGTAGTAAGTTCTTGCTATTTTACCAATTAGTTTCAATATAATTCCTTTTCCTGTTTCCGAAAATTAAATTGCATTTGTTTCTATTCCAGACATTGATACTTCCTTGCGCTTGCTTCCTAAGCATATTGAGGGGAAAAGTAACGCGATTTCAGGTACCACAGATGTCACATTGAGTTATTGAAAATTATGTTAAATATTGATCCCTCCCCATTCACTAGTGACGGATCCAGGATTTTTGGGGAGTTTCGAGTGGTGCTGGGAGTTTGGGTGCGGGATCCCCTTGAGGCAATTTTTTGGGGGCTAATTCGAATTTTATACAAAGTACAGCTTTAATTCGAATTTATACAAACTTATTACGTTTTTTTACCCTAAAGTAGCAAGAATCTCATTATTTAAGCCTCAAACTTTCTATTTTTACATATAGTACAATAGCATTTTAACTTTTTTTGAAACTGAGGAGGGACTTTGGCCCCTCCTCGCCCTAATGTAGATCCATCCCTACCACCACCCCCATCACCCCCCCCACCCCACCCAAAAAGGGCGGGGCAGGGTGGGTGGGGGTTTAATTTTGACTTAGGTACCTCGATGCTTGTCAAAATTAGACTTTACTAAATATTATAATTATTCTTTTGGATTTTAATACTCTTTTGTGTTGCTCAGCAGCGTAATGGAATGGAAAAATAAGATTCCCATAGCTGATCCCAAATAATTGGGAAAATGTTTTGTTGAGTTACGTTGAGTATATGGTTCTACCAAAATCTGGTTTCAACTATTAGCACGGTAGCTAAGTAAAAAAAAAAAAGGTTTTTTTTCCCTTAAATTTTAATAGAGGATTTTAGACTATAGTACCGTTTCTTTAAGAGTCGAGGATCACATGACAAAAGAGTGACCTTTGAAAATACAAAATAAGTTTAAATATCAGAAAAATTACTAGCTATTTAAAGGTTGATTTCTTAAAAATTATTCTGTATTTTAAAAGGTAGCATGTTTGGCACGAGACTTTAACAGAAAAAGTACGAAAGTCAACATTATTAGTAAAAGGTAGTAAAGTCTAAAAGCCCACAATAATAATAATAATAATAATAATAATAATAATAATAATAATAGTGGATATTCTCTTTGTGTATTGAGAAGCATAACCAAAATGGGATAATTTTAGATCAAAATTATACCCTGAGGGAAATAACTATGCCATACATGGATTGGAGGCTGCATCACATTAGATTGCCCAATTATTATTTTATTTTTATTTTCTATGTATGTATTCATTTTCCAGCTAATTCATTTTCTGTGCTCTTAACTTTTTTTTCATTTCATTGTTAGGGGTCGCTTTGTGCATTGATTATTACAATAGGGGTCGTATCAGCAAGTTTTGGAACTTATTCAGCCATATCTAAAATTGTTGAGGCATTGGGATGATTTTGGGGGGGTAATTTTACAAACTGTAAGAGATGCCTTACTCATGTAGACTTTCCTTTTTTGGTGAGGTAATTTTGTAAACTAGTTCCCAGGATGTTTTGCTTTTTTTTTTTTTTTTTTCTTATAATCTTTCATTTTTTAATTTGAAACAAATATTGAGAATTCCGTTTCTTTCATATCCATCATAGTGTTGCAATCTAATAATGAAGAAAACAAGATAGGCAAATTTTATAGTAATAGAATTACTCAACCAAAGTTATTTTGGACGGAATTGTAAGTTGTGAAGAGAATGTTGTACAAACAGAATTTTCATATATTGGTGGCTTATTTGGATAATATTTGAAACGATATTGTCTTAAAATCATGTTTCAAAGTCTCGATATCGATCTCGGTATTGAATACCTGATTTGAAATTCGACCGCGGTGCTAGATTCAATATTTCATAATAAGCAAATATTAATATGCAAAAACAATCTAATGACACATAGAGTTTGATTAAAAAGTTACTTTTTTTATAAAAAAATAAAATTGTACAAAACATTATTTTTAGGATTTTTTAGAAATTCTAAACATTTTTTTAATAGTTTAATTTTTGTACAAAACATTAATTTTAGAAACTTAAACAATTTTTTTGAGTTCTAAACAATTTTGTACAAAACATTATTTTCAGGAATTTTAAATATTTTTAAGAATTCTAAAATATGTTATGTACAAAACATTTTATAAAGGGATCATTTTATAATATGTTATTTGTACAAAAACAAAGACACTCCTTTAAAAAAAAACGACAAAGGATACACTTTCCTTTCAAAATCAAAACAAAAAAAGAGCTAAAAACAACAAAGGATACATATGTTTTTTTTAGATGTTGCAATGTTATTTTTTTACGAAAGTTCTTTTTTTTTCTATAAATATTATTTAATTTGGTACAAATATTATGAATATTATTTTTTTTACAAATATTACCTATATCTAGTTTATAAGCCATTCTATAAAATAAGAAGCATTTTTTTCATAAATTGTAAATTTTAATGTTCAATAATTTATATAAATAATTTTATAAGTACTAATTGGATATTTTTTAAGTACTAACCTATTGAAAATGGAAGAACCAGGGTTTAAGTTTTCTTTACAATTTTTTAAAAGAATTTGAGAAACATTTCACTTTTTTTTAACAAAACATTTTTTTTAATATTTAGTACGAAACCTTCCTCAAATTTTTCTAATTTTGAAATGACCCTGAACTATGTATTCTTATAAATACTCAGAACGTGAGTTTGTCTAAATCAATACTCTGATACCAATTTGTGGGAATACACTAATTTTAAATTTTTCAAAAAGAATTTTCGTTAAATGCGGAATAAGGATGGTTCAACACAACAATTTAATTTTCCAAATCACATTTGATTTTCTTTTCTTAAAAAGTTGAAAAATTAAATTAAACATAAACTTTAATTTCTAAAACCAATCTCACAAACAAAACTAACACATGAAGTTAACTATGAGAAATTTACTTTTAGCCCAAAATTAATTTATCACAAGTTCTAAAATTTGCCTACACAATATTTTAAATATTACCAAATCAGGCCAAAACAAATTTAACAAATTAAATAACCGACTTGAATTAAATTAATTTGAATTTTACCCAAACTTATTTTAGTACCAAATTAAACTAGAGAAGTGAATTAAACCATATTTTATCTTTTAATCCTAAGCACGCATTCTACGTGATTTGCAAGATAAAATAAATTCACAATCACTATGCCGCGATGTACGAGGAAAAATCCACAACGGAAAAAAATCTCGGACGACCCTAGCCTTAAGTCCACTAAGTACGGAATTTTACAAGTACAAAACAAATGACTTACTCAACTCGACTCGACTCCTTTCAAGCCCCTGACACGTCTTCTTGTATCAACCTCTGCTTAGTCGACAATCCCGAAATCCACCGAAACTGTGGAATCTACCAATGAAGCTTTAGGAACCCGTCAACCACACACGGTGCCTTTCACCGTATGAGAACGTCGTAGCCAAAACCAAACTTCTTCTTCTTTGAGGGATGTAGAAGTAAACCCAAACTCTTTTCTTCTTAGGTAGAAAAATGAACTCGGTGCCAAACAAACTCCAAGTAAATATATATATGGGGTACTTGGAATAAACTAATATGGGTGTAAACAAAAGTGTTTAAGAATGATTTTTTTGAAAAACAAACAATCAAAACATGAATTTTTTCATAGAGAAATTAAGCTCTCAAAAACTCACTCTAGAGATTGTAGAAGATGAAAAAGTTAGTTTTTCAAAATTGGTTCCTGCACATGTTAATTCTGGCAAAAATTAGTGGGAACAAAAGAGTGGGATAGTGGAGAAAAACTGCCAAAAAGTTTTTCCATCGGAAATCTCGTTCGAACGAGATTTTCATTAGAACGAAGTCTCGTTCGAACGACCTTCTAACGAGGTTCCAGTGGCCAAAAGGGAAAAGTCGTTGGCAAACTCGTTCGAACGACAATATCGAACGAAGTGACAGAATGTTCATTTTTTTGATTTAATCCCCAAAACTTTATTTTAAAGTTCTAAAGTAACCTTCTGAAAATAAAATTCATTTTAAAATAAAATTACACCCAATAAAAAATGTTCCAAGATCCTATATATATATAAATATATGTAATGCATTCATACCTTATGAGAGATTGGAACTAAGTTGATGACGTGAAACGAGGCACATGTAAACTGGAAATGATGTTCTCTTGATAAGCAGGTCGCAACGTCTTCAACTTTAACATGTCATAGGCTTGATGGATGGTCAAGAACTCTATCCTATGACTCAAACGTTTTTGTCCGAAATTGAGCCAAAACAACAAAGGATTCAATTGAAAATTTGTGTCCTTACAAATCTCCCCCTTTGGCTATTCCGGGACAAAAACCAAAACAAAATCATAAAGGGTTGTCAAGCTCTACTAGACTCAAAAACTTCCCACCCAAAATAAAAAATACAAGCTTGACTCAAAACCCAAGAATGAATATCTTTGCCAATGAAAGGTTGCCGCTAAATAGAAGTCCTGTACACTTAAGCAAACATTAAATGCATAGTGAATATCAAAAGTGTAAATGCAATTAAAATAAATACTCCCCCTAAATTAATTCTCCCCTTGTATCCACTATGATCTACCTAAGAAGGTCGCGACTTCCCCTAAGTTAAATCTCCTAAACTAAAGGTTTAGAAACCACTTCTCCCCCTCTTTGTCCAGGAATAGACAAAGGATTAGGAATTAATTAATTACATTCTCCCCTAATATAACTAAGTACTATTTCTCCCCCTAACAACTACATAAGGGATAAAGTATGGGAAAGCAATTAAACATGATTGAGCATAAAGTGATAAGAGCATGAAAGCATATGGGCAATAAAATCATAACTAATCCATACCAATAATAAATGGATGTTAACTTTGAAGCGAACAAAAATGATATCAAGTTAAAACATAAGAAACTAGGCATGTGATATCAAACAAAAATTTGCAACAAGTTAGGTACCAATTATGAATTAATGTATAGGTGGACTAGCTAAAATGGCAAAGACTCAAAATAAAAACATAATATCATATATATGTATACACAATAGTTATAAAAAATATACAAGTGCATATATATAGATATAAACTCACAAATGACACAAAATAAATTAACATGACTTTTCCACACTCTTATAGCATAAATGTGTCATATGTAAACGGAAGTGAAGGGGTGTGAACATGTTCATACCAGAATTGAACTTGTCAAGGTCAATGACCGTGACAATTCGCCAGAATTGGTGTAGTGATAAGATACCAATGAATTAAAACTCAATTACTTAAAACATGTTCATGGAGTTCTCATTTGATTACAAAATTTTATCACATTTAGATATAGCCTCACGTGACAATATAAATTGAACTCATTGAACAAATAAACACAATGCATACAAGCCTAGCATGTTGATGATTCTATAAACCAATAGAGTCATGACATTGGAAGCGCAACTAGGATAAACGGGCATTGTGCAAACCATTGATATACCATCCAAACTCCCTCAAAATAAGCATATTAATTTTTGAATGACTATATCAAACTAAATGTGACACTCCGCCTAATTAAATACCGGGCGTTCACTCCTTTATTAAATTAAATCAAGGTAAACAGTTGGTTCATTCTCAGCATCACTGTCGATAAAAATAAATTTTCCAATTTAACACCCTAAATAATTAAGCTAAGTGTCAAAACCATTTTCATACATAACTTTCCAAATTTTATTTAAAGAAAATCATTTATTTTATTAACAACATTCAATAAGTAAGAATCACACCACATTAAGTATCTGCAACATAGTCCAACTAATTTAAAACATTCGTCAATCGAATGTCGACATGCGAGATATAAAGTGACACAATCAAACTGAATAAAACCCATAGTAACAATACTGGAAATAATTGAAATACAAATGTCCAATAACAACGGAATAATGGAAAGAGCTACACATGCTCAACTAAATGAAAGTACTAAGAGTGGATCCGAATGAACGAAGTCGTCTAATTAAGAGACCTGCAACTCCCACCTAAGCTGCAGCGCGTTCCTTCCGAGAGATCCTAAGCAAGACGCCCATGTGGCTGGGCACCTGTAATACATACATATATATACAAGAGAGAGAGAGAAAAACGGGTCAGAGCCTGAAAGTGTGTTTGATTTAAAATACGTTTAGCAAGTATTTAAATTGATACAGGCCAATGCAACAACATATTAGAGCGACACTCTCTTGAGAAACTCTCGCCTCTCTTCTAATGTGCACGCCTATCGTACTAATCTTACCAACGGGTTATCTTATCATTTTATCATACTAACCTTCCCCATAATCTAGCTTATCTTAATTTACTCATAAGATTTCAAAACCGAACAATATCATTGTTTAAAAAGAATACTTTCAATTAGTAGCACAACTCTCGTTTTAGCTTTATTAATTTATAAAGTTTCCCAGTGTCATATTATACTTTCACAAAACAGGTATTTACTATTTGAGTCATCAACCATGTCCCACTTATCAAATCACAGTAGGCAGTTTCAAGTTTCCAAATCTCATATACATATATTATCTACTCGAATAATATATATAAAATAACAACACCCTAAATAAAACTATGGTGCGTGCATACTCTACTATCCAAAACCCCATATCACTCATATTAAGGGGAATACAATCGGAATCACTCTCGAATTGTATTAACAAAATACAAAAACAAAATTTGAGGCGAAGAATAGATTCCAAGTCTCTAAGAGGATGGCACATACCTGCGTCTCTTAGGACCGTCTGAACTATCACGTCAATAGCCTGTACCAATGACATCTATCTTCTAGGGTACAAGTCAATATCCCCCATAAAGGTCCCATCGAGATAAGACTGTCCCAGCGCGGTAACCTCAGGGATAGCAAGTAGCGTGGGCATGATTTTCACATGTATATAATATATGCACACACAATCATATAAATATACCACTTTTATCATATTAATGTAGGTTCTCTCGTCACCCATAATTACAACATTTATCCTTAATTTCACATTATTAGTATTACGTATAAGGTTTCATCTCTAACCTTACCTCAAAGGGTTTTCTCACTTATTTCGTGACACTCGTGGACTCTATTCTTCCAAGTAGAAAATTCAGTAGGTGTCACATTTACGTTTCATCGTAACTCTCTTACGCGCCTCACACTTTAATATATCAATTTACTAACCCTAAAGTAAACATTCCATAAATACCATTCTCGTCGAATATTAATGATCCCAACATTTATTTATACGCCATACTGGTCCTCTATGTCTCCCAAATCATTATACTAAGAATGCCCAAGAATTATATCACGACAATTCGATTTTTAAATCATTTACAAAGGGAAATAGGAGTCTGCCAGGAGGGGTCGATCGATCGAGGTTTGGGGCTCGATCGATCGAACCTTCGATCGATAGAAGCTCTAGGCTCGATCGATCGATCAGCAGGTCTGCGAAAATCTGCAGAATTGCAGTTACGGGTTTCATCTCCAAATTTTCACCAAATCCATATTTTCAAGTTCCAATCGTCCAGAATTAATACTACCAACCTTACATCATCATAACAGGTATATTCAACGTAAAACATAACAATTTTCATCACTAAACATGGATTTATTATGCCATAATTCATTTAAAACTCAAGAACCCTAAAAATCTCTAACTCATGATTCTAATCTGTTTAATCCCAGAATTTCCTTCTTATTTATACCAAAATTTCGTGGGTTATTTTCCTCTACATGGCAAGGGTTCCAGAATTTTCATATAAATCAAAACTACATGGATTTTCCTATCACAAGTTGGGTTTTCTTCTACATAATTCATCCCTAATCATTCCTAAACTAATATGAAGATTGCACCAACGAAAATAGAAAGTTAAACACTTGCCTGGGATTTTCAGAAGTCTGGATTGCGGCTGATTTTGGTGTGGTTGCGTTCCCCTTCTCGCGATCTACGCGTTGGTGGTGGCGGCGGTGCAAACCGGTGACTTTTTGGCCTTGAATTGCCTTGAGAGCTTTCCCTCTCTTCTCCAATGGCCGTACTAGGGTTTCTGAATATTCTAACCCTAAATGACTAACCTAAAAGGCTGATATAGGTTGCTGAATTTCGTGGGTTTAATTACCCAAATATGTAAAATGACTAAAATGCCCTCCCGGGGTACCAATTAGGCCTAAAAACGCCCCGAGACCCAAACTACACCCTCGGGTACACTTTTCTGACTATCTCGACCCTTCCGGACGCGTTGGCGCACTCAAAATGACCATACGAACAACTTATAGAATATTCACTTTTTATTTAACAAAATTTAGTTCCGACGCGACACGGGCACGTCCCGATTCAAATTTCCAAAATTGTCATTTTATTCACTCGTGACATTCAATATAATCAATATCATATATTACTTTGCTCATTAGTAATATTCAACAAATTTCCCATAATTACTAACTTTTGTCACGTTAATAATTATAACATAATTAATTTTCGAATTTTTATTAAATAATTCACTCACAGTAAATTTAATAAATCCCCAAATTAATATAGCATAAAAATACGGGGTATTACACTAAACAAATAGGCCTTGGCAAATATTTTCTATTAATGCCATTATTCTTTTAGGCCTTTGGACCACATATTTCTTTTAGGTCCAAATAAACGGTGGCTTACTCGCAAAGGATGATATTTCCTTTCGGAGCCCATTCCCGTGCACATTTATATATATCATTTTTATATCTTAAACAAATCTCACGTGTAACGGATTTTAACATGCACTAGTCCTCCTAGATCACATGATACGTAGATGACTAGATTGGTAGGAGAACACCTCACAAAGCTCAAATATACAAGTGAAGTTTAAATTTCAAGTGAGCTCATGCATGTGTGAATTGAGGCATATAAAAATAGAATCCATTATAGCTACACAAAATCCAACTACTCCATGTAAGCATGGTAAAGAACATTTTAAGGATTGACAATATTAACCAAAAGTTCTAGCCACTTGGAAGCAAAAAAGAAGGAATTCAAACACAAACATATGCCACAAAAGATGTGTAAAACCAAAATACACACAATAAAAATCTTTTTGAGTTTTTGAAATTTTTAACGGAAAAAAAAATATTTACTCAAAAGACAAACAAAAATCATTTGAAGTTTTCATTAAGACTAAATTACTACTAAGATAAAACACAAATGATAAAAAAAATCTTTTCGTATTTTTCATTTAATGCAAACAAAATAAATATAATACAAAAGATAAACAAGTCCTAATTTCTAGGTCACATGATACGTAGATGACTAGATTGGTAGGAGAACACCTCAAAAATCTCAAATATACAAGTGAAGTTTAAATTTCAAGTGAGATCATGCATGAAAGAGTTGGCGCTTGCGTTCAATTAAGAAATAATATAATAAACACCTTTTTAACCCAAACAAACCCTAAACATGCAGCAGTATGTGATTGAATAAAATAGATAATCTACGCAAGAACATTCAAACACATGCAATTAAGGAAAAATCCCCCACAGGGGCAAAACCATTTGTATATCACTATAATTTGTAAGAGAAACGGCTTACAATCGGATTACACTGAAATACAAGATTTTTTACTAAGAATTACCCTTAGGTATTGGATTCTGTAGTCGCGGCTGGAATTATCCCTTTCTAGTAGGGCTGTAATGAAGAGGAAGAAACGGTCCACTTCACAAGGGTTGAACAACAGCAATGGTGTTCTTGGGTTACCAAACTTGATTCACATAGATATGGAAGATGTGTGAATCTAAAAACCTAGAATCATAAGACTCAATAGGTGAAGACTTTAGGGTTGATATGCTCTGAAAATCGTTGAAAAGTCTTATCAAACCACTTCCCCGTAGTGGGATTGAATAGGAACTCTTTGCCCGAGAAATCTGATACACGATCTGGGAAATTCTATCCAGGGCGGACCGGTCCGGGCCTTAGGCGGATCGGTCCGATAGCGGACCGGTTCTTTTAAATTGAAGCTGATTCGGTTCGCATTCGGTTCGGGGCACACTGGCTTCAAAGTGCAAGGCGGTCCGGTCCGGTATTGGGCGGATCGGTCCGCAGTCGGATCGGTTCTTTTTATATAAAGGCGGACCGGTCCGGGTAGTCAGAGGCGGATCGATTCGTTTTAATTTCAGGCGGACCGGTCTGGCTGACTGGATTTCTGAATTCTTCCTTTCTTTTGATCTTCGGATTCCGTTGATGATGAATGGACTTTGAATCTTTGCAACGGTGTTACGGCTAATGACATATACAAGTATGTTGGACAAAAATGTCCTTACAAATCTCCCCCTATGTCTATGCCGGAACAAACATAAAAAATCCGAATTATCTATAATCACAATGCCTATACAAATCTACCCTTCCATGAACCCAAAAACTGAAAGTGGTACAAATGACTAAGGCTGCAACGTTTGTTCATCGAATCTTCAGAAATCTCACCTCTTTTCTCATCAGGGTGTGCAACATGGGATTATCAAAAGATGTACCTACACACATGAGACAAAGCAAATACCAAGTGACGTATCGAGTTTGAAATGAGATAAACATAAGCATATATATCAATTAAAGATGATATTCTCAGAATTTCAAAACTCCCCCATAATCAGATAATTCATTCCCCCCTTTTTATGATGTCCCCAAATAGACAAATGAGAGAAATAAATCAAGCAATCAAGTACCGGGGTGACACAAGGCATAAAATCACACCATGAATGAACATAAAACAACCAAGTCGGTGAAGGTGTAAAAGAATGGGTGTGATCAAAATTCGATAGGAAAATCAAAGCATACAAACATGACAGATGTGCACGATGAATATTGGATATTCCTAACGAATGAACTCAAATGCTTCCTTTGGTGTAAAAGATTGGAAATATAAGACATTGACTATATCAAATCTACAAATCAAAGCTCAAAGTGATTTCTACACCAATAACGTCCAAAATGATTTTCATGCTTTTTCAGGACTTTCAAGGAAGTACAAACCCGTTATCAATCTCCAACCAAACTCCCTCAGATTTATATTTTGAATAGAGGTATACTAAATTCTCAAACTTTGGAGAATTGATGGTGAAACCTACAATGGCCCATATTTGGCATGAATTGCTTTTTATTGCCTTTAAATTTTTTCGGGCTCTTTTAACCTCTTAGGACCTCGGATATTACAATACCTCCATTTTTTAGGTCCTTTTTAACGGTGGCTTTTGCGCAAAGTATAAAGAATCAACTTTCGCAGCCCCTCCCCGTTATGAAAATAATCACACAGTCTCACCAAAACGGTTTTTACATGCAATCCAATCTTGTCAAGTTTTGTCGCATATTGTACATTGTATAGACAGAATTGAGATAGAAACACTCAAGCCAATATGTGATAGACAAGTGCAATAATCAAATAAAGCCGTGCATGTGTGCAGTAAAGGATATAGGAGTCAAACATGTAGGAAGATATCACTAATTACATCTCAAGGACTCCAATCAATGTTAAGCACATGGATGAAATGATGTAGCCTCTCAAATCTCTATCAAGCAGTCACATGGATATATGGAATGAAGTTGTGACTTGGCTAACTTAAATGCTCATCCATAAAAACAAAACTTTTTTTGATTTTTCAAAAATGTTATCAAAAAAAATCTTTTTGTGTTTTTCTAAAAAATTTTCTAAAAAGAAAATATTTTTGTATTTTTCAAAAATAAGAAAAAGCAAAAATAAAGCAAACTAATAATACATGCTAACAATAGGCAAAAATGATGTCATGAAAAACAACCTATGCTAGCAAACAAGACTAGATCTCAACCGGGAGTAACGGTGGAGTTTTCCAAAGATGGTGACATCTTTTGAACCAACTCCACTAGATCATGTGTAGTCTTGATAAAAAACTTCACTTGCTCGCGAATATGTGCAAACTCTCTATCAAAATGAGCAGGCAAAGAATCATGAGTGGGTGCATGTGCATGAATGTGTGAAGTGGCATGATGTGGCACAAAACCCAACTTAGAACAGAACTCCCTAAGATGTCCTCGCTTCTTGCAGTGGGAGCAAACATAAACCTGTCTAGGAAGTAATTTATCAACAATTTGGGGATGAACATTCCTAGACGGACACCCATGGGACTCACTCACCATGGTGGATATAGGCTCGGGAGCATTCTCTAATGTGACTTGGACCTCCTGTGCTTGTTTGAGGTCATCCTCGAGATGGGATACACGTGTCGTCAGACTAGACACCGTGTTGGACAAGTCACCTTTTTCCCTTTTTAGCTCATCACTTTCTACCTTTAACTCACGAATTCGAAGACCTAGGATCCTATTTTACCTTTTTGTTTCCATGGTCTCGATAAACAACTTTCTAAAGGCATTTTGGATCAACCAATCATCACCATTCTCATCCTCACTATCGCTTGGAGAGGTGGGCATGGCAACTTTCTTGCGCTCTCTCCTAAGATTAGAAGGACACTCAAATTTCTTGTGCCCTATCCCATTGCACTCAAAACATCTTATCTTCTCACGATCTTTCTTTCTCTTTCTCTCTTTTCCATTCTCACAAACACTCTCTCTCTCTCCAAACAATCTTAACTCTTTCTCTAGGGCAGTGATCCTAAGGACTAAAGCATTGTTTCGCTTCTTGGTTTCAAAAGACTCGAAATATAGTTCAGTGTAGGCGTGTTGAAGATCACACTCTCTCTCACTTGCCTCATCCTCCCCTTCACTCTCATCGCTCTTACTGTCGAGGTGTCCTTGTGACGTAGCATCCTCATCGTCGTGAGAAGCATTGGAGGTACTCACATGACTTGCCATGAACGCGGTGAAGTTACACTCATGCGGTGACTCATCTCCTGAATCCACCGTCTCGACCTCACTGTCGTCACTAAGGTAGCATTAAGGACAGCTTTGCCTTTCTCTCTATTCAGACGATTGGCACACTCAAAAGCTCTATGACCCCTACCATCGCATTCAAAACATCTCTCACTGTCTTTCTTAGGAGGGTCTTTGGAATCTTTCTCATTTTCCTTTTCAGAAATATTTTTCTCAACATTCCTTTTATCATTGAAATTTCCACTTTTCTTGAATTTGAGAATTCTTTTGAAATTTTTTGCAAACAGGGCCAAGTCATCTAAGTCAAAATCACATTGAGACTTGGACTCAAAAACTTTTTCTTTCTTTTTCTGAAAATGAGTCTTTAAAGCAATCCCATTATCCTTAGCCTTAATGGTTTTGGGGAACATGTCAATCTCATAGGTTTGAAGATCTCCTACAAGTTCTTCCAACTTAAGTGATTTTAAATTTCCCAAAGAGTTCAAAATAGTGACTTTAGGAATAAAGCGTTTTGGGAGAGATCTCAAAATCTTTTTAACGACACGCGTGTTATCAATTACCTCACCCAAATTAAAACTAGTGTTAACGATGTCCGACAAGCGTGCAAAAAACTGATCAAAACATTCGGACTCAGACATGGTGATAGTCTCAAATTGGGCGGCCAAATTTTGTAATTTAGACTCTTTAACAGCGTTCGTACCCTCATGGGTAAGTTGCAAAACATCCCATGCCTCTTTTGACGTGGTGCACGTCATTATGCGTTTGAACTCATCGGGAGTGATGGAACCAGAAATAGCACTCAATCCCTTAGAATTAAAGGAAGACCATCTTAATTCATCTTCGGTCCAAGTCGTGACAGGTTTTAAATTTGTCACGTTATCAACAGTGACGGAGGGAGGTGTCCACCCTCTTTCAACAAGAATCCATACCCGTTCATCAATGGCTTTTAAAGCCGACCTCATACGGGCTTTCCAATAAGAATAATTTGTCCCGTCAAAAACAGGCAATTTATTGTATGATTTCTCCATTTGAACACGCTCTTTTCAAAAAATCAATTTATTTCAGAAATTTATATCTTTAGAAAAATTTTGCGGAAGTAAGGAATACGCGATAGAATGGCGTAACCTGCTCTGATACCAATTTGAAAGAGTTGGCGCTTGCGTTCAATTAAGAAATAATATAATAAACACCTTTTTAACCCAAACAAACCCTAAACATGCAGCAGTATGTGATTGAATAAAATAGATAATCTACGCAAGAACATTCAAACACATGCAATTAAGGAAAAATCCCCCACAGGGGCAAAACCATTTGTATATCACTATAATTTGTAAGAGAAACGGCTTACAATCGGATTACACTGAAATACAAGATTTTTTACTAAGAATTACCCTTAGGTATTGGATTCTGTAGACGCGGCTGGAATTATACCTTTCTAGTAGGGCTGTAATGAAGAGGAAGAAACGGTCCACTTCACAAGGGTTGAACAACAGCAATGGTGTTCTTGGGTTACCAAACTTGATTCACATAGATATGGAAGATGTGTGAATCTAAAAACCTAGAATCATAAGACTCAATAGGTGAAGACTTTAGGGTTGATATGCTCTGAAAATCGTTGAAAAGTCTTATCAAACCATTTCCCCGTAGTGGGATTGAATATGAACTCTTTGACCGAGAAATCTGATACACGATCTGGGAAATTCTATCCAGGGCGGACCGGTCCGGGCCTTAGGCGGATCGGTCCGATAGCGGACCGGTTCTTTTAAATTGAAGCTGATTCGGTTCGCATTCGGTTCGGGGCACACTGGCTTCAAAGTGCAAGGCGGTCCGGTCCGGTATTGGGCGGATCGGTCCGCAGTCGGATCGGTTCTTTTTATATAAAGGCGGACCGGTCCGGGTAGTCAGAGGCGGATCGGTTCGTTTTAATTTCAGGCGGACCGGTCCGACTGACTGGATTTCTGAATTCTTCCTTTCTTTTGATCTTCGGATTCCGTTGATGATGAATGGACTTTGAATCTTTGCAACGGTGTTACGGCTAATGACATATACAAGTATGTTGGACAAAAATGTCCTTACAATGCATGTGTGAATTGAGGCATATAAAAATAGAATCCATTATAGCAACACAAAATCCAACTACTCCATGTAAGCATGGTAAAGAACATTTTAAGGATTGACAATCTTAACCAAAAGTTCTAGCCACATGGAAGCGAAAAAGAAGGAATTCAAACACAATCATATGCCACAAAAGATGTGTAAAACCAAAATACACACAATAAAAATCTTTTTGAGTTTTTGAAATTTTTAACGGAAAAAAAAAATATTTACTCAAAAGACTAACAAAAATCATTTGAAGTTTTCATTAAGCCTAAATTACTCCTAAGATAAAACACAAATGATAAAAAAAATCTTTTCGTATTTTTCATTTAATGCAAACAAAATAAATATAATACAAAATATAAACAAGTCATAATTTCTAGCATGAGATATGAAATAAAGCAATGATTAGAAAATTACTAAACATGCATACATCTAGCAATGATATATAATATGAAGCACAAAAGGCTAGAGTATGCAAACATGCAACCAGTCACCTATACCCCGTATTTTTATGGCTTTTAATTATGAGATTAATTAAATAAAATTATTTTTAATTAAGGGAATTACTTTTAATTGTCGGATTAATTAAATTAATTTGAGATAATTAATTAGAAATTAATTCGGAATTAAATAACTAGCGAGACGAGAGTTAGTACGTGATGACCCAGATATGATTATGATAAACCATGTTTAAATCATGCTTACCATATGGGATGAGGATAATGTGTTATTAGAATATATAATGTTAAGTTATTGTGTTTAGTCTAATCCTACCTTCATAACTTATGAAATATTGAATTAGTCACAAACACAAATTTGTGAAGTCTTCGGTAGGAATGTTATACTTCGGGACTAGTTTTGGCCACTATAATATGATAATTGACTTGGTGAGAAAGCTAGATATTTGTAGATATATGAGTTAAGTTTGCAACACAACAAACGGGGTATAAAACAAAGCTCCGAGGAAGGAGTTATGCTGAAATTACGAATAGGGGGTAAAGTAGTCATTTAGCTATAAAGGATATTTTGTCTTATATGGCGACACATGTCATATTCTGATTGGGCCAAGGAGAGGTGACTTATGCCGACTTTAAAGCCTTTAAGTGACCTCCTCCTTCAGCCAAAATCAGGCATGCGAGAGTTTGGCTTGAGGAGAGAGAATCGGGAAGCTCGGGAAGTAGAAAGTGAGGAGAAAAATTGGTAGAAAATTACGAAAAAGTCCCTAAGGGAAGAAGAACTGGTTGAACCTTTGCCAGACAAAGGCAAGGGAAAAACACATGAAGTGGCCAAGTTGAGTGTACTCACTTGTAAGATGTATTTATACATAATTATGGATATTAAATGTTGTACTTGTCGGGTTGAGAATAAATATGAGATGTTTTACTTATTGAGATGATTATGGATGTCATACATTGTACTTGTTGAGTTGATTATAAATATGAGATGTTGTACTTATCGAAATGATTATGGATATTATGTGTTGTACTTACCGAGTTGATTATAAATATGAGATGTGGTACTTATTGATATGATTATTGACATTATATATTGTACTTACCGAGTTGAGTATAAATATGAGAGGTTGTAATTATTGAGATGATTATGGATGTCATACGTTGTACTTGTTGAGTTGATTATAAATATGAGATGTTGTACTTATCGAAATGATTATGGATGTTGTACTTACCGAGTTGATTATAAATATGAGATGTGGTACTTATTGATATGATTATGGACATTATATATTGTACTTGTCGTTGAGTATAAATATGAGAGGTTGTAATTATTGAGATGATTATGGATGTCGTACGTTGAACTTGCTGAGTTGATTATAAATATGAGATGTGGTACTTATCGAGATGATTATGGATATTATATGTTGTACTTACCGAGTTGATTACAAATATGAGATGTCATACTTACCAAGTTGAATATGGATATGATATGTTGTACTTATTGAGTTGATTATGATTAGGATATGTCGTACTTACTAAGTTGATTATGGATATGATGTGAATGTATTATAAGAGATGTTGTGGCTTATTAATAGCCAAGAGATGTTATGGCTTATTAATAGCCAAGATATGTTATGGCAGCCAAGAGATGTTATGGCTTATCAACAACCAAGAGATATTATGGCTTATTAATAGCTAAGAGATGTTATGGCTTATTTATAGCCAAGAGATGTTATGGCTTATCAAGATCCAAGAGATGTTATGTCTTATCAACAACCAAGAGATGTTATGTCTTATTTATAGCCAAGAGATGTTATGGCTTATTATCGCCAAGAGATGCTATGGCTTATCAATAGCCAAGAGATGTTATGGCTTATTATCGCCAAGAGATGCTATGGCTTATCAATAGCCAAGAGATGTTATGGCTTATTATCGCCAAGAGATGTTATGGCTTATCAATAGCCAAGAGATGTTATGGCTTATTAACATCCAAGAGATGTTGAGATGTTTTATATTGTTACATAGTTATGACTTATTGCATTTAATTTTATGCACTAGTGTAGTAGTAATGCATTCACTGAGTTATTTTGCTCACAATTCCTATGCTATGTTTTTTTTCCAGGTAATGAAATGTCACTGCCAAATCTAGGAGGTCAGGTGGGGTTAACAAGGGATGCGTAAAATGTAACACCCCGCCTAATTAAATACCGGGTGGCCAGTCCCATACCAAATTAAAACAAAATATACAGTTGGCTCATTCTTAGCATCACTGTCAAAAACATTTACAACTCACCTAATAACCAATTAAGCTGGTGTTAAAAACTTTCCAAATTTTAATTTCAGCAAAATTCATTTTTAGTTTACAAATAACACAACATATATTATTCTACAACATTGATAACCGAACAAATAACACAAAATAATTTAAATGCAATTGGAATAAACATTCCCAAATAATAATCCAATACAGTAATCCCAACAATAGTAAATGTATTAAAAAGACACGAGTACAAGATTGTAATTTTGACTCAGATAGAAAAGAGATAACTGAATTCCTTTGGGCGACATGCCCTAACTAAAGGAACATTGTGAATCAAATGAAGATAGACGTCTAAGCAATACTCCATAGATCTTCGTAATCCTCTAAGGTTGGCGTCCCTGCTGCTGGACACCTAATATAGAAGATACAATAGAAAAGAGAATATTCAAGGAAACGGGTCAGAGCTCGATGTGAAAATGATTTTGAAAATAGCAAGTATTTAATAAGTGCAATAAAGCAGTTATTATGTACATGTTAGTATCTAACTCTCACTTGATATTCTCACCTCTCAGTTAGAGTGCACACTTAACGGTTCCTATTAACCTCCTAGTTAATGGCTCCTCTTCACTAGTTTCCATAATATGATTCCGTCCCATATCATAACCTCGTATGCCCCATAACATACGTCATATAATTATTCATATACGTTTCTCATTACCATGAATCGTTTCTCATTAATATGAATTAAGCTTCTCAATTCTATAAGAATAAACATTCATTAACTTAATTCCATTCTCTTTCTCTATTCATCGTTATCTACAATTACCACCGTAGATAGATTTAACCACTATATACATTCATTTAATTCCTTATATATATATATATATAATACGACACCCCGAGTCACAGCTGCGGTATAATGCATTACTCTGCTATCATGTCCTAATATCGCTGGTCGCCGAATAGGGGACAAAAGGTTTGGTAAGGATTTCTCGAACCACAAACAACAACATACAAATTGGAGGCGAACATAGTTCTCGTATCCATGGGTCGTGCACATACCTATGTTCCCATAGTCAGCGGACTTATCAACTCCTCGATAAGTCTTTCATAGACCTATGTTCTTGAGCGATAAATCAAAGATCCCATGGATTCATCAGGATACGACTGTTCTCACGCGCAAACCTCCCGTCGATAGCAAGTAAGCTAGGTATGCCATACACATAAATCATCAATCAAATAGGCATTATCATACCTATAATATAATATCAATAAGGTACTCACATTACCCTAAGATAGTTCCCATACGTAGCATTATATCTCTCAAATTCTACGTATTAAAATATTATAACATTACTTCTTTAATTCAATTATCGCCGAGCCTCACTCATTACTCAATGTTCAATATAGGTTTTCCTCAATAGTATATTCCGTAAGAAATCACTAATATCCTACTGGTCCATATCATCATATCTCCCGAATTACTACGAATTAGACTCTCCCGAATTACTGCTAATCTCTTATAAACACATCTTCTATCCCTTAGAATTAAACCCTTTTGTAAACTTAAGGCTAACCAGGTGTTATATTCAATCACCACTACTTGACCTATCCTTAATCCTCATGCATAACAATTAGAATCCAACAAATGAATCTAGCAAATGAAATACCTTTCAATATAATTATCATCATTCTAATCAATTAAATCCCAATCAAATTAATTCGAATCTTATCTAGGGCCTACTGATCTTTTCTAAGTCCCATAATATCCAATTAATAATCACCAAAGATCTATAAAAGGTTTGGGATAAGAATCAACATTAAAAAGAAACAACTTTAGGAATTCTGGGGAGGCCGATCGATCGAAGGCAGGGGGTCGATCAATCGATCGCACAGGTATCAACCTAGTTTTTCTGCATTTCTTCTACTACGGGTTTCATCATTTTTTATCATTCAAACCTTCATATTAACAACCCAAATGACTTATAATCCTTACTACATGATATATCAACATATATAAATGATTTCTAATGATCTAAACATCCTATAATCATCAAGAGATTGATTTAAAAGCATGTTTTTATCCTCTTTTTTCAGAAAATTATCAACATAATATCTTCAAGAATACATCAATGGTTTTCAGAATTTCTTCAACAGATTTATGATTAATTCATGGATTACTAACTACCTACAACATGAGTTTGATTCCTATATATGTTCATATTTAGAGAAATCCATTTCAACTCCATCTTTATCTTCCAAACATGAAAAATCATCTCTTTTTATAACTATTCTAACATGGACAATATACAAACTTAGATTGCAAATATCAAACACTTGCCTCTAATGGAGGTCTGATCCTTTGGGGTGGTGTCTCACAGGTGGTTCTCCCTTCTCCGATCAACTTCCGGTGGTGGTTGGTGGTGGTGACCTTTGGTCTTTGGTTCTTCTCCTTTCCAAGTAAGCTTTTCTTTTCCCAAGCAACCTTTCACTCTTTCTCACAAGGTGACCTCTCAAGTTTTGTGTAGAAAAGATGAATGAACCCACGTACAATTAATCTCCAAATACTTATAATAGGACAAAATCCGAAATCACTATTCATCCCCCTTGTAAAAGTGACCAAAATGCCCTTTTGGGTTGTCTTTTCATTTTCAAATGACCCGAGACTCAAAATTAACATCCAAATAGACTTTTCTGACTATTTCAACCCTTTCGGTCGCAACGACGTAGTCAAAATGACTATAAGATCGATAGAAAATAAACTCCCTTTTAATTTAACAAATTAGTCCCGACACCCCCCATACCACGTCCGATTAAAAATTCAAATTACTGAATTAATAACTCACAACAATATCAATAATCATCACATTCATATATTACCGAAATATCTTTAAGTAATATTCAGAATCATTCATTTTAATTTCCACATTTCGGATAAAACCCAAATGAATTAATTTATAATAAAATCCAATTAATCCATTAATTTAAAATATAATCCATTTTAAAAGTCATTAAAATCACGGGGTATTACATACTTCCCCCCTTATAACAGAATTTTTTCCCAAAATTCGAAAGATAAATCATACCGATAAGGTCAACTCTGAGTATAAATCTCACATCGCAAGTAATCTATGTTGTACCGCTCATACAGTACGTTATCAAGATCCTCGTTAACGTTACACCAAGTCTCACCGTATAGTTTCAACTAAATTGAATTTAATCATTACATACCATCCTCGTGATAAAATTTGGGAAAAAATGATCCTCATGTATTAAACAAATAAATCCTGAAGTCACAACTACTTACAGTTTCCCAATTATGAAAACCACTACAATCCAACCATTCAGGGCGCCCATACACCCTACCGTACAACTTCCATTATAATATTTATCGCATAGGTTATAAACTCATATACTAAATACCTAACTTATTTCGACTCCCAGCGGTTATTACTTTCATGCGTGGGTGTCTCGCAAGCGAAATCCAAACAAGGAACCCCCCCGATACACTACTATCTAAAGTAGTCAATCATCAAAACTCCTCAGTGTGACACCCCGACTAATTAAATACCGGGTAGCTACTCCTTTATTAAATCAATACAAAATGCCAAGTTGGTTCAGTTAATAGCATCACTGTCGAAAACATTTTAATGATTACTAACCACCTAGTATTTAAAAAGTAAGTTGCCAATTTTAAGTTAAGTCTGATTAACATGCAATAAAAGAATAATGGAAGAACAACATAATCCATTCACCATAACGAAGTAGTGCAATAACCAACAAATAGTAATAAGTCCGGAGGAAAAACTCCTCACAACAATCCCACAACTGAAAATAATATGACAAGTCTGAATCCTGAATTAATTACATGCCAGAAGTCTGAATTCTGAAATAAATGAAGTGACTCTAAAAGAAATGGGCGACATGCCCTACAACTGATAAATGCTGAATATAGAGTCAAGATAAATGAAGCGTATACAAGTAAAGTCCTGTAACTTCCACAAACAGCTACAGCTCATCACCTGAATGAGGATCCTAAGCATGGTGTCCTTGTGGCTGGGCACCTAAAAATGGTTTTTACAAAAAGATAGATTTGAAAGCAAATGGGTCAGAGCCCGAAAGTGGAAATCATTTTAAAAACAGCAAGTGTTTTAATAACATTTAAAACAAAGAATGCAAAATACATGTTAGGACGTGCTCTCACGTGAAATACTCACCTCTCGTATAAATGTGCACTCCTAACGTTCCTGTACCCATTCATGTGTTTTCTCATAACTATTAAGTTCAAAAGAGTTTCTAACACTTCTACTTGGTTCACGTTTTAATTCCAACCTTAACAATTAAATAGAGAGTTCTACTTTAATTTGGATTCCCAATTAGTAATACAATTCACTATCGGTTAACCCGTTATGTTTTCTCAAAACATTACCATAATTATATTTACAATAGCAACATGAAAGTTCCCATTTATTAAGTGTATATTATTCAAATCATAAATATACAATACAAGCACCCCAAGACTAAGCTGCGGTGCACACATACTCTGCTATCCATCCCGGTACATCACGTACATAAGGATCACGCATTCCGAATCTCTCAGGAATCGTTCTCAGATAACAACAATCACAAACAATGGAGGCGAACACAGTCACATCACATGGGTCACGCACATACCTGCGCTCCCACGATCAGCAGACTTATTAACATCCCAATAAGTCCTTATCTGACCTATGTTCATCGAGGTACCAGTCTAAATCCGGGCAACACAAGGATTAGAGGGCCCTAAGCGAACGTAAACCTCCCGTGATAGCAAGTATGGTAGGTATGTCATACACATAAAAATAATATGCTAAGCATTCACACATCTTAGATATCTCAGTATTAATAAAGGTATTCTCTACATCCTTATACCATTATTCCAATTTTATATCTATTTTAAGTCTCCCGATAATATAGAGTTTAAACTGTCGACACGTCACATGTCATAGTTTCTTATACT
The DNA here is from genome assembly GCA_949130495.1 of Sambucus nigra. Lineage (NCBI taxonomy): Eukaryota > Viridiplantae > Streptophyta > Magnoliopsida > Dipsacales > Adoxaceae > Sambucus > Sambucus nigra. Next base: position 806,677,325 of record OX422208.1, read on the forward strand.
TAAAACCTATCTTAAATAGATTAATAAGTTCCTATTATTCCCACATATAACATCATCATTTCTAAGGTCCTTACTTCTGCCCCGAACCTCATTTCATCAATTATTCTAATTTATACTTTTAATCCAAATATTATCTCACTTATCGAATTCCATAAGATATAGAATAATTCCTCGAATTGAATTCTAATTAAGGTCCAAATTTCATATCCATGACTACTGGTCCTCCTTAAGTTTAAGGGTATTCATAAGGTCTCCAATAATATTTTCCAAGGGTTAACATCATTAAAATTTAAATAGGGAAAACTTTACTCATTCTGGGAAGGTCGATCGATCGACCTTTTCCTTCGATCGATCGATGGTGGTCGATCGATCGACTGATGAATGTCGATCGATCGAACGCACCAGGTATGGCTACGGACTGCTTCGTTTTGCAGTTTTCAAATCATCACAAAACATCCTTAACAAGCATGAAACTCCAAGAATACATTATATTATCATCATACAACCATCCTACAACAGTATTAACGTTCTAAAACCAATAATTCATCATTCAAGGGCTTTGTTTGGGTCAATTCTTCATCAAGAATTTCAGTTTTCTATTTCTTTCAAGAACATTAATAAGCTTCTTCTAAAATCCGTTTTTAGATCATCAATGGTCAAAATTCTGAATTCATAATTCGTCCAGATTGTTTCTACATGCAGTCCCTAACATAGTTCATAGTTTTACATCTTCAAATTCATGGGTCTAATCAATCTTCCAAGATAAATTTGATAATTTCCTAAACATGGAAAGCATAGCATTGAATCAACTGGAATTAAACCACTTGCCTTAATCTTTCTCTGAATTTGAGGTTGAATTTGAAGGTTGAATCTGTCCTCTCTCTCTTTATGCAGAATTCTCCTCTTTCTCTCTCTCTCTACAAGTTCTTCTCAAGGTGATAATGGAGGTGGGGTTGGTTTTTGCCAAGTTTTAAAGTTTCTAACTTCTCCCGTAGCCCACTACCTAAATTGGGGTTGGAAATGGCTTAGTGGGTTAAGACTAAGTCATATTTTTAACTCTAATTTTCGTGGGTTTTAATTATCCAATTTCCGAAATTACCAAAATGCCCTTATAAGTTACCGGTATGGCCCAATAATGCCCCGGGACCTAAACTTAACCCCCGGCTAGTGTTTTCTGACTATTTCGACCCTTCCGGACTCGTTGGCGCACTCAAAATGACCATACGGGTGATAAAAATAAAATTCACTTTTTAATTCAAATAAATATATTCCTGACGCGACTGTCACGCGCGTTCCAACAAAATTTCCCAAATTGTCGTATTTCAATCTCGCGACAATTTCAATAGTTCCAATATTCATATATTGCCATATATACACATTATAATCAAATACTAACTCATATCTCGTTAATATTTTTATCCGGATTAATTCTCAATTAATTCACATTCAATTCAATTAATCCCATAAATAAATATCATAAAAATACGGGGTATTACATGCTTCCCCCCTAATAACAGAATTTCATCCCGAAATTCGGAACTAGAAAGTACCTGGTAAGAACAACTCCGGATAACGTTCACGCATCTCATCCTAGCGCTCCCATGTTGACTCCTCGACATTATGATGTCGCCACTGAACACGCACTAACGGGACTATCTTTGACCGCGGCTTCCTCTCACTTCGATCCAAAATAGCAATCGGCCCCTCCTCGTAGGAGCTATCAGGCTGGAGATCGATGTCCTCCAAAGCAATATGAGAATGAGCCAAATCGTCTCTAAGATATTTTCTTAGCGAGGAAATATGAAATACATCGTGAATCCTATGCAAATGCTCCGGTAACCCAAGTCTATACGCAACCGGTCCAATCCGCTCAATAATAGGAAATGGTCCCACATATCTCGGTGCCAACTTCCCTTTCTTCCCGAAACGCATAATCCCCTTCATAGGATATACTCTGAGCAAAACTTGGTCCCCCACTTGGAATTCTCTAAAGAACCTCTTCGCATCGGCATAGCTCTTCTGCCGATCCTGAGCTACCCGAATGCGACTCCGAATCACGTCTATCCTTGCCGAAGTATCCTGAATCACTTCCGGCCCAAGTAGTTTGTTGTCCCCCACTTCAAACCAACATGCTGGGGAACGACAAGGTCTACCGTATAACGCCTCAAATGGAGCCATGCCAATGGTGAACTGGTAGGAGTTATTGTAAGCAAACTCCACCAGTGGGAGATACTGCTCCCATCTACCCCCGAAATCAATGATGCACATACGTAGCATGTCCTTCAACATCTGGTTCGTACGCTCGGTTTGCCCATCGATCAGCGGGTGATACGCCGTACTCAACCGCAATTCCGTGACCATGGCCTCCTGAAAACTTTCCCAAAATCGTGAAACGAATATCTTGTCTCTGTCAGACACGATATTTAGGGGCACACCATGAAGTCTCACTATCTCTGCAATAAAGAGCTGGGCATACTGTCCCGAAGTGTAGTCTGTCCTTACGGGTAGAAAATGAGCGACTTTGGTCAACCTGTCCACAATCACCCATACGGAGTCATGACCTCTCTGTGACGTAGGTAACCCCGTGATAAAATCCATGGATATGCTTTCCCACATCCACATCGGGATCTCCAATGGATGTAGAAGTCCTGCCGATCTCTGATGATCCACTTTTACTAGCTGACAAGTGGCGCATTTTGAAACAAACTCGGTAATATCTCTCTTCATCCCGCTCCACCAATACTGTCGTCTCATGTCTTGGTACATTTTGTCCCCACCGGGATGTACCGCGAACCGTGAGCCGTGCGACTCTGCCATCACCTCGTGCCGCAATTCCTCCCCTTCTGGAACTACCAATCTCCCATTGAAGCGTAATCCCCCGTCTGAGCTAACGGTATAGGACTCGGCTCCCTCTGCTAGTAATCGAACTATCTGCTCCTGACAGAACGAATCTTTTGCCTATGCCTTTACCACCTTCGTGACAATCTGCGGTGTAACGGTCATCACAGACATGAATGATCGGGCCACTGCATCCTGGTGTCCCAACTCCTTCCACTTGGCCTTCCACACCCCTGCCACCTCATCTACTGGCCTACGGCTCAACGCGTCTGCTACCACGTTAGCCTTCCCCGGGTGATACTGGATATCAAACTGATAGTCTTTCACAAACTCAAGCCACCTTCGCTGCCGCATATTCAACTCTTTTTGCGTGAATAGGTACTGTAGGGGCTTATGGTCTGTGAACAATCGGAACTTTCCCCCCAAAAGGTAATGTCTCCATATCCGAAGGGTAAATACAACTGTCGCCAACTCCAAATCATGAGTGGGGCAATTCTTCTCGTGAGGCTTAAGCTTACGGGAAGCATAAGCTATGGCCTGACTCTCCTGCTGTAATACACCTCCAAGTCCTTGTAAGGACGCATCGGTGTAGACTAGATACTCAACTCCCGGTCTTGGTAATGCTAACACAGGTGCTGAGGTCAGCTTGTCCTTCAACTCATCGAATGCCAACTGACAGGCATCACTCCAAATGAACGGCACACCCTTACGAGTCAGATGTGTCAAAGGACCCGCTATCTTCGAAAATCCTCGAATGAATCTTCTGTAGTATCCTGCTAGACCCAAGAAACTATGGATCTCTGTCGGTGTCGTGGGCTATCCCCACTCCCTCACCGCGGATACCTTCCCCGGATCAACAGATATCCCCCGGTTGGAAATAATGTGTCCCAAAAACTGGACCTCCTTCAGCCAAAACCCGCACTTCTCATATTTTGCATACAGCTCGTTCTGACGTAGCGTCTGCAAAACTTGCCTCAAATGCTCGGCGTGCTCCTCCTCTGTCTTGGAGTAAACCAGAATATCATCAATGAAGACAATGACAAACTGATCTAGGAAATCTCTGAATACCGTATTCATCAAGTCCATAAACACGGCTGGAGCATTGGTCAAACCAAAAGGCATAACCCGAAACTCGTAAGAACCATATCTCGATAAGAACGCTGTCTTCGAGACATCCTCCTCCCTGATACGCAACTGATGGTATCCCGATCTCAAATCAATCTTCGAGAAGAAAGAAGCTCCTCTCAACTGGTCTAATAAGTCATCGATTCGAGGCAACGGATACTTATTCCGTATCGTGACCTTATTCAACTCTCGGTAATCCACATATAATCTCAGTGAACCATCTCTCTTCTTCACGAACAACACAGGGGCACCCCACGGCGAAGTACTCCTAAGTATAAACCCCTGACCCAACAACTGCTCAATCTGATCTTGTAGCTCTCGCATCTCTGCCAGAGCCATACGGTACGGTGCGCGTGCTATAGGTCTCGTATCTGGTAATAAGTCTATGACAAAGTCTATCTCACGACTAGGGGGTAAGCCTGGTATCTCCTGAAACACATTAGAATACTCCCTGACAACTGGAATCGAATCTAAAGGAATCACAACCTCCTTAGAGGTATCCTCCTCTAGGTAATACAAATGAGCGGCCGAGCCTCCCTCTGGGCGAGGCATCGCCACTACAAACATCTCTTGCCCCGGAATGGCAAAAACAATGCTCCCACCGAAGCAATCAATCATGGCTCTATAATCAGCGAGCCAATCCATACCGATAATCATATCGTGCACATGCATATCTAATACCAACATATCTGCAGGTAATACCAAACTACCAATCTCTACCCCCACTCCCCGGCATATAAAGAAAATAAGTGACCCACTCCCCAATGGTGAGTCTACATACGTCACTGTGCTCTCTGCTCTGGCTAACAACCCTAAGGCTTTCGCAAAATGTGTAGCTATAAAGCAATGTGTTGCCCCCGTATCAAACAAAACCCGACCCATAGTACCATGGATAGGAAGCATACCCTCAATCGCGGGTGGTGCCTGTGGAGCTGCTGCCTGGTGAACGTTATAGACACGTCCATACTGTAACTGCCCCTACTGCACAGGAACTGCTGGAATGGCTGGTAGTGCTGGCATCTGGGCTGGAGCTGGGAGAGCAGGTGGAAAGAGTGGCCTCTGTGGCTCATGTCGAGCACCCTGCTGCTGCTGCGGGGCCCTGCCCCTATCAGGACAGTCCTGGCGTTTATGGCCAGTCTTGCCACAAACGAAACACTTCCCCGGGAAGTTCCCCCCTCTCTGTCCCTGCTGCCCCCGGCCCTGGTGGCCGTTACCATTCCTCCACTGGCCCTCCTGGCCTTGCTGAAACTGCTATTGACCATTCTGACCCTGCTGGTTCTGATGGCCGTTTGGACCCTGATGGCCCTGTCGGAAACCTCCCCGTCCGTGCCTGAAATTTCCTGACCTGAACCTCTTGTGATCCCCCTGCTGGGAACCCTGATCACCCTGCCTCTGCCCCTGAACAGAATGTACCCCACTGGCACCATTTCCCCCCGTCCTGCCCTGATGGTTGGACTCTCCTGACCTCTTGCCTTCAGTCATGTGAAAGCGATGGTCCTGGCAATGTAACAGTGCAGCGTTAACCACATCAGAATAAGTGGCTAACGAGAGGTTCCCTAACAAGTGCTGACGAATCCTCCATGTCAACCCGTCCGTAAATTTCTGTATCTCCTTCTCCTCTGTCGGTATCTCATCTGGAATAATGTTCAGAAGATCAGTGAGTTCGGCCTCATACTTGGCCACAGTCTTACGCTCCTGCTTGAGGCTCATCAACTTCCTCCTCATCTCCATGTGAACAGTTGACGGAAAGTACTTGCGGTCAAACCGCACCCAAAACTCCTGGATAGTGAGAGTATCTCTCTCCTCCACGGTGGTAATAGACTCCCACCACTGCAATGCAGACCCCACTAGCTTAAAGGTAGCTAGTATCTGTTTCTGGACATCGGTGCACTCATACATCCTCAAGTGCCGCTGAATATCCTTCCTCCACTGACTCGAAACTACCACATCGGAGCTACCTGCGAACTCCGGAGGGTGTGCTTTCTGAAAAGCATCACGTACACGTTCCCAAGCAGACGGGAATGCATGTGCCTGAACTGGCGCGGCTATCGGCGCCTGAGGTGGTGCCTGCTGAACTACAGCTAGTGCGGCATTTACCGCCTGGGCCACAATGGCTGCAACCTCGGCGGCATTCATCGTGCCCTGAACTGGTGCGGGCTGTGGTTCATGCGTTGCATCCCTGGGAATCCGTTGTGCACGTCGTGGAGGAATCTGAAATAAGAATGAAGTTTATAAGTTCGCAGTTATAAACTCAAAATAGCTGAAGAACGTAGCATATACAAAATAATACAACAGTCCTAAAATATAGGGCTCTACTTCAAAGAAAGCTCAGCGGAAACATAATAAGCCGTACAGATCCTAATGGACACTAGAACCTGATGCTCTAATACCACCTGTGACACCCCGACTAATTAAATACCGGGTAGCTACTCCTTTATTAAATCAATACAAAATGCCAAGTTGGTTCAGTTAATAGCATCACTGTCGAAAACATTTTAATGATTACTAACCACCTAGTATTTAAAAAGTAAGTTGCCAATTTTAAGTTAAGTCTGATTAACATGCAATAAAAGAATAATGGAAGAACAACATAATCCATTCACCATAACGAAGTAGTGCAATAACCAACAAATAGTAATAAGTCCGGAGGAAAAACTCCTAACAACAATCCCACAACTGAAAATAATATGACAAGTCTGAATCCTGAATTAATTACATGCCAGAAGTCTGAATACTGAAATAAATGAAGTGACTCTAAAAGAAATGGGCGACATGCCCTACAACTGATAAATGCTGAATATAGAGTCAAGATAAATGAAGCGTATACAAGTAAAGTCCTGTAACTTCCACAAACAGCTATAGCTCGTCACCTGAATGAGGATCCTAAGCATAGTGTCCTTGTGGCTGGGCACCTAAAAATGGTTTTTACAAAAAGATAGATTTGAAAGCAAATGGGTCAGAGCCCGAAAGTGGAAATCATTTTAAAAACAGCAAGTGTTTTAATAACATTTAAAACAAAGAATGCAAAATACATGTTAGGACGTGCTCTCACGTGAAATACTCACCTCTCGTCTAAATGTGCACTCCTAACGTTCCTGTACCCATTCATGTGTTTTCTCATAACTATTAAGTTCAAAAGAGTTTCTAACACTTCTACTTGGTTCACGTTTTAATTCCAACCTTAACAATTAAATAGAGAGTTCTACTTTAATTTGGATTCCCAATTAGTAATACAATTCACTATCGGTTAACCCGTTATGTTTTCTCAAAACATTACCATAATTATATTTACAATAGCAACATGAAAGTCCCATTTATTAAGTGTATATTATTCAAATCATAAATATACAATACAAGCACCCCAAGACTAAGCTGCGGTGCACACATACTCTGCTATCCATCCCGGTACATCACGTACATAAGGATCACGCATTCCGAATCTCTCAGGAATCGTTCTCAGATAACAACAATCACAAACAATGGAGGCGAACACAGTCACATCACATGGGTCACGCACATACCTGCGCTCCCACGATCAGCAGACTTATTAACATCCCAATAAGTCCTTCTCTGACCTATGTTCATCGAGGTACCAGTCTAAATCCGGGCAACACAAGGATTAGAGGGCCCTAAGCGAACGTAAACCTCCCGTGATATCAAGTATGGTAGGTATGTCATACACATAAAAATAATATGCTAAGCATTCACACATCTTAGATATCTCAGTATTAATAAAGGTATTCTCTACATCCTTATACCATTATTCCAATTTTATATCTATTTTAAGTCTCCCGATAATATAGAGTTTAAACTGTCGACACGTCACATGTCATAGTTTCTTATACTTAAAACCTATCTTAAATAGATTAATAAGTTCCTATTATTCCCACATATAACATCATCATTTCTAAGGTCCTTAATTCTGCCCCGAACCTCATTTCATCAATTATTCTAATTTATACTTTTAATCCAAATATTATCTCACTTATCGAATTCCATAAGATATAGAATAATTCCTCGAATTGAATTCTAATTAAGGTCCAAATTTCATATCCATGACTACTGGTCCTACTTAAGTTTAAGGGTATTCATAAGGTCTCCAATAATATTTTCCAAGGGTTAACATCATTAAAATTTAAATAGGGAAAACTTTACTCATTCTGGGAAGGTCGATCGATCGACCTTTTCCTTCGATCGATCGATGGTGGTCGATCGATCGACTGATGAATGTCGATCGATCGAACGCACCAGGTATGGTTACGGACTGCTTCGTTTTGCAGTTTGCAAATCATCACAAAACATCCTTAACAAGCATGAAACTCCAAGAATACGTTATATTATCATCATACAACCATCCTACAACAGTATTAACGTTCTAAAACCAATAATTCATCATTCAAGGGCTTTGTTTGGGTCAATTCTTCATCAAGAATTTTAGTTTTCTATTTCTTTCAAGAACATTAATAAGCTTCTTCTAAAATCCATTTTTAGATCATCAATGGTCAAAATTCTGAATTCATAATTCATCCAGATTGTTTCTACATGCAGTCCCTAACATAGTTCATAGTTTTACATCTTCAAATTCATGGGTCTAATCAATCTTAAGCATAGCATTGAATCAACTGGAATTAAACCACTTGCCTTAATCTTTCTCTGAATTTGAGGTTGAATTTGAAGGTTGAATCTGTCCTCTCTCTCTTTTTGCAGAATTCTCCTCTTTCTCTCTCTCTCTACAAGTTCTTCTCAAGGTGATAATGGAGGTGGGGTTGGTTTTTGCCAAGTTTTAAAGTTTCTAACTTCTCCCGTAGCCCACTACCTAAATTGGGGTTGGAAATGGCTTAGTGGGTTAAGACTAAGTCAGATTTTTAACTCTAATTTTCGTGAGTTTTAATTACCCAATTTTCGAAATTACCAAAATGCCCTTATAAGTTACCGGTATGGCCCAATAATGCCCCGAGACCTAAACTTAACCCCCGGCTAGTGTTTTCTGACTATTTCGACCCTTCCGGACTCGTTGGCGCACTCAAAATGACCATACGGGTGATAAAAATAAAATTCACTTTTTAATTCAAATAAATATATTCCTGACGCGACTGTCACGCACGTTCCAACAAAATTTCCCAAATTGCCGTATTTCAATCTCGCGACAATTTCAATAGTTCCAATATTCATATATTGCCATATATACACATTATAATCAAATACTAACTCATATCTCGTTAATATTTTTATCCGGATTAATTCTCAATTAATTCACATTCAATTCAATTAATCCCATAAATAAATATCATAAAAATACGGGGTATTACACTCAGGTCCTTAGTCAATAGTATATAACCTCTCTACAGGTTTTATCGATTTCAAATAAAAGTCAACTCATCTACTCTCTTATTAAAGACAAGATACTGGCTATACGCTCTCATATACCACAAGTCAATCCACATCGATAGTCACATCATGTTCGGTCATGCCCAAAGTAAGAAATTCCGTGATAAAAATCAAACCCACGTGATTTCATCAAAGTATAGGTGTCCCACACCCCTCGGTGAGTCTACATAAATAACAGTGCTATAGGCTAAGTTTAGCAACCCTTTTGCCCACACAATATTAATCTCTACAAAAATCAATATACGCCTCATAATTCCTTAGATAGAAAACATACCCTCATTCGCGGGTGGTGGTTGTTGAATCACTGCCTGATGGACGTTATATACACGCCCGTGCTGACCCTGTTGCCTGGGAGCTGCTGGAATGGGAGGTAGTGCTAGTACTGGAGTTGGAGCTGGAAGAGCAGCTGGTGGAAACACTAGTGTCTGTGGCTCCTATCGAGCATTTTGTTGTTGAGGGAATTTGTCTTTATCAGGACAATCTTGTCGTTTATGGCCATACTTGTCGCACATGAAACATTTTCCCGCAAACTTTCCACCACTTTGCCCCTGTTGGCCTCGTCCCTGCTGGCCATTACCTCCTTTTCCTTGGCCCTGCTGAGCCTATCTCCGGCCCTGCTGTCCTTGCCCATTACCTCTATCCTCAAATCGAGAATATCTAGATCGTAAACACTTAGCATAATCCCCTGTCTGGGAACCCTGCTCACCCTGACGATGATGACTCTGTCCTGGCTGAGTCCCACTAGAACTGCCCCCAGTAGTCTTACCTTGCAAGCTTGACCCAAACCCCCACTTGACACCAAGAGCATGTTAGCGGTTATCCTGGCAGTGAAGCATTGCAGCATTAAGAACATCTGCATATGTACGTAGTGAAAGATTTCCCAATAAATGCTGGCAAATCTTATAGTTCAACCCATCGGTGAACATTAGAATTCTCCTCTCCTCAGTGGGCACCTCTACTGGTACCAAATTAGTTAATCGCGTAAATTCTTCCTCATATTCCTCGACCGTCTTCTCTCCCTGCTTAAAATCAAGTAGTTTCCACCTCATCTCTGTCTGGATGGCGGAAGGAAAGCACTTCCCATCAAACCGTATCCAAAAGTCTTGGATAGTCATTGTGTCTCTCTCCTCCATAGTGGTCGTAGCTTCCCACCATTGGAAAGCTGCCCCTACTAGATTTAATGTGGCTAGTATTTGATGTTGAACCTCCGTGCATTCGAGCATTCTCAAGTGCCTTTGGATATCTTTCTTCCATTGGCTAGCAGTCACAACATCTGATCCTCCCTGAAACTCAGGTGGGTGTGCCTTTTGAAAAGCATCCCTCGCTCGTTCCCATGTAGTAGGAAACACTAGCCCTTGCGTGAGTGACACAACCGGTGCCTGTGCTGGAGCCTGCTGAATAACATCTAGAGCTGCATTGACTGCCTAAGCGACAATTGCAGCAACTTCGGCCGCAGTCATCGTACCCTGAGCTGGGGAGGGTTGAGGTGCACGTCGAGGAGGCATCTGAAACGAGAGTACACTATCAGTATTTGATATATCAAAATAGCGGAAGTTCATAGGCATAAATAGAAAAGCAATAATCCTACTCATAGGGCTCTACATCAAAGAACACTAAGCTGAAAACACAATAAGTCGTACAGACCCTAAAGGACACTAGAACCTGATGCTCTGATACCACCTGTAACACCCCGCCTAATTAAATACCGGGGGCCAGTCCCATACCAAATTAAAATAGAATATACAGTTGGCTCATTCTTAGAATCACTGTCGAAAACATTTACAACTCACCCAATACCCAACTAAGCTGGTGTTAAAAACTTTCCAAATTTTAATTTCAGCAAAATCCATTTTTAGTTTACAAATAACAATACACATATTATTCTACAACATTGATAACCGAACAAATAACACAAAATAATTTAAATTCAATTGGAATAAACATTCCCAAATAATAATCCAATACAGTAATCCCAACAATAGTAAATGTATTAAAAAGACATGAGTACAAGACTGTAATTTTGACCCAGATAGAAAAGAGATAACTGAATTCCTTTGGGCGGCATGGCCTAACTAAAGGAACACTGTGAATCAAATGAAGATAAGACTCTAAGCAATACTCCATAGCTCCATAGCTCGTCATAATCCTCTAAGGTTGGCATCCCTGCTACTGGACACCTGATATAGAAGATACAATAGAAAAGAGAATATGCAAGGAAACGGGTCAGAGCCCGATGTGAAAATGATTTTAAAAATAACAAGTATTTAATAAGTGCAATAAAACATTTATTATGTACATGTTAGTATCCAACTCTCAATTGATATTCTCACCTCTCAGCTAGAGTGCACACTTAACGGTTCCTATTAACCTCCTAGTTAATGGCTCCTCTTCACTAGTTTCCATAATATGATTCCATCCCATAACATAACCCCGTATGTTCCATACCATACGTCATATAATTATTCATATACGTTTCTCATTAACATGAATCATTTCTCATTAGTATGAATTAAGCTTCTCGATTCTATAAGAATAAACATTCATTAACTTAATTCTATTCTCTTTCTCTATTCACCGTTATCTACAATTATCACCGTAGATAGATTTAACCACTATATACATTCATTTAATTCCTTATATATATATATATATATATACATATATAATACGGCACCCCGAGTCACAGCTGCGGTGAAATGCATTACTCTGCTATCATGTCCCAATATCGCTGGTCGCCGAATAGGGGACAAAAGGTTTGGTAAGGATTTCTCGAACCACAAACAACAGCATACAAATTGGCGGTGAACATAGTTATCATATCCATGGGTCACGCACATACCTACGTTCCCATAGTCAGCGGACATATCAACTCACCGATAAGTCTTTCATAGACCTATGTTCTTGAGCGACAAATCAAAGATCCCATGGATTTATCAGGATATGACTGTCCTCACGCGCAAACCTCCCATCGATAGCAAGTAAGCTAGGTATATCATACACATAAATCATCAATCAAATAGGCATTATCATACCTATAATATAATATCAACAAGGTACTCACATTACCCTAAGATAGTTCCCATACGTAGCATTATATTTCTCAAATCCTACGTATTAAAATATTATGACTTTACTTATTTAATTCAATTATCCCCGAGCCTCACTCATTACTCACATTTCAATATAGGTTTTCCTCAATAGTATATTCAGTAAGAAATCACTAATATCCTACTGGTCCATATCATCATATCTCCCTAATTACTACGAATTAAACTCTCCCTTTAATTAGGGTTAAAACCGATAGTTTCAAATCTCTTATAAACACATCTTATATCCCTTAGAATTAAGCCCTCTTGTAAACTTAAGGCGACCCAGATGTTATATTCAATCACCACTACTGGACCTATCCTTAATCCTCATGCATACCAATTAGAATCTAACAAATGAATCTAGCAACCGAAATACCTTTCAATATAATTATCGTCATTCTAATCAATTAAATCCTAATCAAATTAATTCGAAGGCAGGGGGTCGATCGATCAATCTCTTATAAACACATATTATATCCCTTAGGAATTCTGGGGAGGTCGATCGACCGAAGACAGGGGGTCGATCGATCGATCGCCCAGATATCAGCCCAGTTTTTCTGCATTTCTTCTACTATAGGTTTCATCATTTTTTATCATTCAAACATTCATATTAACAACCCAAATGACTTATAATCCTTACTACCTGATATATCAACATATATAAATGATTTCTAATGATCTAAATATCCTAGAATCATAAAGAGATTGAATTAAAAGCATGTTTTTATCCTCTTTTTTCAGAAAATTATCAACATAATATCTTCAAGAACACATCAATGGTTTTCAGAATTTCTTCAACAGATTTATGATTAATTCGTAGATTACTAACTACCTACAACATGAGTTTGATTCCTATATATGTTCATATTTCCAGAAATCCATTTCAACTCCATCTTTATCGTCCAAACATGAAAAATCATCTATTTTTATAACTATTCTAACATGGACAATATACAAACTTAGATTGCAAATATCAAACACTTGCAACTAATGGTGGTCTGATCCTTTGGGGTGGTGTATCACAGGTGGTTCTCCTTTCTCCGGTCAACTTTCCTTTTGGGTTGTCTTTTCATTTCCAAATGACCTGAGACTCAAAATTAACATCCAAATAGACTTTTCTAACTATTTCAACCCTTTCGGACGCAACGACGCAGTCAAAATGACTATAAGGTCGATAGAAAATAAACTCCCTTTTTAATTTAACAAATTAGTCCCGACACGTCCCATACCACGTCCGACTAAAAATTCAAATTATTGAATTAATAATTCACAGCAATATCAATAATCATCACATTCATATATTACCTAAATATCTTTAAGTAATATTCAGAATCATTCATTTTAATTTTCACATTTCGGATAAAACCCAAATGAATTAATTTATAATAAAATCTAATTAATCCATTAATTTAAAATATAATCCTTTTTAAAAGTCATTAAAATCACGGGGTATTACATAAAACCATAATGTTGGTCAAATTAAAAAGTGGTAATTTAGTCCTACTTATCCTTTGAGCAAATTTGAATAAGCACGATTACTTTAAAATTTTGAAAAGTTTTTAGTGTTATGGCTTCATGTTAATAATTGAAAAAGGATACTCGTGTTTATGGTTTGATTAAGGTAATTATGATTTGACTCACTTTGACTTTCAAACTTAATTATAAGTAACTGGGTTGGGGGTTTGTCAACTTGGTATCAGAGCTTAGGTTTTAGAGGTTCTGGGGTGAGGAACGCCTAGATTTGGTATTGGAAGTTGAAATTGTTTTGAGTCATAAGAAAATTGGCTTTTGTTGACTAACATTTGTTAATTATACCTACATATTATTCTACGAGATGTGAAATGCAAGGATCTTGCAGGAAAGGAAATGAGATGTTAAGGTTTATTCGGGGATAACAGTGCATACAGGTATTTTTTTTATGAATCATTGCATTGTTTTATTTGTGGTATGGACAAACCTGTCATTGCAGGAAAAATTTTAAAGACAAAATGTGGTATATGAAAATTGTGAAGTATTGGAAGTAATCCCTTCTTATACTGGAATATGTAAACTTGAGTAGTGTCACTTATTAAGCCAAGGTTTGGTGTGTGCTCATTTATGTGGGAGTGTGAGGTACGGGAACCCATATTCCGTTAAACGATGAGATGGTAAATATTTAGAGTGTGAATCAAATGAAGATTCACATGGTAAAGGTGAAGTGAAAAGATTAATAGTTGTATATGTTTAAATATAATATGTGAAATGGTGTGAAAATTCAATTACTAGTCAATATATCACAATTTATCAGAATACGGGTTCATACCGAATTATGATAAGTAGAAGAAAAGAGTAATATGAATTGAGATGTACTTCTTTAATAGTATGAGTATATGTAGTGAATATTACCCTTATGATGTTTTAAAATGCTTATATGAATAGTAAAGTTGAGACGAGGTGTTAAAGAGTTGGGAGTTTAAAAATATTGAGGAGCCCTTTTAAGAGTATGTGTTGTGTATGTGTATAGGAAAGATGCTAATCGGGTTTGAATATCGACAACTAGTTTGGGTGGATATTGAGTTATGTTTGTCATTAAACGTACATGTTATCACTAAGAGTATGACATATAATGAATATGATTTACATTATACGGAGTCACCAAGAAGTATGTGTAAGGATAATGTGCTATGTGAGATACCGTAAGAGGATATGTTAACGTATTTGTATAGGTTATTTGAAAGAAATACAACATATAATAGCCAGAGAAGTATTATGGGGTTGGTAAGTATGGTTAAAGTTTTAAGTGGTGATGGTACGTTTAACTTCCATGTTACTAAACGTGTAGGATGAGTGTATTAATGATATTGCAAAAGAATATCATGTTAATAAACATTGGGATAAGATTATGATTGTAAAGTTATTGTGTTGGATAAATGACTTATTACGATCATTATATGTTTAGTTAAAGAAAATCAAATGATACTAAAAAAGGGAATATAGTGAGAAGTTAGATTGAGTTCATAGTGCATGACTGCATAATATACATGAGGGTGGATATGAAATCTTGGTTAAGAATAAACATTGAGTGAATGATTGTTCAGTTTCGATATATGAATAGTAGTGAGGCTATATTTAAATTAAAAAATTTGTAAGGGTGAAATCTAACATACGCTTAAACAAAACAAAAAAAATGATATGGAAAGTAGTTAAAGTCAAATGCATATATTTGGTGCAGGATGGAAGATGAAAATGTGATGGGTAATAAGCTAGTTTGATAATATGATATTTATGATTTGAAATATTACGCAATGATAAGGATAGACTATAGGAATGAAGGGAGAAAGGTAAAAAATAATACTAGGATTGCTAAGAGTGTTCACTCATTGTGAATGTATGCTGATACAACTGATAATCTATTATATGTGAATGTTCGACATATATATATAAAGGCATGAAGTAATATATGTGTTGATAATTGGTTTTCATTGATAAGAAATCATTAAATGATTATCCTTACGTGTAAATGATAAAGAAACTAAAGATAATATGAAAGAATATTTGTCGTATATCGAGGAAATAATGGAAAATTTTGATTGAAAAGAGAAAGTATTAAGGAATAAAGTTAGTTCTATAGTTAAAGTGTTGTTGAGGATCCATGAAATTAAATAAGAAACTTGGGAAATGGAAGATATAATGAGAAAATAGTATCCCTAATTGTTTGATAAGTGAAACACATCCTAAATTTCGAGGACGAATTTTTCTAAGGGGGGTAGGTTGTGATGACCCGGATATGATTATGATAAACCATGTTTAAATCATGCTTACCATATGGGATGGGGATAATGTGTTATTAGAATATATAATGTTAAGTTATTGTGTTTAGTCTAATCCTACCTTCATAACTTATGAAATATTGAATTAGTCACAAACACAAATTTGTGAAGTCTTCGGTAGGAATGTTTAAGTTCGGGACTAGTTTTGGCCACTATAATATGATAATTGACTTAGTGAGAAAACTAGATATTTGTAGATATATGAGTTAAGTTTGCAACACAACAAACAGGGTATAAAACAAAGGTCCGAGGAAGGAGTTATGCTAAAATTACGAATAGGGGGTAAAGTAGTCATTTAGCTTTAAAGGATATTTCGTCTTATATGGCGACACATGTCATATTCTGATTGGACCAAGGAGAGGTGACTTATGCCGCCTTTAAAGCCTTTAAGTGACCTCCTCCTTCAGCCAAAATCAGGCATGCGAGAGTTTGGCTTGAGGAGAGAGAATTGGGAAGCTCGGGAAGTAGAAAGTGAGGAGAAAAATTGAGAAAAATCCGTAGAAAATTATGAAAAAGTCCCTAAGGGAAGAAGAACTGGTTGAACCTTTGCCAGACAAAGGCAAGGGAAAAACACATGAAATGGCCAAGGTGAGTGTACTCACTTGTAAGATGTATTTATACATAATTATGGATATTATATGTTGTACTTGTCGGGTTGAGAATAAATATGAGATGTTTTACTTATTAAGATGATTATGGATGTCATACGTTGTACTTGTTGAGTTGATTATAAATACGAGATGTTGTACTTATCGAAATGATTATGGATATTATGTGTTGTACTTACCGAGTTGATTATAAATATGAGATGTGGTACTTATTGATATGATTATGGACATTATATATTGTACTTGCCGAGTTGAGTATAAATATGAGAGGTTGTAATTATTGAGATGATTATGGATGTCATACGTTGTACTTGTTGAGTTGATTATAAATATGAGATGTTGTACTTATCGAACTGATTATGGATATTATATGTTGTACTTACCGAGTTGATTATAAATATGAGGTGTGGTACTTATTGATATGATTATGGACATTATATATTCTACTTACCAAGTTAAGTATAAATATGAGAGGTTGTAATTATTGAGATGATTATGGATGTCATATGTTGAACTTGCTGAGTTGATTATAAATATGAGATGTGATACTTATCGAGATGATTATGGATATTATGTGTTGTACTTACCGAGTTGATTTCAAATATGAGATGCCATACTTACCAAGTTGAATATGGATATGATATGTTGTACTTATTGAGTTGATTATGGTTAGGATATATCGTACTTACTGAGTTAATTATGGATATGATGTGAATGTATTATAAAAGATGTTATGGCTTATTAATAACCAAGAGATGTTATGACGTATCAACAGCCAAGAGATATTATGGCTTACCAACAACCAAGAGATATTATGGCTTATTAATAGCCAAGAAATGTTATGGCTTATCAACAGCCAAGCGATGTTATGGCTTATCAACAACCAAGAGATGTTATGGCTTATTAATAGCCAAGAGATGTTATGGCTTATCAACAACCAGGAGTTGTTATGGCTTATTAATAGCCAATAGATGTTATGGATTATTTATAGCCAAGAGATGTTATGGCTTATTATAGCGAAGAGATGTTATGGCTTATCAACAACCAAGAGTTGTTATGGCTTATTAACTACCAATAGATGTTATGGCTTATTAATAGCCAAGAGATGTTATGGATTATATATAGCCAAGAGATGTTATGGCTTATTATAGCCAAGAGATGTTATGGCTTATTAATAGCCAAGAGATGTTATATCTTATCAACAGCCAAGAGATGTTATGGCTTATTTATAGCCAAGAGATGTTATGGTTTATTATAGACAAGAGATGTTATGGATTATAAATAGCTAAGAGATGTTATGGCTTATCAACAGCCAAGAGATGTTATGGCTTATTATCGCCAAGAGATGTTATGGCTTATCAACCGCCAAGAGATGTTATGGCTTATTAACAACCAAGAGATGTTGAGATGTTTTATATTGTTACATAGTTATGACTTATTGCATTTAATTTTATGCACTAGTGTAGTAGTAATGCATTCACTGAGTTATTTTGCTCACAATTCCTATGCTATGTTTTTTTTCCAGGTAATGAAATGTTACTGCCAAATCTAGGAGGTCGGGTGTGGTTAGCAAGGGATGCGTAAAACCATAATGTTGGTCAAATTAAAAAGGGGTAATTTAATCCTACTTATCCTTTGAGCAAGTTTGAATAAGCACGATTACTTTAAAACTTTGAAAAGTTTTTAGTGTTATGGCTTCATGTTAATAATTGAAAAAGGATACTCGTGTTTATGGTTTGATTAAGGCAATTATGATTTGACTCACTTTGAGTTTCAAACTTAATTATAAGTAACTGGGTTGGGGGTTTGTCATAGTATTTAAATATGATGATAATGTTGAATATTACTGAGTGATTATGGTAATATGTAATTATTGAATTTATAAAAATTTTCGTGAGTTGAAAATACGACAGTTCGGTAATTAAATTGGGATGCGCATGTCAAGATCCAATTTAATGAATTTAAAAGTATTTTATTTTTATGTCATCCCTATGATCATTTTAGTGTGCCAACGTGTTCGGAAGGGTCGAGATAGTAAGAAAACACTAGTCGGTGGTTTAGTTTGGGTCCCGAGACATTTTAGGCCTAACCGACAACTTGAGAGGGTATTTTAGTCATTTTAACTTTTTGAGGAATAGTAACCCATGAATTTTAGATTGATATTATCATCCAACACTTGAGTCCCTTAGGGTTTTCACAACCAAAAATCATAATGGCAGTCAGAGAGAGGAAGAGAAGAAAGTTCCCAAAGAAGAAACCACCCTAGAGGTTTTTGCACCACCGTCACCACCACCGGATAGATCGAAAAGAGAGGATCACTCCCATACCGTCCGCTTCAAAGGATCAGAATCTTTATTTTCCAGGCAAGTGATTTATCTTGCGAAGATTTATGGCGTATATTCTACATGATAAATTAAATTGAAGACGAATTATGAATAATTGTGATAATGTGAAATTGGAGACTAAATCATGAACTTGGGTAGGTTTGCATGTAGTGGACCTTCTGGAATCATTAAGAGAAAGAATTATAAACTAAGAGTTAGCAAATCATGAAATTAAATTGAGGTTTAGAATGATTTTTGAAGATATGATGAAAAACTAGGGCTATAGTATTATTAATGACTTTTAATCCAAGAAATCGATAATTTGTGATGTTTTGATGATTCTTGAACGTTAAGACTGGTATAGTAACGTTGGTTTCATGATTAGTATACTCATTTGGGGAGTTTGGGATGTTGTAATGTGATTTGGAGGTGTAAAAATGGTAGAATCCCGTAACTGTTAAAGAAATTCTGGGCAGATAACTGCTTGATCGATCTATCGATCCAAGCATGTCGATCGATATCGATCGATCGACCCCTCTAAAGAACAAGTGGAGTATTATTTCTTTAAATGATTGAATAACTCCCAACCGTTAGAACTCTTATTGATGATTGATTGAGCATATTGGTACTTAGGGAAGACTAATAGGATGATATTTGAAGCCCGAAAAAATTATTAGGTTTAATTGAGGTTAAGTGGTAGATTTATGAATATCCGACTAATGAGGTACGATTGTAAGTTGTGAGAACCTGAATGTATTTTGCTCCGATTATAATTTGAGCTTAAAGACAAAAAAGGGGAAACTTTTAATACTGAGATAACCTTAGAGACTAGCGGGGGACTTAGTGACCTTTTTGGGATAGGGTATGTACTCGGAGCTATACGTCGAGAATTATCGCGTTAAAATGTATTGTGTAGAATAAATGGGATAATATTATTATATGTGTGAGACATACGATATGGGCCTGGAATATACCTAAACTAAAATGATGACTATCTAAGTTGTGTGATTACTTAGTAACTGGATTATTGTGTGTATGACATACCTACCATACTTGTTATCACGGGAGGTTAGTTTTCAAAAAAGGACCATCTTATCTTTGTGTGCCTTAGGGAGGGATTTAGTTTGGTAACTTAAGGACATAGGACTGTGAATGACTTATTTACGAGTTGATAAGTCAGCTGACCATGGGAGTGTAGGTATGTGCGTGACCCATGGTATGTGAACTATGTTCGCCTCCAATATGTGTGATTTGTATTGAGACGGTTGTTGAGTGATTCGAAACACGTGATCCTTACATACGTGATGTACATGGATTTGATAGTAGGGTATGTGTGCACCGCAACTTAGCCTAGGGGTGCCATATATATATATATATATAATATATATGTATGTACTGAGAGCGATTTATATATGTACTGGTGACTTGTTCACTGTTGCTTAGTTGATGTGAATAACTAAGATAATTGAATGGGCTAGGAATGTGAGAATTTAAATAACACTTGAGATAAGTAATTTAATGAATGTGAAAATGGGATATAAATATGACTTGTTTGGGTGTTACGAGTAGATACCCTATGTTAGAATGATAAAGCATGAGTGGTACAGACTAGTTAGTTGGTGGCATAACTAGGATGGGTTAAGGGTATACGTTAGGCGTGCACATTAGTTGAGGGGTGCAAAACTGATGTGAGAGTATGCAACTAACATGTTTAATATATGTGTTGTTAAATATTATAATTTAAACACTTGCTATATTTTTAAAGTGTTTTCACCTCGGGATCTGACCCGTTTTCCTCCAAATCTATTTTGTTTGTAAAAACAGTTTAGGTGTCCAGCCACATGGATGCCAATCATAGGAGTTCCATTACATTGACGTATTGTAGCTGCTGTGGAAGTTACAGGATCTCGGTATTAGATGCCTTCACATTCTGTATTTGATTCTACTCAGGGTTACTCATCTGTTAGGGCATGTCGCCCATTTCCATTTAGAGATAACATTCTCAGACTTTTAGTTTTATTTCAGATATTAGTTTATTTATTCAGACTCCTGTATCAGGATTTTATTTTACTCTGATATTATTATTGCAGTGTTTACTCCAGACTCAGTTTATTTCATTTAGTTGGTTATTCATATGAGATTGTTTATGTGATTGATGGTTGATGATTTAAGTACTTGGTTTTTGTTTATTTAATTAATCAAATTTGGCATCTTTCTATTTTAAATATTAGGTGGCTAGTAAGTAACTAAATGTTTTCGAGAGTGATGTTAAGACTGAACCAACTTGATATTCTGTATTACTTTAATAAAGGAGTAGTTACCCGATATTTAATTAGTCGGGGTGTCACACTATAAGATATAGCGTGTGGGGGGTCATATGTAAGCATGCGAGAATTAACAAGTCTAACATCTAGTTCCTCTAAAAGAGATTTTCTAACCCAAATGGATGTGTATCTACAATGTTCGGATTTGAAAACAAATGAAATACTAGATTTAATCTTCCTAGAAGATCTTCTAAGATCAAAACAAAAGGATCTAAGATGACCTTTCTTACCACAATGCGAACATGTGTAAACTTGAGGAAAGTGACCTAAGGTGTGATCTTTTCTAACGTTCTTGGACAAAGTTGACCCTTTAAAACAAACAATGGTCTTAGCCTTAGATAACGAAGTATTAGAATATGATGAGCTAGAACCATTACCACAACTACTCGAGTCCTTTAAATCATTTTGCATTTTTAAAATCTCAAACTCAAGTAATAAATTAGACTCCTCAAACTTACGGGACTCCTTCTTTAAATTTTCTATAACTCCTAGAAGGTTATCACGCTCCCCCTCAATGTGAGCAAACTTGTCCCTAAGAGTCTTTTCTCGACTATCACTCTCTTTCTTGGACATTTCTAAAATATTAAAATTGCAATTCAAGTCCATGAGCTTTTCACGGAAGATATCTCTTTGAGTTTGGAAGATTTGCAAAAATTCAATTTTAGACTTAAAACATAAATTTTCATTTTCAAGAAATTTAATTCTTTTTGCAAATCTCAAATTTAAATCCGTTAATTTTTCATTTCGACTCAAAAGCTCATTAAACTTCTCTTGAATATCAAAATCTTCGTTGTCACTAAAACCATTGGACAACTTATCATTGGGACATCCCATCTAGAGATACAAAACTAAATTGAGAGTGAGTAAAAAACGAACCACCTAAAAATACAAGGCGCACAAAAGTTATAAAAGAGGAAAAATGGATCTTTAATGCGATAAATTAGCGCTTCTGCTCTGATACCAATATGAGAACATGAGTTTGTCTAAATCAATGCTCTGATACCAATTTGTGGGAATGCAAGGATCCCTAATTTTAAATTTTTCAAAAAGAATTTTCTTTAAATGCGAAATAAGGATGGTTCAACACAACAATTTAATTTTCCAAACCATATTTGATATTCTTTTCTTAAAAAGATGAAAAATCAAATTAAACATAAATTTTAATTTCTAAAAGCAATCTCACAAACAAAACTAACACGTGAAGTTAACTATGAGAAATTTACTTTTAGCCCAAAATTAATTTTACACAAGTCCTAAAATTTACCTACACAATATTTTTAATATTACCAAATTAGGCCAAAACAAATTTAACAAATTAAATTACCAACTTGAATTAAATTAACTTGAATTTTGCCCAAACTTATTTTAGCACCAAATTAAACTAGAGAAGTGAATTAAACCATATTTTATCTTTTAATCCTAAGCATGCGTTCTAGGTGATTTGCAAGATAAAATAAATTCACAACCACTACTCCGCGATGTATGAGGAAAAAACAGCAACGGGAAAAAACCTCGGACGAACCTAGCCTTAAGTTCACTAAGTACGGAATTTTACAGGTACAAGACAAATGATTTACTCAACTCGACTCGTCTCCTTTCAAGCCCCTAACGCATCTTCTTGTACCAACCTCTACTTAGTCGACAATCCCGGAATCCACCGGAACCTTGGAATCCACCAATGAAGCTTTAGGAACCCGTCAACCACACACGGTGCCTTTCACCGTATGAGAACGCCGCAGCCAAAACCAAACTTTTTCTTCTTTGAGGGATGTTGAAGTAAACCCAAAATCTTTTCTTCTTAGGTAGAAAAGTGAACCCGGTGCCAAACAAACTACAAGAATATATATATATATATATATATATATATATATATATATATATGTGTGTGTGTGTGTGTGTGTGTGTGTGTGTGTGTGTGTGTGTGTGGTACTTGGAATAAACTAATATGGGTGTAAAGAAAAGTATTTAAGAATGATTTTCTTGAAAAACAAACATTGAAAACATGAACTTTTTCATCGGGGAATTAAGCTCTCAAAAACTCTCTCTAGAGATTGTAGAAGATGAAAATTTTAGTTTTTCAAAATTGGTTCCCGCACATTTTAATTCTGGCAAAAGTTAGTGGGAACAAAAGAGTGGGATAGTGGAGAAAAACTGTCAAAAAGTTTTCCCGCCGAAAATCTCGTTCGAATGACCTTCTAACGAGGTTCCTGTGGTCAAAAGGGAAAATTCATTGGCAAACTCGTTCGAACGAAATTCTCGTTCAAAGGACAATATCGAATGAAGTGACAGAATGTTCATTTTTTCGATTTAAGCCCCAAAACTTTATTTTAAAGTTATAAAGTAACCTTCTGGAAATAAAATTCATTAAAAAATAAAATTACACCCAATAAAAAAATGTTCCAAGCTCCTATATATATATATATATGTATTGCATTCATACCTTAGGAGAGATTGGAACTAAGTTGATGACATGAAACGAGGCACTTGTAAACTGGCAATGATGTTCTCTTGATAAGTAGACCGCAACGTCTTCAACTTTAACATGTCATAGGCTTGATGGATGGTCAAGAAATCTATCCAATGACTCAAACATTTTTGTCTTGAATTGAGCCAAAACAACAAAGGACTTAATTGGAAATTTGTGTCCTTACAAATACCAATTGTGTGTGTTGTAAGTGTGACCCTAATTGAGATTAAGTTTTGAATTGTTAATTGCTTATAGAAATTTCACTGCATGCGCAATATGTTATGAGTTAATTAACATATGTAAATTGTTAAATAAGAAATATGATGCATAGGAAAATCACGAAAAGTTTATATGTAATGGTCATGGGAAAGTCTAAGGAAGTGAATTTGATAGTTTGTATTGAAATATATATATATATATATATATATATATATATATATATATATATATATATGAGCTCACTATTCATGTGCAATCAATTTGTTAGAATATTTTAGACCTCTTAAAGCGGGGTGTCTTGTTCACTGAGTACAACATTTTTTATATTAATTTTCAATATGTGATATATCAAAATCCAAACTCAATTAAATGAAAAGGATATTAATTTTTAAGAATAAAATTTCAAAACTGTAGTACAAACCCAGCTCTACCAATAACTGTTCGACAATTACGCTTAGTGTAGCATAGAAAAGCTTAATGGAGAATATACAAAATGAGAAAAATGGGTAAAAAACCATGAAAAACATTATGCTCATTACAGTAAAATGATATTTTATAGGTACATAAGACCAATTTCATATATAATCAACCAAAATCTAAATTGAGAAATCTGACACAAAACCAACTAAAATGTGAGTAATAATTGAAAAATAATCTCTTAAATTATACCAAGTAAGAATTTACTATATTATTTTAATCCATTCTATAATTTGTAAGTACAAAGCATACAAACCTACCTTTTAAATCGAAGAATTCACTTTTTATTTAAACATAATGAAAGAAATCATAAACATAACACAATGAAAGCCACCATGAAATAAATGGACCTTTTTGATTTGCTTTATATGTTATGTATAATTTGTAATGAAAATACTTTATAATATGATCCTTACTAACGACACAATCTTAATATTGCAACTCTTCCCCAAGTCTTTATATGTTATGTATAATTTGTAGATTTTGTTACATTTCATTAACAAAATCTACAATTTGATATCCATATAAAAATTAAGAAGGAAATGTATTTATCCATGAGTTCCTTAATAAAAATTAAAAGAAAATTTTTGAGAAATTAAACTTAAAACTCAACACAGCCTAAACATCTTAGGGTTGGACAAAATCAGTGGGCGGTCCATCACCATAAGTTGTATGTTATAATATGAAGGTAGATACTTAACTCCAACATACTTTATCGTTGTAGATTTATAACAAATGTTGCGTTTGATGGGTAACATTTGTCATCGCAAATGTCGCGGATTTCAATTTTTTTTTGGGCATTTGATTGCCCAATTTTTTTTTTTTTGCATTTTTTTCCACCAAAAATGTAAAACTTATTGATGCATGAAAATTTGCATTTTCCAACCTTTATTTTCTTACCTCTCCCTAAAAAAAAAATCCAAAAGCGGTTGTTTTCTAGGACGGAAGAAGCTCATTATTTTTTATATTTTTACACAGCTATAATCAAATAATAAAATAAAACATTGGGTTTGGAAACAAATCAATGAAAAAATTATCTTGGATTTTTTTTTCTTTTCTATCTTTTCAATTTAAAACACCTGTAGGACCCTTTTCCAAAGTGTGCTTTAGGTGAAAACAACTTGTCTTTCAAAAAAACTTTTTTCAATTTTAACAAGCACCAAGTTTGTGAACCGATTTTTTAAGTCCAATTTTATCTTGTTTAATCCTAAACATGCATCTAGGTGATTAAAGTAAGTAAAATAAACTAGTCCACAAAAGCAACGCCGGATATACGAGGAAATCACTAAGGAAAAAAATCTCGAACGACCCAAGCCAAACAATCACTATGATACGAAATTTTCAAAGAAAGATAGGCATTCTTCTCTTTAACCACTCCTCCACAGTGCTTATGCAAAAATCCTTCCACGACACTTGTCCACAACACATGAGTCCATGTGCACCTCGGTATCCACCGATGCAGCTTTGGCAACCGTCTACTGATTGGGTATAAATATTGTATATTTATCCCCCTAATTTCAGTACTTTTGTGAACCCGAATGATGTAACATATATGGATTTGATTCACTTTTATGCTTCTAACCTTCTTGGCGAGTATTGCGTGTTTCGTGCTTCTCCTATTAGTTTTACAGGTTAATTATGCAAGCAGTGCAAAGGAGGAAACAAGACTGTGCAAGAAAAGCTAAGAAGGCATGTTCAAGGGCATGTCGGTAATTTTGCAGCCCGATCCGGAAGAAGAAGTCAACTGGGAAGTTGAAGAGCTCGGAACAACGAGCACATTGGAAGAAACGGCACCCAAATCCGAGCTACGGTTGAAAAGTTATGCTCAGTTGAAGTTGAAGAAAAATCCAAGAAAAGAAGAGAAAAACCAGAAAAAAATCTAAGTGTTGAGAACAAGTCCAGGCTGGTACATGCGAACCCCACCCCGAACCGGTTCGGAGGGGCGAACCGGTTCGCTATACCCCCGAACCGGTTCGGAGGGGCGAACCGGTTCGCTGTACCTCCGAACCGGTTCGCTGTACCTGACACGCGAATTTTGTCTTTCATTTGGATTGGTCTCCAAGTCTCCTATTAGGTTTAAAAAACTCCAAACTTGTAAAAAACGTGGGCATTAACCTAGGAGCAGCTTTTAGGGTTATTTGGAGAGAGTTTTTGATAGAGAAAAAGGGGAGGAACATCTAGGAACATCAAGGGCTAAAATTACTTCAAGAATTCATTGTTTCGGGTTTGCTTTTCTAGTTTTAATTCAAAATTCTTGTTTCTTATTATTGTTCTTGCATGCTTTGTTTTCCCATTAGATTCAACTTGTTTTCGCATTCATAATACGTATTTACATGTTTAGATTTAGTTTTATCATGAACTCATACACATGCAACGTTATTATTTCATGCATTAGTCCATTTAACATGTCCGGCTAGGTTTTTCAAGGTTGGGATGCATGAACCCAACCTGATGTGTTAGTGCGTGTGTATAACGTCGATCCGCTGAATTTAATGATTAATTTAAATCGTATCGCGTAATTTCTTAAGAATTGTAGATCTTTATATCTCGTTTGCCTCTGGGTACTCGTGATGATTTAGAGTACAATTTGAGTGTAATTACCGCGATACCGATTTACTCATCCTCAGATTAGGTATGACGCGGGCTTGAACCTCGTATACATAATGCTTGGGAGTACTAAATTCCGGGTTTGAATTAATCGGATAAATTTATGATTGACGTTGTCACTGCATTACGCTAGGGTTGGGGGATTATATTCCCATCCCGTTTTATCATCATTTAGTTAAAAGTTTCAATTCAATCCTTCATTCTTAATCTAGGTAATTTAGTTAGCTGCATTTTTCATCACACTTTCATAATTGCATTTAGTTTAATCAATCCCAAAACCAAAATCAATCTTTTCTTTTCTTCTTAGAGTCAACGTTAGGATTCCTCAATCTCATCCCGTCGTCACAACTCCGTTGTCCTTTTTCCCTGAGGATCGATACCCGACTTGTCGGATTATTACTTGAACGATAGGCTTGCACTTGAGCCTAGAGAGCACACACTTTAGATACACATTCTGAGTCGTGTCAAGTTTTTGGCGCCGTTGCCGGGGAATTAGGTAGACTTAGGATTAGATCGAGTTAATCCAAAACTTTGACCAAAAAAAATTCAAAAATCCAAAAAAAATAAAAAAGTAAAAATTTCAAAAAGATTCACAATTGTCATCTCTCCTGAGCTTAATGCAAAATTCTGAAACCACTCCCACACCCCATAATAATCCAACCAGTATTCACGAAAATCCACTTGTTGAGTATAATCCTGACAGTCCCTACACTCCGAACGCCCCACAGTTCTGGATCCCACCTCCCACACCGTCGCACTCAATCTCTAGCAACACTCCCTTCTCTTTCGTAGGACACACTTCGAGCACACCCAGTGAGATCGCCGAGTCATCAAGTGAGAGAGAGATGTCGCAACATAGTAATGCATCTACCGGTGAGGAAGAGCCTCCATACCGCCCGTTGAGAGAATTATTATATCCCGAGCGCACTGTCACTCCGGGATGCATTATACTCCCGTATAATGCCGGGCAGTTTCGTTTCAAAAATGGGATGATCCAGACGCTACCACATTATCACGGTATGGATTCTGAAAAGCCATACCTCCACATAAGGGAATTTGAGGACGTGTGTGATACTCTCAACGATCAAACCTGCACACAAGAGGTAATCCGCCTCAAACTCTTCCCATTCTCGCTTAAAGATAAAGCCAAAGCTTGGCTATGGTCTTTACCTCCAAGCTCGATTCCATCCTGGAATGAGCTGCAGTCTAAATTTCTCAAGAAATTCTTCCCAACACATCGAACAATCTCTATCAAGGCTCAAATTCAAGCGTTTAGACAACATGAAAATGAGCCATTCCATCGATGTTATGAACGTTTCAACGAGTTAGTGGCTTCATGCCCCCATCATGGATTTGATCCGTCGCAAATCATCTCCTTTATCTATAATGGGTTAAATCTTAATTCTAAACAGCTTGTTGAAACCATGGGAAGTGGTCCATTTGTCGATCTAGATGCCCATGACGCTGATCTTCACATGAGGTATGTTGCCGAGACTACCCAATCCTGGGATACCTCTGATCCGAACGCTCAAAACCGAAATCGACAATCTACCACAGCTCCGTCGACATCCGGTCTATTCCACGTAGATAAGAATTCGATGTCGGACTGTCGGTTGGACACCATTGAGAGAGGACTGCGAGATTTATGTGAGGTAGTTGGATCCATCAAGAATCCCATCGAAAAGGTGTGTGCAATTTGTGAGGCGGGACATTCAACTGAGGAATGCCCGACGATACCCGCCTGCAAAGTAATATTACAGGAGCAAGTTAATGGTATAGGAGGCTTTAAGGGAAATTTCGGTGCCCCGCACGGAAATTCATACAACCCTTCGTGGAAAAACCATCCCGGTTTTAGCTACGGGCAACAACACGCCGCAATGAACCCTCCTTCGCATGTTGCCCCTCCTCCTCCACAACAATTTCAACAAGCTCCACACATGCAAGGACATGTGCAAGCACCACCACATCATGGAAATTATATTCCGCCACAGCGGAGAACTCTTGAGGATACTGTGAATCAATTCATCAATAGCCAGGCCGCAACCAATGCCAAGTATGATCGTCTCATTGGCGACCTAAATGCAAACCTGTCTAAGATACAATCCTCGTTGAGTGTCCAAGAGAAGGGCAAATTCCCTGCCCAAGGCCAACGACCTCCCCAAGGTCAAACTAGTGTTAGCTCCACATCTACTGAACATCAGGAGCAATGTCAAGCAGTGACCACTCTTCGTAGTGGAAGAGTCGTTGATTTATCACCTCCTCCACACGACACAACAAAAGACAAGGAGATTTCGCCCGGCACGAAAGAGGCCGAAGATGTCCCCTTGGACGGGAGTGATAAGGAAGGCACTAGCGAGCCTGAGGTGGTAGTTAAACCACCCTCCGCAGCACCATTTCCTCGAAGGTTGATTCCTACTCAAAAAGGGACTCCACGTGATGAAGTGCTAGAAGTTCTAAAGCAAGTGAAGCTGAATCTACCCTTCCTTGATGCCATCAAACAAATTCCAGCCTACGGCAAAGTTATCAAAGATTTGTTGACGGTGAAAAGGAGGATGAAAGTTAAAAAGAACGTCTTTCTAGCTCAGAACGTGAGTTCCATTCTGCTAAATGATCTCCCGCCTAAATTCAAAGATCCCGGTGCACCCACCATATCATGCTTCATTGGAGATAATAAAATTGAGAAAGCCTTACTTGACTTGGGAGCAAGTGTAAACATACTTCCTTACTCCATTTATAGGCAACTTGACTTGGGCGACCTCAAGACCACAAAGGTCACTCTCCAATTAGCGGATCGATCAGTGAAGATTCCACGAGGCATAGTCGAGGACGTGATCGTCCAAGTGGACACTTTCTACTTCCCGGTAGACTTTGTCATTTGGGACACGGAGCCCTCCTTTAACTCAAGCAACCATGTTCCCATCATCCTTGGTCGCCCTTTCTTAGCTACAGCTAATGCCATCATCAACACAAGAAATGGGCGAATGCAACTCACCTTTGGGAACATGACCTTGGAAACCAACATCTTCCACGTAGCCCAAAATGCAGGGGAGGAAGATGACCTTCACGCGGTGAGCCTCATAGATGAGGTAGTAGAAGAGTACTTCGAGGAAACTTTTTGTGGCGACGCCTTAGAGTTATGTTTAGCGACGAGCTATGAGTGTGAGGGGACGTCTACCCACTTCGAGAGGGATGTTGGAAGGTTGAGAGAATTACTCGATGAGAGTGCGTCGGACGAGGACGTGAGAGAGATTGATTGGGTTTCTAGATTCGAGGAACTACCTCCGAGGGATACACATATGGCTCCTTCCAGTGAAAAATTTCCAACCCTCGAATTAAAGAAACTCCCCTCCCATATCAAATATGCATACCTAGGAGAGGATGAGACATTTCCTGTTGTTATCTCCTCTAGCCTAGACGAAGGGCAAGAGGGCAAATTGATGAGAATTCTGAGGAAGCACCAGGGTGCTTTTGGTTGGTGTATAGCTGATTTGAAGGGGATAAGTCCTTTGATTTGCACCCACAAGATCCATCTCGAAGAGGATGTCAAACCCTCTAGAGAAATGCAAAGAAGACTGAATCCCAATATGAAAGAAGTTGTGAGAACCGAGATCATCAAACTATTGGATGCCGGGATTATCTACCCAATCTCGGATAGCAAATGGGTGAGCCCTATTCAAGTCATCCCGAAGAAGTCGGGTATGACTGTGATTGAGAATACCAAGGGAGAGCTTGTTCCCCAACGCACCACCACCGGTTGGCGTGTTTGCATTGATTACCGGAAACTCAATGCGGGAACAAGAAAGACCATTTCCCCTTGCCATTCATCGATCAAATGCTTGAGAGAGTTGCGGGCCACCCTTACTATTGCTTCCTTGATGGTTATTCCGGATATAACCAAATTGAGGTAGATGTACTTGACCAAGAGAAGACGACTTTCACTTGCCCGTTTGGTACGTTTGCCTACAAACGTATGCCATTTGGCTTGTGTAATGCACCTGCGACCTTTCAAAGGTGCATGTTGAGCTTATTTAGCGACATGGTCGAGAGAGGACTCGAGGTGTTCATGGACGATTTCAGCGTTTTTGGCACCTCTTTCGATCATTGTTTAGAAAAATTGGAAAAAGTACTTACCCGGTGTGTGGACAAGAACTTAGTGCTGAATTGGGAGAAGTGCCATTTCATGGTCACTGAGGGAATAGTTCTTGGTCACATAGTATCATCCAAGGGCATAGAAGTTGATAGGGCTAAGATAGATGTCATAGCTGACCTTCCCCCACCGAGATCGCTTAAAGACGTGCGCTCATTCTTGGGTCACGCCGGGTTTTATCGAAGGTTCATTAAGGACTTTAGCGCCATCGCTAGACCCTTAAGTAACCTTCTCATGAAGGATAACCCGTTTGAGTGGACCGAGGCATGCCAAAGCTCCTTTGATAGATTAAAGAACATGCTCGTGTCCGCTCCCATCATGCAAGTTCCGGATTGGTCCCTACCGTTCGAACTTATGTGTGATGCGAGCGATTACTGATTGGGTATAAATATTGTATATTTATCCCCCTAATTTCAGTACTTTTGTGAACCCGAATGATGTAACATATATGGATTTGATTCACTTTTATGCTTCTAACCTTCTTGGCGAGTATTGCGTGTTTCGTGCTTCTCCTATTAGTTTTACAGGTTAATTATGCAAGCAGTGCAAAGGAGGAAACAAGACTGTGCAAGAAAAGCTAAGAAGGCATGTTCAAGGGCATGTCGGTAATTTTGCAGCCCGATCCGGAAGAAGAAGTCAACTGGGAAGTTGAAGAGCTCGGAACAACGAGCACATTGGAAGAAACGGCACCCAAATCCGAGCTACGGTTGAAAAGTTATGCTCAGTTGAAGTTGAAGAAAAATCCAAGAAAAGAAGAGAAAAACCAGAAAAAAATCTAAGTGTTGAGAACAAGTCCAGGCTGGTACATGCGAACCCCACCCCGAACCGGTTCTGAGGGGCGAACCGGTTCGCTGTACCCCCGAACCGGTTCGGAGGGGCGAACCGGTTCGCTGTACCTGACACGCGAATTTTGTCTTTCATTTGGATTGGTCTCCAAGTCTCCTATTAGGTTTAAAAGACTCCAAACTTGTAAAAAACGTGGGCATTAACCTAGGAGCAGCTTTTAGGGTTATTTGGAGAGAGTTTTTGATAGAGAAAAAGGGGAGGAACATCTAGGAACATCAAGGGCTAAAATTACTTCAAGAATTCATTGTTTCGGGTTTGCTTTTCTAGTTTTAATTCAAAATTCTTGTTTCTTATTATTGTTCTTGCATGCTTTGTTTTCCCATTAGATTCAACTTGTTTTCGCATTCATAATACGTATTTACATGTTTAGATTTAGTTTTATCATGAACTCATACACATGCAACGTTATTATTTCATGCATTAGTCCATTTAACATGTCCGGCTAGGTTTTTCAAGGTTGGGATGCATGAACCCAACCTGATGTGTTAGTGCGTGTGTATAACGTCGATCCGCTGAATTTAATGATTAATTTAAATCGTATCGCGTAATTTCTTAAGAATTGTAGATCTTTATATCTCGTTTGCCTCTGGGTACTCGTGATGATTTAGAGTACAATTTGAATGTAATTACCGCGATACCGATTTACTCATCCTCAGATTAGGTATGACGCGGGCTTGAACCTCGTATACATAATGCTTGGGAGTACTAAATTCCGGGTTTGAATTAATCGGATAAATTTATGATCAACGTTATCACTACACTACACTAGGGTTGGGGGATTGTATTCCCATCCTATTTTCTCATCATTTAGTTAAAAGTTTCAATTCAATCCTTCATTCTTAATCTAGATAATTTAGTTAGTTGCATATTTTATCATAGTTTCATAATTGCATTTAGTTTAATCAATCCCAAAAACCCAAAATCAATTTTTTTCTTTTCTTCTTAGAGTCAACGTTAGGATTCCTCTTTCTTATCCCGTCGTCACAACTCCGTTGTCCTTTTTCCCTGAGGATCGATACCCGACTTGTCGGATTATTACTTGAACGACAGGCTTGCACTTGAGCCTAGAGAGTACACACCTTAGAGACACATTCTGAGTCGTGTCAAGTTTTTGGCGCCGTTGCCGGGGAATTAGGTAGACTTAGGATTAGATCGAGTTAATCCAAAACTTTGACCAAAAATTCTAAAAAATCCAAAAAAATAAAAAAATAAAAAAATAAAACTTCAAAAAGATTCACAATTGTCATCTCTCCTGAGCTTAATGCAAAATTCTGAAACCACTCCCACACCCCATAATACTTCAACCAGCATTCACGAAAATCCACTTGTTGAGTATAATCCTGACAGTCCCCACACTCCACAAGCCCCACACTTCTGGATCCCACCTCCCACACCGTCACACTCCATCTCTAGCAACACTCCTTTCTCCTTCGTAGGACACACTTCATGCACACCCAGTGAGAACGCCGAATCGTCGAGTGAAAGAGAGATGTCGCAGCACAGTAATGCACCTACCGGTGAGGACGAGCCCCCGTACCTCCCGTTGAGAGAATTCTTATATCCCGAGCGCACTGTCACTCCGGGATGCATTATACTCCCGTATAATGCCGGGCAATTTCGTTTCAAAAATGGGATGATCCAGACACTACCACATTATCATGGTATGGATTCTGAAAAGCCATACCTCCACATAAGGGAATTTGAGGACGTGTGTGATACTCTCAACGATCAAACCTGCACACAAGAGGTAATCCGCCTCAAACTCTTCCCCTTCTCGCTTAAAGATAAAGCCAAAGCTTGGCTATGGTCTTTACCTCCAAGCTCGATTCCATCCTGGAATGAGCTACAGTCTAAATTTCTCAAGAAATTCTTCCCAACACATCGAACAATCTCTATAAAGGCTCAAATTCAAGCATTCAGGCAGCAAGAAAATGAGCCTTTCCATCGATGTTATGAACGTTTCAACGAGTTAGTGGCTTCGTGCCCCCATCATGGATTTGACCCATCGCAAATCATCTCCTTTATCTATAATGGGTTAAATCTTAATTCTAAACAGCTTGTTGAAACCATGGGAAGTGGTCCATTTGTCGATCTAGATGCCCATGATGCTGATCTTCACATGAGGTATGTCGCCGAGACTACCCAATCTTGGGAGACCTCTGACCCGAGCGCTCAAAATCAAAATCGACAACCCACCACTGCTCCATCGGCGTCCGGCCTATTCCACGTAGATAAGCATTCTATGACGGACAGTCGATTGGACACCCTTGAGAAAGGATTTCGAGATTTATGTGAGGTAGTTGGATCTATCAAAAATCCCGTCGAGAAAGTGTGTGCAATTTGTGAGGCGGGACATTCAACTGAGGAATGCCCGACGATACCTTTTTTTTTTTCAAAAACTTGACACGACTCAGAATGTGTATCTAAAGTGTGTGCTCTCTAGGCTCAAGTGCAAGCCTATCGTTCAAGTAATAATCCGACAAGTCGGGTATCGATTCTCAGGGAAAAAGGACAACGGAGTTGTGACGACGGGATGAGATTGAGGAATCCTAACGTTGACTCTAAGAAGAAAAGAAAAGATTGATTTTGGTTTTGGGATTGATTAAACTAAATGCAATTATGAAAGTGTGATGAAAAATGCAGCTAACTAAATTACCTAGATTAAGAATGAAGGATTGAATTGAAACTTTTAACTAAATGATGATAAAACGGGATGGGAATACAATCCCCCAACCCTAGCGTAATGCAGTGACAACGTCAATCATAAATTTATCCGATTAATTCAAACCCGGAATTTAGTACTCCCAAGCATTATGTATACGAGGTTCAAGCCCGCGTCATACCTAATCTGAGGATGAGTAAATCGGTATCGCGGTAATTACACTCAAATTATACTCTAAATCATCACGAGTACCCAGAGGCAAACGAGATATAAAGATCTACAATTCTTAAGAAATTACGCGATACGATTTAAATTAATCATTAAATTCAGCGGATCGACGTTATACACACGCACTAACACATCAGGTTGGGTTCATGCATCCCAACCTTGAAAAACCTAGCCGGACATGTTAAATGGACTAATGCATGAAATAATAACGTTGCATGTGTATGAGTTCATGATAAAACTAAATCTAAACATGTAAATACGTATTATGAA
Organism: Sambucus nigra; assembly: GCA_949130495.1. Classification (NCBI taxonomy): domain Eukaryota; kingdom Viridiplantae; phylum Streptophyta; class Magnoliopsida; order Dipsacales; family Adoxaceae; genus Sambucus; species Sambucus nigra. Next base: position 806,712,753 of record OX422208.1, read on the forward strand.
TGCGAAAACAAGTTGAATCTAATGGGAAAACAAAGCATGCAAGAACAATAATAAGAAACAAGAATTTTGAATTAAAACTAGAAAAGCAAACCCGAAACAATGAATTCTTGAAGTAATTTTAGCCCTTGATGTTCCTAGATGTTCCTCCCCTTTTTCTCTATCAAAAACTCTCTCCAAATAACCCTAAAAGCTGCTCCTAGGTTAATGCCCACGTTTTTTACAAGTTTGGAGTCTTTTAAACCTAATAGGAGACTTGGAGACCAATCCAAATGAAAGACAAAATTCGCGTGTCAGGTACAGCGAACCGGTTCGCCCCTCCGAACCGGTTCGGGGGTATAGCGAACCGGTTCGCCCCTCCGAACCGGTTCGGGGTGGGGTTCGCATGTACCAGCCTGGACTTGTTCTCAACACTTAGATTTTTTTCTGGTTTTTCTCTTCTTTTCTTGGATTTTTCTTCAACTTCAACTGAGCATAACTTTTCAACCGTAGCTCGGATTTGGGTGCCGTTTCTTCCAATGTGCTCGTTGTTCCGAGCTCTTCAACTTCCCAGTTGACTTCTTCTTCCGGATCGGGCTGCAAAATTACCGACATGCCCTTGAACATGCCTTCTTAGCTTTTCTTGCACAGTCTTGTTTCCTCCTTTGCACTGCTTGCATAATTAACCTGTAAAACTAATAGGAGAAGCACGAAACACGCAATACTCGCCAAGAAGGTTAGAAGCATAAAAGTGAATCAAATCCATATATGTTACATCATTCGGGTTCACAAAAGTACTGAAATTAGGGGGATAAATATACAATATTTATACCCAATCAAACCCCCCTAACTTAGAACTTTGCGCGTCCCGAGCAATGTAAAAGAATGAAATTAAGAGTTAAGGACACTTCAAGGACTTTATTGGGATAGAATACCACTTTCGCGGGCAAGCGATTGCATTTAGCATATGCAACAAGCCTTTAAACCTCTAGGTTACCCTAGTAGGACGAGTTGTGTCTCGTGAGGGTTTGCAGTGAATGTACCCACAAAATTCGACTCAAAGAAATTTCAAAATACGCAAAAATTGTACAATTCAAACTTTACCATAAAATAGTCATCATCAAATCATATTTACAAGTCTCAAACCGTAGTGTGTGTGTGCGAAGCCGGAAATATAACCGCCAATTTTCATCGATTGATCATTACGTTACTTATCCGAAAATTCGTTTTGATTTCAATTTCTCACGGAATGCACTCACAAACGAATCTCTCGGATTATGGCTATTCTCTCGGCATGCGTGATATAAGGAGTAAATGTAATGGAAGCAAATACACGCATGCAATTAGAAAGACGGAAATTTTATGGTGAAGGGATCTCTTCAACGGATTACGGTTTTAAAAACGGGAACATCGCCTCTATTTCGCGCATTTATCCTCTTATATTATCTTTTGGTGTATTAACTCTCCACGCGGTACTCAATTTACGCAATTTGGACTCGGTTAGGACTTTTTCGGGTTAAAGGTTGCATTGGGTAAAATAAAGGAGGTATGGAGGGTTGGAATTGGAAAAGTCATTCGTGATGTCCGTTTGTGCATTTTCCGGGCTATTGCTCATTTTTTTCTTCTTTTTCTATTTTTTTTTTCTTTTCTTTTTTTCTTTTCTTTTTTTCTTTGTTGCTATTTTTGTTGAGCATTCTTCTATATATATATATATTTTTTTTCTTTTTTTTTTTTTTTTTCTTGCCCCCTTTTTGTTGCACTTTTCGGACTTAAATTCTGATTTTTTTTTTCGCAATTCCGGGCTATTGCGGGTTTTTCGGGTTGTCAAACGAAAGGGAAAATTATTTGGCTCAATTTGGGTTGCAAAGGGTAATTTTTCGCTACTTTTTCTGGCCAATATTTTTGGGGTGACAAACGAGGGCCTACTTCATTGTCCAAAATACCAATTGCGTTACCATATGCGTTTCGAGGTGAATTTAAGTTTAGAGACTAATGTGGCACGATTTTCAAGGCAATATTGCACACATTTTTCAAAACCGATCAAATGAAAAAAATTTGAGATCCTTGACAACTTATTAAGCGCTAAAAAGAACTTTGAGTTAACAATTAACTCGGATTGATTTAAAATCTCGCAAAACGTGATAGGCTCGAATCTCACCGGGTTTTGTTAATCTCCACATTTATTCGTTAAGTCGTCAATTTTCGCACAATTTCCATCTTTGATCAATTTCGGCTTTGTGTATGTTGGATGTTTACAATTTGAGACTTCAATTTGACTTTTAATGATATTTTTGAAAAATTTGAATTCCAATTTTTATTTATTTTGAAGAAAAATATTTTTGGATTTTTCAAAATTTTATGATTTTTTTGGAAATTTTTGGGCATTTTTGAAAATTTGTGAAGTTTTAGAAATACGCACTTGTGACCCCCCCTAACTTAGACTTTTGCATTGTCCTCAAGCAAAAAGGACGAAAATCGAAATTAAGGCGAATAAAAAGTGCGGAAAAATAAAACAAACAAATATGAAAAAGAATGCAAGATTGTATTATAACCAAGAGAAGCCTGTGTTACATAAGAAATGGGTAATCAACTGTGAACAATGTGCAATCCCTACCACCACTAACAATTAAACCAAAAGATAAAAACAATAAAAGCTCATGGGGGAGGTGGGTGGGAAGAGCTTGGTGCATTCGGGTCATATGGGTCATAAAAGAAAGGGGGAGGAGGACCGCCAAAGTTGAGCTGGTGAAGATGGACTTGAAGTTGATACATCATCCGGGTGTCCCTTCGGTAGTCCGCTTGGTCTTGATTGTATTGGTTGATGAACCCGTCGAGACGGGCCTCAACCGCCGAAATGCGCCTATCGAAGTTGGCCCCCGGGGGCTCGAAATCGGAATCATCCTCCTCATCCTCGAATTCTTCCTCGTCTACATCCATCATCGGGTCATCGGGAGCTTCCTCGGCCACGTCCTCCTCGTGAATAGGACGGTCGGGGTGAGCCACGCGCATTTGGCGCTCACTACGAGTTGTGGACGTTCCGCTTACGGGGCGAGGAAGTCGAATTTGGTTTCCGGGCTCATCCACTCCCGCATCCATCAAGAGCTCCGTAATGAAACGGGCGTATGGGAGGGCTACCTTGCCATTCTCGTCATAGGCGGCATTGATGATATCCGCGTAGAAGACTTGGGCAAGGTTGATGGTGCTCTCGGGGTCCAAAAAATAGTAGAGGAAATTGGCGTGACGGGACCGGACCACCGAGTCATTGGTGGTTTGGTGGATGGCACCACAAACGATGATGTGAGTTAAGCGGACCGTGGCGGCCAAACCACCAATGGGGAAGGATTCGCGTGTCCATTCTGCCCCGGGTGCCATGCGGGCAACGCATTCGTCTTTTGAGTGTGGGGCACCATTGTTGGAGTATTGGAAGGGTACGGGGAGGATCACCCCTTTGGCACGCATTTTGCGTGCAATGAGAGCTGCCGAGAGGGGAATGGTGATACCGTCGAGATACGCCTCGTGAAGTGTGGAAGATTTGCGAACCAAGGTCGCATAGAATTGACGAATGGCGGTCTCAAACACGATATTGCACGTAGGGGCGAGGAACGAGCACCACCCACGGCGGTCAAAAAGGGCGGTGACTTCGCCCGGAAGGGTGTTCCAATCCACGAAGCGCTCGATGTGAATGGCACGCGTGGAGGAGAAGTAGATCTCGGACCAATGGCGTTCTAGGACGCATCGGAATACCCCCCTACCCGGGTCATCAAGTATGGTGGTCTCATCATATTTCCTTGGGCGGGGAGCGGGGCGGCGCGGCATTTTGATGGAAAAGAGGGAGAGAGAGGGAGAAAATATGGGAGAGAATAGAGTGAGGGAGAATGTTTTGGTGTGAGAAATGGAGGAGGGGTGAGGTGTATTTATAGGTGTGAAGGGGTGTGTTTTTGGTGGGAAATGTGAAAGGTTGGGAAGGAGAGGGTGGAGGGAATGAATTGGGATGAATTTGGGGAGGAGGGAAAGATTTGGAGGGAAGAAAAACGAAGGGGGAAGAAGGGGGAAAGAATGGAGGGAAGGGGAATGAATTTGGAGAAGAAAGGGGGGAAGAATCTGACAGGTACAGCGAACCGGTTCGGGGGTACAGCGAACCGGTTCGCCACTCCGAACCGGTTCGGAGGTACAACGAACCGGTTCGGGGGTACCAGGCTGGTCCAATCGAGGAAATTCACTCTTCTCTTCATTTCTAAGTGCTCTCTCATCCCCTAACTTGTGCATACGGCCCCTAAAACCCTTCTAGACCCTCGGGCTCCCAAAAACTTCCTCAACTACGACCTTGAAAAGCGTAATAGCACCCTCGAAAAACGTGCTAACCTATCTCTCATGCAACGCAGGCTCCGAACTCCTAACTAACCTATTTACACACGACTATTTTACACACAAAATCACCCCATACGCGTCGGGGGTGCGACGACCTCACTCGCTTAGCTCAATTGACCCCGTAAACAGGGTCCGACAACCAAATCGTGTCGACCTCATCCACAAACGCCTCTAGGTATGGCTTTAGGCGTTGGCCATTTACCTTGAACGTGTTTTCCCCTTTTAAATCGTTTAGTTCAACAGCTCCATGGGGAAAAATGTTCTTTACCACGAACGGGCCAGACCATCGTGACCGCAACTTGCCTGGGAAGAGGTGAAGCCGAGAGTTGTATAGAAGAACTTTTTGCCCGGGATGAAACTCTTTTCGTCGAATGATGCTATCGTGAGCAAGTTTCATCCTCTCCTTTGAAATTTTGGCATTCTCATACGCATCATTGCGTAGTTCTTCTAACTCAATCAATTGTAGCTTCCGGGCTTCACCGGCCTTGTCCAAGGCAAAGTTCAATTGCTTGATTGCCCAATACGCTTTGTGTTCGAGCTCAACAGGGAGGTGACAAGGTTTGCCATACACAAAATGGAAAGGGGACATTCCAAGTTGATTTTTAAACGCGGTACGATAGGCCCAAAGTGCATCGGTCAATCTAAGGGACCAATCTTTCCGGGTAGGATTGACGGTCTTTTCAAGAATGTTCTTGATCTCCCGATTCGCTAGCTCGGCCTGCCCATTCGTTTGTGGGTGATAGGTCGTCCCAACCTTGTGGACGACGCCATACTTTCTCATGAGCTTTTCAAATGGCCTATTGCAAAAGTGCGTGCCATTATCGCTAATTATCGCTTTCGGTGCTCCGAAACGAGAAAGTATGTGTTCCTGTAGAAACTTTATCACCACTTTGTTGTCATTAGTCTTAGTAGCTATAGCTTCTACCCATTTAGAAACGTAGTCTACCGCGACTAGGATGTATAGGAAACCAAAGGATGGGGGGAAAGGACCCATGAAGTCAATACCCCAACAATCGAATATCTCAATGATGAGTATGGGGGTAAGGGGCATCATGTCGCGTCGAGAAATGGCTCCCATTCGTTGGCACCTATTACATGACTTGCAAGCGTCATTTGCATCCCGGAAGATTGTGGGCCAATAGAGGCCGCATTGCAGAATTTTAGCGGCCGTCTTTTTCGCCGAGAAGTGGCCTCCACATGCTTCCGAATGACAAAACTGGATGACCTTTGGGATCTCGTCATCCGGTACACATCGTCGGATGATTTGGTCGGCGCAATATTTAAAAAGGAAGGGATCATCGTAAAAGAACATGCACGAGCAATTAAGAAACCTCTTCTTATCTTGCGGTGTCCAATCGGGAGGGACGGCTCCCGTGACTAGATAATTTACAATGTCCGCAAACCAGGGATAAGAAGAGGTGGCAAATAGTTGCTCATCCGGAAAGTGCTCGTCTATGGGTATGGGATCACTAGGTACGTCGGACGAGAGCTGAGATAAGTGGTCGGCCACGACGTTTTCTACTCCTTTCTTGTCTTTGATGGAGAGATTAAACTCTTGTAGGAGTAGGACCCACCTTATGAGACGCGGCTTGGCGTCTTTCTTCGCGAGTAGATATTTTAAAGCCGCGTGGTCGGTGAAGACAGTGATAGGAGAACCAATGAGATACGATCTGAACTTATCAAGGGCAAAGACCACCGCTAGCAACTCCTTCTCCGTGGTAGAGTAGTTGAGTTGAGGTCCGGTAAGGGTCCGACTAGCGTAGTAGATGGCATGAGCTTGCTTATCTTTACGTTGGCCCAAAACGGCCCCAATTGCGTAATTGATTGGGTATAAATATTGTATATTTATCCCCCTAATTTCAGTACTTTTGTGAACCCGAATGATGTAACATATATGGATTTGATTCACTTTTATGCTTCTAACCTTCTTGGCGAGTATTGCGTGTTTCGTGCTTCTCCTATTAGTTTTACAGGTTAATTATGCAAGCAGTGCAAAGGAGGAAACAAGACTGTGCAAGAAAAGCTAAGAAGGCATGTTCAAGGGCATGTCGGTAATTTTGCAGCCCGATCCGGAAGAAGAAGTCAAATAGGAAGTTGAAGAGCTCGGAACAACGAGCACATTGGAAGAAACGGCACCCAAATCCGAGCTACGGTTGAAAAGTTATGCTCAGTTGAAGTTGAAGAAAAATCCAAGAAAAGAAGAGAAAAACCAGAAAAAAATCTAAGTGTTGAGAACAAGTCCAGGCTGGTACATGCGAACCCCACCCCGAACCGGTTCGGAGGGGCGAACCGGTTCGCTGTACCCCCGAACCGGTTCGGAGGGGCGAACCGGTTCGCTGTACCTGACACGCGAATTTTGTCTTTCATTTGGATTGGTCTCCAAGTCTCCTATTAGGTTTAAAAGACTCCAAACTTGTAAAAAACGTGGGCATTAACCTAGGAGCAGCCTTTAGGGCTATTTTTAGAGAGTTTTTGATAGAAAGAAAGGGGAGGAACATCTAGGAACATCAAGGGCACAAATTACTTCAAGAATTCATTGTTTCGGGTTTGCTTTTCTAGTTTTAATTCAAAATTCTTGTTTCTTATTATTGTTCTTGCATGCTTTTTTTTCCCATTAGATTCAACTTGTTTTCGCATTCATAATACGTATTTACATGTTTAGATTTAGTTTTATCATGAACTCATACACGTGCAACGTTATTATTTCATGCATTAGTCCATTTAACATGTCCGGCTAGGTTTTTCAAGGTTGGGATGCATGAACCGAACCTGATGTGTTAGTGCGTGTGTATAACGTCGATCCGCTGAATTTAATGATTAATTTAAATCGTATCGCGTAATTTCTTAAGAATTGTAGATCTGTATATCTCGTTTGCCTCTGGGTACTCGTGATGATTTAGAGTACAATTTGAATGTAATTACCGCGATACCGATTTACTCATCCTCAGATTAGGTATGACGCGGGCTTGAACCTCGTATACATAATGCTTGGGAGTACTAAATTTCGGGTTTGAATTAATCGGATAAATTTATGATGAACGTTATCACTACACTACACTAGGGTTGGGGGATTGTATTCCCATCCTATTTTCTCATCATTTAGTTAAAAGTTTCAATTCAATCCTTCATTCTTAATCTAGATAATTTAGTTAGTTGCATATTTTATCACAGTTTCATAATTGCATTTAGTTTAATCAATCCCAAAAACCCAAAATCAATTTTTTTCTTTTCTTCTTAGAGTCAACGTTAGGATTCCTCTTTCTTATCCCGTCGTCACAACTCCGTTGTCCTTTTTCCCTGAGGATCGATACCCGACTTGTCGGATTATTACTTGAACGACAGGCTTGCACTTGAGCCTAGAGAGTACACACCTTAGAGACACATTCTGAGTCGTGTCATCTACGATTCGAAATACGGCCTTCACCATTTTTTCACAGTAAAACTCGAGTAAAATAACTTGTTCAATATGGAAAAACAAACCGATGGTACAAACAAGATCACTATAGCATATTTATGAAAGCTCGAATCTTTTAAAACAATAAGGATGGTTTAAGCTTTGAAATCCATAAAAAACAAGTGCAGAAAAACGTAACTATTATATTCTGTATTTTGGTTCTACACCCTTCGAATTTCTGAGAAAGAAAAACTTAAATAAAAAACTTTAAGTCGGCATGTCGTTAGAACGATATCCCTATGTCTTTTAAACGACTTGGCCATGTCATTGTAACGACTTGTCCATGTCGTTTAAATGACACTAATACGTCGTTTGAACGACTGATGATGTCGTTGATCCTCCAAAACATAAGGGAATCATCCATATGACTTTAAACAGTGTTTATCTCAGAATAAACGAAGTTAAAATAGTTTAAAAATACTTTGACATAAAATCATTTTTAAACAAAGTAACATCCTTAAACATTTTTCGAGTCCCATAAACATTATGCGTTCATACCTGAAAGTATCTCGGAATGCAATGTAATATGAAGACGTAAAATGTGCACCAATAAACACGGCATGATTTATCTTGAAGCTTGTCCACTACATCTCCAAACAACACTTCATAAACTATGTGGGTATCGTGAAGAATAAAAATCTATCTATGACTCAAACAAGTTTTGTCCGGAAATAAGTCAATTATATACAAATTGACATACTTGGAAATTTTGTCAATATCCCCCTTTGACTATTCCGGGACAAAACCAAAACAGTGAAATGCCTAAGTCGGGTTGTCAAGTCGTATGATACCTAAATCCCATCCCACAAAATCCAAAATCAAAAATTACAGGACAAGGACTAGTATATGTAGGTTCGACAAGCATGAGCTGTCTGATTGTGATGTAGTCTCTAAATTTTAAATCGCTGAAGAATACCTGCAAACATGAAACAAACAAATACACAGTGAAGTATGGAGGAACAAATGATATAAAATACCAAATTTGAAAAACAAACCATTTGTTAAACATGTGAGCAAAACATATGATACCAAAAAGATATACATAAACAATATAGCTCAAATCAATGATACAATATGTAAACAATATGATTAAAACATGATACCAATGTAAAACATACGATCTCAACAAACAATAAAATAATACCAATGTAATGCATACGTGCTCAATAGACAAACCCCCCCTACATCACATAACATCTCTCCCCCTTTTTATCTTGAATAAACAATGATAGAAAAAGATAAACAAACATATATAGAATGAGAATAATCGATGAAGTATATCTAGATAAACATGGAAAGCGAGCCTAAAAAATCAGAAGATACCAAATTGTATGTAGGAAACAGTCACATAAATAAAATCATCAATATCAGGAACGATGTGACTAAACGAATCAATGCAGTAAATGAATTAATCATGAATAATCAAAGTCCACTGTATGTAAACTGTCCAAATGAACCCAGAAGTACCAAAACAGTATGAACTCATCACATATACGAATCACGCACTGAAACCGAACAAAGGCTCAAAAATACTCCCTGGGTCGTTCGAATGACTATGATATGCCGTTTGAACGACATAGGCAAGTCATTTGAACGAGGTTAAAAATGACCTGAAATAGTCAGGTGTCGTTCGAAGAATTTATCTAACGACCCTAAAAATGACCCTTCTCGCGACCATACCTATTACAATTAAAGCCTCAAAACTCATGTCGCACGATCCAGTCTTCGAACGGTTGGGCCATGTCGTTCAAACGACGTCCAGAAGTCATTTGAATAACTTAACAAAACTTGTATTCCAGTTCTAAAATTTATTTGCTTTTACTCAGTGAAGAAATTTTCAGAAAACAACAACTGGAAATACGAAACAGTAGCAGAACAGACTCAAAATATAAAAATAAAACAAGTATGAGTTTCATGCTAACTTAGTATCACTGTGCTCAAACATGGATATGGAATGAATGGGCGTGAACTACAATAAATAAATCACAACTTGAACACATCGAAACGATCAAGAAGCTCTACTGATAGATAAATGTCATCAAACTAAGTTTTATCCATATATGACAATTAATATATTGAGCTTAATGAACTAAACGAATGACATGCACATAAATCTGAAATTTTGACGATTTAACAGACAATAGCATCATGACACGATTTTTTCAACTTTAGGATTTGTGGTGCAAACCCGTTGTTACTTTTTTCATCAAAACACCCTCATATATTCATATTTTATTTTTCTAGATCTTTTGAGGTTTCTATTTTTCTCACCTTATAGAAGTCCTATTCGTCCCATTTTTGGCCTATGTTTCTTTTTATTTCCATAATGTTTTTCTTGGGTTTTTTTAAACGGTGACCTTCACTACGAGATTATTATTCTCTCGCAGCCCTTTACCGTGAACACTTATCATTTTTTTAAATTTAAGCAATATAAATCCTCACGGCAAACGGTTCTTATTATGCATAGATGACAAAATTGAGAGGAGAAAGTCTCACCAAACTCAAATAAGTATGAGAAGTCAAATATTCATATAAACTCATGCATGTGAGTACGATGGCATATATATAAAGTCAAAAATGCAAATCAACTTCAAAACAACCCCATTAATCAATGGTTAAGATCATTTTAAGTATCTATAATTATGACCAAATGTTCTAGCCACATTAATAATAAAATTATGGGGGTCCAAGCACACCAATATGACATATCAAACATGAAAACTAATGACACAAAAATAAATCAAAAATCTTTTGTGTTTTTTAAAAAATATTTTTGACTCAAAAAAAATCTTTTTGTATTTTTCAAAAATTTTATCCAAATAAAATCTTTTTGTATTTTTCAAATTAGACTCAAATAAATGAAAAATATAATACAAATAGATACATATGTCATAAGACTAAAAAAATTTATATCAAGAAGCAAAGACTAGCATATGACAAACATAGCTAACATAATCATCCATTAGATTTAGCAAGAGAAGTATCATGTAAAAGAGAGTCGTGAAGTTTAATTCCTAAAGCCACTAAGTTCGATTTCCTAACCCAAGTAGATGTGTAACAACGCATGGGGGTTTTAAGAACCGAAACGACTTTATTCCTAAACTTCATAGGAGCATTTTTAATGCCATAGCAATAATGTCCAAGGTGATATTTCCTATCGTAATGAGTGCAAGTGAAAACATAGCGAGGAATATGACCTAAATGTGGACCTCTTCTAATGTTCTCAGTTGTCTCTCTCATACGATTGGTATTGGCTTTGGGAATGGGTGAAATACGATCATCGAAGCCTATACCATACTTATCATCCTTGATTTGGAGGTACCTAAAATCCTATCAAACTTTTTCGACATTTCCTTCATCATTATTTTCTACGGCACGCTCATTCAACTTAGCTTGCAACTTCAAGTTTTCCTTTTTCACCTTACTGCTTCTTTATACAAATCATTGAAGGCAACTTGCAACTCTCCCACATCTATCTCATCTTCCTCACTAACATCACCGTCACTCTCTTGGGATTCACACAAAATGACTCGAAAGTGTTATTCACGTGACTAACTTTATGAGAAGATTTATCATCGTCGCTCACATGACATGCCATAAATGCTACAAAGTTTCGCTCAATGGGTGAGCTCTCTCCTTCTTTCGGTTCAATGTCACTCAAGGAAGCATTATATAAAACCGGTTTCTTGTCCTCCTTTTTAAATCTAGTGGGACGCTCCGCTACCTTATGGTTATAACCCTCACAACCAAAACACCTATCTCACTCATCCCTCTTAACATTCTCACTTTTATTTTTAGGGGCGTGATCTTTCTTGTTGTTCTTGAATTGCTCAAATCTTTTGACATCTTTCTATTGCTTTTGGAACTTAAGAAACTTTTTGAACTCCTTTAGGCTTTTAAAGAAATGCCCTTTTCTTTCTTTGGCACTTGTTTGGAGGTAAACATATCAAGTTCACAGGTTTATAAGTCACCTACAATCTATTCTATTTTTGTTGATTCAAGCATACCCAAGAAGTTTAAAACAGTCACTTTTTTTATCAAATCTACTAGGCAACGACGTTAAGATTTTCTTTATGACTCGATTATAGGGTATTTTCTCTCCCAAGTTAAACGACGAATTGACAATATGGGATAATCTAGTGTAAAACTCATCAAATATCTCACTTTCTAACATTTTAATCGTCTCAAATTGTGTAGTGAGGTTTTGAAGTTTAGACACCCTAACCATGCTAGTTCCCTCGTGAGTGAGTGCAAGAACATCCAAAGCCTCTTTCGACATCTCACCCATCATAATACGATTATATTCATCCAGGGTGGAAGACGGTGAAATAACATTTAAACCTTTCGAGTTATAAAGTACAAGTCTATGTTCGGCTTCGGTTCATGACTCAATAATTTTTAAATTAGTGGTCTCTCCATCTCTCGTGACCGATGTTGAACACCCTTTTTCTATCGCTAACCAAACATGATAATCAATAGCTTTAAGTGTACTTTTCATTCGCATTTTTCAATACGCATAATTAGTGCCATAAAAAACAGGAGTTTGAAAAGCATTAAAATTTTCGAAATTCATACCTATAAGCACAAGGGATCAACACAATAAAAAATATTTCTAGCTCTGATACCAATTTTTAAGCCCCTTTTTCAAAGTGCTCTTTAGGTGAAAACAACTAGTATTTCAAAAAATATTTTTCCACTTTTAACACGCACCAAGTTTGTGAACCAATTTTTCTTAAGTCCAATTTTATCTTGTTTAATCCTAAACCTGCATCTAGGTGATTAAAGCAAGTAAAATGAACAAGTCCACAAAAGCAATGCCGGATGTACGATAAAACCACTAAGGGATAAAACCTCGGACGGCCTAAGCCTGATAATCATTATGATACATAATTTACAAAGGAAGACAGACAGATTTACACAACGACTCAATCCCCACAAGCCTTGACGCTCTTCTTCTCTCTAACATCTCCTCCACCGTGCCCTTCCATGATACTTATCCGTAACACATGAGTCCATATGCACCTCGGTATCCACCGATGCATCTTTGACAACCGTCTACGATTCAGAACACGACCTTTCCCATTTCTTCACTGTAAAACTCCAAAGAAATAATTTGTTCAATATGGATGAATAAACCAATGGTGTAAACAAGATCTCTATAGCATATGTATGAAAGCTCAGATCTTTTAAAATAATAAGGATGGTTTTAGCTTTGAAATCCTTAGAAAATAAATGCAGAAAAACGTAACTGTTTAATTCTGTATTTTGGTTCTACACACTTCGAATTTTTGAGAAAGAATGACTTAAACAAAAACAAACTTTAAGTTGGTAGGTCATTAGAACGATATCCCTATATCGTTTGAACGACTTGGCCATGTCGTTAGAACGACTTGTCCATGTCATTTGAACAACATTGAGATGTCGTTTGAACGGCTAATGATGTCGTTCGATCTTCCAAAACATAAGGGAAGAATCCATATGACTCTAAATAGTGTTTATCTGAAAATAAATGAAGTTGAAATAGTTTAAAAACATTTTGACATTTTAAAATCATTTTTAAACAAAATAACATCCTTAAAACATTTTTCAAGTCCCATAAACATTATGCGTTCATACCTGAGAGTATCTCGGAATGCAATGTGATATGAAGACGTGAAATGTGCACTAATAAACATGGCATGATCTATCTTGAAGCTTGGTCGCTATGTCTTCAAACAACACGTCATAGAATATGTGGATATCATGACAAATAAAAATCTATCTATGACTGAAATAAGTTTTGTCCGGAAATAAGTCAATTACATACAAATTGACATACTTGGAAATTTTGTCCTTACAACACCTTGAATTGAAAATGTAGTATATCAATTTTTTAACATAACGTGATTTCATTCTAGTGTCTCTTTATGGGAGTAATCATAAATGTAAAAGAGAGAGGGAGAAAGTAGTTCAGTTAGATAGATACAAAGACAGAGAGAGAGAGAGAGAGAGAGAGTTTTCGAGTGAAAATTATTAATTAAAGTTGATTAATGTCATTATATTTGGATAAAGGGTCGAAATTGTCAAAAAGGACGAAGTTGATTTTAGGTGTCTTTAGAAGTAGTAATATAGATATAGATGAATTATGTTGCTTCCAATGACATTTAAAGCCTGGAATTGTTTCAAACTCATAAAACGTGAAATTTCTCATAAAGTCCAATAATAGATTTTTGACCCAAACAAGTTCTCATCACCTAATTCTTGCAGACCATGGGGTGGAGGGATTAGTCTAAGGTGCGCGTAAGCTGATCCGGGATTACCCTTTATATAAAAAAAAGGTTTTTATCACGTTTTATATTAAAGAATTTTTCCATTTCCATTATTGATCCTTCTCCTTTGTTGTCTTCAAATCGTCTTAAGGATAAGAACGACTAACCCAATTGTTATCAAATGATGCTTCAAGTTTGTTATTTAGCAATTAAACGTGGGCATATATAAGCATTGGATGAGATTATTAACCTCCTATAAATATAACGTGTCATGTGCTTAGAAAATGATGGAGTAAATTGTGATACAAATATATAATATTGCAAAAATAAACTCTTTCATTAAAACAACAAGAACAACAAAAAATACCTTTTGAATTATCTGATCAATACATATAAAGTCATAACTTACAGAAAAGAAAAAAAAATAGTAAGTTATTATTTACCCCAAATTTCATATACCTTGTGATTTGTTTTATCCTCTAATTTTACCACATATCCATATGAGTGTTTATTTAATTGGTATTAGATCTCTAAACTTGAATTTTCTTTGGTGTTTTTCGATTTAAAATTTAGTATGCGAAAATTAGCATTATTTTTTTCATAATAAAACAAGAAACAAAACATAAACAATAATCCACCTTATGATCCAAAAATGATATCAAACAAAACTCTTAAGTCATGAAAAACCAAAAATGTCAAATTAATAATTGGCCACACTAATAACTAAATATTTTACTCCTTCAAGCCATTAAAAAATTAAAAATATGTTGGGTGAGTAGCACCCTCCTTGTAATAGGCAAACACCAATATTATGTCATCATGCATGCTCTCCCCCATAAAAAGTTTAAGGTTGCTAATGTTTAAGAGAGGGTACTTGGTTACCCCCTCAATGCCTATCACCCTCGTTCCTAAATTGCTCTTGCTAATAGTTTTTAAATGAGTTTCTGTTGAAAAACGTATGTTTTTAATGTGGGTGTTTATCGTTTGGCATGTAACTCAACAAAGAGATAAGAAGAGGGAGGAGTCGTGGTCAGGACGTATTGGATTAAGGGAGACCGTTGTTTTGGGAAAACCCATTAAATCTAATATCTAATATTTAAAATGTTGTCTCCAATTTAGTGTTTCCCATGTGGCAACACCATTGATTGCACCTATTTTCACACCTCCCTTGTTCACGCCTCTCTCTACCCATTGATTTCTCCTATTATTCACCCTTCCCTATTCCCCTCCCTTTAATGGCCTTTTGCCTCCTCTCAAGTATTTGTCTTCCACTCTCCCTCTTCTGCATTATTCCGTTTGTTCATCTATACCGATGTTTCTTTTTATTTTATCGAAATCTTTCTTTTAGTTTCCGCATGTGTGTGGTTTATAGTAATGCGTTGGCATCTCTCTTCATATGCAGAGCAGATAGGGTAATTTATCTTTCACCATAATTTTTTTGTCTGTGTTTATATTTCACTATATGCACGCATCTATTTATTCAACAACAACAAAATTCTCTTCCCAAACATTCCTTATGGGTATTTCTTCCTCTCCCAACCAAAATCATACCCGGTTGTATATTTCACTTTATATGTAATGCATAACAAATATACACTGTTTTTCCATTGTTTATAAAGAGCTCGTCTCAAACATTCTTCATGGGTATTTCTTCTTCTCCCAAGTAATATCATATCCGGTTGTTTATTTCATTTCATCTAGAATGCAAAAAAAAAAAATAAACACTTTTTTTTCATCTATTTGTTCTTGATTTAACCCTTTTTTTATATTGATTACATAGATATAGTTCATACATTTGTCAATGTCTAAGAATTATATTAATTTTGTGTATTTCAAGCTATATATAATGTCAATATAAAAATATTTTAAGTTTCCATAAATTACATTCTTCCAAACCTTTTGAGCTATATGACCCTTGATTTTTGTCCCAACGGTTGAAATTTTTAGAGGTTTATACATATTTGTATATATATGTGGGTGGATATGGTAAGATTTTAAACATATTTATATACATAACTATTTGAGGATATTTTGAGTGTTTCTCATTATGGCAAATTTGGGAAGAATTTTAAGATTGGCAATCTTTAGAAAATAGGTTAAGGGCATTTCTCTTGTGACTTTTATTCTCCTCTTTCTGAGAAAGATATGGTTTGGGTTTCTTACTTTTCGGATAAACTTAATAAAAATGAAGAGAAGTGAAAATAAAATTGTGGTGATGTGATTCACATTTGTTAAACTATTGTTATGTTCCAAGTTGATAATGTATTTAGAGATAATACATTTACATTTTGCATTGGAGATATTTAATTTTAGATTGCCGACCTGAAGTATTTTATTTTCTATAATAGTAAGCAAGAGTCTCCAATTTATTAATGGGATTGAGGCTTAAAGGAATTGGCGGTGATAAAATTTTATAGGAAAAGAAGGGTAAACTTGTCAACCTATTTTCATGCCAAAGCAACGAATTTAAGGAAGATAAATAATACTTCTTCAATTGAGTATGGGAAGGGAATTCGACTAACAAACCAGGAAAATATTGCTCTGTACGTAATGGATTATTTCAAGAAAGCTAGGTTTGAACCCCTCGGGATGCGCGGGCTACTAAACAGTTTAGTGCATAAATGCATTTGGAAACATATCATATTAAATCGTTGGGCAAAGAGAAATAGAAATTGTTCTGTGAAAGATGTTATAACGACAATAAATTCAAACAATCCAAAGTTAGCCTTTAACATCTCTTCCTGGAGATAGCCTTACCTAGTCTACCCGAATTTCCTCACCTGACGACTCTTATAGCTCCGGCCTGACCAACCTCAAATCCAACCCCTGCAGCAACCCGACCGCAAATCTGGCCAGTTTACCTTAAACCAGTTGGCGAGCTCATTTACTCCAGCTAGCAAATCCTTTTCCCAAACCCGGTCAGATCCTTGACCCTCCTGATCCAAACCACGAGTTTGACAACCCAAGAACCCACGCTGCTGCCAATCTCCATGGCAGCCTCTGCTCAACCCCAGTGAAACCCAATAGGTCCAGTGAGATACCTTCTGCCGACGAACCCATAGTCCATACCCACTTGTAATTTAAACCCGAACCAAAGCGCTGTTCTATCAGCAGCCAAACCCACCGACCCAAAACCTGATTAGCAGATCCACTGATAAAAATTGAATGAATATATAAGAAAACTTTGGTTGCGTTTGTTTTTTTGTCGTGTCGCTGACGTGTACCCACATCATTTTAAAAAACTATAATTTTCTATTTTCAATAAACAGTTTCTTTAAAAAAAATTGTTTTTAATAAAAATATGAGAAATTATTTTTTAAAAACTGGCGCGGATCCACATTATTGCGATTGGTTAGTTCCGCTGGCGCGAACCCACGTCATTTAATGAATTTTTTTAAAAATAATTTTCAATAAAAGTCATTTTTTAAAAAAGTAGTGAAATGTTTTTTTGTTTTTTAAAACAGTTATAAAAAGTTAGAAACATTAAAAAAAATAGTTTTAAAAAACAAATAATTTTTTTTTATTGAAAATACAAATTTTTTATTTTTATTAAAAAAAGCCAGTTGGATCAAAGTCTCTCTACATTTTTCCAAATAACATAGAAGAATCCATTTTATCTTTTTTTAGGCTACATAAGTCTATGACATATATGTCCACTGCTATATGTCCAGTGTTAATCACTTCCTTTCTCTTATAAGAGATATATATACACCTTTCTTCACTTAAACAAATTATATACATCTTTCTTCACTTTCTGTGACTACATACATATTTTACAGAGGCATAAGAGAAGAGAAAGCGTCCAGGAAAAAAGGAAGAACCGCGCTGTCAAAATATTCTACGCATTTTTCAAAGAAATAATAAAGGTATTAGTGGGAACATATTTCAGTTAAGATTTCAGTCTTTAGATTCAGACGCTTTGAAACATCTGAATCAATAACAGGGCAACATTACCGTTGGGATCTGAAAGCACCCAAAACAAACGTATTTCAGAGGCAACAAAAATATGTTTGTTTTGGGGGGCAACAAAAATACGTCGTTTGGGGGGTGGTCCGTTAGTAGACCCGTTGTTTAGGTCTGCTCCTGATCGGTTATATATATATATATCAGTCCTGCTTTTGTGCGAACTAGTCCGTTAGTAGACCCGTTGTTTAGATGATCTGATTTGTGTTTATTTCTCATAAGTAAAATGAAAATGGTAAATATTGGTTTGGGGACAAAAAAAAAATCAGCAATACCCCCCCAAAAAAGGGCATATAACAGTTAACAAAAAAAAAGGGTATAACACTTGAGATTGTAAAAGGAATAAAAGTTACTTGATAGATGAATGGAGATGAATGAGTTCAAATGGGTTGTGAAAGTGTGAAACAAATGGAAGAGATTTTTTCTTAATACAAATAAAAGCAAGATATGTGCTGTCAAAATAATATCGGAGAGGCAAATGGGTTAAAGAATATTTGTACCTTTTGTTTTATTATGCGTAGCAAGTGAGGTAGTTTGGCACCTCAGCTCATTTATTCAGCCTCTTCTTTTTTAGTTTTAAGAGGTACGCTCCTTCGTCCGTTAAATGAGGTCCGCTGTTGAACCTCCCTGTATATATATATATATAATGCTCCTGTGCGGACTAGTCCGCATTTTAAGAATGCGGACCGGACATGTGTCACCTAATGGTGCGCCGAGAAATTATCGCCTAAATTATAGGGACACTCTCTCTCTTTTCTGGGCTCACCGCCAGGTAACACATGTTCGGTCCGCATTCTTAAAATGCGGACTAGTCCGCACAAGAGCAGAACTGATATATATATATATATATATATATATATATATATATATATATAAACAGTAGGCTACTAATGATGATAGGAAACGAGAGGGAGAATGAGAGCGAAGGGGCTTTAGCAGGGACATTCTAAGTCAGTAGGGTATTTGTATTTTGTTGTAACTATGTTCCCAACTTCTTTATGAAAACAACCTCACCTCTAATCTATTCATTGCGTTGCCCACGTAAAGGTTCACGTGGATGAATGTTTTTCCCGTTTTGTGTGGATATGAACAAATGAAACGCAAACAAACGTTGAGAGTATTTGGTAATGAACTACATATGCATGAAGCTAATGAAGATCTGACAGTCATTAATTTTGTAGAAAGAAACACAATACCAACACTGTAATTAATCACAAAATGTAGCAGATTAATGCTTAACATAAAGGTAAAGTGAAAGGGCATATATTTGTAATGTTATTGATTTGTATGGATTACTATGATGCGTCAAACAGGTAAGAGGAAGTATGATTGAGTAGAAAGAAATAAATTTCGTTGCGTTGGAATTATTTGGTAATGAACTACCTCTGCATATAGCTACTGAAGAGGTGATAGTTAAATGTAGAATTAACTGTCAAATAGAGTATCAATTGAAAGTATCAACAATTAAATAAATTAGTTTTTTATCAATTCAGAATAATCAAACCTATCAGCGATGAAGTTGATGAAAAGCGAGATTGGTCCCCGTGGGGAACCCCCCTAAAAGGGTAGGGATGATTTTTAAGCTTCGATTCGTTTTCGGAGTGGTGACGGGGAACTGGAACCTCGCCCCACGTGGATCCCCTTTATATTCTTCATTAGGATTCTCCGATATATTATTTACTTTTTATCAAAAATATATTATAATAGTAATTTTTGGTTTGTATTTGTTCACGTGATTCAGTGTTATTATTAATTTTGAAGTCATACGTATACCATTGTAAATGGTTAATTTAAGGCCTCTTGTGTGTTTTTAAAATGAATAGGGCAGGGTGTTTGTAAATTGAATGATTACATTCAATCTAAGTTCAGATGATCTTCATAGCAGTTTCTTCCCCTCCTCCTTTATCCGGCCTTGGGACGAGCAATACAAAAAGAACTTTTGAATTGGCAGAGTTAAAGAAGGTTCTCCATTCGAAATTAAGAGTCGTTATCTTTATTTTTGTTCTATAAAAATGATATATTTTTAAGCACTGTGGAAGATGAAACTTTGTAATCAATGTAAAATTTTGTTGTTCGATTATGTGTGAAAAAGGAAAGTGTGTTATTAATTTTTGAAGTGCCAAAAATGAAAGTACGACTCTTGATTTGGGAAGAAGTGAGTAAGTTATAAGTTATAAATTTCATACTTAGGGAGAATTTTAAATGAAAAGAGAGTTGGTTAGCTAAAATTAAATTTTAAGGAGAGGCATAAAATACAAAATAACTGAGAAGGATATTTAGATGGAAAAAATCCCATTCTTATAAATAGGGACTTTCAAGAAGCAATATTATTAGCTTAAATATTTCAACAAACATGTGCCAGATCATTAACATAAAAATCTAGTTTTCTGCTAACAATCAGATATAAAGTACATAAAAAAATTACAACATATAAATTTCATACTTAGGGATAATTTTAAATGAAAAGAGAGTTGGATAGCTAAAATGAAATTTTAGGGAGAGGCATAAATACAAAATAACTGAGAAGAAAATTTAGAAGGAAAAAAATTCATTCTCATAAATAGGGCACGTAAAACATAAGACGAAGTAACAATTTCATACAAACTGGACTCAAGAATATAGAAGAAAAATTTCCAGTCTTATAAAAAGGGACAAATCTAATTAGGACAGTGGGTAAACGTCTAAACTGAAGACAGCATAACTTAAACATAGACGTACAAACATAAGGCAAATTAACAATTTCATCCAATTTGGGTGGAAAAATATCTCAAAAGTACAAACAGTGGGTACTCTTCGCTCGTGAAAATATGGGTCGTCTTAAATCTCGGAGATCTGATGGCATGCCTGCTTTATTTTATCAAAATAAAATAAAGACCTCCTTTGAAATATTTTTTGCAACTCAGATGTGGAAGAGAATTTTGAAAAATTCATTGCCTATTGCGCACTTAGATGACATTGAAATATGATAGTGGACAAAAAATGGCATATACACGACGACGAGTGGATATCATCTAATCGTAGAACAAAATTGTAATGCCCTGCATTTTTGTGATCTCTATATTTATTATTTATTAAGTGAGAAATAAATTAATAAATGAGACTAATAATTACTTGTGTGGTTTAGTAATAATTAATTGTCAAAATTTATATGATAATTAAATCTTGCATTGGATATAATTTTTTAATGTGTGTTTGGAATAATTAATTACTGATATTAATTATATGATTGTGGACAATGTGTACGTGTAGAATAATTAAGTGAATAATTTATTAACACCGCGAGATATTATTGTGGGATGTGGATAGTATCATTTAGACTAGACTCTAAGGTGACACGAATGTCCATTTATATATTTTTACTTTTTTAAATTGGTCCCGGGGAGTAGGTATACCCTTAGGAGGAGTTTCGGATCAATCCGAGTAGTATTTCGGGTTAATTTAAGGGCTTAAAAATAGGTATTTATTATGGGTGCGGGAACTTAATGTTTTAACTAGGGTAAAGAGTTAATAATTATCATTATTCACGGGGTAAAAGAAAACCCTATTAGCTAGAGTATTTGGGAGAAGTGGAGAAGTTCCAAGGAGGACAAACAATGGGAATTCAAGCCTACACCGCGTATTCTTTGATTTTCAGGCAAGAATATCTTGCAATATTCATTATAAATATGAACCTGATTTAGTATACGTATTTTCCCTTTTCAAAATCGGAATATTGAATCATGTTTAGGGATTAATTCGTTTAGTATTGAATATATTAAAGCTGTGCATTAATGAGACAAAATACAGAACTGCCATGCATTAGACACTTGTACTTTGATGAATAAATCATGAAATTATTGGGCTAAATGTTGTAGACCTTATAAATAATCAATGATTTAGGATGAGGTTCCATTATTATGAAGTTTCTTATGTTAATTTACATTGTAATTCAGATATAAGTGATGAACAAACCTTAAGATGACTTAAAGATGAGTTAAGTTCCAAAGTTTGGATCTTTAGGTTTTGATATTTGATGTTATTAGACTCATATGATTGTGTAAAATGATTTAGAAACATGTCCTCATAATTATATTTAGTTAAGTGATTGATAGGGTACTATGTTGGAGCTTGGTATGGGCATTAATGAAGGTTTTGAAGACCTCATCTTCGTTCTTAGGCCGCTTTGGATTCTGCCCAGAACCAAAGCAATTTGGCCTAGGGACAAATTGATTCAGAACATAAAATTTTAGAACTTTTTTATAACGAATGTGTGGGCGCTGGTTTCGTATTTTTCTGATTTTGTTTGAATTAGTTATGACATAGTGAAATTTTGGGTTAGTGATTTTGGGTTGAACTTTATTTTTGAATTTCCCTCCTAGTTTATTCAGAGATCAAATTTGATAAATATTTAGGATAGTTATGTACGTTAGATATATGATCTTCGTACTATTGTATTCATATTCAGTGTTAGGATGAGATGGTGTAAGGACACAAATTTTCAATTGAGTCCTTTGTAGTTTTGGGTCAATTTCGGACAAAAATGTTTGAGTCATAAGATAGAGTTATTGATCATCCTTCAAGCCTATGACGTGTTTGTTGAAGACGTAGCGGCCAAGATATTAAAGCTTCATCAAATGCCGAGTTTAATGTGCCTCGTTTCTACGTCAACAACATTGGTTCCATTGCTCCTAAGGTATGAATGCATTTTGAATATATATATAGGAGCTTGGAACATTTTATATTGGGTGAACTTTTTAGTTTAAACTATTAATTATTTTCAGAAAGATTTTATTAAAACTTTAAAATAAAGTATATAAAGTTTCAGGACTAAAACAATTTTTTTCAACTTTCTAGAAGTTCGTTCGAAATGCCGTTTGAACGAGTTTATCGTTCGAACAATATGTCGTTCGGACGAGTTTGCCAATGAGTTCCCAGATTAGCCACTCGAATGTCGTTCGAAGTTTCGTTCGAATGAAAAATGATATTCCAACGAGATTTCTAACGAGTTCACACTGGAACTTCGTTAGAAGCTCGTTCGAATGAGACTTCGTTCGAACGAAAATCTCGTTCGAACGAGTTTTGGTGGGAACAGTTTATTGGCAGTTTTGAGCAGTTTTATTCCCACTTCTCCACTTCTTTTCCCACTAACTTTTTACTTGAATATGTAAACGGGGAAACCAAGTTTTTCAAATCTTTTCATCTCCAAGAGAGAGTTTGAGGGCAAAATTGGAAAGGAAAAAGTTCATGTTTTGAGTGTCCAAGTTTTTCAAGGAAAAATCATTTAACACTCTAGTTTACACCCATATTGTTTATTTTAAGTTCCAATATATATATCATTGCTTGGAGTGTTTGGCATCGGGTATTACTCTACCGTTTGAAGAGTTCGTTTGGGTTTGCTTCTACATCCAACAAAGAAGAAGACGTTTGCGTTGATTTACCCACTTGGAGAAAGGCTCCTTGTTCGGGTGGCGGTGACCATATAAAGTTTGATCGGTGGATTTCGAGACCGCGGTGGAGCTCCGTGGTTATTCGCTAGGCGGAGGTGTATACAAGAAGAAGCTTCGGGGCTTGAGAAGGATCGAGTCGAGTGTTGTAAGTCTTACTGTCTTGTATTTGTAAAACCATACTTAGTAGATTTTATGCTAGGGCCGTCCGAGGTTTTTTCCCGTTGTGGGTTTTTCTCGTACATCGCGGCGTAGTGATTCATTGTTTATTTTATCTTTCACAATACTCACTTAGAACGCATACTTAGGTAAAAAGATAAAATTTGGTCTCATCACTACTTAATTAATTTGGTGCTAATTAAATATTGGGTAATGTGTATTTAATTTAAGTCATCAATTTAATGTGTTAAAATTTGGTTTGGCCTAATTTGATTAAATGAAAAATATGACTTAGGCAATTTATAGGACTTGGGTTAATTAACTTGGTTTAAGTGAAATTTAAATTGTGTGTGTGTTTTAATCTAATTTCACTTTGTTTAATTTTAATTTTAATAGAAATTAAAATTTGTGAATTTGTTTTAATTGAACCATCATCTTCGCTTCCGTATCTCATAAAAGGAATTTTTTTTAAAGTGTAAGATTTTTAAAAAGTGGGGACTAGCACCTTTTCAGATGGTAAATGCAAACTTGGGCCCGATTCAGCCCCAGAGGCAAATCGATTCGGTCCCTAGGTTAGACTGGGGTGGAGTAGAGGAATGGACCTTGTAGTTATCCCGAGTTAATTGCACTATATGAGAGGTTATCCACATGAGGGATGGATAGAAACATTTAGAAGTTAGGTTTATTAATGTATTAACCAAAAGAAAAATTGTATAACTTTAATTTAGGTAAAAGAATGGTTAATACTTTAATTAATTGTACCACTCGACATTGGGTATTGGATTTGGTTAAGTGGGCGTGCGAGAGAGAAGTATCATATAGTCGTGTGTATGCATTGAGCATAAAGAGTAACGAGTTAAAGTGTTTGGGTGATTAGTTCATGTCATGAGATATTATAGGTTGTACAGTTAATTTAGTAATTAAATAAGGAAACACGTATGTAAATTATGAGAGTGTGTGTATATACAAAGAGATAGATGTACTCATAATTTTGGGTCGTAATAAACTAGAATTTGAATATAATAAGGGTTAGAGGTGATAAGCTAAGAACATAACGAATAATCTAGTGTTTAGGGACTTGGATGATTTGGGGTACGCTTTTCCTACTTGTTTATATACATTTGACTTGGTTTTGAGAGATAGTAAACCTAATTGAGATGATGATTCAACAATTCCAAGTTGAGATGATGATCCAACGATGTGATGATTTAGATGTTTGGGTACGCTTAAGTGTAGGCGTTATATATATATATATATATATATATATATATATATATCGTGTGGATTATGTGAACATACCTTTACTCGTGGTGAATCTATCGGTTAAGGGTTGCGTTCGACATCGAAAGTATATACCACACGTCAGCTAATATGTGTTAGGATGTAGTGGAGGTCATTATTTTAGATCATACGATCAATGGTCACAGCTTCGTGATGAGAGGAGTAAGATCATCTGATATATCTACATAGTCTGGGTATGGGTCGTAGGCGGCGTCAATGCGCAGTGATCGCCCCACTTTTTTTTGTTTTTCTTAAGCTCGTTAGGTGCTGGAGCCTATGAACTTTCCGATTGACGCACAAGATAGACACCGAATGTAGTGGACTCGTGTGATGTTATCTCTCTCTCTCTCTCTCTCTCTCTAAATATATATATATATATATATATATATTGTCAACAGATAGACATATAAAAATGAACCCTATGTCATGTTTAATACTTTATATAATTTACTTGTATTTTCCTTATAAGTGACATTGCGAGGGTTGGTACTTGAGTTGCATTCTTACATGTGTAACTCGTTACATCTCTTTTTCTACGGTACGTAGTTGTTGTGTATCCTTTATGGTAGTTTGGTTAATAACCTATTTAATTAAATAGACATTACAACAAATAGAACAATAAATATATGTGTGGGCCTTGGGGTGAAATCCAACTTGGGTAATTGGTAGCGCTCTATGTTAGTTGTTCGTTACATGATAGTACTTAATTTTTTGGAGATAGATACTTATAGTATAGTGATGCCTTTGGTTCAGACATGCATGTGGTACTTGCGCGAGGTGAGCGGTGAGGTATCCATTGCATGTGAGTGTCGAAGGTTGAATATTTATTGCAAATTAATCATATGATTTTTATTGTTGTATTGGAGATATTCTCAACTTTAAAGCGCCGACCCAAGTTTATAAAATGTTTTCCCCCAAGCATTATTATTGTATAAATAGGTTAATAGGGTTGAGCAATCAGACTTGCAATTGTGGCGGTCCAACTTGGTATTCGTAGAGTTGGGAGCCGCTGGTTGATCGTGGTTGTTCATTAGGAGTTCTATTCAGAGGTTTTTTTTATAGTATTCTATTTTATTCAGTTGAACAAATTGTAATAACAAATTTTATTTTGTAAATTCATTTATTAGAGCTTAGTTATTTCAGTTCATTTATCCTTCTTGTCATCCTTTGTTGAGTTTTATTGTGGATGGTCTTTATTTACTGTAGTTTTTGGTTTATCATTGATGTTGATAATGATATAGATTGTTTAGCATCCTCGGTATTTCATGTGTGGACTGATCAATAGGGCATGTAAAATTCGGTATTTTCACAATCTTTATAAGAGCATCCAGGTTCTAGTGTCCGTAGGATTTTTATTATGTTAGTTTCGTTTTTCGATAAGCATTATTTGATGTGCTAGATCCTGTCATAGATTTTGTTCCCTGGTGTCGCGATAACGTGTGCATTGACATCATTTGTAGTCTTTAAGAATTTGAAAAACTTCTGGAGTAATCGATCTTTAAAAATAAGGTGAATGAAGATCGTGGAGAGTTAGGGGTCAATTATAAAATGAGTGGTTTGACAAAGGGTTTCTCCACCTTTGTGGGAATAGTTATGGGAAATTATCAAGTTTCAGGGTAAAGTCTGCAATTTAGATACTTTTGCTGGCACAAGATTAGTAAATGTGTTTCATGTTAAGTCCATTTTTAGAGACATTAAGGAATTTTAGTTTTTGAGGAGCCTATTAGAGTTTCGAGTTCTACTTATGGTAATATGGATTGTGATGGAAATTTAGACTAGTAAAATGACTTTATAAAAAAATTTGCACCTAAGAGAGAGGACAATGGATTAGTGTATTTTAACAAAATATAAGGATTTTGATGATAAACTTATGTGTGGATTAGTTCCCATTAAATAGTAGAATTGGTGTTGCACTCAGATTTGAGTAGTGTTCATTTATGTTGTTTAACCATTTGTGATTAGGGTGATGATAACGTGGGAGTGTTTGGCCTAGGAGTAGGGTCACTGTGTGGTTACAGAAAATGAGTTGGAGACAAGTTAGAAATAATTTGTAGTACACCCGAGTGAGTAGAAATTAAAGAGGGAAGTATTGATTTTCCTATTAGATTGAGTTGAGATTCCCATACTAACACCTAATCGCCAACCTCTAAATCAATGTGTCTTCGATCGGCATCAGCAAAACTCCTCTACCTATCTTAAGCTATTTGAATGTGTCCCCAAAAAAGCTTAATCTTGACAGCCGTCTTGATCAAGGGTGAAAGGTGTCTCGTGTCAAGACGTCAGTCGTTGTTTTCGATTCACCTCCTCAATACAAAAACCTAAACTAAGACTACACTCTTTTAAGGGAGTATAGCGGCCAATCCGGGTATCAAATCCACGGATTCGATTTGCTAGAATTTAAATGGTTTAATACTTCTCAATAAAAGTGTAAAAGGTATTTTAACAAAAAGGAAAATTTTATACTGGGCGAGTGTATTTTAATATACGTTAATAATGCGAATAAAAACTATACGTTGCGTTGAATATACCTCGCCCCGAGTTAATTGGTATAAATGATTACATGGGCTCACTAGTTACTAAGATTGCATCTCGTTTTGAAAGTTAATTAAATCAAGAGTTGTCATACTCCTAAATTCGCATAAAAGTTTGCTAAGATTTTGGCTTCAATAAATACCTCAAAAATTACACACGCAAGGTCATAAATACGGGGCATACATGATGTACCCCGTTAAATCTCCTAGGCGTAATAACTAGGACAACCCACTCAAAATAAACCCATTAGAAACCGTCACCATAGCAAAGCAACCATTCAACCCTAGGTGAGTTCAATCCAACACAACCTAGATTAAACTAGCCACTACACATGATAAACAATATGTAATAAAGTTAACTAATTAATTAAAGCACATTAATTAAATTAACACTACAAATTAAACTAGGCATGAAATAAATAACAAAGCATGGAAAACTAGGGCAAAACAAGAAATAAAGAGAGAAGACAATGAATAGTAGAAAGAACTTACATTAAAAGGGTACAAACCAAGAAGAAAAATGGAGGAGGGTGATCTCCACAACAAAACCCCCAAATATTACTCTAAACCTAACCTAAACTAAGAGAGAGAGAAACTAGATATTATGTCCTCATACAAATAAACCAAAGTTGGCTATTTATACTAAGTGGGGAAAAGGAAATAAAGAAAAAGGAAAAACAAAAGAAAAAGGGTTTTAAGTTACAAATTAAACATAAAAGAAAAAAGAAAAGAAAATAAAAAAATAGAAAAAAATGAGATATCTCGGACAAAAAAAGGAAATAAATCACCGATCGACTACACCAAACTCGATCGACCGCATGGACAGTGGAAGGGGATACTATCTCGGCACAAAGAACAAATCCCAAAACCCGATCGACTGACGACAGGGGCACGATCGACCGTCCATAGCAACAACACCCACCAACTTCATAGTAGAAATCGAAGCCTCAAATGGAAAAACCAAAGCCCACGCTGCTACAGCACAAAACGAGACCTCCACAAAGCCATGAATGCCAAAAAGCAAAATCTCCATGAAAATGGTAAAACCCACCACCTCCATTAATGGCAAAATTCATGAAAATACCAAAGTGGGTACTCCAAGAACCCTAGAATTCGTTGGGGGCAAAGACCCACAACTCGTCTTTCATCAAAATCCATGGTCAATTTCGAACCCAAGCTCTCAATTTCGAACGAAACCAAAACCCGAGCCAAACCCGAGCATGACACCAAAATCGCCATTTCTAGTTGAAGCTTGCTGCAAAAGTGAAAGATAAAAGGACATGGATGGAATTAAACTAATTGTTAGTATATAAATAAAATAATAATTAAATAATATCTTATATTTCTTCCTTGATTAAAGTCCGTGTTTTCTTTATTCGGAATATGATTCGAGCATCGTTCGCAGCCACGCGAAGATTGTCCCAAGAGATAGAACTTCCGTGAATACTTTGGGCAAAAATTTCAAAGTGTGAAATTATCGAATTACCCCCTGAACGTGTGAACTTTAATAAATCTTAATCGAAACGCAACCAAACTCCACACTTAGCACTGTAACACCTACAAAAGCTCAATAATACCTCAAATAACATGTTAGCACATAAAACGGAAGTTGTCTTATTAATGAGCATAAATATAGGCATTAAAGTACCCGAGGGGGATAAAATGCATAGCTTTGAGGGTAATAAGTGCTATGATTCTGGACGAATCATGTCTCTTGTATCATCTTTGACCCCAATAAGTTGTTATCTCCCAACTCTAACCAGCAAGAGGGTGAACGACAAGGCCTCCCATAAAGTGCCTCAGATAGTGCCATGCCGATGGTACATTGGTAAGAGATGTTATACGCAAACTCTACTAAGGGAAGGTATCGCTCCCAAGCTCCCCCAAAATCTAGGATGCACATGCTTAACATGTCTTCCAGCATCTGGTTAACCCTCTCGGTCTTCCCATCTACCCATGGGCTCCTGAAAACTCTGCCAAAAGTGAGAAATAAAAACCTTGTATCTATCAGATACAACGTTAATCGAAACCCCATGCAGCTTCACTATCTCTGCGATGCGCATACCTGAAGGTCGTTAATAGTCAACTTTCACAAGCTGACATGTAACACACTTCGAGATAAACTCTGATATGTCTCGCTTTATACCTGACCACCACTAATGTCTCCTCATATCTTGTTACATCTTATCCCCGTCGGGATGTATCGCAAACCTCGAACCATAAGACTGTATCATAACTTCATGTCTCAAATCCTCATCCTCTGGCACTATAAGTCTTCCATTAAACCATAAACCTCCCTCTGAGCTGATCGAGTAAGACTCTTCACCCTTGGCTAACAACTGTCATACCATGTCCTGACAGAATTGATCCTCTGCCTGTGCCTTCACTACCTGCATCACAATCTCGGGAGTGATAGATAAAATATGCCATGCATGCTTGGGAAACCTCAGCATTGTGTCGAAGCTCACTCCACTTCGCCTTTCAGACCTCTGATATCTCTCATGTAGGTCGTCGGCTCAATACGTCTACCACCATGTTAGCCTTACTAGGATGATATTATATATCAAACTTGTAGTCATGTATAAATTCTAGCCACCGCCTCTTCCCCATGCCCAGATCCTTCTGTGTGAAGAGATACTAAAGTGACTTATGATTCGTGAACAAAATAAACTGCTCCCCTAGAAGAAAATGTCTCCATATCCTTAACGCAAAAATGACCGCTGCTAACTCAAGGTTATGGGTGGGGTAATTCTTCTCATGGGGATTAAGCTTTCGGGACTC
This sequence comes from Sambucus nigra, assembly GCA_949130495.1. NCBI lineage: Eukaryota > Viridiplantae > Streptophyta > Magnoliopsida > Dipsacales > Adoxaceae > Sambucus > Sambucus nigra. The sequence continues at coordinate 806,742,937 of OX422208.1, forward strand.
ATAAGATATAGCCCTCTCCTCCTGCTGCAATACACCCCCCAAGTCCCTGCAATGATGCATCGGTATAGACCTGTTACTCCAATCCTCCCCTAGGTAGAGCAAGTACGAGTGTTGACATCAACTTGTCTGTTAGCTAATTAAAATCTAACTGACAATGATCGTTCCACACAAACGGTACCCCTTTAAGAGTCACGTTTATCAATGGACCCATAATCTTAGAGAACCCCTTGATAAAGCGAGGATAATACTCGGCCAACCCCAAGAAGCTGTGAATCTCGATTGGTGTCGTGGGTTATCCCCACTCCCTCAACGCCAATACATTACTCAGATCAATAGTAATGCCCTTGTCGGACACGATGTGGCCTAGAAACTGTACCTCTCGAAGATAAAATTCACATTTGTCGAATTTGTCGTTTAACTAATGGTCCCGTATAGTCTATAGAACCATACGCAGATGCTCTGCGTGCTCATCCTCGGTGCAATAATAGACCATAATGTCGTTTATAAACATAATCACAAACTGGTCTAGGAACTCCCTGAATACCCTCTTCATGAGATTCATGAATATCGCCGGCTTATTGGTGAGCCCAAATGTCACCACCCTAAACTCATACGATCCATACTGCGAAAGAAAAGCGGTTTCAGGAATGTTCTCCTCCCGAATACAGAACTGATGATACCCAGATCTCAAATAAATTTTTAATAAGTACGCCACTCCACTCAACTGGTTAAAAAGGTCATCAATCCTCAACAATGGATACCTATTCCGTATCGTGACCTTGTTCATCTCCCTGCAGTCTACATACAAGAGGATTGAACCATCCCTCTTCTTCACAAATAATACCGGCGCACCCCATGACAATGTGCTCCATCGAATGAAACCCTGACCCAAGAGTTGTTGAATCTTCTCTCTCAACTCATGCAACTCTGAAGGTGCTATACGGTAAGGTGCTCGAGCAATCGATCTCAAACCTGGTGATAGATCTATGACAAATGTAATCTCTCGATTGGGTGATTGCCCTGGTATCTCCTGAAATATATCCTCTCACCACCAAAATAGAGTTTAACGATATAACTACCTCCTTTGAGGTCTCCTCCTCAATATAGTATAAGTGGGTGCGCGATCCTCCATCAGGAAGAGGCATCGCCACAAGGAACATCTCCTATCTCTAAATGGAAAACATAATGGTCCTGTCATAGAAATATACCATCGCCATATATCCCGCCAACCAATCCATACCCAAAATCACATCGTAACCCTCCTTCTCTAACGCAAGGAGGTCCGTCGCTAAGCTCACTCTCCCTATAAAAATATTGACTCCTCTACAAATCGATTGTATCAAAGAACCACTACCCATCAGTGGCTCTACACACATAATGAGACTACCGACTATCTCTAATAAATTGGCAGCTCTTGCAAATTTGGTTTTTATAAAAGAATGCGACGCCCCAGTATCAAATAGAATCCTACCCTCAAGCCCATGAATAGGAAACGTACCCTCTACTATCAGCGGCGCCTGAGGTGCTGGTGGCATGACTTCATCTCAGATGTTATACACACTCCCATAGTGCATCTTCCCCTGCAGTTGCTGTGGTGTTGGTGCTGCAGGAGGTACTGGAGCCTGCGATCCTTGTTGAGCACCATGCTGCTATGCTCCACCCTGTTGTGGGCAATCTCTCCTTTTGTGACCCTGCTGGCCACATATAAAGCACTATCCCGGGAATACTCTCTGTCTCTAGCCATTCTGACCCTGACGTTATTGGCCTTACTGGCCTCGGTCCTGTTGGTGTCCCCCTTAGCTCCCTTATCCCTGGTGGCCCCGAGGAACCTGCTACTAATTTGGGCCTTATTGACCCTATCAATAACCTGCCTAAATCTCTTGGCTTTGTTCGCCTATCGGGAATCCTACCCCTGTTGACTGACATTATACTGTTGTTAAGGTGTTCCACAAGCACCACCCCCATTATCCTTGCCCGATTGGCTAGGCTCTACTCCTCTCTTGCTTCCCTTCGCGTGGAAGCGGTGCTCCTGGCAGTGAACATGTGCGGTGTTGACGACAACAGTATATGTCACCAACGCAGGGTTATCTATCAAATGTTACCTGATCTTCCAGGCCAGACCATCTATGAACTTAGTTTTCTTTCTCTCTTCGTTGCTCACCTCATCTGGCACAAAGTCAGCCAGACGGGTGAATTCCTCCTCGTAGTCAGCTACCGAGCGATCACCCTGAATAACCTCCCCAAACCTCTTGCGCCTATCAAACTCAACAGTAGGAGGGAATTACTTGCGATCGAACCGCACACAAAACTCTATAATGGTCATAAAATCTCTGTCCTCAGTGGTGGTCACAGACTCCCACCACTGTAAAGTCACTCCGACCAATCTGAAGGTAACTAATATCTATTTATGTGCCTCGGTACAATCCACCATGTGCAGATGGCGTTAGATGTTCTTCTTCCACTGACATACTGCAACCACATTAGTACTATCCTGAAACTCGGGCGAATGGACCTTCTGAAATGTCTCCCTGACTCGCTGCCAAGGAGATGGACCTGGCTGGGCTTGAACCTCTGGTGCCACTGGCGGTTGGGCCTGGGGCTGGGGAAAATGGGTCGCCATAGTTGTCATGGCTTCATTGACCACCATGGCAACTATCTCTGCCACCTGGGTAGTTGAAATCATATCTATTGATGGTGGTGCCTGTGGCTCCTGTCGATCCTCCCTTAAACCCTCTCTAGTCTCGACCCTATTCGCTCGTTCTCTCCTTGGTGGCATCTAAAAAAATTGAATTTGTATGAGTTCACAATCAATACAATTAAAATAGCAGAAGCACGTAAAGCACACATACGTCGTGATAAAAGCAACAGTCCTAATAATAGGGCTCTAAATTAAACGAACGCTACGCTGAAATCGTAGTAAGCCGTACAGATCCTATGGACTCTAGAACCTAATGCTCTAATACTATATGTGACACCCTGTCTAATTAATATCGGGTTATCTGTCCTTTATTAAATTAAATCAGAATTTACAAATTGGTTCATTCTTAGCATCACTGTCGAAAACCAAATTAATTACTAATCACCTATTAGTTAATTAAACCAGTGCCAGATTTTATCTTTCATTAATCAGAAAACAACATGCGAAAAACCATATAAAATCCATACACCAATAAAGAGTCTAATCCATCACAAGATATAGATAAATAAAGTCTTGCCGAATAAACCATCGGCTAAAACCGAACTAAATAAATCCAACATAATAATAACTGAAGAAAAATCTAGATGGGGAAACAAGCCCAAATGAAAATTGTAACACTGAAGTCCTCCCAATAGATCCTATACGAGAAAATGAGGAAATGAAGCGTCTAATCAAAACTCCTTTAAGCATCCACTTGTGCTGCAACTGCCGGTCCCCGAAACAGAATATCAAGTCTGGCGTCCCTGTGGTTAGACACCTAAAGGGTTTTGAAAATATTTTTTTATAGCAAGAGTTAATACTCAAAACATTTTAAAAATATTTATCAAGAGTTTATAACAATTCAAAGTTCGGTTATTGATTACACATGTTAGGTTCACATACACTCTCTTGAGTTCCTCACCCCTCAACTATTATGCACGCAGCACGCCTAACGTTCTCTACTTAGCCTAGTTGTACTACCCAAGCTAACTAGACATAAGTAACTATCTGGACTATTCACATCTCTAAATCCCCATACCACCCATACAGAACGCTAACCGAATTAACATTTCTCGTATGTTAAGAGTTGAAATTAACATTTCATTTATCTTCTCATTTATTCAATTAATTAATTAAGTTTCACTACTTAATTTATTTATTAGATATACACTATAAATCAGTCTACTGTCACACATAAGTGGAATAATCACGATCGTATTATATATATATATATATATATATATATATACAGTGTCTCTCAATTGGACCACCGTGAAATAATGGGCATACTCTGTTATCAGTCCAAGTACCTCTCGTACTAAATGGGGACTATTGGTTCGGCATGTCTCCTCGAACCCAAAATCAAATATCAAACGATGGAGGGGAACATTGTTCTAAGCCTTTGGACTGCTCACATACCTAACGTACCCAAATGACAGGTCAGTCTCACTATTATACGTCACATAGCAAGACGCCCTAAATTCTATATTCTGGGGCACCAATCCAGACCTCACTGGAATCGTCAAGGTAGGGTCACCCACTACGCGAGAACCTCTGGCGATAGCAAGCAACAAAGGTATGCTAACTCATAACATCAACCATATAGGTACACACACAACCTATATATATTAACTAGGTATTCACATAACCTAATTATCATCATTCGTACATAGTATATAACACTCGAATACTCACCGTACTATCAAGTTATGACTTTTCTCACTATCGTATTTAATTGAGTATTAATATCTACTCTAAGGGCCCTACTTACCCCTTTATGAATTCAGTGGCTAAGTCTTCCTTACCCTAGTGGTTCATGCCATAAGCTCACTCACTCTTCCACGTAATTACATTCTCATTCTCGTGAATTAATTACTTTGTCATTTAATCATAGTCTTAATTCTCTTGATAAACTAAACTCCCATAACCCTATCATGGCCTACTGCAATATAATAGATCCCTCATTATATTTAGAAAATCTCCCAAAAGTTTTCCCGACAATAATTTAGTATTTCTAGGCAAAAAGGGAGATTTTACATTTTCTGGGAACCGAACCGGTTTGCCCCTCGGAATCTCGTCTTCTTTGTTTCGCAGATGCGTTTTCCCCATTAATACACCTATAATTTCCATGTTTCTCCACCAAACTCCAAGCCACTTGTCCCAAATCCTTCTCACGTGTATTAGGACGATTTCTAATGTAATTTTTTCATCAAAACATTACGAATAACATTCAATAATGGATTTAATCATCTAATCCTAAAAAATTCTAGGTTTTATGTTATTTCATTATAATACATCAAGAACCCCAATTTAATTCGTGGATAATCATAAAAAATCTCTACTTTATTATCCTCTGTAGATATCAAATCTTTCTACATGCAATTCCTACCCAAACATGCATTTAAATCAATCTTTTCGTCCAAAAACCATAAAAATAATCAATATAATTGAAACCCTAGTCACATGGGTATTATAACTTCATATTGATTGCAATAAACACTTGACTTAGTAATGTAGAGTCTGATTCCATGGATTATAAGTGAAATTGATTATTTTTCTCCTCCAATCTTCCTTCACAAGTGTTTATGGTGTAAGACTCCTTTGAATTTCTCAAGAACCCTTCCTTAAACTCCAAGATTGGTCTCTAATGGCTTCTCTGTGTTTTCTAACCTCTAAACCCTAGCCCCCAGTTCTTATAAGACAATTAAGAGTTCTAAGTTCGTGGGTCTCTAAACCCCATAATGTAAAATGACCAAAATACCCTCGTATGGTCCCGATTTAGCTTAAAACTGACATGTGACTCAATCGACATCCCGAGTATACTATTTTGACTAATTCGACCCTTATGGACTCATCCGTGACCTCACAATTATCATCCAAGTCACTCTAAATAAATATTCCATCTCGACACCAAGTTAGTCTACACGTGACTCCCGGTTGAGATAAATTCCAATTACGCCCATATCACTTACTATAACGTAATTTCCAATCATTAACCATTTACTATTCACTAGTATATATAATTCACAATATGAATCATTATTTCACTCTCTATTAATATTTAATAATTACATCATAATGCAATTCAATTCAATTCAATTACTTCTCTCGCATAATTTAAAATAAAAGTCATTTAATTACTCAATTAATTAAATCTCAAATATAAAAAATACGGGGTATTACATTCGTGTGTGATAAAAACATGCCCTAATACAAACTTATTAATAAATGCAGCTTTTAAAAAGAGGTGATGTCTTTTCTACGCTTGCACACCTAGCAAAAGGCCCTAGTTTTTGTGCGAAAGAGTTTAAAAAATTCCGCACCAACGGTTTTAATTTCATTTCATATCCATATGAGGAAAAGATTTGGATGCAAAATAGTGGAATGTCAATTTCTGCCTTGACCACCTGTATCTCTAGCAAAAGCAATAAGAATCCAAAGAATACGGTGTTGACCTATTATAGGATAATCCAACAAATCCTAGAACTTGATTACTTAGATTTAATAGAAATTGTATTCTATTGTGATTGGGTGAAGGTGGAGGATACTTTGATTGCTTGTAAAGTTGATCCTGACTCCAAACTTATTATGGTAGATTTATCAAAGCTAAAGAGTAAAGATCGCATAGTTGACGAGTCTTTTATTTGTGCCTTTAAGAACGTAAAGAAGGTATTCTACTCAAAGTGCATAAATGAGCGTAATTGGTCTATTGTTGTGCATGCACCAAAGGGTATAACTACTCAAGTGAATGCATTAAAGGCTTCAAAAGAGTTCCAGACAGCTCTTGATGACAACCCTAATTTGAAGAATTTTTCAGTTGATTTAGAGGAAGATTGAGTATCAAAATATTATTTTATCCTCGTCATACTTATTTGTATACTATTACGACATTGACACTGTATTAGCGCATTACCTTGATGTATGAATGTTTAATTGATATACATTTGTTGATCAATTTCATTGATGTAGTCTTCTTAAAATGAAATTGAACAATATAATTGATATTAATTTTATTTTAAAATTTTAGATGATAGAAGGAGTACGGGATAATTATTGGCTTAGCGGTTGGATAATTATTGGTTGTTGGCTTGTTGTTCGCTTGTTGTTGCGTCAGAATATAAAATAGTCACTAAACGGCCACGTAAGAGGCATGAACAACTCGCACGGGACCAATGTAACCCGCAGGAACCGACTGAGTAATCACGAGACCCCCAGTTTGAGAGCATGGCCAAAATTTGCCAACGGTTAGACGTAGCCTTAAAAACATGTCGTCAAAGGGTGAGAATGTAAAACAACCACTAAATAGCCCCGTAAGAGGCACAAACACCTTGCACGTGACTAATGTAACCCATAGGAATCGACTGTGTAGTCAAGAGACCCCCAGTTTGGGCACAATCAAAATTTGTAAACTATTAAACTTATGCTTAAAATATGCCTTCAAATGGTGATAATGTAAAACAACCACTAAACGGCCCCGTAAGAGGCACGAACACCTCGCACGGGACCAATGTAATCCGCAAGAACCGATCATGTAGTCACGGGACCCCCAATTTGAGAGCACAACCAAAATTTGCAAACTGTTAGACTTAGGCTTAAAAACATGCTGTCAAAGAATGAGAACGTAAAACAACCACTAAATGGCTCCGTGAGAGGCACAAATACTTCGCACGGGACCAATGTTGTAAGGACAAAATTTCCAATTGAGTCCATTGTAGTATTTAACTTATTTCTGGAACAAAACATGTTTTTGAATGATAGATAGATTTGTTATTGTCACGATCCCACACAGTCTATGACATAAAGATTATTGAAGATGTTGCGACAAGCTTCAAAGATAAATCAAGTCAAAATTATTTTGGTACACATTTCACATCTTCACTGCATTCCGATCTCTCATAAATGAATGTGTAATGTTTATGGGACTCTGAAAATATTTTAGGATGTTATTTTTATTTTAAAAAAATGTTTAAACTTTGTTTATTATAAGATAAGGATCATTTAGAGTTGTGTATATAACAAACTCTTATGTTTAGTGGTTCAAACAACATTGTAGGTCGTTTAAGCGAGATGAACATGTCGTTCGAGCGACATATAAATTTCATTCGAACGATGTGCCTACTCAAGTTTATTGTTTAAGGCGTTTCTCTCAGAATTTTGAAAGTAGCAGAACCACAAAATCAATTTACATACAGTATGTTTTCTACACAAGTTTTCTAAGGTTTTAAAAGTCTAAAAACATCCTTAGAGTTTCAAGATCTGAGCTTTCATACTCTTATGCTATAGAGATCTTAGTTTGCACCATTAAGAGTTTGTTCATCACTTTGAACATTGGTTTTTACGATAAAGAAGCGAAGGAGTTCGTGTTCAACATCATAGACATTGCCAACCTATATCGATGGACACCGATGTATTTGTGTATGTGTGTGCAGTGGACAGGTATCGTAGAAGGACTACTACATAGGCATTGTGGAGGAGTGGCTGAAGGATCAGAAGAGGGTCAAGACTTGTGGGGGATCAAGTTGTTGAGTAATTCTATCGTTTGTACTTTGTAATATCACATCATAGTGATTGTCTGGCTTGGGTTGTTCGAGGTTTTTTCCCTTAGTGGTTTCCTCGTACATCGGTCCTCGTCTTTGTGAACTTATTTATTTTACTTTCTTTAATCACCTAAATGCATGTTTAGGATTAAACAAGATAAAATTGGGTTTAACTAAAATTGGTTCACATACTTGGTGCGATTTAAAATTTGGAAAAGAGTTTTTTCAATAAGAAAGTTTGTTTTGGCAACCTTAAAACACATTCGAAAGAAAATTTGGGACTTCCAAATAGGTATCAGAGCTAGAAGCCTATTTTTTATTGTGTTGACCCCTTATGTTTTTAAGGATGAATTTCATAAATTATGAAAGTTTTAGAGCTCCTATTTTTTATGGCACAAACTATTGTTATTGGAAAATGCGAATGAGAAGTGATTTGAAATCAAGTAATGAGCATGTGTGGTTAGCGGTCGAAAAAGGGTTAGACTCCACCGTTTACACGGGAGGGTGAGGCCACTACTTCAAAACCCATTGAGTCATGGACCGAAGACGAACATAGAATTACGCTTTAAAACTCTAAATGTCTTCATGTTATTTCCTCACATGTCACACCATAAGAATATAATAGAATCATGACGTGTGAAACTTCAAAAGAGGCTTGTAATATACTTTCACTGACTCATGAGGGCACTAGCACGGTTAAGGCATATAAACTTCGAAACCTCACTACACAGTTTAAGACGATTAAGATGCTAGAGACTGAATCTTTTGATTAGTTTTATGCTAGATTATCAAATGTTGTCAACTCATCGTTTAACTTAGGAGAGCAAACACTCGACAACCGAGTCATAAAGAAAATCTTAAGGTCATTGCCAAGTAAATTTGATGCAAAAATGACTGTTTTGAACTCCTTGGGTATGCTTGAATCGACGAAACTTGAAGATATTGTAGGTGACCTACAAAGCTATGAACTCGATGTATTTACCTCCAAGCAAGTGCTAAAGAAAGAAAAAGGCATTGCCTTAAAAGCCCTAAAGGAGGAGACTAAAGTTTCGGATGATGATTCTGATTCCGATTTTGAGGATGTAACCTTATTGGCAAAGAATTTCAAAAACTTTATTAAGTTCCAAAAGCAATCGAAAGATGCTAAAAGGCTTGAGAAATTCAAGAACAATAAGGTAGATCCCACCCCTAAGGATGAGAGCAGTGTATATCAATTCATTTTCTATGCCTTAGAGTTCTTTTTAATGCAACTTCTAAGTCAACGTCATCCAAGATTATGCAGCGTGCATTACTACCAAGTACAAGAGATACCTACAAGAGTCAACATCTCGAGAAAATTAGTGTCATTACAAAAATTTAATGCTCGTCTCTCTCTGTCCATTTTGCAGTCATGAAATTGCCTAAGAATACATTTCTAACAGTCCCAGCTGCACCGGCTGTCAACTTCTTTCCAGCAGCCATTAAGCCTGTGAATGTCATCTTCGTTACCTAAATATGTGTAATATAAGAAAGAGTGACAGAGAGTATTGCAATATCATGAAGAACGAGAAGAAAAAAAATCATAAAAAGTAAAAAGACGTATAGACTTGCAAGCAATGCATCCCCAATCTAAGAAGTGTTTCCCATTAGCAGATTCACAACACCCTAAATGAGAATATTAAAATAAAAAGAAACCAATAAAATAGAGAAATATGCCTCAATAAACAACATATCTAGTAGTCCAGATGAATACTCCAATGACACACATACATATTTAATATGCATAAGTTATAAAAGAGTGGTTTAAAAGAGTATATTTTGCTAAATAGAACGCAATGAACAAATATGATTTATGTTGAAGATATAATAACTGAAAAAAATATGTTAGAGATGCATCAATAATTTCAAAATAAAATCAACAAAATATGGGCACTAACATGAAAAGTGTACACGAATAGAGAGAAATAAAAGAAACATATTCAAAAATGTACTAATTTATCGTGATTTTGGTGTTTAATACAAAGCTACTATCTCATTCTTCTCATTATTCAAGGTCTTAGTCTTGGTCCCCGTATCGAACACTCAATTTTCAACTCGGTTTTAGTATCGGGCACTGAATTGGATGTTATGCATCGATACGCCATTTCAATAGCCCAAAAATTCAGAAAACAAATATACATAACTTTCACGAATAAGATCGATAATGTGAACCAATTAGATAAATTCAAAATAATGTAATTGATTGTCGAACTTTTCATATTCAATATATCATAGTAAATCAATATTAAGATAGAAAAACAACTAATGGCACATAAAAGTTGATAAAGAAATTACATAGAGGAAAACTTTTATTTATTATACAAAATAGAAATTTTTACTTTTCAATATGAAATAAAGAATATATATATATATATATTATCGGACAACACGACAATATTGAGCCGAGATATCGTCGATTCGCAACAAATCAACATATTTTCCATCTTTCATCACGGTATAGGACCATCCTCTTACGATACCAAGTGAACTTGGGCGAGACTTTGAACTATAATTCTTCTAGATTTGGCTAACAGATAAGCAATCTGGTCTGCAACACAAATGCATATAGATCAAGTTGATAGGCACAAAAAAGCCAAATAAATCAATGTTGAACCTTAGTTCCAATATCCCGTATTTTGAACCAAAAATCTATGGTTTTTGATAACCCTATATTTTATCTATGCACCTGCTTTTGAACCCTAATTCAAAAAATCTAAATGAGACACAAAATATCGAGAAATTCAAACCCAAAAACGTGCGCGAGCAGGCGCGCACACTCTCACACACCCTGATGGATAAGACATAATTTAAACCACAAAATATGAGAGAGAAAAAACTCAGTATTTAAAGCCAAATTTGAAACCCTCTCTATTTCACGCAAAAATTCTAAGAAAAAACCAGCCAAACCCTGACTTTGACTCACAAAACCATAAATTAAATCACAAAAGCCATGATTTTCAACCAAACGATCTAGATTTATTGAACAAAGGTAGAAATCTGAACACATTTGGGTTTGAAAGATGTACACCGAAAGAGAGGGAGATAAAAAGAGTGATAGAGAATGGAAGATGAGGGAGGGAGCTTAGTACCTTTGGAGCTTGGTGGTGGACCGTGGCCTAGAAAGTAAAAAAGAGTAGTTAGGGTTGAGAAAGTTTATTTATTCAAGATCGAAACTCAACATCATTGAATCTGAAACATTATAAACGTAATCAACACAGACCAAATTTTAAGGGGGAACTTAAATGGTAAAGGGATATGGGTGTAAAATGTTGGGAGGACTCCTTGTGTGAGATCTAATCAGACAGTTAATTTTTTACTTTTTTTGAACCATCCGAACCTTTATTCATCTCTTTCACCCGTGAATAAGAAAACCACCTCTCCCACGTTATATAATAGTTTTTTTAATAAGAGGAAGGAACTATATAAAATAACAAACCATTGAACAGTTGAAAGACTAATTAATCCAATAATCCAAACCTTTGAGAAATTGCCAAAAGAATTGGGTTGATAGTTCACTTTAACCATGGCATATATTTGAGAAGTTTCTAGAAGCAAAGCAGAAAACAAATACTTGAAACAAAAATTAGAGACCAATTTATATTCTCTTTAACCAAGCAAAGAACATAACAATGTAGTAGTGTGAAGTCCACCCGTTACAATAAAACACCAATTAACATAGCTTGAGAGCTTTCTTCACTACAGTATTACCAACGTCTAGGAAGAACAAATCTAGAGAATTTCCTTCACTATAGAGTCCACAGATCAAGCAACAAGGAATCAAAATGTAACTAAATTAGTAGCACAACATGCCAGAAGAAAAGGAAATGAATTTTAGAAAATTCAAACAGTTAAAAAAAATCATTTTCCTGATTGATGGAAGTGTGATCCTGCAGTGTAGCATTTACAGAAACAAAAACTACGATAATGCATGTATCTCCATTGGCCTTGCCTATGCTGAATTGAAGTCAGTGCATCAAAATGGAACACTTCGAACATTAATGATTATGAAGATTTCTCTCGGAATAGGATATTTGATTTTAACACGAACAACTTGAAAGGTGATAGTGTCAAAAAGAAGGGGGGGTCAAAGGGCAGTAAGTTGTTGAAATTTAAGTGAGAACCACACCTTCCCTTGGGCATATACAATATTTAAGTTGGAGTCATTGAACAACTTATTTTTTTATATAACCATATTTACTAACATATAGAACAAGAAAAAGAAATTATAAGGATGACATACTGCGAATTCAACTTTAACCCGTGGACCCGTTGACAAGGTATGATTTTTATAGTGGATAAATTAAGTTGTAACTGAATTTGCACCTAAGAAACTTCCATAGGTAAACAACTAGGACACTCTTATCAAAAAGATGATCTAGAGTCTCTTACTTTGGGGAGATACAACATCCACAACCCGAAGCTAAGTTAATGCCCAGATTTTTCACATTTATGTTAGTGGATATCCCATTGGGAATAACTTTCTAGATAAATGCACTGAGCTTGGTAGGGATCTAATTTTTCCAGATTAATGTGTCCCAATAGACACAAGGTAAGTGATTTATCAGGTTCCAGTAGCTTTTGGAGGAGAAGAGGCCATTATAATTGGTCTTCCATATGAGGTTTATCTTTGAGAGAGTCATGAAAGTGAGACCTGTCACCGAATCCTTGGGAAATGACTCAAAAAAAATTCTCTATGAGGTGAAGATCATTTAGCTTCATAAATAGAGTAATTGGGGTCTGTTTACTATGCAAGGTAGAGGTATACTTTAAACCATTTATCCAGTTAAAATGTTTAATTCCCCTCACTTGTGATCCGTTAAATAATCTCATACACCTTATTTAATTGACCCTTAACCAAATTCCACACATTAAGGAGCTTTTGCAATCATCATTTGGCCTAGAATGCCATATTTTGCTTTTGAAAAATTCATCCCAACAAGACGACCCTCTAATTTCACATGAAGGGATTCTATCATTATAATAATGGATCATCGATGACCTACACTGTGAATGAATTAAATACCTCATAGTGGTTATTTATCAAAGAGTCACATTTGGGATTTGTTGTAAGGTGACCTAAGACCACTGTTCAAAGGAAGCCCCTAGACTCTAACCACTTGTAAGCATCCATATTTACTATTTTCAGATATCCCATACATTTATTAAAATAGATTATGTATTTTAGGACTTGAAATAATATTGATTATGGATATAGGACAACAAATATTTTGTTTCCATTTTTAGTCCCTATTTTCAAATTAAAGGGACACATGGCATGCTGTGATTGGTTGACATTTTATGAATATGGGTCCGCGCTAGTGGCTTTATTAAAAAATAGGGACTAAAATTATAAATAAAATGTTTGTTGTCCTATTTCCAAAATACATATTACAATAGGTCCTAAATTTACAAAGCCCCTTATTAAGATATGGCAAATCTGGCGAAGGAACCCAATCATCCTTGCAAAGGAGACATAGGCACTAAGGTCACAATGCAAGGGACCATGAACTTGTAAAGGCATTAAGAAATTTAAAAGGATCTAATATCCTCCTAGGCCCACCAATTATTTCACCAGTATAATTCAGAGAGTGATAGTGGAACTCATCAATTGGACTCTAGAGTCTATTAGAGGCTAGGTCTAAGTACATTACTGAAGGAAGAGTAACTAATGTATTTGGCCTATGAAATGGGCAGTAGAATGATATAATGGGGTGAGTTTCTTAAGATATGGGTTTATTATAGAGGGAATTCAAAAAGAATTTTTTTAGAAGCAAGGTTGAGCCTCGGGAGGTGAAAAGGTTAAAAAGGGCTACTGTTAGATCAGATGGTCCCTTAAAGTAGCTTTAAATAGGACCAGACCAATCACGTTACACGTCAAATTACTGCACATAACCCCAACACATGTGCATAAATTTGTAGTCTTATTCCAAGACACGTCCTTCGGGTGAAATGGACTATATTTATCATAATATGAAGAAGTAAAATTATTAATGCTAAAGGTCTCTTTAAAGAGAAAAATGCAAGGGTCTACTCATAATAAGCAAACTGATTTTGCAAAGTGAAAGAAGATCCGAAAAGGGAAAAATAATCTAAAATGCCAATTCACATGGTCATATGCCTTTTCAAAGTATCTTAATCACCACACATTTTTTCTTTCTAATCGTATATTTTTCCATCTCGTTAGCTATGAAAGCCAAGTCGAGTTTTGCCTAATTCTTATAAAAAACTCTTGAATCCTTAACATTTTCTCACTTAAGACTCCGAGACTAATCAATAGGCCGTTAGACAAAACCTTCTAATTGAAAGGGGTTATGGTGAATCCATCCACGCTAGGGATGTTTCTCCATAAGACCCTCAAAACTTAACTTTGAAGGTGATTTTGCAATAGATTTAAAACTGCAAGAAATGTGAAACTTGTGAGTTGTTGAATATCTCTCCATCAAAACGGATTGGGAATGACATTAATGATTCAACACTGACAATTTAGGTCGATTTAAGATTTTGAGAGATGCCATACCTCAAAATGACCAGAAGAGTGAGAAAGCGCCATTCGTGTTATAAATGTGTAGCTTATGCGGCTATTGCAATTAATTTATTTTCGTGTAAGTCCTTGTAATAGTTCCATTATATAACACCTGCGTAATCTCATGATGCTGTGAACTAACAAAAAATCCAATTATCTGTATCATAAACATGTTAAACTAATACCAATATAACCACTTCTGTCACTGCTTACATTCAATCTGTTTTTCTTTGCATTTGCATAATTGAAGTTGAGTTAATGAAGAAACAGGGACTTGCACAAGTCTCATATAAAAATATAAAAGAAAATCATATAACAACACAAACAGAGGTCATTACCATCACCAACTAGTTGTTCTTAACCTATATATCATAATCAACTAATAACTTGGTCAATGCACAAGTACAAATCTCTAATTCAACAAGAACTTCATTTATTTTGTTTAATGACCATCCAAAACAATCAAGATCACCAATAATAATAGTCTCACAAAGATGAAAGTGAACAATGAAATTTGTTAAGAAGGAAGAAGAGGAAAAGGGAAAGAACTGGAAAAAATTTCTAATTCCACACATAATAAAATTGCCAATGTGAAATTATATACCCAACATATACTTGACATATTCCTATAAGCTGGGTATAACACTTTTTTCAGCATTTGATCCAGTTCCATTTTGATAAAGAAATAATGATAAATGTGGCCTAATTCAACTGTTAAACAACACACTGTAGTTAACCTCTCTTGTTGCCGTCCTTGCCATCCTCCTGCTGTTATTCTACGATTTTTGCTTTACTTGTAAGATCATTCAAATAAGTATTATTTATATTAATATTTTATGTGTTTTAATATTGATTTGAGGCTTAGATTTAAGGCTTTTTTTTTTACTTAAAAATGTTTTTTATATAACATATTTCTTTTTTTTAATTAGGTTACTTCTATTTTCATTTCTTTTTTTTTTTGCTCCATTTGCTTTGTAACTTTTTTTTACCCCCTAACTATTTTCTTACGTAATTATGTTATGATTTGTTTTGTTTCAATTGCATATAAATGGATAAAGAATTTTTTAAGATAATCGTAGTATTTACTTGAATAAGTACCATGAAAAATTTGAGGAAAATGAAGTTGACGAAGTAGAGGGTGTTGATGGAATGACTATATTGAGGATGCTCGAAAAAAACGTAGCCAAACATGAAGTAGGAATGATATTTGATAGTGTTGTTGAGATGTTGGAATATTACAAAAATTATGGTAATGCTCAAGGTTTTTCTGTGAAGAAGAGGACATCAAAGAAAGGGGATGATGGTGTGGTAAGATAGGTTGTTCTTATGTGCTCACAAGAGGGTAAAGAGGAAGTAAAAGAAAAGATTCATTTAAATTGCCAACAACTTTCGAAACTAATTGTGATTCTAAGATTAATGTCGCTTTATGTGCCGATGGAAAATGAAAAATCACAATTAAATCCATTGACCATAACCATCACGTGAGCCCGGAGAAATCTAAGTATTTCAAGGCAAATCGGGTAAGTATAAGAACTGATGTGTTTGGTCATATGTAGTGACACATGGCGCGTGGTTGTGCTCCTAAGAGAAGACTATCTTTTATTTTGCATTTTTATTTAGGGTACTATTGTCATTTTCTTTTATTCTTAGTCTTTAATTAGTCTCCAAGAATTTTTTGGGCTAATTAATCATTTTTAATCATTAGTTGTCCTTTTTCGTCTTTTTGGGTCTTTAGCTTGTCTATCAAGCAAACATCTCCTGTAAATAGGCCTTTGGCCCTCAATTGTAGAGACACTTGAATATTAGAAAGAGAATAAAGAGAGAAAGAAACCCATTTTTTAGTTTAGTTATTGTTATTGTTGTTGTGTAGTTAATAGTTACTGTGTAGTGTAATAATAGCACTTCTGCATTCTTAGATTCACATAAAAAAAACATTTTACCATTCTACCCTTCCCTTTTATCCCTAATCTGCCTCACTTTTATTCTTACCCCATTTTCCCCCTTTCCCCACTCATTTATGCCCAACCAAAATCAAACCAATAAAAATGGGCTTCCCTACTCCGACCCAATCCCCTACTCCCTATTTGACCTCAAATCCGTTCAAAATTGGTCTTATGGCACCTATTTATGATACAACTCATGACTTCCATGAAAAATGCGTCCCACTTGATATCCATTTTCGACTATTTGCCATTTTGGGTCTGGTTTTCCGGAATGTCTCCGTCTTCAGTCCGCTTGTTTCGTGATCGTACTCGCAAAGGTGCGGTCGCCGGAGTTTTCGTTTGGTTAGATTCAAAGGTCCACCATACCAAGTTTCAAATATCTACTTGTGTTGTATAGAAGGCGGATATGGTCATCAGTTTTTTATTACTCGGATTTCATAGAGAGATATCGTCAAGATTTGGGTTTATTAGACCCATTATTGATGAGATTCATATGCATGGGACTAATTCCAATTTGGGCAGCCCACTTTTTGTTGATTTTGATTGGATTCCGAAACTTTTTCGAGCTTTATATCATGTGGCATTGATGAGTCACCCTACACACTCGAGGATGAGCTTTTTCGAAGCCGGGGTGAATGATGTGTTTGGTGATTTTTTATCTTTTTGGGTCTTTAGCTTGGCTAGCAAGCTAACCTCTCCTATTAATAGGCCCTTGGCCCTCATTTGTAGAGACACTTGAATATTGAGAAAGAGAATAGAGAGAAATAAAACCCATTTATTTAGTTTAGTTGTTGTTGTTGTGTAGTTAATTGTTGTTTGTAGTGTAATAATAACACTTTCGCATTCTTAGATTCACATTAACACCTAATAAAAATTTCAATTCTTATGTAGTGGAAGCCGATGGGAATGAGAATGTGCCCTTTTTGAAAAAAAATTTATAACTATATTGAAAAGGTTAGACGACTGGAACTTAGGGAGGGAGTTGTTATAGCCGTTCAAAACTATTTTCTTAAAATGCAAGCTAATAATTCTAATTTTTTCTGTATCATGCATTGGGATTGTGAGAGGAGGTTGAAGAATTTGTTTTGGCCAGAAGCAAGGAGTAGGGTGGTCTATGAGGAGTTTGGGGAGGTTATCACAATTGATACAACATACTTGACCAACAAGTACGACATGACCTTTGCACCTTTTATTGGGGTGAATCTCTTTAAATGGTGGCTTACTTTCATGAATGGTCGTGCTCTAATGCCAATAATAACTCATCAAGATAAACCCATGAAAAATGTCATTGGAATTGTCTTTCCAAATTCGCGACACCATTGGTGCTTGTAGCACATTATGAAGAAATTTCCTGAAAAATTGAAGGGATATGACCAATATGAGCCAATGAAGAACTCTATAAAATGTGGTGTTTATGATCCTATACCATTGGCGATTAATCAACTTAACATTACATTGATCGGGGAAGATGCTAATGTCAAAGAAATAATTTTTCTGTATTTATTGGTATTTCTGGGTTTGAGAATGGTACCAAGACAATGGAAAGTTTTGGGGTTTATTGGTATTCTTTTTTGTTTGGAAAGTGCAATAAGAAATTACATTTTTTTTGGATTTAATGTAATTGTTTTAGCGAAATATTATTTTGTATCACGGGATAGTAGCTTGAGTTGAAGAAAAATTGTAAAGCTAAGGTGTGGAAAGCTACAGGTGTGGTGTTCTTTTTTTTTTGTAATTAGGTGTGGTGGTTTTTCATTAAAAATTGAAGGGACGTAAGTTACCGGTTTGGCCGGTTTCAATTTTGAAGAATCATGTTTCTCCACATCACTCTCTACACCCTGTACAAAAGTTTTGTGTGCAAATAAAAAGGCTCAGAGTAAAAATGATTGTTTGAAAGAAAAAATATATTCTGCCCAAATTTTTTACCGAATTCCTATATGAAGTAGGTAGAACATCACTACATGACAAAAAGAGAAAAAAGCTTTATGATTTAATAGGTTTGTAACCGGCCTAACTCGTAAGGCAACTTTTCTTCAACCATTCCTTTAGGCCTCATTTCTTACCTTTATCATACCTCCTACAATACAAAATATTTTACTTGCTTTGGAAACTTGATAATAAATTAAAAAAATCACATGACATATAAGCAGAGTTGAGGAATTCTTTAATTTGAAATCCTTTCATATCATCAGTATATATATGAGCAAACAGAGTTTAAGATTTATGTTTGACTCTTTATGTTGTATGAATTGTTGGAACTTTATTTGGATAATGAATCAATATGTATATTTCAAAGGTTACGCTTGCGAAAAATTGATAAGAGCTGAATTGAACTCATTTAAGTCAAAGGGTCTGTAAATCTTAGTCATAAAGGCATGTATGAGCCAAAGTATTCACATTGCATCATCATAGTAAATAAGAAATAGGACTGCAATGCTTACACAACAAAAAACGCAAAGCACTACAATGAAATTTAACTATAAAAATTCCCAAGAAGTTGTCTATATAAGAAAAACTAATCACCTAACATATATAATAAGAAGTTTACACGGAAGTTAACAATTGACGCATATATATACACACACACATACATACTAGGTATAACCCGTGCCGATGGGCACGGTTATAAATTTGTAGTAATATATTTAGTTTTGCATCACATAGGTGCATTGTGGCTCCAACACATCCGTGCGTCACCCCATGCCTAAGACATAGACTATGACCATGCTAATTTTTTCTAAAATCAGAAATTGCAAAGTATGTTATAAAATTAACAATGTCAACATCAAACACAGAACACACATAAAGTTGCACATTAATAGTTAGGAAACTATGATACTTGCACATTATAAGTTTGGCTTGGTACAGGATACAATACTATAATACAATTTTAGAACATAATTAGAGAAATTTTATAATAGTATATTTACCGATCCAACCAATGCTCCAAAATATGCGCCTTTTTTAATTTTTCCTCGCTGCAAAAATGAAATAACATTAGTATGAAATTTAATCATCTAATGTAGAATTATCAAAATGATATTAAACTCTTAAGAAGACAAACTTGAGATGGTGGATCATTAGCAAGGAAATGTACCCATCTAACATACCTAAATTTAGGTGTGATAATATAACTAACGAATCAAAGTAATAATGAAAGTCCAATTCATAATATAAGAGAATTTTGGTTCTGCTCACAATTATCAATATTAGCAGTAGATTTATAAGAAATTTTAAAATAAAATTTGTTTGTAAAAAGACCAAAAGGCAAAACAACTTGTGAAAAATTAGACTAAAAGGGAAATATGTGGTCTTACCCCTGACCTTCATTTCATTTAGAAAATATGTGGCTTACCCTTGGGATCAATTAATATTGGTATTGGTTGTCAATGTCATTAAAAAATTATACCCTTGTTAATGTAATCAGAACCAAGTTGACAATATATGAAAAACAATTCATACAATATATATATATATATATATATATATATATATATATATATATATATATATATAGATTTTATGCAATGTGAAGCTTGTGCTCAAAGAACCATTCTTTGGTTGTCTTAAAAATGAAGAAAAATCATTCCAAAATGTGGTCCATAATAACATTAGATTTGTGAGAAGGATGGGGAGAGAGAGGCCTAATAATAATGTATAAAGGGACACTGAATAATATGCAACATATAAATATACTATACTAACTAAAGGAACAAAGGGAGGGAGATAAATTAAAAATGGGAATTTAGAGAAAAGCGTACCAAAATATGATCTTCACTTTTTCTTTCAAACTACAATTGTGCATGTTAATCATCAACACAGATACATTTTGTTGTATTCCCTGCATAAATATTCGAAGGTCTTGAGTGTGTGAGTTACTCACAGAGAAAATACTGGGCAAGTGAAAATTAGAAAAAGATCCAAGCAAGATAAGGAGGAGGTTAGAACCATTCACAAATAGAAAGCAGTTGCAGAACAAGATAGTTCACAACTGCAATCTAATAAATAAAAATATCCCACACATAAGAGGTTATTCAAAATCACACCATTTGTTCTTATCCTTGACCACATATGCCTGTATCAAAACCTAATCAAGCAAAAACTACCAACAAATGAAAACCAAAAACTATCTTTGTACTATTAATTACATTGATTGTTTTCACAAAACCCAAACAATGGTTAAAAATAAAGTCCCAACATCATCAAACACCTCTATACTATTAGAGACGTTAAAGAAATCATTATTTTTCTAGAAAGGCAAATTAGAATTACAAAAATAAACGTCAAGGAAAAATGCAAGAATATTTAACATCCAAAGTATAAATTGAAAGCCACCCCATTGCCCCTATATCATTAACAATTGAAGTGTAAAAATCTATGACACATAGTAAAGAAGGCTGAAATGTGATTCAAGAGACGATTTCTTTATTTCCTTCCACCATTTTTCCATTAAGCAAAGGTACTAAAGAATATTTGATAAAGTAATAACAAAGTTGTTAAATTCAACATTTGCAATCAATAACAAATGAAATCTCAAATGAAAATCCTAAAAAAAATAGAGTTTTGAACTAAAAGTTAGTCCAGGGACCGCAGGCACATAGACCCAATACCGAGTATATTATATTACAACCTGTTAAATCATAAATCAATTTTTTATACACACGTGATAAATTCAAAAATAAAAGTGATTGTAAATTAAGAGATCAAGGTAAACAAAATATGCTCAACCAGTCAGTGTATATCAATCCATGAAACTAATAATATATATTCAACATTTCTTCTCATTAACTAAAAGACTATAACTTATTGTCTCTAAGAACATCCTCATAATTTGATGTAAATGACGCAAAATGGGTAGTAAGAGGAAGATATCACAAGCCTTAACCCACAATTATTAAAATCTCCAAAATGTAGAATGCCCCAAATGACACTAAAAATGGGGTATTTATAGGTGGGAAGTAGCTTAGTCTCCAAGCAATGATCTAATTACAAATGTACCCCTATTAGCCTTTGCCACTTTCTTCCCTAAATACCAAACAAACAACTACTAAAAGAAAATACAACCAAATAAAGAAAGTAAAAGAAAATAAAAAAATTCCACAAAGTCCTACAAATAGCCCATAAACTTTTTATTCACACCATTCTCTCCGCCTTCGAAAACGATCATCCTCGAGATTTAAAAGTTGAGGATGCACAAAATCTTCAAAATTGGAGAATCATGTGAAAGGCACAAAAAATGTGCGAAAGAGAGGCAAAACTTGTGGGGACAAAAGTAATTTCTAAAAATTTAAGGAAGATCCTTCAATTCTTGAATTAAGACCATTATCTTCCTCTTGCCTCTCATGTGAATCATCAAAATATCTTCCACCCGGGTCAAAAACCAATTTCTTGGTGCCAAACCCTACTACTTGAATTTATTGGAGGGTTCCACCTAGGGCAGAAGACAAATCGTCTAGCATAGGAGGGGTTTGGGTCAAAATGGGTTGAAACCCTAGGGTTTCATGGTCGCCGGCATGTCCAGGGTGGATTCCGATCAAGAGGAGGTGTGTGGCGGCTCTAGGGTTTGTCCTTAGTGGTTCTTGGGTGCTTAGGGGACAAAACCCTAACAGATTCAGGAAAAGAATTTGGCCGTCGGTCGTTGGGGTGGTGGTCCGAGGTGAGCCGAAGGCCGACGAGTCTTGAGCTGCTGATTTTAAGGCCCGATCGGGAGTAGACCCTGCCACGGAGGAGCCGACGGTCACCAGGGAGTTGGTAAATCTTTGGGAAGGGTATTCTGAGTTTGGACAGACTGTTTAATGCCGAAAATGGTCCAAAAATATGGGTCGACTGACGACCACCTCTGCTGCTACCTTCGATCACCTCAGGGCAGGTGGTAGATGGGCTAGGGTTTGGTAGGGTCATTTTTTGGGGGGGTAGAAGGGTGGAAATGGTTATGGAAGCATATGTAAAGGAGTTTGGGGGATAGGCTTAGGTTTTCTTGAGTTATGATTACGGTTAGGGAGTAGGGTGGTGGTGGAACAGAGACGAGCCTCAAGATCCTCAAGTCGCGTCAAGAGGTGGTCTAAGACTCCCACGAATCGATCATAACGAGTTTTAATGGGAGCATATCTCCTCTTAAAACCCATTTGTTGTTGTTTACAATTTTTGTGTTTTTTACAACAACAACAACATTAACGGGTAGGACCAATGAGGCTCAGATACCAATTGACGTAAATGACACCAAATGGGTAATAAGAGGAAGATATCACACGCCTTAACCATAATCTTTAAAATCTCCAAAATGTAGAATGCCCCAAATGAGGCTACAAAGTATTTATAGGTGGAAAGTAGCTTAGGCTTCAAGCAATGATCTAATTACAAATGTACCCCTATTATAGCCTTCGCCACTTCCTTCCCAAAATACCAAACAAACAACTACTAAAGAAAATATAACCAAATAAAGAAAATAAAAGAAAACAAATAAAAATGCTACAAAGTCCTAAAACTACTAAAAATGGCCCATAAACTTCCAATTCACATCACAATTGGTCAACAAGGCTGGAATCAGAACATATAAAGTTTACAAAACAAACAGTATACACATGAGGTAAAATAATATAATTTAAGAAGAAGAAGAAAAAGAAAAAATGAGGAATCTAATTAAACCTAAGACAAATTGTTAAGAGAAAATTTCATAAGCCATCAAACGAATTGGGTGTGTGAAAATTACACGTGAGGTATACTGTGGTCACTCTGGTCAAATTGCAAAATCATCTTTCATTTAAAATACACTACCAACTGATTACCAAAATATTAATGTACTAAATTTGTGATTTGGTCCTTAAATTTTATTCTAATTTACTGAAAACCCCAATTCTATAATTAATTTTGCCAAATTATTAAATCACCCACAGACACATTCTCTCTCTCTCTCTCTGTCTCTCTCTCTCTCACACACACACACACACACACACACACACACACACATCTATACACATGCATGTACACAACCAACAAGCATAATATGGCGCCAGAACACCCACATGCCACAAAACCACACACAAACACACAGTTTTATTGCATACATACACGTGACACTCACTTGAGCACACTACGTTTCCAAGCAGACGCACACACAATAATATGGCATATGTGATATTTATATAGAGTGAGAGAGTATAAATCTGTAGACAGTGAGCCATTTTATTTTATTTTTAATTTTTTGATAATGATTTCATTTGGTGTAGGAGAAGCAAATCAGGTGGTGAGATTAAAAAATGGATGATAAAGCGCATTACCAAGAAGGGTTTATATCAAAGAATTTTTAATATCAAGATAGAAACATATTAAAATAATAGAAATATCCAATATTAAAATATTAACAATCAAAGAAAATAAATCTGGAAACCCTAATTGTGTTTTAAAAAAAGTAAAAAGCTAAGACCCAACACACAAAATTAACAACTTAAATGGTGTTAAAAAAAGGTAATGGGTATACGAGAGTACTTGTGGTTGGAGATTCTGGTGAACCTGGAAGTTGATGACAAATGGCAATCGTGCTCATGATCATGAATTTAGTATACGGATAATAAATATCACATGAGAGAAAACCAAGACCCGCCCAACCTTCAATCGATTGAAACACGATGCTTGTTCTTTCTTCAAATAATTAAAGCAAGGATTAGAACCAAATTCACATAGTCATGCCTACAAGAACATAAAGCATGGTAACTGTCCACAAATCAATATAGGTGCAAGTTTTATAGTTCTAGAACTTAACAATGATGGCTATCATAATTCCTTTGCGACCAATCCATAAGCATTTAGATGAAAGATGACCATCATAAGTCAATACAATTGAAAAGAGAACCGTGTATTATTTTACTATAAAAATAAAACTGAACATCTCAGTAGTGTAACTCGGTTAAAAGTAGCAAAAAGATGTAATGGGTACTCGTCACACATTGACAGTGTAAAAATACAATCAAAATAAGAATATTAAACAAATCTCGCTTTTTTTTTACAAGTATTTTGGGTGCAACCCACCTAAATGTCTCATATATACCTATCGAAAGCTATAGATAAAAATCAGAAAAACATTAGAATGCTTGAAAAGAACCGACCGATCAAAAGAAAAAGAGGAGGTATGTTACAAACAAGTCTTGTTTTAGTTTTAGAGATACCATGCAAGTCTCACAATGTCTCACTTTAAATGCATAAAAAATACATAAAGGTGTAGACTACCACATACCTATTCCACAATCTTTACCCATTTCATCTCATCTCACCCTCGCTCCCTACGATAGCTCAATACAACTAACAACCCACAATCCCCTATCATCCAATGCAAATATGAACAAGTAGGGACCACCCAACAACTTCAGCTCAACAAAAGTTCTTAAAATCCCCAATTAGTTACTTTACGACAAGACTATTTCAACACATGTGTACAAACTTACACCATATATTAGCTGCTAGGTTGAAAAATTGACTACCAAACCACGTTTGAGAACTAAAAAATAATTGAAATTGAAACATAATGCAGCTCAAAAGATTAAAAAATAAAGATATGGTTATATTAATGCATGTCCATGGTACATCTAACAATTACGAAATAAACATGAAGGCTAGTCTATTCAACTGGCCTTCTTTTGAGTACGTTCACACATATCAAAAGGAATTAGTAATATAAATACCCTATTAAAATCACAAACATATGCAACAACCTTAGGAAACTCATAGCATTTAATTTTTTTTAAATGTATAGTAATTAGAAAGCAGGCCTCAAAGAGTTCAATTTCTTCCCCCAGCGAGAAACCCACAAATTCACATGCACACCAAATTAGTCAAGCAATTGCCAGACTTGAAAATTCTAAAGAAAGTCTACATGAAAATGATACATAATTATCATAAATATCACCATTTTATATAAAGATAGATAACCACACACAAACACTAACACAAGTACATAGTTATAGAAGGAGATATTCCATAAAATACAAAAAATATTATAAAGATATAAAAAATAAAAATAAATATTCTCATTTCCCTAAGCAACATGTTTGGTAACATAATTGGACAAATTATGTAGAACTAAACTAATTAGAAAATTTAATTGCTTCCACAACTAAGTTACAACTCCAACAATTATTCTAAAACATATAAAATTTACTTTGTATCGCACATTCCATAAGTTTTAGCTAAAGAAAGAGAGAAAATAGAACAGTCCATTCATACATGTTCAATCAAAATACAATGAATGCTTAAGGACTCAAGTTCAGCCATTTACAGAGTTAACAGGAAGAAAACAAATCATATAGAACAGTTGATCATGTTTAGTTAAAAACCGAACATATGTTAGACAACGCCAGTTGGTTCTGTGCTGACTAACACAAATTAAATTAAACTACACCTCAACCATCCAGGTCAACTTGAAAACTGAACATATTATGCAGGAATGTTTGTATGATAAAAGTTAAGAATATATCATGAGAATATATGTCATTTCTAAAGATATTAGGTGACAAATAATTTCCATCCTTCATTAAGAATCAGCTCATCAGACAACATAAAACCAAGGCTGCAATAATTTTTGCAACAGGAACATAATTTAAACCGTCTCAAGTTCTCTAGAGATGACGCATTCTATATAAAAATAAGAGGCGGTTTAACACCACACATGCAAAAAATAAAGTTTTTAAGTTATTCCCCATTTAGAGATATCCAATCATCCGAATCAAGAAGCTAGAGCGCATTTTCATCATTTTTAGGATTTTATAGTATTTTTATATTATTTTTATTATTTTCTTTACTTAGTTGTATTTCATTTTAGTAGTTGTTTATTTGGTATTTAGGGAAGGAGGACGCAAAGGCTATTAAGGGTATTTTTGTAATTAGATTCATAGCTTAGAGCCTAAGCTACTCCCCCCTATAAATACTCCTCTTGTAGCCTTATTTGGGGCATTCTACCTATTTTAGATTTATTTGAAAGAATTGAGACGTGAGATATCTTCATTTTATTTTTTATTTAACGTTATTTACGTCAATCGATATCAGAGACTCGTTGGCTCCACCCGTTGTTATTGTTGTTGTTGTAAAAAAACACAAAAATATCGTAAACAACAAATGAGTTTTAAGAGGAGATATGCTCTCGTGGAAGCTCGTTATGATCGATTCGAGGGGGTCTTGAACCACCTCTTAGCGCGACTTGATGATCTTGAGACTCGCCTCCACCACCACCCAACACCCTAACCCTAACCCTAGACACCAAGATGTTTCAATCCACGCTTCCGTAACCAACTTCACCCCTTTACCCCCCAAAAAAGTCGTCCCGACAAACCCTAACCCTACATCCCCTGATCCAGCAGTGGCCGATGGTGCCAATAGCGGAGGACATCCGTCGGAGTCACGCCAGAACAGGCAACCAGTGTTGATCAGCCTCCTAGACCACCACACGGTGGTCGGCCATCACCGCTACACACACAGGGCAATCAGAATCCCCTTCATGCAATTTCCCCTAGCCGAAGCCCACCAGATCTGATCGAAACCCCACAAAACACCGTCAAAATCCACCCGAGTCCAAGTGGCCAACCTGTACTGCCAGGAATCGCCATACACACCTCCGATCAAGGCCAAAAGAGTCCCAAGGTGGTCGGAATCCACCTGTGTACAGGCGAGCAAACCATAAATCTCTCAGGTAACACAGATTTAGGCCGGACAGTAGTCCCCCTAGTCGGACACCCCCAAAATTTCCCTGTAGCCACCAGATACACCTCCCTTAACTAGATTTTGACTGGACAAAGCCCGAACCCATCAAGATCCACCGAAAATCTGGTATTTGACCCTGGAGGAAGCCTTTTACGGTGGGTACAAGAGAATAAAGAGAGATGGAGAAGATCGAAGAGAAAAATAAGGGGATGGGTACTTTTGTAATTGTAAAAAAAAATTAGCCACCAAAAGTTTTTGTTTATCTCTTCAGAACATATTTTGGGAACTTTTCACACAATTCTCCAATTTTTGAAAACTCGAGGACGAGGTTGGTTTTAAGTGGGGGAGAATGATGTGAATTAAGAAGCTCGAGGGCATTTTTGTCATTTTTAAGATTTTATAGTATTTTTATTTTCTTTTTGTTATTTTCTTTACCTGGTTGTATTTTCTTTTAGTAGTTGTTTATTTGATATTTAGGGAAGGAGGTGGCAAAGGCTATTAATGGTATTTTTGTAATTAGAATCATAGCTTAGAGCTTAAACTACTTCCCCTTATAAATACCCCTCTTGTAGCCTCATTTGGGGCATTCTACCTATTTGAGATTTATTAGAGAGTTGAGACGTGAGATATCTTCATCTTATTTCCCATTTGACATTATTTACGTTATTCATACTGATAGGAGCTCTGAAGGACATTTGATAGGCATAACCGCGATCTCTAATTCTGTGTTTGATTCTATTGCAAAAACATGAGTTTATTAGGAAGATGAGTAAGAAGAAATCAAGATGGACAATACAGAATTATAGTTACCCAAATAACATTCTTTCAAATCAACTTCTCTCTAAACAACACGTGGTGGTGGAGGAAGATGTTCGTATCCAATAGACCACATTCAACGCTTTTGGCCGTAAATGTGCATTGGTGAGACGACATAAAGTTATTCAAAAAAAGGTAGTTGAAGCATTTAGTGGTCACCCGAAATTGTTTGCAAAATTGCATTATAATTAGTTCAAATGATCTCTTGCAAAAACTACATAGTTCCCGCTCACGCGGGCGGGGGGGGGGGGGGGGGGGGGGGCTATATCCTTAAGCCTATATACTAAATTATTGGATTTTCCAAACCCTGTAATACAAATGGAGAACAACCGCTCGGATTTTATCAACATGGAGATGTAGGAGGCAATTTACAATGTATAGTACTGGAAAAAGAAATATAAAGTCAGTCCTATGAAGTCAAAAAACTTTGCTCATTTTGGGTTGTAATACCCCGTATTTTTGTGATATTTATTTTATGGGATTAATTAAATTAAATGCGTATTAATTGGAAATTAATCCGGATTAAAAATACTAGCGAGATGCGAGTTGGTATTTGAATATATGTACATATATGATTATATATGAATTTTGAATTATGAAATTTGTCGTGAGATTGAAATACGACAATTTGGAAATTTTGTTGAGACGCGTGTGACAGTCGCGTCATGGTATATAATTATGATAATTAAAAAGTGAATTTTATTTCTATTATCCGTATGGTCGTTTTGAGTGCGCCAACGCGTCCGGAAGGGTCGAAATAGTCAGAAAACACTAGCCGGGGGTTTGGTTTGGGTCCCGGGGTATTTCTAGGCCATAACGGCAACGTATAAGGGTAGTTTGGTAATTTTGAATTTTGGGGAATTAAAACCTACGAAAATTAGGAATTAATATCTGATTTGTCATTAACCCACTAAGCCCACTAATACCCAAATAGGCTACGGAGGTTATTGAAGTTGTTCCAAAAAGTCCCTTAGCACAAACCCTAGCCACCATTGTTGCTTGGAGAAGAAAGCTTATAGAGAGAGAGGAGAGGAGATTCCAGAGTTACCCTTAAGGCAAGTGATTTAATTTCTTTTTTATAGAGAATGTTTCTTCCATGTGTAGGAATTGATATAAAAATCTGATTTATTCTTGGGAGTTAATGAAAAACCCATTAAATTGGAAATAGAAATTACATTCTTGATGAGGAAATTGCATGTAGGTTTGTAGTTGATGATTATTCTGATAATATTACAATTAGTATGAAACCAAAAAACGGATTTAATTAGGCTCCTTGTTGATTTATGAATTCTAGGGTTCATGTGTTTGAGATTTGGGAAAAATATGTAGAGATCCGATATTTGAATGATGTTAGGATGAAGAAACACCCCCATACATGTTAATTTGTGACCTAAGTATGTTTAGGGACGATTAGGAACCTTAAAAAATCGTTAGATTAATGTTTGGATGAGATTGGAGGTGTAGAGAAATTGGAAAAAACGAAATAAGGATTTCTGGGCTCGAAACTGGCCACTCGTTAGAAGACCTGCCCAGGTCGTTCGAAGGAGCTCGTTCGAACGAGCTTCTAACGAGTTGACCATTGACTTCTAACGAGGGTGAAGTTCGTTCGATAATCTCGTTCGAACGAGACCTCGTTAGATATCCCAGTTCGTTCGAACGAACTCTCGTTCGAACAGCCTCGTTCGAACGAGACTTCGAACGAGTTGACAGTTTAGGCTTTTTAGCCTGTTTTGATCCCGAGTGCCCCGTAACCTTGTGTATAGGTAGAGATAGCTTTCCCTTGATGATAAATTGATATATTTGGGATATAATGAGGAGTCAAACCTAGAAGTGTAGTTTGAACCTAAAGGAAAATATGAGTAAGACGTGAGTGTCTATTACGATGTGAGAACTATTGACGGCCTAACTTATTATATTAATCGGGAATATATAATTTGTGTAGCCTTATATGTCGGTACAAAGATGAGAAGTGTACCACCAATATATTATGGTAATTACTAAGACGTGTGAATACTTAGTATATATGTATTGATTTTATATGTATGACATACCTACCATACTTGCTATCACGGGAGGTTCGCGTTCGCTTAGGGCCCTCTAATCCTTGTGTTGCCCGGAGTTAGACTGGTTACCTCGATGAACATAGGTCAGAAAAGGACTTATTGGGATGTTAATAAGTCTGCTGATCGTGGGAGCGCAGGTAGGGGGGGGGGGCTATATGCTTAAGCCTATATACTAAATTATTGGATTTTCCAAACCCTGTAATACAAATGGAGAACAACCGCTCGGATTTTATCAACATGGAGATGTAGGAGGCAATTTACAATGTATAGTACTGGAAAAAGAAATATAAAGTCAGTCCTATGAAGTCAAAAAACTTTGTTC
Organism: Sambucus nigra; assembly: GCA_949130495.1. Taxonomy (NCBI): domain Eukaryota; kingdom Viridiplantae; phylum Streptophyta; class Magnoliopsida; order Dipsacales; family Adoxaceae; genus Sambucus; species Sambucus nigra. Next base: position 806,773,519 of record OX422208.1, read on the forward strand.
ATTTTGGGTTGTAATACCCCGTATTTTTGTGATATTTATTTTATGGGATTAATTAAATTAAATGCGTATTAATTGGAAATTAATCCGGATTAAAAATACTAGCGAGATGCGAGTTGGTATTTGAATATATGTACATATATGATTATATATGAATTTTGAATTATGAAATTTGTCGTGAGATTGAAATACGACAATTTGGAAATTTTGTTGAGACGCGTGTGACAGTCGCGTCATGGTATATAATTATGATAATTAAAAAGTGAATTTTATTTCTATTATCCGTATGATCGTTTTGAGTGCGCCAACGCGTCCGGAAGGGTCGAAATAGTCAGAAAACACTAGCCGGGGGTTTGGTTTGGGTCCCGGGGTATTTCTAGGCCATAACGGCAACGTATAAGGGTAGTTTGATAATTTTGAATTTTGGGGAATTAAAACCTACGAAAATTACGAATTAATATCTGATTTGGCATTAACCCACTAAGCCCACTAATACCCAAATAGGCTACGGAGGTTATTGAAGTTGTTCCAAAAAGTCCCTTAGCACAAACCCTAGCCACCATTGTTGCTTGGAGAAGAAAGCTTATAGAGAGAGAGGAGAGGAGATTCCAGAGTTACCCTTAAGGCAAGTGATTTAATTTCTTTTTTATAGAGAATGTTTCTTCCATGTGTAGGAATTGATATAAAAATCTGATTTATTCTTGGGAGTTAATGAAAAACCCATTAAATTGGAAATAGAAATTACATTCTTGATGAGGAAATTGCATGTAGGTTTGTAGTTGATGATTATTCTGATGATATTACAATTAGTATGAAACCAAAAAACGGATTTAATTAGGCTCCTTGTTGATTTATGAATTCTAGGGTTCATGTGTTTGAGATTTGGGAAAAATATGTAGAGATCCGATATTTGAATGATGTTAGGATGAAGAAACACCCCCATACATGTTAATTTGTGACCTAAGTATGTTTAGGGACGATTAGGAACCTTAAACAATCGTTAGATTAATGTTTGGATGAGATTGGAGCTGTAGAGAAATTGGAAAAAATGAAATAAGGATTTCTGGGCTCGAAACTGGCCACTCGTTAGAAGACCTGCCCAGGTCGTTCGAACGAGCTCGTTCGAACGAGCTTCTAACGAGTTGACCATTGACTTCTAACGAGGGTGAAGTTCATTCGATAATCTCGTTCGAACGAGACCTCGTTAGATATCCCAGTTCGTTCGAACGAACTCTCGTTCGAACAGCCTCGTTCGAACGAGACTTCGAACGAGTTGATAGTTTAGGCTTTTTAGCCTGTTTTGATCCCGAGTGCCCCGTAACCTTGTGTATAGGTAGAGATAGCTTTCCCTTGATGATAAATTGATATATTTGGGATATAATGAGGAGTCAAACCTAGAAGTGTAGTTTGAACCTAAAGGAAAATATGAGTAAGACGTGAGTGTCTATTACGATGTGAGAACTATTGACGGCCTAACTTATTATATTAATCGGGAATATATAATTTGTGTAGCCTTATATGTCGGTACAAAGATGAGAAGTGTACCACCAATATATTATGGTAATTACTAAGACGTGTGAATACTTAGTATATATGTATTGATTTTATATGTATGACATACCTACCATACTTGCTATCACGGGAGGTTCGCGTTCGCTTAGGGCCCTCTAATCCTTGTGTTGCCCGGAGTTAGACTGGTTACCTCGATGAACATAGGTCAGAAAAGGACTTATTGGGATGTTAATAAGTCTGCTGATCGTGGGAGCGCAGGTATGTGCGTGACCCATGTGATGTGACTGTGTTCGCCTCCATTATTTGTGATGTTGTTATCTGAGAACTATTCCTGAGAGATTCGGAATATGTGATCCTTATGTACGTGATGTAGCGAGATGGATAGCAGAGTATGTGTGCACCGCAGCTTAGTCTCGGGGTGCTTGTATTGTATATTTATGATGTAAATAATATACACTTAATTAATGGGAACTTTCATGTTAACATTGTGAATAAAATAATGGTATTGTTTTGAGAAAAACATAACGGGTTAACCGATAGTGAAATGTATTACATATTGAGAATCTGAGTTTAAGTAAAGCCCTCTATTTATTTGATAACGCTAGAATGTATTGTGGGAATCGAGTAGTAAGGGGTAGAACTTATTACGGGTTGGTTAGATATGGATGTCTTATAGATGGGTACGGTACGTTTGGAGTGCACATATAGTCGAGATGTGAGAATTTCATGTGAGTGCACGTCCTAACATGTATTTTGCATTTAATGTTTTAATGTTATTAAAACACTTGCTGTTTTCAAAATGTTTTACACTTTCGGGCTCTGACCCATTTGCTTTCAAATCTATTTTTGTAAAAACCATTTTAGGTGCCCAGCCACAAGGACACCATGCATAGGATTCTCATTCAGGTGACGAGCTGTAGCTGATTGTGGAAGTTACAGGACTTTGCTTGTAGACGCTTCTTCTATATTGACTCTCTATTAAGCATTTATCAGTTGTAGGGCAGGTCGCCCATTTCTTTAGAGACTTTTCATTTATTTCAGTTATTCAGATTTATGGCATGTATTAATTCAGGATTCAGACTTGTTATTTTATTTTCAGTTGTGGGATTGTTGTAAGGAGTTTCCTCCGAACTTTTGATTACTTCGTTGGTTATTTATTACTTCATTATGGTGAATGGATTATGTTGTTACTCCATTATTCTTTTATTGCATGTTAATCAGACTTAACTTAAAATTTGGCAACTTACTTTTTAAATACTAGGTGGTTAGTAACTATTAAAATGTTTTCGACAGTGATGCTATTAACTGAACCAACTTGGAATTTTGTGTTAATTTAATAAAGGAGTAGCTACCCGGTATTTAATTAGTCGGGGTGTCACAGGTGGTATCAGAGCATCAGGTTCTAGTGTCCTTTAGGATCTGTACGGCTTATTATGTTTGCCGCTGAGCTTTCTTTGATATAGAGCCCTAAATTTTAGGAATGTTGTATTCTCTTGTATGTGCTACGTTCTTCAGCTATTTTAAGTTTATAACTGCAAACTTATAAACTTCATTCTTATTTCAGATGCCTCCACGAAGTGCACAAAGGGTTCCCAGGGATGCGACGCCAGAACCACAGCCCGCACCAGTTCAGGGCACGATGAATGCCGCCGAGGTTGCAGCCATTGTGGCCCAGGCGGTAAATGCCGCACTAGTTGTAGTTCAACAGGCACCACCTTAGGCGCCGATAGCCGCGCCAGTTCAGGCTCATGCATTCCCGTCTGCTTGGAAACGTGTACGTGATGCTTTTCAGAAAGCACACCCTCCGGAGTTCGCAGGTAGCTCGGATGTGGTAGTTTCGAGTCAGTGGAGGAAGGATATACAGCGACACTTAAGGATGTATGAGTGCACAGATGTCCAGAAGCAGATACTAGCTACCTTTAAGCTAGTAGGGTCTGCACTGCAGTGGTGGGAGTCTATTACCACCGTAGAGGAGAGGGATACTCTCACTATTCAGGAGTTCTGGGTGCGGTTCGACCGCAAGTACTTTCCGTCAGCTGTTCACACGGAAATGAGGAGGAAGTTGATGAGCCTTCGACAGGAGGGTAAGACTGTGGCCGAGTATGAGGCTGAATTTACTGATCTTCTGAACATAGTTCCGGATGAGATACCGACGGAGGAGAAGAAGATACAGAAATTCACGGACGGGTTGACATGGAGGATTCGTCAGCACTTGTTAGGGAACCTCTCGTTAGCCACTTATTCTGATGTGGTTAACGCTGCACTGTTACACTGCCAGGACCACCGCTTTCACATGACTGAAGGCAAGAGGTCAGGAGAGTCCAGTCATCAGGGCAAGACTGGAGGAAATGGTGCCAGTGGGGCACAATCTGTTCAGGGGCAGAGGCAGGGTGATCAGGGTACCCAGCAGGGGGATCACAAGAGGTTCAGGTCAGGAAATTTCAGGCACGGACAGGGAGGTTTCCGGCAGGGCCATCAGGGTCCGAACGGCCATCAGCACCAGCAGGGTCAGAACGGTCAACAGCAGTTTTAGCAGGGCCAGTGGAGGAATGGTAACGGCCACCAGGGCCGGGGGCAGCAGGGACAGAGAGGGGGAAACTTCCCGGGGAAGTGTTTCATTTGTGGCAAGACTGGCCATAAACGCCAGGACTGTCCTGATAAGGGCAGGGCCCCGCAGCAGCAGCAGGGTGCTCGGCATGAGCCACAGAGGCCACTTATTCCACCAGCCCTCCCAGCTCCAGCTCAGGTGCCAGCTCTTCCAGCCATTCCAGCAGTTCCTGTGCAGCAGGGACAGTTACAGTATGGACGTGTCTATAACGTCCACCAGGCAGCAGCTCCGCAGGCACCACCCGCGATTGAGGGTATGTTTCCTATCCATGGTACTATGGGTCGGGTTTTGTTTGATACGGGGGAAACACATTTCTTTATAGCTACACATTTTGCGAAAGCCTTAGGGTTGTTAGCTACGGCAGAGAGCACAGTGACGTGTGTAGACTCACCATTGGGGAGTGGGTCACTTATTTTCTTTATATACCGGGGAGTGGGGGTAGAGATTGGTAGTCTGGTATTACCTGCAGATATGTTGGTATTAGATATGCATGTTCACGATGTGATTATCGGTATGGATTGGCTCGCTGATTATAGAGCCATGATTGATTGCTTCGGTGGGAGCATTGTTTTTGCCATTCCTGGGCAAGAGATGTTTGTAGTGGCAATGCCTCGTCCAGAGGGAGGCTCGACCTCTCATTTGTATTACCTAGAGGAGGATACCTCTAAGGAGGTTGTGATTCCTTTAGATTCGATCCCAGTTGTCAGGGAGTATTCTGATGTGTTTCAGGAGATACCAGGCCTACCCCCCAGTCGAGAGATAGACTTTGTTACAGACTTATTACCAGGTACGAGACCTATAGCACGCGCACCGTACCGTATGGCTCCAGCCGAGATGAGGGAGTTGCGGGATCAGATTGAGCAGTTGTTGGGTCAGGGGTTTATACGGAGGAGTACTTCACCGTGGGGTGCCCCTGTGTTGTTCGTGAAGAATAGAGATGGTTCACTGAGATTGTGTGTGGACTACCGAGAGTTGAATAAGGTCACGATACGGAATAAGTATCCGTTGCCTCGAATCGATGACTTATTCGACCAGTTGAGAGGAGCTTCTTTCTTCTCAAAGATTGATTTGAGATCGGGATACCATCAGTTGCGTATCAGGGAGGAGGATTTCTCGAAGACTACGTTCTTGTCGAGATATGGTTCTTACGAGTTTCGGGTTATGCCTTTTGGTTTGACCAACGCTCCAGCAGTGTTTATGGACTTGATGAATAGAGTGTTCAGGGATTTCCTAGATCAGTTTGTCATTGTCTTCATCGATGATATTCTGGTTTACTCCCAGACAGAGGAGGAGCACGCCGAGCATTTGAGGCAAGTTTTGCAGACACTACGTCAGAACGAGTTGTATGTAAAATATGAGAAATGCGGGTTTTGGCTGAAGGAGGTCCAGTTTTTGGGACATATTATTTCCGATCGGGGGATATCTGTTGATCCGGGGAAAGTATCCGCGGTGAGGGAGTGGGGATAACCCACGACACCGACGGAGATCCATAGTTTCTTGGGCCTAGCAGGATACTACAGGAGGTTTATTCGGGGATTCTCGAAGACAGCAGGTCCTTTGACACATCTGACTCGTAAGGTTGTGCCATTCATCTGGAGTGATGCCTGTCAGTTGGCATTCGATGAGTTGAAGGATAAGTTGACCTCAGCACCTGTGTTAGCATTGCCGAGACTGGGAGTTGAGTATTTAGTCTACACCGATGCGTCCTTGCAAGGACTAGGAGGTGTATTACAGTAGGAGAGTCAGGCCATAGCTTATGCTTCCCATAAGCTAAAGCCTCATGAGAAGAATTACCCCACTCATGACTTGGAGTTGGAGGCAGTTGTATTTTCCCTTCGAATATGGAGACATTATCTTTTGGGGGAGAAGTTTCGATTGTTCACAGACCACAAGTCCCTACAGTACCTATTCACGCAGAAGGAGTTGAATATGCGGCAGCGAAGGTGGCTTGAGTTTGTGAAGGACTACCAATTTGATATGCAGTATCACCCGGGGAAGGATAACGTGGTAGCAGACGCGTTGAGCCGTAGGCCAGCAGATGAAGTGGCAGAGGTGTGGAAGGCCAAGTGGAAGGAATTGGGACACCAGGATGCAGTGGCTTGATCGTTCATGTCTGTGATGACCGTTACACCGCAGATTGTCACGAAGGTAGTAAAGGCACAAGCAGATGACTCGTTCTGTCAGGAGCTGATAGTTTGATTACTAGCAGAGGGAGCCGAATCCTATACCGTTGGCTCGGACGGGGGATTACGCTTCAATGGGAGATTGGTAGTTCCGGAAGGAGAGGAATTACGGCACGCGATGATGGCAGCGTCGCACGGCTCACGGTTCGCGGTACATCCCGGTGGGGACAAAATGTACCAAGACATGAGACGAAAGTATTGGTGGAGCGGGATGAAGAGAGATATTGCCGAGTTTATCTCTAAATGCGCCACTTGTCAGCTAGTAAGAGTGGATCATCAGAGACCGGCAGTACTGCTACAGCCGTTGGAGGTCCCGATGTGGATGTGGGAGAGCATATCCATGGATTTTATCACGGGGTTGCCTACGTCACAGAGAGGTCACGACTCCATTTGGGTAATTGTGGATAGGTTGACCAAAGTCGCTCATTTTCTACCTGTAAGGACGGATTACACTACGGGATAGTATGCCCAGCTCTTTATTTCAGAGATGGTGAGACTTCACGGTGTGCCCCTAAATATCGTGTGTGACAGAGACAAGATATTTGTTTCACGGTTTTGGGAGAGTTTTCAGGAGGCCATGGGCACGGAATTGCGGTTGAGTACGGCGTATCACCCGAAGACCGATGGGCAAACGGAGCGTACAAACCAGATGTTGGAGGACATGCTACATATGAGTATCATTGACTTTGGGGGTGGATGGGAGCAGTATCTTCCACTGGTGGAGTTTGCTTACAACAACTCCTACCAGTTCACCATTGGCATGGCTCCATTTGAGGCGTTGTACGGTAGACCTTGTCGTTCCCCAGCATGTTGGTTGGAGGTAGGGGATAACAAACTACTAGGGCCGGAAGTGATTCAGGATGCTTCGGCAAGGATATAATTGATTCGGAGTCGCATTCGGGTAGCTCAGGATCGGTAGAAGAGCTATGCTGATGCGAAGAGGTTCTTCAGGGAGTTCCAAGTAGGGGACCAGGTTTTGCTCAGAGTATCTCCTATGAAGGGGATTATGCGTTTCGGGAAGAAAGGGAAGTTGGCACCGAGATATGTGGGACCATTTCCTATTATTGAGCGGATTGGACCGGTTGCATATAGGCTTGGATTACCGGAGCATTTACATCGGATTCACGATGTATTTCATATTTCCTCGCTAAGGAAATATCTTAGAGATGATTTGTCTCATTCTCACATTGCTTTGGAGGACATCGATCTCCAGCCGGATAGCTCCTACGAGGAGGGGCCGATTGCTATTTTGGACCGAAGTGAGCGGAGATTATGGTCAAAGATAGTTCCGTTAGTACGTGTTCAGTGGCGACATCATAATGTCGAGGAGTCCACATGGGAGCGCGAGGATGAGATGCGCGAATGTTATCCAGAATTGTTCTTACTAGGTACTTTCTAGTTCCGAATTTCGGGACGAAATTCAGTTATTAGGGGGAAAGTATGTAATACCCCGTATTTTTGTGATATTTATTTTATGGGATTAATTAAATTAAATGCGTATTAATTGGAAATTAATCCGGATTAAAAATACTAGCGAGATGTGAGTTGGTATTTGAATATATGTACATATATGATTATATATGAATTTTGAATTATGAAATTTGTCGTGAGATTGAAATACGATAATTTGGAAATTTTGTTGAGACGCGTGTGACAGTCGCGTCATGGTATATAATTATGATAATTAAAAAGTGATTTTTATTTTTATTATCCGTATGGTCATTTTGAGTGCGCCAATGCGTCCGGAAGGGTCGAAATAGTCAGAAAACACTAGCCGGGGGTTTGGTTTGGGTCCCGGGGTATTTCTAGGCCATAACGGCAACGTATAAGGGTAGTTTGGTAATTTTGAATTTTGGGGAATTAAAACCTACGAAAATTAGGAATTAATATCTGATTTGGCATTAACCCACTAAGCCCACTAATACCCAAATAGGCTACGGAGGTTATTGAAATTGTTCCAAAAAGTCCCTTAGCACAAACCCTAGCCACCATTGTTGCTTGGAGAAGAAAGCTTGTAGAGAGAGAGGAGAGGAGAAATCTGCAGAGAGAGAGAGAACCATCCATCAATTCGTCATCAAATCCAGAGTTACCCTTAAGGCAAGTGATTTAATTTCTTTTTTATAGAGAATGTTTCTTCCATGTGTAGGAATTGATATAAAAATCTGATTTATTCTTGGGAGTTAATGAAAAACCCATTAAATTGGAAATAGAAATTACATTCTTGATGAGGAAATTGCATGTAGGTTTGTAGTTGATGATTATTCTGATGATATTACAATTAGTATGAAACCAAAAAATGGATTTAATTAGGCTCCTTGTTGATTTATGAATTCTAGGGTTCATGTGTTTGAGATTTGGGAAAAATATGTAGAGATCCGATATTTGAATGATGTTAGGATGAAGAAACACCCCCATACATGTTAATTTGTGACCTAAGTATGTTTAGGGACGATTAGGAACCTTAAACAATCGTTAGATTAATGTTTGGATGAGATTGGAGGTGTAGAGAAATTGGAAAAAATGAAATAAGGATTTCTGGGCTCGAAACTGGCCACTCGTTAGAAGACCTGCCCAGGTCGTTCGAAGGAGCTCGTTCGAAGGAGCTTCTAACGAGTTGACCATTGACTTCTAACGAGGGTGAAGTTCGTTCGATAATCTCGTTCGAACGAGACCTCGTTAGATATTCCAGTTCGTTCGAACGAACTCTCGTTCGAACAGCCTCGTTCGAACGAGACTTCGAACGAGTTGACAGTTTAGGCTTTTTAGCCTGTTTTGATCCCGAGTGCCCCGTAACCTTGTGTATAGGTAAAGATAGCTTTCCCTTGATGATAAATTGATATATTTGGGATGTTTGGGATATAATGAGGAGTCAAACCTAGAAGTGTAGTTTGAACCTAAAGGAAAATATGAGTAGGACGTGAGTGTCTATTACGATGTGAGAACTATTGACGACCTAACTTATTATATTAATCGGGAATATATAATTTGTGTAGCCTTATATGTCGGTACAAAGATGAGAAGTGTACCACCAATATATTATGGTAATTACTAAGACGTGTGCATACTTAGTATATATGTATTGATTTTATATGTATGACATACCTACCATACTTGCTATCACGGGAGGTTCGCGTTCGCTTAGGGCCCTCTAATCCTTGTGTTGCTCGGACTTAGACTGGTTACCTCGATGAACATAGGTCAGAGAAGGACTTATTGGGATGTTAATAAGTCTGCTGATCGTGGGAGCGCAAGTATGTGCGTGACCCATGTGATGTGACTGTGTTCGCCTCCATTATTTGTGACGTTGTTATCTGAGAACTATTCATGAGAGATTCGGAATATGTGATCCTTATGTACGTGATGTACCGGGTTGGATAGCAGAGTATGTGTGCACCGCAGCTTAGTCTCGGGGTGCTTGTATTGTATATTTATGATGTGAATAATATACACTTAATTAATGGGAACTTTCATGTTAACATTGTGAATAAAATTATGGTATTGTTTTGAGAAAAACATAACGGGTTAACCGATAGTGAAATGTATTACATATTGAGAATCTGAGTTTAAGTAAAGCCCTCTATTTATTTGATAACGCTAGAATGTATTGTGGGAATCGAGTAGTAAGGGGTAGAACTTATTACGGGTTGGTTAGATATGGATGTCTTATAGATGGGTACGGTACGTTCGGAGTGCACATATAGTCGAGAGGTGAGAATTTCATGTGAGTGCACGTCCTAACATGTATTTTGCATTTAATGTTTTAATGTTATTAAAACACTTGCTGTTTTCAAAATGTTTTACACTTTCGGGCTCTGACCCATTTGCTTTCAAATTTATTTTTGTAAAAACCATTTTAGGTGCCCAGCCACAAGGACACCATGCATAGGATTCTCATTCAGGTGACGAGCTGTAGCTGATTGTGGAAGTTACAGGACTTTGCTTGTAGACGCTTCTTCTATATTGACTCTCTATTAAGCATTTATCAGTTGTAGGGTAGGCCGCCCATTTCTTTAGAGACTTTTCATTTATTTCAGTTATTCAGATTTATGGCATGTATTAATTCAGGATTCAGACTTGTTATTTTATTTTCAGTTGTGGGATTGTTGTAAGGAGTTTCCTCCGGACTTTTGATTACTTCGTTGGTTATTTATTACTTCATTATGGTGAATGGATTATGTTGTTACTCCATTATTCTTTTATTGCATGTTAATCAGACTTAACTTAAAATTTGGCAACTTACTTTTTAAATACTAGGTGGTTAGTAACTATTAAAATGTTTTCGACAGTGATGCTATTAACTGAACCAACTTGGCATTTTGTGTTAATTTAATAAAGGAGTAGCTACCCGGTATTTAATTAGTCGGGGTGTCACATGGGTATGTTGGGAGCTTAGGCCCATTTCTTTTATGTTCCCATTCCTAGTTTTGTTTTATATGGGTTAGGTCACATTACAAGTCTCGACCCTTTACGTTTTTCATTTTAGATTTTGCTAGGGTTGCACGCCTTGGAGGTGGGCTTTCTCATCCTCCGCTTTTATATTTAGTTTTATATATATAGCTCCTCGAGAACTTTGCTAAATAAATCTCAATTCCCAACCTCATTATTTCAGTTAAGAATAACAAAGAGAAAGAAAAAAATGAGCGAACTTGGCATCCAGAACACTTGAAAGTAGTTGTTTAAGATAATTTCACTACAATGGAACTTTTGCATCCTTAAGCCTCAATAGACGACATCTTTATAATATAGTCTTAAATTACTAACTTATTATGGTTCTTTGGTTTATAAAATTTTCCATTGTCTTGCATAATGTTTTCATATAATTATTTCATATGTCTTGTAAACATTGTAATTACTATCTTGATACGTTTTATAAATGCTTTGCATTTTTTTTACCCCTATTCTAGACTTGTTTACCCTTTTTAACTTGACTACTGTATATTCAACATGCATCTTCTCCCTTCCAAGATTTGATTTGAACATTTTTCCTTTTAGAATATCCTTATACATACATACATACAAACATATATATATATACACAAAAAGCCTCCTGTAAGGACTCCTTATGGTGCAGATCCCGGTACAGACCATTTTTTTAAAATAGTAAAAAAATAAAATTTTTGATGAAACTTCATGGATATAGTCTTCACGGTTAGAAGATTATCTCCAATTTTTTAAATAAAAAAATTAAATAAAAAATCGTGGAGATGAGGTAATATGTAAAAAATGGTATAAATATTCATTTTCAATCGTTGAAATGTATACAATTTGAAACAGCACCCAAGCTATACTAATATACTAAAATGGAAGACAATCATTATTAACGACTCACAATGAGAGTGTCCACGTGGAAGGGGTAATCCTTTTACCCTCTTAGTCTCCCCCCCCCCCCCCCTCTCTCAATAGTAAATCTCAAAAGTCACAAAGCTTTGTCTCTTCATCTACTTTCGTTATCCGTCTATTTTGTAACTTATTCCATGTCTCTTTCTTTCTTCTCATTTCATTATACTGTAAATCTCAAAAGTCGTAAAGCTCCATCTCTTCATTTCCTTCCTATATTCTTCTATTTTTTTTAACTTATATGGTTTTATGTCTCTTTCATTCTTTTCATTTTGTTGTACTGAAAATATTACAAATATATCTTATTGATATGTGTATGTCTTTTTTTTTTCAAAATTTGTAGTTGGATATCAAGTAAAAAACCCTTTTGAGAGATGTTATACCGAGTTTTCCATTTATGTTTATAATTCTTTACCTTAATTGTTTAGCACAAATTGCACCAATCGTTAAACTCGAAGAAATCGTTGTCATCACTGGAGAAGAAGATGAAGAATCCGTCCTTCGATCTGTTTACTAATTTCTCTTCTTATAGATTTTTAGTTGATTTAATATTTTTTGGTTTTGTAAGCCAAGATCTGAAGAGATGCACATACATATATACATAGAGTGGATGATTATATTGTTCGGTATATAGCCCACTATTAGAGTAAATCCTATTTATATGGCTCTCCTTTGGGCTTTCGTTTTTAATTTTTATTACTCCTTTGCATTTTCAATGTAGAAAATAGAACATAACATATACTTCAAATATTGATTTACCTCCCTTTTATCTTTGTATTATTTATGTATTATTTTAACAAATGTTCAAAGATGGAAATGAAAAAATATATAATTGATCTAAATTAAAAATTCATATATACTTGATCTAAAAATAATTACTTGCTCTAAAACTATTTACCCTTTTCCTCTTCTCTCTTTCTCATGCGATTTGATATTGCCTTATTATTTCATCATCGCATTCTATTAATTAAAGGAAAGAAGAAAAAGATGAAGAAGAATGCTCCCTCTTTTAAATTCTACACATCATCGCATTCTACCAACTAAGTATAAACATTGAAAATGGGCATTGACTTAATATAGTGGGAGAAAATAGTTATGTAGTGGAGATGCTTTTCATTTGTGTTGGTATAAATTGAACATATTTTAGGATGGTAATATATTTTTTTGCATGAACTGTTATTATTACCACTAGCTTTACTGTCTTACTTTTTATGCATTTTGAGCTTTTCATTCGTAGAATATTATGAAAGTTGATCATAAGTGTTTTATAGATAATTTTGTAAATATGTGTGTTTTGGAAATATTATGAGATTTATTAGAGAGTTGAGACGTGAGATATCTTCATCTTATTTCCCATTTGACGTTATTTACGTTATTCATACTGATAGGAGCTCTGAAGGACATTTGATAGGCATAATCGCGGTCTCTAATTCTGTGTTTGATTCTATTGCAAAAACGTGAGTTTATTAGGAAGATGAGTAAGAAGAAATCAAGATGGACAACACTGAATTATAATTACCCAAATAACATTATTTCAAATCAGCTTCTCTCTAAACAACACGTGGTGGTGGAGGAAGATGTTCGTATCCAGTAGACCACATTCAACGCTTTTGGCCGTAAATGTGCATTGGTGAGACGACATAAATCTATTCAAAAAAAGGTAGTTGAAGCATTTATTGGTCACCCGAAATTGTTTGCAAAATTCCATTATAATTAATTGAAAGGATCTCTTGCAAAAACTTCATAGTTCCCGCTCACGCGGGGGACCGGGGGGGGGGGGGGACTACATCCTTAAGCTTATGTACTAAATTTGAATTTTCCAAACCCTGTAATACAAATGGAGAACAACCGCTCGGATTTTATCAACATGGAGATATAGTAGGCAATTTACAATGTATAGTACTGGAAAAAGAAATCTGAAGCCAATCATATGACATAAAAAAACTTTGCTCATTTTGGGTATGTTGGGAGCTTAGGCCCATTTCTTTTAATTTCCCATTCCTAGTTTTGTTTTATATGGGTTAGGTCACATTATAAGTCCCGACCCTCTACGTTTTTCATTTTAGATTTTTGCTAGGGTTGCACGCCTTGGAGGTGGGCTTTCTCATATTCCGCTTTTATATTTAGTTATATATATATAGCTCCTCGTGAACTTTGCTAAAAAAATCTCAATTCCTAACCTCATTATTGCAGTTAAGAATGACAAAGAGAAAGAGAAAAATGCGTGAACTTGGCATCAATAACACTTGAAAGTAGTTGTTTAAGATAATTTCACTACAATGGAACTTTTACATCCTTAAACCTAAATAGACGCCATCTTTATAATATAGTCTTAAATCACTAACTTATTATGGTTCTTTGGTTTATAAAAATTTTCATTGTCTTGCATAATGTTTTCATATAATTATTTCAGATGTCTTGTAACCATTGTAATTACTATCTTGATACTTTTTTATAAGTGCTTTGAATTTTTTTATCCCTATTCTTGACTTGTTTATCCTTTTTAACTTCGACTTTATATTCAACATGCATCTTCTCCCTTCCAAGATTTTATTTAAACATTTTTCCTTTTAGAACATCCTTATACATACATACAAACAAACATATATATACACACACACACACACACACACACAAAAAAAAAAAAAAAAAAAGTCTCCTGTAAGGACTCCTTATGGTGCAGACCCCGGTACATACCATTTTTTTAAAATAGTAAAAAAATAAAATTTTTGATGAAACTTCATGGATATAGTCTTCACGGTTAGAAGACTATCTCCAATTTTTTTAATCAAAAAATTCAATAAAAAAAACTGTCGAGATGAGGTAATATGTTAAAAAATGGTATAAATATTCATTTTCAACCGTTGAAATGTATACAATTTGAAACAGCACCCAATATATACTAATATACTAAAATGGAAGACAATCATTATTAACGACTCACAATGAGAGTGTCCACGTGGAAGGGGTATTCCTTTTACCCTCTTAGTCTCCCCCCCTCTCTCAATAGTAAATCTCAAAAGTCACAAAGCTTTGTCTCTTCATCTACTTTCATTATCCCTCTATTTTTTTAACTTATTCCATGTCTCTTTCTTTCTTCTCATTTCATTATACTGTAAATCTCAAAAGTCGCAAAGCTCCATCTCATCATTTCCTTTCTATATTCTTCTAGAAATGTTAATTAATGTCATAATGATAAAGTTAATGTGCATTCGGTCCATATTGTCTCGAAACCTGTCAACGGGTCAGGTCGAGTCGTGTTCGTGTTGTGTGATACTGGGTTTGTGTCCTAATTTGTATATGTTCCGTTAATTTAAAGAACAAATTCAAACCTGACTTGTTAATCTTAATGGGTACACGATCTAAATTATTAACGCCTGTTGAATATTTCTCCAAACTAAATAAAAAAATGGGAAATTTTGAAATTTTTAGAAAAAAGTGGGTTATAATATATTATAATGTGTCTATGCTTGTGCTTGCAATATGTTTTGAAAAGATACATATATTTACATAATAAATTACTTTGTGGCTTAGAATATAAAATTGAATTTATACATTAAAAATATATGAAGCTTTATTAAAATAATTCCTTACTTTTTGGGGTGAGATACATAAATTATATTTTTGTAAAATCTTTATCAAGCATATTTGAATGAATTGGTCAAGCTCACCCTATACAAGCCATTAAGCCATTAATGCTAACGGGTATTAACAGGTCTGATAATGTCTAGACAATCTCAAATCCGGATCGTTATCCTAATGAGTCTATTATGTTAATCCGAAGTTGGCGCAAGCCCAATATGAATAAACCTATTGGCTTATTATTTTGGGTCGTGTCCTATAATGTTATTTTTCCGTGCCACCTTTTGATAGGTTTAATTGTGCGAGCTGTTACATAGTTGGAAAAATTCATGTACCTCTCACTCATGAATGTGGTGTCGTGTGGACATAAATATGTACATATAAATGGGGTTAAAGGTAACCAATATTTTTAGGGGTTCGACAAATAAGCCATTGGTGAAAGACATCAAACCATTTAGATCCACGTTAGTGTTATCATTTAATTGCCTCTTATATCATATTAACCTTTTATCTAAGCCCTAGTTAGTAAATATTTTATTCGCACACACACACACACACACACACACACACACACACACACACACATATATATATATATATATATATATATATATATATATATATATATATATATATATATATATATATAATAGTTAGTTAGTTAGTTAGACTCTCCAATAGGGGTGACAATTCGGATTAGTCGTGTCATTTTCGGGTCGCGGTGATTTTGATTTTATTATAAGTTTATATTACTCTTAAATCTGTACAAGCTATTCGTGTCATGTTCGGGTCATGTTCGGATTATTACTATAAATGTGCTATCGTGTCTAAAATTGTCTGCCCTACTCTCCAACATATCTCCTAGTAACATACCTATGAACATACTATTTTTTTTTAAAATAGTAAAAAAAATAATTCTGAGATGATATTTTTTATATGGGTACATGATATTTCAGGGTGTCCCTGCAAAAAAACAATCAACTGAGATATGTTACAGGCATAAATTGTGTTGGTATAAATTGAACATATTTTAGGAGGGTAATATATTTTTTTACATGTACTATTATTTTTTTTACATGTACTATTATTATTACCACTAGCTTTAGTGTCTTACTTATTTTCGGAGGGTAATATTTTTGTTGTACTGAAAATATTACAAATATATCTTATTGATATGTGTATGTCTTTTTTTTTCATAATTTGTAGTTGGATATCAAGTAAAAAACCCTTTTGAGAGATGTTATACCGAGTTTTCCATTTATGTTTATAATTCTTTACCTTAATTTTTTAGCACAAATTGCACCAATCGTTAAACTCGAAGAAATCGTTGTCATCACTGGAGAAGAAGATGAAGAATCCGTCCTTCGATTTGTTTACTACTTTCTCTTCTTATAGATTTTTAGTTGATTTAATATTTCTTGGTTTTGTAAGCCAAGATATGAAGAGATGCACATACATATATACATAGAGTGGATGATTATATTGTTCGGTATATAGCCCACTATTAGAGTAAATCCTATTTATATGGCTCTCCTTTGGGCTTTCGTTTTTAATTTTTATTACTCCTTTGCATTTTCAATGTAGAAAATAGAACATAACATATACTTCAAATATTGATTTACCTCCCTTTTATCTTTGTATTATTTATGTATTATTTTAACAAATGTTCAAAGATGGAAATGAAAAAATATATAATTGATCTAAATTAAAAATTCATATATACTTGATCTAAAAATAATTACTTGCTCTAAAACTATTTACCCTTTTCCTCTTCTCTCTTTCTCATGCGATTTGATATTGCCTTATTATTTCATCATCGCATTCTATTAATTAAAGGAAAGAAGAAAAAGATGAAGAAGAATGCTCCCTCTTTTAAATTCTACACATCATCGCATTCTACCAACTAAGTATAAACATTGAAAATGGGCATTGGCTTAATATAGTGGGAGAAAATAGTTATGTAGTGGAGATGCTTTTCATTTGTGTTGGTATAAATTGAACATATTTTAGGATGGTAATATATTTTTTTGCATGAACTGTTATTATTACCACTAGCTTTACTGTCTTACTTTTTATGCATTTTGAGCTTTTCATTCGTAGAATATTATGAAAGTTGATCATAAGTGTTTTATAGATAATTTTGTAAATATGTGTATTTTGGGAAAAAAAAAAGTATGAGAAAGTTGATTTACAAATGAATAATTTTTGGGA
Source organism: Sambucus nigra (assembly GCA_949130495.1). Classification (NCBI taxonomy): domain Eukaryota; kingdom Viridiplantae; phylum Streptophyta; class Magnoliopsida; order Dipsacales; family Adoxaceae; genus Sambucus; species Sambucus nigra. The sequence goes on from OX422208.1 coordinate 806,790,949, forward strand.
TACACGCAAAATTGGACACATTTTTTGACATGTCACATTTGTATTGAATCTATACACTAACGAATACAAATGTGAGACGTGAGTGGTCTAAAAAATATGTCCAATTCTATGCGTCGTGTCCGTCTAGAATCTGTCTTTACAAATAGTATTATTAACCGTCCGGAAATCTCTCTCCTTTTTCTAGTCTCTAAACCTTCCCTCGCGTTTCGTCTCTAAAATTGGAGAACAACAGCGATCAATAGCGATCACTTTCCCTCATCTGGAACTTCAATTCCAAACTCTTTCTCTCTCTGAACTCACCATCGTCGGCACGAATATAAACCAAAGGTGATCGTTTTTTTTCTTTCTAATTTTCATTTATTTTAGGAATTATTGGTGTCATGTTTTTAAATCTCTTTGTCCAAACTCAAAAACCTTTTCACCTCAAGGCTTTGTGATATGATTTCCTCTGCTTTTGTTTGAATAGTTACTTAGGGTCTCTCAATAATATTGTCCAAACTCAAAAACCTTTTCATGCTCTAGAATGAAAATACCAGGCTTTGTGATATGATTTCCTCTTCTTTTGTCTCGTACAGATGCTAATTTGGGTTCCCTTGAATGAGAAATCTCTGATACTTTGATTTTGTAAACAACTTATCATGCTCTATTAAACGATACAGATACCAATTTTAGGACCTGTATCGTTTAATCATTCATTTCTATTTTGCAAATCAATGATTTCTCATACTTTGATTTTGTAAACAACTTATCATGCTCTGCTCTATTAAACCATACAGATACAAATTCTGACAATGAAAATTGTGACCTTGAATGTATCAATCAGTCTTGCTATTTTCTCATGTTCAACATCCACCTTCGTCCTTGTTTTGTACATCTTGAGTAATGCTGTACAAACATTAAGATTCATCATAAACAGTGTTGTTGATTCAAAGTTACAACATTTTTCGGGTTGAAAAATAACACAAATTAGCTAAAGTCATTTGCGTTCCCTCGTACCTCATGGACTTCTCATTGTGAACATGGATTGGATGCTAAAAATTTAAAACGGATGTATTTAAACTCCCAAGAAAGAAAGTAAAAATAGTGCATATAATTCTGTATATTTCTACATATTAATTGCTTCTGTCCTTTTTTTTTTCGTTGCAGAGTCTTCAAATTTCCAGGGACAAATGGCAACGGGTAAGCTGCCTCAAGATGTCATGATAGAGGTTCTATCCATGTTGCCTGTGAAATCATTGTTGAGATTTAGGTCTGTTTGTAAAACTTGGTGTACGATGGTAGATAACCCTGGTTTCATTGCCAAGCACCTCAATGGTGCGATACTCAATAGAAAAGAATACATCCTCGCCAGCCAATTCCTTCAATAAGACAACAAAAATGTATTGTCCCTTCTGTCTGATGAAGCTCTCGGTGTTGTACGTAATATGGCCATAGATGTTCCGTTTTTTAAGAAAAAATGTATACGACTTTTGGGTCCTTGTAATGGCATTGTTGGTTTTACTGATCGTGATGACATTGTTTTATGTAACCCTGCTGTTAGAGAGTTCAAGGTAGTTCTTGGTCCTCGCTTCACATATTCCCCAGGTTTGATGAAATATGAATTGGGAACAGGATTCGGGTTTGATCCACATAATAATGATTACATGGTTGTTAGGATCATTGAGCTGTTCTACGATGATATATTTTATGTGCACCATTCCGTGAAAGTTGCAATATACAACTTAAGTACGGATTGTTGGAGAGAGGTTGACGACGCGGTGACCTTTATTTGGCATTTTCCCTATTGTGAGACGCTATTCAATGGAGCTTTTCATTGGTACGCACAAAACGATTCCGAAGACGATAAATGTGAGATAATCCTTTCTTTCAACATGAGCTCTGAGGTGTTCCGAGTGATACCTTTTCCTGATGTGTGCTTTTTCCCGGATGGAAAGTACAGGGGCCTTGCAGTCTTAAATGAATCCCTTGCATTGACTCTTTATGTTCCTTCACTGGTGGATGCCTACTTCGACATATGGGTTATGAATGAATCTGGTGTGAAGGAGTCATGGACTAAGCAATTAACCATTGGACCTCTTTTAGGAATTTATTCACCAATATCATTTTGGAAGTCTGAAGAGCTACTTTTTCAAGCGAGTAATGGACAATTGGTTTCTTGTGACCTTAACACTCAAAAAATGAAGGAATATCAAGTTCAAGAGGGGGATGCTACAACTATGCTCGTTGTTATCTACACGGAGAGCTTGGTTTCAATCAAGAGGGGAAGTGAAGTTTGAAAGGTTATTTACTCGCTTGCTCAATTGCTCTCCTCTTGTAATCTTGCCTTGGATATGCTTCTTATCTATTTCACCTTGAGATGAGACAATATTCTTATGATTTCCATTACTACAAGACTATGAAAATTTGTAATTGAAGTTATATAATTTAATGTAAATCCCTAACTTGCTAGTCCCCTTCTTTTTAATATTTTGTACTTCTTTACATATTTTTGTTTTAATATTAAAGAATTTATTGTTAGAGTACTTGAGATTTGTTTCGTACACTTTTTGAATTAGGGGAGGTGAAGTGCGAGACATTTTAATTGCCTTTTAAATCCCTCATATTTTCATTGAGTTTCCTTCTAAAGAGTAGTGCGTTGCTTTGAAGTAATGTTTTCATTCCTTCTTTTAGTTGTTGGTTAAAATTAACTAACAATTCCTTTTTTATCCATACTTTTTTTTACTTGGGTACATTCCTAATTTGCGCTTCTAGACTTTTGTCACATTCACCTTGAATTTCTTAAATTGAATTCTGCCATGCAATAGCTGGTGCATTGTTAAGTAGCAAGGTCCCCTGACAATTGCAATAGAGAATTTGCTATTATTTTATTATTATTATTTTGCGACATTGCAACTAGTAGTGGCAAAACTATAGGTTGGACCTAATGTGGGCCGGCCTAATATGGGTTGGGCTAAATATGGGCCGGCCAAATATGAGTTGGGTCAACCCATTTTTTTGCCCCAAATAAGTATTAGAATTCCAAATATATATAAAAATAAAATGGGTTGTTTTAAATGACTGGGCTAGGCTAATATGGGTTGTTTTATTCTATGGGGCCCATTTTGCCTTACTAATTCCAACAAATAAAATGATTACAATTTTTTTATACATGTTAAGACCATTTTTTATACTTATTTCCTTTTTAAAAAAAATTATAAGTAAATTTAAAAGTACTGTTTTGTCTTAAAAAAAAAGAAAGCCGTTAAAAAAGCGAGCTGAAATAGAATAACTTTTTTTAGTATATAAAAATAGTTTCAATAATGAAAAATAATTTTTTCTAAACGAAAACCATTAAAAACAGTTTAAATAATTTTTTTTAAAGCATAATTTTTATGTTTAAAAGGGTAATTAAATATAAAAATAATGTTTTGTCTTTAAAAAAATATCCCATGATTAGTTCCGAATTGGTGAAGAAGTGTTCTTAAGAGTCCCTTCGAAAATAGCCTCGAAAACCTCTTCAAAGTAATTTATGAATAAAAATTGGGGCTTAATTTGAAAATATGAACAAAGTCTGGATTAGAGAAGAAATAATAACATTTCAATAAAAGAAATAGTCGACAAAGAGGAAAGGGTCCCTCACTCAATAGAAATTGCCCGAGGGCTTTAAATGCTAAAAAGAATGGCATATATCCTTTCTTTCTTCCCTCAGTTTGCAACGCTGGATGGTGACAAAAAGGTCCCTCCTTGATTTTCGTTCTGAAACAGAAATATATAACACATCCCTTGACTATACTCAGCTTAGACTTCAGCATCATCATTAGGTAGCAAGGGCAGCTGGAGAGATTCTAGCTGAACCGCTTAATTGTCCCGCATTGGAACCGCATAGCTCATTTGGCAGACCAAACAAAAGACAACTATAATCTTGCTCACTTTGGTTCAACCCACGTGTACAACAAAGTCTTTCACATATCATATATCATTTAATAAGTCTTCCATATATCATAAACAACAAAGTTTCAAAGGCAGCAAGTTTCAAAAGCAGTAGGCTACTACTGCCATTTAAAACAAAACGAAAACTCCATTTTGTGAAGAAAAAAAATTACAATAGCCACCTAGTTCCAAAAATACTAATGAAACACAAAAATAATAATAACTAAATGCAAGTTCAATTCTTCATTGGCTTCCAAAATGGATCAAAATTATTTGGATCATTGTTTATCTGATTTGCACCACTCAAAAATGGATGATAATAGTCCTGCACATATTAAAAAAATAGAAAAAAAATGAGAATGACAGTTTTTAGAATAAAAAATAAAAAAAATAAAAAATAGTAGCCCTGCATATAATTAATCTTCAAATAAAAAAAATTACCCGAATTTGAGAATGACAGTTTTGAATGTTTGTAACATACGATATACTTTCCGAGTCTTGTGACTTATGAGGTGTATTTTTTTCCAACTGCACGTTTAAAAAATTAAAATTATATATCAATTAAAAAATAAAAATTTAATGTGTCAAATAAAAAATAAAAAATTATATACAAGACTTGCCTTTTTCTTTTTTGCTTTATTTTGAATATATTTCTCTATCTTGCTTTGTTGCCTCTTTTAAGGTGGTCGACCTTTGCTACGAGCAACCAGTGGAGAACGAATAATAACACATCCCGATGTATTGACATTAGTAACCCACCCGCTTGGAGTTGCCACTACTTGTACAAATGGTTTCATTATTCTTTAAAGCTTTAAATAATTTTTTAGCCCATTCCATCACCATTTTTGTCTTATCTTCATTGTCCGTTGTCAAGTCTACGATTTTAGAAAATACATTATACATCCTATCGTTCCGTTCATTCTCAGGATTCATAGTCCAATCGGAGTAAATAGTTTTAACTTTTGTATGACACCTCTTCACATCCTTTCTCCATCGTCTCAAAATGTATTTTTATGGAATAATATGAATTTTTTTGTCAATCAACACTGTAAGACAATGTCCACAAATGATACCGCGAAAGTCAAATAAGCAACAATTACACTTGATGTCACACTCGGTTGGGTAAAATGAAACTATAAAATAGGTATCTCGCTTAATTACTCCAGCCAAATCTTCTGATACTCGGTACACCTCAATATTACCATCATTACGAACCAAATACAACCGACAATAAATCTTTCCCGTTAACTCATTTGGAATCTCTTTAAATTTTGTTGTTGTGTAACAAGCTTGAAATTGTTTCTCCACGTGATATTTTGTAATACATGGAATTGCACACTTGAAAGAATCATAGTCCGCTTCACTCTCTTTCGCAACCTTACTACGCAATGCATTCCCGTATTGTTCAACAAATTATTTTAAGCTAGTCTTAGAATTGACATAGCCATCAAAGAACGCATTCATACTCTCACTCCTTTGAGTGGTTGACATTCCGACCCAAAATGTATCTTTCATAAAAACGGGAACCCAACGAAATCTCTCATTATATAGCCCACACAACCATTCATTATTTTCAAGGTTAAATTTTATAATTAACCTACTCCAATTGTCTTCAAAATCTATGGAATTTAGGGAATCATAAATAATAGAATGTATACCACTCTTTATTGACTCATAATGCTCATACCCCCTTAACTTTTCAGGTAATTTTTTCATAATGTGCCACAAGCACCACCTATGACGTGTATTAGGGAATATAATTTCAATAGCATTTTCCATGGCTCTATCTTAGTCAGTGATAATTGCCTTAGGAGCTTTATCATTCATGCACGTAAGCCAAGTCCTAAAAAGCCAAGTAAATTTATGAGTGTCCTCACTTGATATCAAACCACACCCTAACAATATTGAATGTCCATGATGATTCACCCCCACAAAAGGAGGAAATGGCATGTCATACTTGTTTGTTAAGTACGTCGTGTCAAAAGTGATAGCATTGCCATACTCTTCATATGCAGCCCTACTCCTTGCATCGCCCAAAATAAAATTTCCAACCTACCCTCATCATCCGAATCCATCAAATAAAAGAAATTAACATTATTATCTTGCATTTTTAGAAAATAATTTTGCACAGCTAAAGCATCACCATCCCCAAGTCTCAACTTTCTAACTTTATCAATGTAGTTATAACAATCTTTCAATAGGGATGGCACATTCTCATTGCCTTCGGCTTCAACCACTCACGCATTAAAATTTTTATTTGGTCTTATACCGGTCCTATCGTTCATCTCTAGTTTCCTTTTAGTAACCGAATTTATTACCCGATTAGTCTTATAAAATCGAGATGTTCCCGTGCTTAACTCATGGTTGTGATCAAGGTTAATTAATGAAACCTTCACTTTTCCGTTAGTATCTACAACCCCCCTAACCATGGCCTTGCAATTAAATTTTTGAGTTGGATGCATTTTGAAAGAATTTTTGGCTTGACTTTTTGGTTTGCCCTCTCGACCACGTGAAATACACACGTATCGTGTTGCACCATCAATTCCTTTTTTTGAAGTCCTCCTTTTCACCGGAAACCCATTGTCATTACCATATTTTTTATAATACTCAAATAAATCATCAACACTATCAAATTCCATTCCCAATTGAGGGTCATTTATTTTCTCTACTACGCATTCTTCATTTTCATTACAACCATCACCATCCCTTATATCCTCCATTTCATCTTCATCCAAGCTAATATTCAAATTTATTTTCTCTACTACACATTCTTCAATTTTATTACAACCATCCCCTATATCCTGTATTTCATCTTCATCCAAGATAATATTCAAATTAATATCAGGAAATTTTCCAGAAATTTCTGATTCCATCCTAATTAAATAAATAAAAAACGACAATAAAAATTAATAGGTGAAAAAAAAATTAATCTCTAATTTGCAACCTAAAAATAGAATATCAAAAATCCAAGATTACATTACCAAATATGTTACATATGTAACTGAAAGGGATATCATACCTTAGATGAAATATTTTGCAGAGAACTTGAGTTGAAAGAGTAAAGTAGAGAGAGAAAGGGAATAAATTAGTTTTGCCGCCTGATTGTAAATAGATGGGTTTACTTGCTAAATTGGTTATCTTGTTTTTTAATTTTTATTTTATATATATATATATATGTGGGGGGGGGGGGGGGGGCAACAAAATAAAAAAATGGATATGTGGAAGACTTTGTAATACATGTGGAAGACTTTGTCATTTATTCCCAATTGAAGTTGTCTTTGTTTGGTGCCAGATCAGCTATGCGGTTCCAATGCGGGATAGTAAGGCGGGACACTTAAAATTTCTCTTTCATGAGAGATGTGCACAGTCCATCACTTATCTGACCGGTTACTTGGTACTAGCGGGCCAGCACACGTGATGCATGTGCAACGCGTATCAAACACTAAATACTTCTGTGACTATTTCATCAAACTAAATCATCAAATACCTTGAATTTACTTAGAGTAATGCTATGAGTACCAAATCCGTTGTAACAACCCAGGTTTTCGAGCGACTATTTTATACTATTTTGCCTAATGGGCTAATATTATAAAATAGGGAATGTTGGAGTAAATATTATTTTCCCGTGAGACTTAGGGATAATATTTACTATGTTTTGACTATTTACCGTTATGAGAAGGTAAATAGTGTTATATTGTGTATTTTGCGTCGTTATATGTAAAACGACGGTTATGACCTATATTTAAATTTGGGTATAATTAATGAATTTAAAATGGATTTGGAACACAAAAATAGTTCACACTTTCCCGAATGCCAAAATAGGGGGTACGGTTGTTTTTAGAATAGTCGAGATAGTCGAAATAAGTGCCCAGTTGTAATTTTGAGATTTAGGCATTTTAAGGGGGTTATGACTCAATTAAGTGGTTACGAGTCATTTTAGTGGTGTATTAACAATTAAAAGTGGGGATTTATATTTTTAGACCCTTATAAATCCCCCACCCCTTTTTCTTTCTTCATTTGTGTTAGAAGCCAAAGGAGAGAGAGAGAGAGAAGAGAGAGTTGGGAGAAATGGAGAGTAAGAGAGAGAGATGGAGGATTTGGGCCGGAATCCGTCGCTACCGGAGGTGTTCAGAGACTACGAACCTCGAGGCAAGTTTCTTACTTGCTAGATATTGATTTAATGTGATAAATTGCATGTGTAGTTAAGTTTTGGGAGGTTTTAACCATAAATGGGTTTTGGGTGATTTTGGGTGTTTAATCCTAAATCTTATGTTTTAATTTGATTTGAAGAGAAATAATTAGTCATTTGATATGTAGGAATGATTTGGTAGAATTAGATGTTGTTGATGTTGGGCAAAAGCAAAGATTTGAGGTTTTGGAATTTTAGGGTTTGTATAACCCGTCGCCCAAACTGGGCAAAATCTCAGGACCGAATCGATTCGGCCCTAAGGGGAATCGATTCGGATAAGAAAAGGGTTACAAGTCTTGCAGACCGAATCGATTTGGGTTCAAACCGAATCGATTCGGCAATTGCAGAAAGTCAGTTTTGCTCACCGAATCGATTCGGCTGTTTAGCGAATCGATTCGCAAGGGCGAATCGATTCGGCCCAAGGGGCGAATCGATTCGGTTCCCCTGTTTTTGTGAGATTTTCTTATTTTGATTTTTAGCCCTTTTTCTTTTAGGTCCAAGGTTTAGGAACCTTCCTTTGGGAAGTAATTAAGAGTCCTAAAGGGTGGTTTTGGGTAGACTAATGCCCTAAGATGATAATGGGATATTTAGGCTTACCGAGGGCTAAGTTGCGTAGGTTGATATCCGAATGATTTAGGAGATTAACCTAGAAATGAAATTGGAAGTTAAAATATTTCGGTTGAGCTTATGAGAGACACTCCATTATGGAGACTCACTTTGAGGGTTTATGAATTATATGAACTATTTGAGGCTATTTTGAGGTTAGTGGCACTTTGGGGTCTTAGGTCATTAATAAAATATGACTTAATAAGAATATAATGCACCTTCTAAAACTTGGTGCTTAATTGGCTAAGTGAATGATTTTTGGAAATATAAAATATGAGTTTTCAAAAATGGAAAAAGTAATGTTTTTCATAAATGATAATTTATGGATACACACCTCTCTAAATCGCTATCATAAGGGAAGTCGCGCGCGTTGTGGTGAAGCCCCCTGGCTAATGATGCAGGGTGGATATAGTCCCTAGGCCATGTGAGTGTTTGTTTATATTTTCTGCGCTGGTTAGGAGATTCCGGGTGTGGTCTTGACTATCCCGCAGGCACATGGTCGCTTCCCGACGTTTCGATAGGATCCCAGGTTGTCTTGGAGGCCCTGGAAGATGATAGCCATTTAGGGGCGCGCACAGTGGGGAAACCCGGACGGGCGGTCTTAGAATCGTTATATATATATATATATGAATATAACTATTCTAAATCAAGTTGGACTTGGTGTTTGATGGGTGCCATAAAGAGCACAGTAAAATGCCATATAGAGCATGATGAAAGTGCCATAAAGAGCACGATGCAAGGCCATAAAGAGCCTATGATGATGATTATATTCCTGATAAGGAAGATATTTTTACAAAGTGAACAATTGAGATAAATGCCTCTAGAGCATAAAAAGTATGATTATATTTCCTAATAAGGAACAAATTCATGAAAAGAATTAGTTTACGATGAAAGTAATTTGGTAAACATTTGATAAAGTGTTGTACCATTTATATGTATATTCCTAAAGATAGAATTAGGAATTGTGCCAATAGATGATGGATAGGTTTTACTTTTATATTCTCTTTATGTAGCTGTAGATGTGACCTCCCACACTTATGCACACACATGTATTTATTTATTATTTCGTGCTTAGGGTCTAATGGATCTCGACGATCAACCTTGCCTAAGTAGTAGTGTATCGGGGGGGTTCCTTGTTTGGATTTCGCTTTGCGAGACACCCCACGCACGAATAGGGCATAGTGTTGAGACTGGGGAGAAGTTAACCTTTAGTACTTAAATTAATTAGGACAGGGACTAATGTATCTCGACGATCAACCTTGCCTAAGTAGTAGTGTATCGGGGGGGTTCCTTGTTTGGATTTCGCTTTGCGAGACACCCCACGCACGAATAGGGCATAGTGTTGAGACTGGGGAGAAGTTAGCCTTCTGTTCTTTCTATAACCTGAGCATCATTTATATTGCGCTAGGTTGCTGCTAGATCGAGAGGTGAGGAATATTATTGTTATCTGCGAGAGAATCACGCACTTAACTGTCATGCATTTTAGTCACATGGTAATCATATCAAACCCGGCCCTGACCGGTTTCTATATTTCCTTGTTTCTGCATATTCTTTTCCATTACAGGTGCTCTTCCGCAAGGACACCCATGCTTACATTTCCATTTCCAGTTGTCATGGAGCTACGACATATTGCGGATGTTGTAGGATACTTGTAGTAGACGCTCCCCTCTATTGTACTCTAGTTATGTTCAGTACTTTTATTCGGGCGTGTTTGCCCAAGGTATTGCACTCATTTATTATATTGTAAATACTGATTGTAATACTTAATATATCATTTGTATTGGTCTGTGCACCGACAGCTTATTCGGTGATTATTTATTGTATTGTCATACTTTATTCATCGATTTTTGATACCCACCGTTTTTACAAATGGGATTGTCTAAGTGTTCCTCTTTTACTTTTAAATTTTTTTTGTATATGACAATCCGTTTTCTAAAATGATTGGTGGTTATCTAATACTATTATTTTAATCGGCAGTGATGCTAAGAATGGACCATCTATGATTCCTGTAATTATTGGAGTATTGGGCTGGCCACCTATTATTTTAATAGGAGGGTTGTCACACCCGTTCCCCAAATCATTCACCAAATGATGTGGCATAGCAATTAAGCGTTGTACTATATCATTAATACAGTGCAGTGTGTAACATTTATTGTAATGCCACATCATTTAGGGGATGCATTTGGGACTCATATCATTATTCATCTACCTATAAGTTAATTTTCGGTGACTACTCCTTCAATTGAACAAAAAGTAACGTCTAAACAAATATGGTATTTGGAGCACCAATTCTAATCTTTCTCCATACATTCAAAATCTACTATAAAAGTAAACCCAGAGACACATAAATTCATTCTCAATACTTTTCCATTTTAAAAAGAACGTAGGAATCTACATCTACAACAAAATTGAAAAGCCAAACCTTAAAAGTTTCACTCACATATAAAAACTTATTTCAATTAAGGAACCATAAAGTTAATGAAAAAAAACAATGTACCTCCTAATTAGATTATTTACTTTCTGCATGTAGATGCGAAAAAATCAGATTAAAAGTGAAAAGAAACTATATTACAACATGCTTTAATATACCAAAATTTCACTCAATTATACCAAATAAAAATCCAACAAAAAACGAAAATCCATATCTATTTTACTTTAAGGTTATTAAACTTAAAAAACATATGAATTTCTGTAGCTTGATTGAAATTTGAATGGTGAAAACAAATGGAAAACAATAAATCAATCTCAGCCACAAGTTGAGATTTGAGGAAAACTAAATCTACAGGCCAGAAAACACTAATAAATTTCAGTCATGAATTCAACATAACATTGCTAGTGTACACAAGATTTCCTAGGTCGAAAAGCAAGATAAGGGACAAAAAGACTAATTTGGGCCAGAATATAAAAATGTGAAAATCTGCATTAGATGATGAAGAGGAAAATGCTACTCTGGTTTTGATGGAATCAAATACTATCAAGAACTAGAAGACACAAGGAAAGAAAGATTAGCTTCAAGATAATAATATTCTTAATGACATGTTGAAGCAGAAAAATATAAAAAAAACATAACTGATTATATATACACCGACCTAATATTCTTATCTATGCATATGGGCTTTACCAAATTCGTGTTTGCTTGATTCTTAGATACACCATTATTAGCAGATCCTGGGGTTTCTGTATACTATATATATATAATGAAAAGGTGCGAAAAAATGCCTAAGATTTTGCAGATTGGTGTTTTATGTATGATGTGTACGAAATAAAGGAGATGAGTTAGATTATAGGGTGTGTAAGGTTGATTAGAGAGTGTGTAAGATCGTTGATTTATTAATAGAGAGCAACTGTTTAGAATTTTATGGGGTATTATGCAAACGGATCCTCTGTCCTCATTTATTTGGAAAAAACAGTTCTATTGTTAGGAATAAATAAGTTCTTGTAAAAAAAATGTCCAACAGAAATGTAAAGTAATGAGATGAACTCAAGATCTTAGATACTCAATTATAAAAAATAAAAATAAAAAAAAGAAGAAGAAAGAACAAGGAAATCAAACACAATATTCACGAGGTTCTGCAATGGTACATACATGCACATGCAGTGATAATGATCTAACTAATCCTCAACTGGCTACAATGGAGCACAATAAAATGGACAGATGACTAACATATTCATGTAAAAAAAATTACGAGTTCGAGAATCGTAACTGATTGACATCTTCGTAAGGTTGGCACATACCTGTCAATCATTTACAGCTCTTCACTATCTGGTACTTCTACAATTCAGTATTCTGTTTATTTTTTAATATGTGTTGACTCAGTAAAAGATATCATTTTTTTATGAATCTTCGGGTTCACTATATTTCACCCTTTCTTGGTCAAAATACCAACAAGTTTACCTATGTCCAACATATTTACTCTAATATTCAATTGATTTGGCCAGTATTTTGAAACATGAATAGCACACAAACAAGAGGATTGCATAATAATGTCAAAAGGTAATAAAGTTAATGTATAGTAGGTAGAAAACCTGTGGACTTGCAAGTAAGGCGTCCCCAATCTCAGAGGCATTTCCCATTACCACACCCACAACACCTTATGTGATAATTAAAGAAAATCACTAAAAAATTATAAAAAATCACCCCCGTAACAAAATATATGAATAAAAGTATGTCAAGAAAAAATAGGAACCCCTGCACGGATCTTAAAATGCATAAGCATTACAATTAAAGAATTAAGAACTCAGTAGTATCAAGGGTCAAACCCATGGTTGTTTCAACAACATGGTCTCGACCTCCAAGATATGAAAATCCAAATTAATAGTGACCTCCCATGGTACCAATATTGACACCAACATGAACACACACATGTATATACATATTAAATATGCATGAAATTAAAAAAATATATATATAACCGAGGATATTACGCTAAACAAAACCGAATGAGGAAACATGATCCATGTAACCACCAAGCCCAAGTTACTTGGAAAAGGCTTCATTGAATTGAGTTGAGGTTATGCATGATATATAAAAGGATATACCTGAGGAATTTTCCACCTTGAAGGGAGAGCTCAGTTGCAGCTAGAGCAGTCAAGGGTGTTAAACGACCTCAGGTTTGGGAAATATTTTGTTTCGTAATTATATTGTCATTTTTGTCAGAAAAAAATAAATCTATATTACCCAAAGTTAAAAACAATCTACATATGTTTCACTTTTGGTAATTTACCGAAAAAAGTAGCATACTATGAAAAAATAAATGTATGCAAGACTTCACGAAAGCAGCCACCAAGTTTCACATACAATTATAGGGAGAGGTGTGACATGGAACAATTGCAATTCCCTAGCAGATGCATATAACTTCTTTATCCATTAGAATTTTCACTGCAGTATATGTTTAGTGAACACTACTACTCTCTCTTGAGTACAACATTAGTCATAATTGGTGCAGGTATATATCTGTATTACTTTTTCACCCTTTTATATAATTAACGTTTCTTTTTATTTTTCATCTTTGTTTTAATGAGCACACAAAGAATATTCTTTGGTTTTCCATTTTAGTGTAACGCAGGTTGCACATAGTGATACAAATGCTTAGGTTCAAGCAAACTAAAAAAAAGATAAAAACTGGAATTTTCAAGATGAATTCTTCCCTTCAAAGTCCACAATTTATTCTACTGCAACAATCTTCTTCTCCTCCTTCACCTTTGATAAAATCGCTTTCATTCCCAAAATCAATAATTCAACCTATGTAGTTCCCTCCATAAAATATTGGATCTGACAACTAAAAATTTATAAAAAGAACAAATCTATAGTTCATAGTTCACAACAACCCCTTTTTTAGTCACTAAACTCTCCTGCATCATTATGCACGTAATATAACCATTTAGCATTCCCTTGACCTTTCAATTTATTCCTTTGTTCTTCATAAGCTTATTTTTCACAAGCTCATCGTCAGGCTCAAGCATGGGAACACACTCTTAGGTTTTTCGTCACGATGAAGTGGGAGTTTTGTGGGGAGAAAAACATGATCACAATGGTGAATGATTGAACCTCAACTTCACACCCTTAGTTACAGTTGACTAAGGTTAGGGGCACAGGTGCCAGTTGTTGAAGCCGCTCTTTTACCCATGTGTGGGGGCTTGACAGGGGCTGAAATCAGAGAATGAGAGTCGACTAGTCGATGTTTCACCTTTTCAAGGGGCAACCCCTCATTTAGAGTGATGTCGTTGTAATGTGGTTGGCCTCCTTGGGCTTTGATTGCGGTGAGGGACATTATTTCGGCAACCCCATTGGTTTTTTTCCATTTGTGACTCTCTTACCTCGCTTGGCATCTATCCTCCATTGTATCAAAAGTGCTGGATGATACATGCTTAGCTGGTGTTTGCTCAATGATGGGCCTTTGGGTGGTCAAATGACCCCCTAAAGCCAACCCCATGGTCCCTCTGCTGCCCCAGGAGGCTATTCCAAAAGCCTCGCAACCACCTGGTTGGAACCTCCTTTTGATTACGACGCCGCCCATGAACTCCACCGAACCCATTGACGAGGGGTACGAGGCACCAAGACTTCCACCTAATATAGGAAGCTAAATAAAGAGAGATAAATAAGAGATGAATAACCTATCATTGTCACTACCTAAAAAAATATATTAACAGAAACAACTAAGTTATTTTTCTGTCTGCCAAGGGGCCAGACCCCCCCCCCCCTTTTCTCTCTTTTATTCTATCTCCCTTTCTCTTCTCTTCTTTACGTCATTACCTATCGACCTTGGCAACTCTTGATACCATAATTAACCAAATTTAGAACTCTTAAGCATTTGAAGTTTGTTAGCATATTGCCAATTAGACCAAACCTTAAAGATAATGTTTGCACTGAAACTTCCATTTCAAATATTGTTGCTTCTTCTTAGCAGAGATCGACGATAAATGAACAGCATTTGAGACATCATTCACCTCGCTAGCCTAAAAAATGGAGCAATAATGATTTCATACATGTAGTACAAAATCGTATATCTTCTAACTTCAAATGTTATTTGCACTCATCCTTTTGTGCATCTTGAAGTAAGGAATTCAACAAGAAAGGGTAAAACAATGGCTACCTATATCCTCAATTTGCATATGATGTTGAGGTTAAATCAACCCTAAGGCCATCAAAAGTAGTGTTAAATTGTCCTTTTCAATATTAGTTTCCTTTAGAAATATAGAACAATATGCAAAGAAATGTTTAAAATGCGGTAACAACAAATAGCTATAACTCATCCTTAAGGACGTTAGGACTCCATCTGCATCTTTGTAAAGCAATGGTTAATACCATATTTGTCTCTTTAGGAAAACCCTCATGTTTTGGTTGGTATCTTAGTGGTTTGCATCCCATATTTATGCATCACTGTTGTATAATTAGATGATTGCGTAATGGGTATTTATATAAAGCTATAGATCATCATTTCATTCTTATTAATGATGTTTAGCTACCAGTGAGCTTTCTGGCCTATCTCGTCTGACATTTTACTTTAAAATTTTGTCAAAACGGTGCCCGAGAAATAGAATTTACAATAATATTTCATATTTATTACTTGAACATGATTTCATGAACACAACTACACACTCTCTCTAGTGCACAACCGACCACACATACTGCTATAACACAAGCAGAAACAACACACACATACAACATACTTACACACATTGTAAGCCCTTTTATTATTTCTTTTCTGATTGTAAATACAAAAAAATAAGGAACATTTGAATTCTTCTGGTTTAGCAGAAGCAAATCAGTCCCAGTGTCTCAAATAGAAGAGCAAAAAAATAGTCGATGATACACATTGACAACAAAGTTTTAGATCACGGAAAAAAATAATAAGTGAAGAACCAATTCTATATCAAAACTAACAATCTGGGGTGGGGTGGGGGAGAATCACATAAAAGAAACCAAAATGGAAAAAACAGTCTCATATAACCTTAGCATTAATCATATCTAACAAAAGCAAAACAAAATCAATTAAAATTTAATGACATGACAAGGTGCAAAACATCGTTAAACACTTTATGACACAATAAGTTAAAATATTCTTCAATGATCCTATTTTCTCAAGAAAGTTATAAAATCTTTTAAAGTACTGGGTCAACAAAATATTGTGAAATAACAAACACATAGATGTATAATATGAAACACATGTACCTAAACACACCTATCTTAAACATAGATGTTTAATATGAAACACATGTAAAAAAATAGGGAACTTTATATCAAGAACAACAAAAAGTAATGGACATACAATCTCTCAATTCTCATAAATTTAAGAAATAAAATGAGAAAAGACCCTTAGTTGTTTAAGAAAAACTCATGCACAATGGAACTTAGGCATCCTTAAGCCTCAATTGATGAAATCTTTAAATATTTTTCTCAAATCATTAACGAAATCATGTTCTTTGGTTAATATATTTTCTAGTATCTTGAATGTTTTATAATATCTTTAAAAAAATGTAATTACTATCTTGATACTTTTGATTTATATGACATCATAAATCCAATTCAAAAAGAGTAATCTCTAGTGCAATCTATAAATGCCCATATCCTTGACTTAATTGTATTTTTCAATTTGACTTCTTTATATACAATATGCATCTTTCTTTCTTCCAGGATTTCATAAAAATATATTTTATTTTGAGATTCGTGTATATATATATACATATGATGTTTTCCCAAACTTTAGCACCTACTTCACACAAAGAGATGATAAATGACTCTTCTTCTAATAATTTCAAGTTTTTCTAGAGAATGGAGAATTGTCTGAGTGAAGTGTTCGATTAAATTTCTGCAAACAACATAAGTTAGAAAGATTGAAGCTTCCTCCTTCACAACCTCCTAAGAGCACCATGTCTGAAAATTTAACTAATAAAGACCATGTGAAACTTCACTAAGACAAAACGAGAAACATACAATACCAAGATAAACTATGTCTAAACAACAAGGTCTAAAAACTGAATCCATCCAGACATACACCTACCAACGAAATATTATAAACTCATGAGCAACACAATGCTACTAGGAGATGGGACCATGAACATTAACAAAACAAGTTCTCAAGGATTTGATTGAATTACGATGATAAAGAAAGCATACATGAAAGTATTTCTCTAAAAGTAGCATCGTGGAAACATTTCACTATTGCAACGATCTTATTCACACTGAATTTACAATAACTCTCAATGCTATTTCACCTATAGGGCCTACAAAGTAGATATATTCCCTTTTTTACTTCCATGATTTCATATAGTTAATTTGGATAAACTTCTATTTTTTAAAGAGAGGAGCATGTCGACTATTGTAGTCCATTAACTCAAGTAAATCTAAATTTGAAAAAAAGAAGGATAAATTGAGACTAAACTCTGTTAATTCGTATTTCATATGTAACAACATAACACAAATCATGTACCTCTCTCAATTAATCAAATTATCTTCCAAAATCTTGATTCTTTAGCATTTCATATTGTCAATAATTCGACCTCACATTCAAAACCAAAGAGAAGTTATGCAAGCTTATGAAGCATTTTCAAAACAGATTAACCTAATTCATCATGACCTAGAGAATCCATCAACAAAGTGGTGGTAGATACATCAGCAGAGAATCCCTTATTAACCATTTCACGAAGAAGTTGCACTTCCTTCAATGTATCCTTATTTCGAAGAAATCCTTGGATAATAACATTATAATTGCAACCATTAGGTGGACAACCACTCTTTTCCATTCTTCCAAGCAAATTATTTGCTTCACCTAGCATCCCTTCCTTGCAAAATCCATTAATCAAAATAGTATATGTACGGATATTAGGTTGCAAACCTTTTCTAAAAAGACTGTCAAATAGTTCGCTAGCAGCTTGAGGCTTCCCAGTTCTACACATACCATCAATTAATGTGGTGTAAACAACAATGTCAAGATGCAACTCACAATCTTCCATATCTTGAAATAGAATCATTGCCCTTGAAAGGCATTGATTTTTGCATAAACCATTTAACATAATATTATATGTCATGACATCTGGGTTTTTACCACACGCTTTCATTTCATTAAAAAGCTCCAGTGCAACAAGAGGCTTCCCCACACGACACAAGCTACCTATAAGAGTGCTGTAAGTGACAGTGTTAGGAATTAATCCTCTATGAGACATTTCATGAAAAACCCTTTGGGCATCATCCATCCTTCGCTCCCTACAATATCCATTAATCAGTATGCTATAGCTATGAACACATGGTTCAACACCCCTAGCAACCATTAAATCAAAAGCCTTCTTTGCTTCCTGTAATCTTCTTTGCAAATAATATCCTTCCATTAATGCATTGTATGTGACTACATTAGGATTGACACTTCTTTGTACCATCATTTCAATTAAATCCAATGTTTCTTCAACCATAACTTCTTTACAACGTGCATCTACCAATGTACTAAAAGTCCTTACATTCGGATTAATATTCTAGCTCACCATCTCATTCAATAATTTCGTAACGTCTTTCCACCGGGCGAAATTGCAAAGACCATGGATCAATGAAGTGTATGTGATGACATCTGGTATAGCACCTTTACGGATCATTTTTGAAAAAAGGTCTAAGGCCTCATCGAATGGTTTGTCCTTACAATGACTGCCAATAATTGTGTTATACACCATAAGATTAGCCCCCAATTTCTTTGTTCCATCTTTTTAAGCAATCCAATAGCAATGCTAGTATTTTCCGTTTTTACATAAGCCATTTATAATGGTCCCATAAGTTATACCACTGGGTTGGAGGCCTTTCTCCTCCATTACATTAAACAAGTTTATAGCCTCACCCGTTCTATCCTGAGCAATCAAGCCCCTAATCAAAGTGGTAAGTGTGATAGAATTGGGTTGATAACCAAGTTTGAAGATTCTCCCCAAAAGAGAGAAACCCAAATCAACCACATTGAGATGGCAGTGAGAGTTGATCAAAATATCAAGAGTAAAGAGGTCGAGCTCAACTATTTGTAATGATTGAATTTGTTTAAAGAGGGAAATAGAAGTGGTATAATGTTTGATCCTGACAATTGAGGAAAACAGGTGATTAAAATAGAGAATGGAGGGCAAAGGTCGCATTTGGGTCATTTGATTAAAGAAAGCTAGGGCATATTGGACGCTATTGAATCCAGATTTGCATTGGTCTCTCACAAAATTGTAAAAGTATGTTGGAGTTTTAGAATAATGAGAATGGAAACAAAGCCTTACCCTTAATTGAGAATGAATTGAGTTTGTATCAGCGTTAAGAAAGAGAAGACCCGCGTATTTGATTAAAACGACTGATCTCTTCATCGTCATCCCCACTCTCACTCTTTCTCATGAATGAGAAACAAGTTATTACTCCATAATTTGGACCTCGAGTGGGTTTGGGACGTTGGGCGTTTTTTGGTTACAATTACGGCTTTATTGCACTTAGAATAAAATTTATTCAAAGTTCTAAAAAACAGGAGGTGTGATCGAGGGATGGAGGTCAACCCTTAAATGTTATAAGCCTAGGGGGCCCTTAAGCATAAAAAGGCATTTAGACCTTCTTAAATATATTTTAACATTTTTAACTATAACAATGCTATTAAAAATTTTAGAATGGTACATACCTTAAAATATGTCTAAATATATGCAAACTAAAATACTAGTTTTTTTAAATACAAAAGAAAAAAAACGAGTGTTTTTTTGGACGAGAGGGAAAGAGGTTTGTGATACCATATGTCTTTTTATTGTTTTGAATGAGATACTGATCCGATTTTTTTAAAAAAGTCTTCAAAAGGGGATATCATTTCGCTAAAGTATTTTTATTTTAAAAAATAGTGCGCCTTAAGCCTTTTTTCAAGAATAAGACGTAAAAGACTTAAGGCGTGGCGTTTCTCCCACGTCTAAAGCCTAGGTACGCCTTGGCGCGCCTTTTAGAACACTAGTTTTTATCACATTTGAAGTTACACTAATTCTGATCTACTCAATCTAATTACTTTAGTATCGTTAATAGTTAGGTTATGTTTTTTAAATATTTACTTTCACGACACCATAAGTATCGTGATAAAGGTATATAATATAGATATTGGACTCGAAATTTGGTGTTAAAATAGGACCGTGAACTTCAAAATAGTATAATTTTTTAAAATATTAAAATTTTACCTATTCGAAACTTGGACCTCGAAATTTCGCACCAAACTTTCTTGATCTCAAAATCTTCTCCCAAACTCGAGGCTTGGACTACAAGTACATACAACTATATCATTCTTTATTTCCATCCATATTTAAGCTAGGACCCCAAATTTGTATTTGGTTTTTGTTTATTCTTAATTGTGAGAATAAATTAATAAATGTGAATAGTTATTACTTACGTGAAATGATAATAATAAATGCATAATTTATTTGATATATAAATTAACCGTGTATTATAAAATAATTATATGAAAATTAATTGTGTGCAGCCAGTCATAAGATAAATAAATGTGTATTTTATTTTACATTGTGAGACATTGTCGAATGAACCATACTCTGGGGTATCCTGGAGATGTATTTTTAGTACTTTGGATTGGTTCTCAGAGGTAGGTATACTTTTGGGCGAAGTTTTGGGTCAGTATAGGTAGTGTTTTTGGCTTATATAGAAGCGCAATATTATGCATTTTATGGGCATGCGACATTAAGGGCATATAATTGATGTTAAGCTTAAACATGAACCCTAAGTAGTATATGAGTTTTACGAGAACTTAAGTATACCTTTTGGGAGGAACTAATATTAAATTTAAGGTGATGATTTCCATGGACAACTAATGTTTAGTCATTAAGAGCCAAAAGTACATGTTTCTTATAAAAAGTCTCATAACCACTCAAAATCGCCAATAACTTTCCTATAATTATCCATCCTTCTTTTTGTAGACAATGACACTTATCCCATATAGGACTAAGAACTAAAAAAATAAAAAAAATATGGGAGTGGTGACAAATAAATCATTATATATAAGACTAAATACTTAAGATCCCTAAAACCTCCGACCCAACAACATTGGGGAGCTAGGAGAAGAGTGATTGACGATGAGAATGATAAAAAAAATTAATGATTTTTTTTCCATCTTTAAGATTTTGGGCTTATCTTCTAAATGATTCTTTTACTAACTCACCTAGTTTCGTTCTCATCTTTATAAATTTTTAATTTGTAGAACTAAAAATAATAATTTAAAGGCTTCTTTTCATTCTCACTCTTAAAGTAAATTACTCTTTTACTTTACTTAAAAATATTTGCATTTTATTTGTTTATTTATTTCTCTCAAGGCTCCCCATTATAATGATATTGATGTTTAATAATTTAATATTTAATTATTCTCTCTTTACACACACAAACACATATACTAGTGTGTTGTGTGTGTGTGTGTGTGTGTATATATATATACAGTCAGTAGACCTATCAATGGATCGTGTTGAGTCGTGTTCGTGTCGTTTTTTATCGTGTTCGGGTCTTATTGAGTTCGTGTCTAAACTGGTGACTTTTTTATCGTATGAAAAAATCATAATCAAACCCGACCCGTTATGTTAACATGTCGTGTTCACTCATTAATACCCATTAAGATAATGATTTATTTTGAATTGTATACAAGTTGACATGTTATCTCATTTTTAAACCCAAATAGACCCATTAATTCATTGACATAACTAAATCTCTCGTTTAGTAAAATTCATTATGATTAAATTAACATTATGCTATATAAATTATCTGTAAGTTCCGATAGTATATCTTATTTACTTAAATTAATAGGTCATAACGGGTTTTATCGGGTATTAATGGGTGAAGGGGGTCAACCCTAACCCGACCCATTAACTATCGTGTCTTATCGGGCCCATTAACTTATAACTTCATGTCGGTTCGTGTCATGTTATCGTGTCATGCCTCATTTTGCCAGATCTAACAGGCTCGCCAACATACCTCTTATCAACATACCTATGAACATATTTCTTTTTTTAAATTACTAAAAAAGATATTATTGAGATGATATTTTTTATATGGGCTCATGATATTTCAATGTGCCCTTGTAAAAAAATCAACTAAAAATAATATTTTTTGTTATATTTAAAAAATAAGTCAAATAATTGATAATTTTTGCCCTTTAAAACTCTCAGTTTTTTTACCTATTTTATAAAAATAACAGAACACATTATTTTGAGTTGAATATTTTTACAGGGGCACACTGAATATCATGAACTCATATAAAAAATATCAACTCAATTTATTTTATTATTTAAAAAAAATAGGTATGTTCATAGATATGCTGCTAGGACGTATGTTGGAGATCCTAACACACACACACACAGACATAGACACATAATTTTATATCCATATATATACACACACATACACATACACATAATTTTATTTGTTGATTTATTTCTCTCAAGGCTCCCTATTTCCATGTAAAACAATTCCCAAATATTGCATAATTTTTTTCACAACCACTAATGGGTAAGTTCCAATGCAACAAATCATTCTTTAGTAGAGTCACATCTCTATAAAATTTACCTAATAACATAATTAGTGAGGTACACATTTTCATTATAAGTAAATACTAATACAAATGTGCATAATCTATTAAAATAATTCATGTATACATTTTTTACTCAATAAAATAAAATAAGTAGTTTTTGCTATAGTCCTTTTGCCAAAACACAAAATAAACAATAACGGAAACAAAACATAGAAAATCTAAAAATATAATGAAAAGTTTTCTAAGGCTAGAAAGACAAATTCATAAAGTAGATTCTTTGGTCTTAGCGGGTCAACCTTTTATAATGAAAAGAATCGGGTACCAAAATGTAAAAGTGACAATTTTGAATGTGAAATTAAATTAGTTGTACGACATTGGGCGGCTAGTTGTTGAAGAGTGTGACGATGAGGAGAATCAAAGCTTCTTCTCCAGCCTTAAAGATTTTGGGGCTTTTCTACAAACTCAACCAGTTACGCTCGATTTTCAAGTTATCAGAAATAATTATGTGAGCTATTTTTTTCATTTTTAGCTTTTCATTTTTGTACTGCTTCTAAAACCCATCCAACCCGCCGCCTTAACCATTATGTGAGAAACCAATGCAAAATTGGTTTTGATAGCCCTAGCCTTGTATAATCACATGGCCAAAATGTGACCTTTGCCTTCCATTATGTATTTTAATCAGTTGGTAGGGGCCATTGTCCGGATCAAACATTTCACCACTGCTATTTCTCTCCTCAAACAAATGGAGTCATCCCGAATACTTGAGCCCAATCTTCATATTCTTATTGTTCTCATTAACTCTTACAGCCATTTGAAACGGGTGGATTTGGGTTTTTCTGTTTTGGGGAGAATCGTCAAACTTGGTTATCAACGAAATTGTATCACTCTTAATACTTTGATTAGGGGTTTCGTTGCTGACAATAGAATGAGTGACGTTGTAAAGTTGTTTAATGACATGTAAAGTTGTTTCATTGCAAGTATCACTCTTAATACTTGCGGGACTATAATAAATGGGTTATATGAAGATGGAAGAAATAAATATGAAGGTTGATGTTGTGGTATATAACACAATTATTGATAGTCTTTGTAAGGACAAACTAGTCGATGATGCTTTAGACCTATTTTCAGAACTGATCCATAAAGGTGTTATACCAAATGTCATCACATACACTTCATTGATCCATGGTCTTTACAATTCAGGCCGGTGGAAAGATGTTACAAAATTATTGAATGAGATGGTGGGCCGGAAAATAAATCTGAATGTGCGGACTTTAAATATATTGGTAGATGCACTTTATAAAGAAGAATCGGAGTTTTTAATCGAATGGATGATTTAAAAAGGTGTCAGGCCTAATATAGTCACGTACAATGCTTGGATGGATGGATGGATATTGTTTGCAAAGGATATTGCAAGAAGCAAAGAAGGTATTTGATTTGATGGTTGGTAGGGGTGTTACACCTGATGCTCATAGCTATAACATATTAATTAATGGATATTGTAGAGAGCAAATGATGGATGATGCCCAAAAAGTTTTTCATGAAATGTCTAATAGAGGATTAAATCGCAACACTGTCACTTACAACACTCTTATAGGTGGCTTGTGCCGCGTGAGGAAGCCTCTTGTCGCACTGGAACTATTAAATCAAATGCGAGTATGTGGCCAAGAACCGGATGTCATAACATACTGTATTATATTAGATAGTTTATGGAAAAATCAATGCCTTTCCAAGGCAATGTACTTATTTCAAGAAATGGAAGATTGCGGCTTGCATCTCGACATTGTAGCTTACACAACCCTCATTGACGGTATGTGCAAAGATGGAAAATCTAAGACTGCTAGAGAACTCTTTGATAGTCTTCCTAATAGAGGTTTGCAACCTGATGTCCGTGCATATACTATTTTGATCAGTGGATTATGCAAATAAGGAAAGGTTGCTAAGTGAAGTAAATAATTTATTTGGAAGAATGGAAGAGAGTGGTTGCTCACCAAATAATTGCACGTATAATGTTATTGTCCAAGGACTCCTTCGAAATAATGAGACATTGAGGGCAATGCAACTTCTTTATGAAATGGTTAATAAGGGATTCTCTGTCGATGCATCTACAACCACTTTGGTGATGAATTCTTTGAGTAATTAGGTGAATCAGTTTTTGAAATGCTTCATAGGGTTATGTAATTTCTCTTTACGTTTTGAATACGAGGTGGAAGTTTTGATCTTGTAGCATGCTAAAAAATTCAGATTTTGGAAGAAAATTTACTTGATTTGGAGGAGTACTCGATTCGTGTTATGTTGTAACAGATGAAACAGAAAATAATAGAGGTTTATTAAGACTTTCCTGTAAAAGTCAATCTTAAGGGCACCATTGCAATAGTAACACATTCGGCATGCTTTATTTATCATCGCAATTGAACACTGGAGGAATCGTTCTACGTGTTATATTCATTTTGCTAGAAAATATCTTTTTTATCCACATGAACATAAGATCGGGCCAGAAATGAACCCTACTTTGCTGATCCTTTCTCTCAATTTTGTTTTTCTTCAAAATTGGTTTAACTGATCCGTTTGTGCAGAAATTGAGTCATACTTTAGGCCGTTTGGGTATCCTCTTTTATCAATTAGTATCTTTTGTTTTAGTTTTAGGTTCTTCACTGGTCTGGGTTGAGGCTCCTTGCTGTATTTAGTTGCTCATGAGTTTGGATGTTCATATTGTGTTCGTAGTAGCTGTTTTGGGGCATGTTTGTCTAGGTTATGTTCGGGTTTTAGATGTGGGTTATTTAGAAACGCTTATACTTGGTTATATGTTTCTCGTTTTGCCTTATGTTGTTTCACTTATTCTACTCTAGATTTACATATTTAGAAATTAAATTTACTCTTCGTTATTTACTTTTCTAGACATGGCCGTGAGGACTCGTGCGACTTTGAATCATGACGAACACAAAGTGTCATCTTATCATCTCTTCTTGTGAAGTAGGTGAGAAGTCATATGAATACATCACATACACATACACATACATACATACATACATACATACATACATACATACATACATACATACATACATACATACATACGTACATATATATATGTAAATAGGAGATTCTCAAAATAAACTATGTTTTGATGAAATCTTGGAGGGAGAAAGATGCACGTTGAATAAAAAGTAGCCAAATTAAATAAATTAAACAAGCTAATGATAGGGGTAACAATAGGTCCAGTACTTTCAGTTGTTCTTAATGAAGCACAACACTATCCCGGAAGCTTCGAGTCGGCTTTGACACGAGTCCGATACGCGACACGCTCTGACACGTAGCCGACACGCGACACGCTCTGACACGTAGCCGACACACTGGGACACGTTGCCGACATGCTTGGACACGTAAAAGGACACGCTGGTGGGACATGTAAAAGGACACGTTTTTTTTAATAATTTTTTAAAATTTTAATTTTTTCCCCTTATGTGATGGTAATTCTGCTTTATTTATGATTTTTAATGTTAAGGTGTGTTTGAATTTTGTTTTGTATGGTCCATTTTCTTAATTTCATGTTAAGAATGCTCTAATAATGTATTTTAAGGGAATATTTGTTTTATATCATATATATATATATATATATATATATATATATATATATATATATATATGTTATATGTTTAAATATATTATATATTATACGTATCCTAGTGTGTCATATCCTAGTTTTTGGAAAAATCGCGTGTCGTGTGTCGTGTCAAAACACGTAATATGTGTCGAGTCTGTGCTTCATAGATTGTTCTTGATATCAAATTCATTGTTTTTTCCGTTTCTCTCTGTTCCTTCTCAACTGAGAACTTGGGGCAAGGGTTTGAAATTTATGTCCCATTGAGCTTCATATATAGAGCATAAATTTCTTCCTCTAGAAATGAAGCCTTATATTTTTTTTAATATATATTTATTGGATATGTATTTGTTGTGTTGGTGGTCTTCGCATGTAAAAGCTCAAATATTTTAAAAGGGAAAATGCATGCACACACAACTCCTTTTTGTATAGTAGGTTTGATTTACAAAGTATTGTGGGATGTTATACCTAAATGTGCTAGATTAAAATGTGACTTTGATTGTTGGTATTTGATTTTCTTTCTACTTTCCCATTCGAACGCCATCCATTTGACTTTATACCTTATCTGAACACTTATTCATCAAATATAGCTAGCCCATTTCCTATCGACCCTATGGTCTTGCAAAGTGCTTTGATAGTTGATAGTTCATCACGAGACCAAGGTTGGTAGTCTTCTGTTTACTTCAGCAAAGGTACTTAAAACATTTTAATCTAAGTATCTACTCATCAACTCTGTGTCCCAAAACATTGTGGAAAGCATAAAGTCACTAATTTAAAAAAAACATGACTTGTATATAATTTGGGCAATTGATGTCATGACATGTTTGCGAAGTTGCATTATTTTGTAGGTCAAGGTAAGAACTTGATTAATGAGTAGGGGTAGATTAAGAGAATTTTATGAACCTCTTGGTCTTCTGTATTTAAAAAAAAGGCATTTCGGACATCATCAAGTCTTAAGAGGTATCAGCAGGATGCTGTATAGCTATTGTTGAAAAATGTAGAATAAAGTACAGGGCAAATGCAAGGTTGTGCATATGTGTGTGTGCGGTGTTCTCCTCCTGAACTTTTACAAAATTTCAGTATACTAATTAAGTTTTATGGTTTCTCTGTGTATAGTTATAAGGTCAATGATGGGCAATGTAATATATCTTAACTTCAAAGTAAAGAGTGTCATACCTAAATTGTAAAACAAGCCTCATCTCATTTCTCTCTGCCTCATTTGGCGGTAAACTCTCTCACCACATGCACTACCCCAAAATCCTAGCCTACAACATTGGCCTTTAGTGGACGGACTTGTTGGAGTAGGTATGTGTGTGATGATTATATATAGCAATGGACTTAAATTAGCGGACAAAATGAGCGGGCCTCCTATTTTTAGGTGCAAATAATTGAGTTTGTCTCCAACAAGGTTTATCAAAATAGTCATGTTGTGCCTAGATGATGATCAACAACCCAAATTTTATCATTTATTCGAGTGATTTGCATTCCCCCTACGGAACAATAATATGTTATAAATTTAATATTTGGTATTTATTAAGAATGAAAAAGAGAAGGAATGTATGAACTCATTTAGGAAGAAATACAACTACTTAAATTAATTACCATCTAATTTTTTATAAGGATAATCGCACCAACATGTGCTTACCTAAAAGCAACTGTAGACACATTAACTGTGAGTTGTGCTTTCAGATGTTATAATTTGATTCATATATATTTTAACTTTTAATTTATATCTGAAATCTGTGAACCAGTTGGCATAGAAGATGATTGTATCAAGTACCATCAGTGGAATGTGTTCAATTAGCAAGGTAACGTTTGTACATTTACTTTTACCTATATTTTAAGGTTTTCTTGACTTGAACCACTGAAATAATTCATACTTAGACATAAGCCCCTCCAAGATGAGAAATTAGATATAACCCCTAGATTCTAACACCATGACTTAACCCCATGTTTTTAATGGACAAAAATGCTCTCCTTCGACACTTCATCTTCTTCCCCCAAATCACCAATTATTAATCCTAGTTAAGAAAACCTTAAACTACACCGAAAACTTAAAACCCACTCTATATTTAAAGACACACATTGAATCTGAATCTAAACACAATATCAAATTAGAATCACGATCAGAAATTCACATGCTAATGATGGAAAATAAAGAACATGTTTGGTACAAGTTATGGAAGGTCATGGTCCACGCAAATGCCAAAACAAAACTATACCTTAAATATATTAATGTTACCATTCCTCGAATATATTAATAGTACCAACAACTATGGAAAAGGTATGAGAGCTTAAGAAAAAAATTGTGTAAAGGTTGAAAGCTGTATGGAGACGTCTCTGCTTAATAACTCACCAGATCTCTATATTATTAAGGCTCTGTAAGATTGGGTCTATTATCATTGGTTTCCCTCTCTTATTGCAACATATTAAAACCTCGTTTTATCAATATGTGTTTAAATTGACACTTAATACATACACACGTGTGTGTGTGTGCGTGCGTATATATATATTGTGCTGTGTGAAATTGAGATCTCCTGGCAACTCAAAATACTACGGATCAGAATTATGTTGAATTTGAGAAAAATAAGGTTTTCACATTACATCATGGTTATTTATAATTTGGCCCATATATTTTATCACATTAAAATTGACCTCACAATTCGATTTTTAGACTTCCTCGCCCAATTTGATTTTGTGTTAAAATTCAGATTCAATGTGTGCATTTAATGTATATTGGATTTTATTTCTTATATTTGGATGTTGTTTTGGGGTTTTAAAATGAGGGTTATTAGTTAGTGATTTGGGTAAGAAGATGTAGTGTGAAAGAAAGAGGGCATTTTTTCCCATAATAACGTAGGGGGTTAAGTCAAAATATGATTTAGAGTTGGTTTTGAGCGAAAAAGGAACGGTGTTAGAATCTAGGGGGTTATGTCTATTTTCTTTCATCTTTGAGGGGGCTATGTCTAGATACTGCATTATCACGAGGCTTTAAGTGAAAATTTTCTATACTTTCATGGTAGTAGATGTGTCGTGATAGTTATGATAGTGCTCTACTGGATCAGAGTCAAAATCGAATCAAATCAATTCAATTTTGGTTCCATTGGATTCTCAGTTCTACATTCTTTCTAGTTTCTAAACTGTAAAATATTCTGAAATTTGAATTATTAACTTAACGAGTTACTCAAATACTAAGCATGGGCAAACAAGAGCTGTTCTTTCAGAAGAAAAAGAAAAAAGGAAATGTTGTAGTTGTTCTGATCAAGTATAACAATTAATTGTAAGACTCTACTTGTATTTATGTTGATAATAACAAATGAAGATTTGGAGTGTTACCTATTTTCACTAAGTTAGTCATTTATTCGTTAAGAATGCGTTATATTTTTTTTATTTTGTTGTATTAGCTTTGTGTAATTAATTATGGTTGTGGATTTATGATTTGCAGATTTGGGAAATTTACAGGTAGTCGAAAGGTGAAATATCTTTATTCATTGATGTTACATTCTTTGGATTCTTCTTCTTAGTAAAGGTATGATCTTAGTTGCAATCTTTATGTTTTCTCATGGTTAGTATTGACATGTAAATTTCTACTTGTCATTTACATTTCCATGGCCTGTGTTCAGTTTATTTATCTTCCTCTTCTCAGAAATGTGTTATAGATCTTGATAATTTCATTCACGTAATGTTATGAGGGTGACCAAGGTGCCAACCCTTAACTCAAGTTTACTACTATTTGTATTGGTAGGGCACTAAAACTTCTTGCTTCTTTTCTTACACTTTCATCCATATGCCCAGCAATATGTACATGTAACAAATAGAAATCATAATGAAAAGTGGTCACATGAACCATTTGTTAATATATCTCTTGGGATTTAATTGTGGGATCAATTATTAGCTACATAAGTGTCACTTTTTGAAGAGCTACTGAAATGAGCTTAGATTTGTAAAATAAAACAAATAGTATTCCTGGAAATTAAAAAATTGAACCATTAAGTTTACAAATACAACCTTAGTTATTTTTAAAAAGTTACAAAATGCCAACAAATGTGCTCTATACATGCTACATGGATTTTCCGTATGGATAAGGCTTACCCCAAACTGAATATAACAAGAAACAATTATCACCCTTAGTACGTTAATGTTAGAGTTTAAACTGGAAGCTATTTGGCAGTGGGTGGAAACGTACATATACTAATACGAGGTTTCATATTGCTGATGAGGGACAAACTTCTAGCACATATATCTATATAATCTGGGAGGATGGTTTTTGAAATTGTCGTAAGAGACGACTACAAAAAAAGTCCTCATTTATTCGATAACCAACAATTTTCGACTTCCATGGACTTCCAAAACTGCTCTTGATATTAATGCAAGCTTGTTTTATCATGTCTGCAAAACTTTAATACCCATCCTTTGGTGTCCGTAAGGCTAGCGTGACATACGACGACATACTCTCCCATAGTAGCCCCTGCTTACAAAGCGTGTTGAATGTTGCGAAGGAGTGGCTGTCCACAGGGTGGGTAAATCACACACTCTGGTATGGTATGAGTTGAGGAGGGTCTGGTATGGTATGGTATGGTATGGTACTATTTCGTCACCAAATAGTACACCATTTGGTGACAAAATATGCTTTGTCACGTAATAACAGACTTTTAGTGACAAAATTATTTGTAGCCAAAGATCTTATTTTTGGTCACCAAAAGACCAATTTTATCACCTAATGTACATGATAATATACAAAATGATTACCATTTGGTGACAAAATTAATATACTTAGGGGACAAAATATTTTTTTCACGAAATGAATTTTATTGTCAAAATTATAAATTTAGAACTCATATTTGTTTGCATTTCTGATTTAGTTATTCAATCAAATAAATATTAATTATAGAATCAACTATTTTTTTTTAAATATAAAAATCAACTAAATTTCATCAACATTATATAAGTAATCAACTACCATCATATACATACTCAAAATTAAGGTTCAAAAGAGTATATAATTGATACGAAAGTATTCATACAAATATCTCAAAACCATTGGTGAATTACAAAGTAGCTTACATCGTTTGTTACAACACATCAACTACAAAGTAGCCTCCAAAAAACAATTCCTAAGGCATTAGTTTCAAACTTTATATTTCCTAAGGCAATAGTTTCTAATCAATTAGGCTCCAAAAAATAATTCCTGACAAGTTTGTTAAGTTCTCCTTGCATCTTCATCTCCAAAATAATTTCCCAAAAAACGTCCTGACAACGTCCCAATCTGCACAATTCAAAAAGTACCAAGGCATTAGTTTCTAACTTTATAAGTCTATTAACAATGATAAATAGAATAACATCAACTAAGAAATAACACATTGAGCTAAACATGAAAAAAATTACGAAATTCAATTTTATTCGTAATATTTTAAAAAAATTTGACAGAGTTTCCGTTGTTTATAAACTAAAACCACCCTGTTAAATTAAAAAAAAAAAAAAAAAAAATCAAGAAATCCAACAACAATCCACCAAAATACCCCTTCCACCGATTCAAAAGATAAGGTAATAGCATCGCCAATATTTAAAAAAAAACGACAAACTTTCCCTTGTTTATAGACTAAAACCACCCTGTTAAATTAAAAAATTAAAAAGTCAAGAAACGCAATGACAATCCACCAAAATACGTCTTCCACCGATTCAGCAAATAAGGTAATAGCATCACCAATAGAGATATTAAATAACTCAAAGGATGTGAATCCAATAATGTAATTTCGATAAATTAAACAACGAAATTATTAAAACTTACCAAAACGATTGATATAACTGAATAGTTTTTCAAAAATAAAATACTACATAATCATGATATATAACATAAGAAATATCACACTGAGATATATAACATAAATATACAAATTAGAGAGGAAGACTTGAATATAATAACACGATAAGCTTACCTTAATCAACTTCAATACAATAATCGGATTTCCACATCTCTTCGCTAGATTCTCAAAGTGAAGTTTAGTCGCTCCATACCTACGGTCCTTCTTGAACACTAAAGGGAAAACCCAGTGCATGAGGCTCCCGCCACTGCGGGGTACTGGGGGGGATGGATTTACTCAGCCTTGCCCCTGCTTGCACAGAGAGACTGTTTCCATGAATCGAACCCGTGACCTCAGGTCACAGCGGGGGCAACCTTACTGTTCCTTCTTGAACACTGAAAAAACAAAAAGAGAGTCAGCAAAACATGATTGAATGCTCATTTAATACATATATTGGCAGGTTTAATATTCAATTTTGATGTTTCTTGCAACCAAAATAGGGGTATGGAATCCCTATTCTGCACAACAGAACTTATATTTAATTTAGAAGTTTCCTAACATCTGACTCTCCATGATTAGGCTTAGCAGTGCTCATATTAGGTGGACTTTCACCTTCTTTTATTAAGTTGTATATGATTTAGAGCTTATTTAGTGTTTTTAGGACCAAATCAACAATCTCTCTCTGCTCAGGAATTTCACCTTCTTTTATTAAGTTGTATATGGCCATATCTGGAGTGTCTTTAGTTTTCTAGCTCATCATTGAAGAATTATCATCAACCAATTCAACAATATATCTCTGCTCAGGAACAATATTTACAACATTATTGACAACAACTTCTTCTTTTTCTTCTTCTTCGTGATCTTCTTCATCAAATTTCGTTTGTCTCTGCCCAATTTTCCTCCTCAACCTGATCCACAATTTCACTTTTCTTCTGACAGTCCAGTGTAGAATTTCCAAATGGGTCCCAAATTCTCACCCTCTCTTATTGCAAATAAAATGTTCTTCTATATATAACTATTCCAATATGTCAATGTAACAGGGGGAAATAATATAGCAGGTGCATATCAAATTTAACCTCTCTGAGATCTGTCCTAATGCCCTGTAATGATCAAGTCTTGTAAGGCGTGTAATGTTCTCCTTCAGAATTGAAGGGGCAAATTCTTTCAAGAGACTATCAGTTGTAGCAATGGATAATTTGAGCGGTACCACTGTCCTTGTTACAGGAGCTGGTGGTAGAACCGACAAAATTGTTTATAAGAAATTGAAGAAGAGGTCAGACCAGTATACATGAAGAGGTCTAGTAAGAACAGAGGAGAGTAAGGAGAAAATTGGTGGAGGAGATGATGTTTTCATCGGTGATATAACTGATGCTGAAAGCATTGTTCCCTCCATCCAAGGTATTGATGCGCTTGTAATTATTACAAGTGTTGTTCCAAAAATGAAACCTGATTTTGATCCAAGTAAAGGTGGAAGACCTGAGTTCTATTTTGAAGATGGAGCATATCCTGAACAGGTTGACTGGATTGGGTAGAAAAATCAAATAGATGCTGCTAAAGCTGCTGGAGTGAAGCAAATTGTGTTGGTCGGGTCGATGGGAGGAACAAACATTAATAACATGTTAAACAAACTGGGAAATGGGAATATATTGGTTTGGAAGAGAAAGGCTGAGCAATATCTAGCCGACTCTGGAATCCCTTACACAATTATAAGGGTAGGAGGGTTGCAAGATAAAGAAGGCTAAGACATTTATTTTGCTGGGTGTGTTATTTGCACTTATTCTTCTGATTTCATCAAATGTCGCATTCGAGACATCCCAAGATGAGAAAAGTGTGAGTATATGTGTGTACGCATGTGTGTGTTTTAGCTATTTTTAGTCAGGCACGCATGATGGACTACAGATCGCTACAAGATCTAAGTCATTAATTTAAAGACGGAACCTTATAACCCCAAAGCGTGTCCCACGACTGATGAAATAACGAGATGACAATAAAATGATGTCGAAATTACAAGTATACTATTCTCAGTCCAACCTTAACGTGATTTAAGAAACATATAAATGAAAATTATTAAAATATGTACTGATCAAACTAGCACTGCATACACATAATGCCTGTGTATACAGATCATCACCAAATTATTATATTAACATACCAACATGTAAAATGAAGTATCAAATTTATCTAATATGTCATAAGAAGTAATTTAATGGAATGTGATCAGACAGATGTTACCACAAGACATACAGAAATGTGGCACATATTAAATTTTAACCTGATATTTATTGCAATTTGCAAGAGAGTGATTTGCACACAGCAGTAACAGAAGTAAATCAAATATCACATAAGAGTAAATCATATGACTAACCTACCTGACAGTGATCCTCTGTGAGTGCCTGGGAAAGAGGGGTTTTGGGAAAACGTGGTGAGTGGATAGAGAGAGGCGGCAGTTTTGGGAAGAGGAACTGCACGATTTAAACGCAGGTCGTTCGAACGAGGAATTTCGAACGAAGTCAAAGTTGAAATTCGTTAGATAACTCGTTAGAAGTTCGTTTGAACGACACTTCGAACGAAGTGATAGAATGAGTGTTATAAATGTCGTTAGAAATCTCGTTCGAACGAGAATTTCTGACGAAAATCAATAATTTTTAAATAAAAATAACATAAAATAGGGTTAAAAATAGCATAATATCAGGAATTGGGAAGGCCCGAACGATGCCAAAATGTAGATTTTTAATAATCCCAGCTTGTGGCAACATATCCAAATAGTGGGAGCGAGAATATAGGGGTGTGAACAATACGAGTGAGACTTTTTAGCCACAACAATGTACAAGTGCGTAATGTCAAATAATATATACGCACAATATTCACTCATATTAGCCTTGTGTCAAAAAGAAAATATTATTGAACACTTATACACGAATGTAACAAGCATACAAAATAGATGATTCTCTCGCCAATAATGTCACAATGAGAAAGCAATAAATCGATGAAATGTGTATGCCCATTGATCTTCAACTTATATCTCCCATGAGCAACAATAGATTGAGACTAATCTTTTTGAAGAATCAATCAAGCCTATTATTTTGGCCTTGGCATTATATATCATTTTCAATGCTCCTATTTTAGCCACACAACTGAGAATGCAAATGGTGGCTTTTCACGCAAAAACTTTTATGTTTTTCGCAGCCCGAGTCCATTGCTTGAAATGGAAACCAACCGGAAGAATATAATCATTTTGTTTCAATCCGAGCAACGGATGATCATGCACAATTTCGATTTCTTATAAGGGATGTGACAGGATTGAGAAGACAACACCAAATCTCACTTTGCAAATAATGTGAATAAGATATTCGTAATATTTCGTGTACGGTGTGTGCAAAAGGCAAAGATGTGAGGAAATCACAAGATTATATATCATAAAAGAGCGTTATTGTGCACAAGATATACAAGGTATGGATTAACTACTCATCGAAAGCCACGTGAACATGGAAAAAGATAGGGATCCGAATACATCGACCACAAAGCCATATGGACAAAAATTTTGAAAGCTTTTCTAACCATTCCCGTTTTCCTTGAAAATAAAAGAAAAAATATTTTTGAGATTTTGAATAAAATATATGCAAAGGAAATCTAGTTCATAGGTATAAAAATATACAAGAGAAGAAACCTAAACTAGATAAATGGCTTCGATCTCAATCAATGGATCAAACCCCAATTGATTTCCTAAGGTTTTCAAACCTAAGGGCATCTAGAGGTTTAGTAAAGATAACGGCCAATTGTTGATCGGTTGGAACGAATCTTAGAGAAACAATTTTCTCTTCAACCAAGTCACGAATGAAATGTTCACAGATCTTAATATGCTTAGTTCTAGAATGTTGAACGGGATTACGGGAAATATGAATTGCACTAGTATTGTCACAATATATAGTCATAGTGCCTTGGGAAATACCGTACTCTTCCAACATTTGTTTCATCCAAATGAGTTGAGTGCAACAACTCCCGGCGGCAATGTATTCGGCCTCTGTCGTGGACAAAGAAATAGAATTTTGTTTCTTGATCATCCATGAGACAAGTGCACTTCCAAAATAGAAACAACCGCCAGATGTACTTTTACATCCATCAACATCTCCTGCCCAATCGGCATCTGAATATGCCGATAGACAATCATTGGTGTCAAAAGAGTACCAAATGCCAAAAGACAGGGTTCCACTAACATATTTGATGATACGTTTGATAGAAAGCAAATGAGACTCTTTTGGAGTGGCTTGATAACGAGCACAAACTCCTACACTAAAGGAAATATCCAGGCGGCTAGCAGTTAGGTAAAGTAAACTACCTATCATACTTCTAAAAAGTTTATGCTCTACATCCTTTCTGTCGGAATCCTTACTAAGTTTAATAGATAAACTCATAGGAGTACGAGCATGTTTAGCGGATTCGAGTTTAAATTTCTTAACGAGGTATTTAGCATACTTAGTTTGGGACAAAAATATCCCACTTTTGAGTTGACGAACTTGAAGACCTAGAAAGAAAGTAAGTTCACCCACCATACTCATCTCAAATTCATTGTGCATTTCTTTTGAAAAAATTTGAGTATGTTTATCACACGTAGAACCAAACACTATGTCGTCGACATATACTTGAGCAAGTAGAATTCCTTTTTCATCACAGCGAACGAAAAGTGTCATATCAACTCCCCCTCTCAAAAAGCCACGAGAAAGGAGATAAGAGGTGAGTCTTTCATACCAAGCACGGGGTGCTTATTTCAAGCCATATAGAGCTTTCTTTAGGAAGAAGACATGAGTAGGATGTTTTGGGTCCTCAAACCCTTTTAGTTGTTCAACATAGACTTCCTCTTGAAGAATACCATTTAAAAAGGCACTTTTTACATCCATTTGATATAATTTAAATTGAAGGTGACTGCTATGGCAAGTAAAAGGTGAACCGATTCTAACCTAGCAACAGGAGCAAAAGTTTCTTCAAAGTCAACACCTTCTATTTGGGTGTATCCTTGAGCAACTAATCTAGCTTTATTTCGAACAATGACACCATTTTCATCCATTTTATTTTTGAAAATCCATTTTGTGCCAATGACATTTGTATTAGAAGGCCTAGAGACTAATTCCCAGACATCATTTTTCTTAAATTGAAATAGTTCTTCTTGCATAGCATTAATCCAATGTTCATCTTTTAATGCTTCTTTGAAGTTTTTAGGTTCAATTTTAGAAGTATAGCATAGATAGGTAACTTCATTTTCTAATTACACCCTAGTCTTGACACCTACCTCGGGATATCCTATAATTTTTGAAGTGTCATGACTTTTACGCACCCAAGGAGTAGGATCCTTTTTCTCGGTAGTTGGAACAACCAAATCATTTTGAGATTCAATACTTTCAGCATTTGACACAACATCACACTCACATGATAAATCTTCCTCATTATCAATTGATGTGGCCAGAGCATCATCTTTTATGACAACATTAATGGATTCCATGACTTTAGAGTTACTTAAGTTGAATACTCTAAAGGCTCTACTATTTTGAGAATATCCTAGGAAAATACCTTCATCACTCCTTGAGTCAAATTTGCGTAGAAGTTCTCTATCTCGAAGAATATAGCATGGACTACCAAACACTCTAAAATAGGACAAATTAGGTTTCTTACCCATCCACAATTCATAAGGAGTTTTGTTAGTGTTAGGGCGTAAATAAACTCTATTTACTGTGTGACATGCAGTGTTAACCGCTTCGTCCCAAAACCTATGGGGCCCATTTATTCCTAGGAGCATAGATCTTGCCATTTCTTGGATCGTTTGATTTTTTCTTTCAACTATACCATTTTTTTGTGGTGTTCGAACGACCGAGAATTCATGTTTTATTCCTATTTCATCACAAAAGGCATTCACACCAGATTCCTTGAATTCGGTTCCATTATCACTCCTAAAGCGGTTTATGGTAACACCGTGTAGATTTTGAAGAGCTCTACATTTAACAGTAAGAAAATCAACAGTCTCTGATTTTTCTCTTAGAAAGCCTACAATAGAGTACCTAGAGAAATCATCCACTATAACTAAGATGTATCTTTTTCCTCCTGTGCTCTCGGTACGAGTGGGACCCATAAGGTCCATGTGTATCAATTCTAAGGCACGAGATGTTGTTATAGAGTTTAATTTCTTATGAGGACTCTTAATTTGTTTTCCTAATTGACACGACCCGCAAATGGTGGAGGTCGGCTTTCCTAGTGGCGGTAAGCCTCGAACTAGCTCTTTTCTCCCTAGTCTCTCAAGATCTCTAAAGTTTACATGACCTAATCTTTGATGGCAAAGATCGGCAGATGAGTCTTTTGCATTATTGCAAACTAATGATGGTTTAGGAATAATTCCATAGCAATTGTCACTAGTTCTAACACCTTATAAAATAGATTCACCTGACTGATCATAGACGGTACACTCTGATTGACTAAATTTCACATCAAGATTTTCATCACATAGTTGGCTAATACTTATCAAATTAGCTTTGAGACCCTCAACATAAAGAACATTTTCAATTTTAGGAAACCCGAAGATTTCAATAGATCCTCTACCCATGATTTGAGACTTGCTACCATCCCCAAAAGTGACTTTACCATCTTTATAGTTTTCGAGAGTGGTAAATAGAGATTTATCACCAGTCATATGTCTTAAAAACCACTATCAAAGTACCATTGAGAGGTATTTTGAGCCTTTAGTGCTACATGAGCAACAAAAGCTTTCTTGGTTTGATTTTTCTTAACCCAAGCTTGAGTTGTTTTCTTTCCTTGATTGGCTCTAGTCTTATAATAGAATTATTTCCTTAGACTTTAGAAAACCTAAGAAACTCTTCCATTAGACTTTTAGAAGTATTGACTAGATACTCGACTTGACTCTTAAAATTAGCTAAGGAGCTATAGGGTTGTTTAGAATTTATGAATTGAGGGTTCTTTCCAAGTTTGTAGCAAAAATCTTTAAGATGACCCCGTTTGTGACAATATGTGCATACATAGGGTTGTTTTGGGCCGACTTTTAAAGGTTGCTTAGAGGGATTTATTTTAGAAACTTTAGATTTTGTAACAAACTTAGCAACAGGTTCGGTTTTGACTTTTGAATAATTTCCTTCTTCATATCCTATACCCTTTCTCTCTTGATAACCTTTCTCCTTATATCCTAAAACAGGACCTAGAAATATTTTTCCCATTCTTCCTAAATTATCCTCGAGTGTGACTTTAACTTCTCGAGAGGACTCGAGATCTTTTTCAAGTTGGGCAATTTTAGCTTCTAGAGATGTTCTAATTTCTAAAGACTCATTAAGATCTTTGTTAACACCTTCCAAAGAGATAATTAATTCACATTTTTCTTTACCAATCACGATAAGCTTTTCAGAAAGAGATATCTTAATTGCCTCGAGTTGACTAACTAAAGCCTCCTTCTCCTTCAGGCCTTTCAACTCTTTTTCTAAAGTTAAGAATTTAAAGGTTAATCTTTTGTTAACTTTTTGAATGCGAAGGGATTCATTGTAGAGTTCGGAATAAGCAGATTGTAGTTCACTCTCATCTATATCACTATCACTCTCTTTTTCATCACTACTAGTAGAATGAGTAGAAACAACCTCAAGATTTTATTCAGAATTGTCAACATTAAGGTATGGCACACTCGAATTACTAGCATGGCTCACCATAAAGGCAGTGAAGTTATTTCTAGATGGGTTAGAGTCATCAAAGTCTTCAGACTCATTATCACTGTCACTTAGAGTAGCATTGTAAACAGCTTTTTCTTTGCCTTGTCTTTTAAGTTTTGTAGGGCACTCGAAAGCTCTATGACCACGTCCTTCACATTCAAAGCATCTCTCCGAATCATCCTTTTTAAAGTTGTCTTTGTTGAACTTCTTTGGATCCTGATTATTGAATTTTTTATTTCCTCCTTTGTTTTTATTCTCAAATTTAGGTTTTTCAAATTTAGAGTTTTGTTTTTTTAAACTTGAATTTTTTTTAAATTTTTTTAGCAAATAAGGCTATATCATCAGGATCAAAGTCAGACTCATCAGAATCAGACACATTGACTTTCTTAACTTTTAAATCAACTCCTTTATCTTTGCCTTTGTTATCTTTAGGAAACATATCTAGTTCATAAGTTTGCAGATCACCAACAACTTCTTCAAGTTTTAAAGTATTTAGGTTTCCTAAAGAATTAAGAACAGTGACTTTAGGAATGAATTGCTTAGGAAGACATCTAAGTATTTTCTTAACAAAATGATTTTCAGGTATTTTTTCACATAAGTTAAAGCAAGAGTTAACTATGTCAGATAAACGAGCATAAAACTCATCAAATGTTTCAGTTTCTTTCATGGTGATCGTTTCAAATTGTGTAGTTAAATTTTGAAGTTTTGATGCTTTAACAACACTAGTTCCCTCATGAGTAACTTGGAGAATGTTCCAAGCTTACTTTGACGTTTTGAACGTCATTATTCGACGAAATTCATCGGGAGACACGGCACCAAATAAGGTATTTAATCCTTTAGAGTTAAAGTTACACCATTTTAGTTCTTCCTCACACCACTGTTCAACAGGAGTCAAAATAATTTCATCATTAACAACCTGTAACACCCCGCCAAATTAAATACCGGGTGGCCAGTCCCATACCAAATTAAAACAGAATATACAGTTGGCTCATTCTTAGCATCACTGTCGAAAACATTTACAACTCCCCCAATACTCAATTAAGCAGGTGTTAAAAACTTTCCAATTTAATTTTCAACAAAACCATTTTTCATTTTTAAGAATAACACAACACATTTATTCTACAAATTTGGTAACACAATAAGTATCACAAAATAATTTAAATGAAACTGGAATAAACATTCCCAAGTAATATAAATCCTTTACAATAATCCCAACAATGTAAAATGTATAAAGAAACCTGATTACAACAATATTTAACTCCAACAGAGAATGATAACTGAAATCCTTTTGGACGACATGCCCTAACTAAGAATACTGTGAATCAAAACGATGATAAGCGTCTAAGCAAAACATCCATAGCTCCATAGCTCGTCAAAATCAACTATGGTTGGCGTCCCTGTTGCTGGACACCTGATATAGAGATACAATAGAAGAGAAAAATATGCAAGGAAATGGGTCAGAGCCCGAATGTGTAGAGTATTTTTAAAACAGCAAGTATTTAACAAGTGCAATAAAGCATTTATTATGTACATGTTAAATCCAACACTCACTTGCAATTCTCGCCTCTCAACTAGAGTGCACACTTAACGTTTCCTACTAACCTCCTAGTTACTGGTTCCTCTTTTCTAATCTTCATATTACAGTTCCATTCCCATATCATAATCCCCGTATGTCCCATACCATACGTCCCATTATTATCCATTTATATTTCTCCTTTATTAGTTTCTCATTAACATGAATCATTACTCATTAATATGAGTTAAGCATTTCAATTCTT
This sequence comes from Sambucus nigra, assembly GCA_949130495.1. Classification (NCBI taxonomy): domain Eukaryota; kingdom Viridiplantae; phylum Streptophyta; class Magnoliopsida; order Dipsacales; family Adoxaceae; genus Sambucus; species Sambucus nigra. The sequence continues at coordinate 806,832,518 of OX422208.1, forward strand.
AAAGAATAAACATCTATTAACTTAATTCCATTATCTTTCTCTATTCACCGTTATCTACAATTATCACCGTAGATAGATAAATAATTATGTAACCATTTAATCCATTATATATATATTCATATATAATACAGCACCCCGAGTCACAGCTGTGGTGCAATGCATTACTCTGCTATCATGTCCCGTCATCGCATGTCGCTGAATAGGGGACTACAGGTTCGGTAAGATTCCACGAACCACAAACAACAAACAAATTGGAGGCGAACATAGTTCTCGTATCCATGGGTCACGCACATACCTACGCACCCACAGTCAGCGGACTTATCAACTCCCCGATAAGTCTTTCATAGACCTATGTTCTCGAGCGACAAAACAAAGATCCCATGGATTCATCAGGATATGAATGCCCTCACGCGCAAACCTCCCACCGATAGCAAGTAAGCTAGGTATGTCATACACATAACTTATCAATCAATCAAATAGGTATTATCATACCTACAATATAATATCAATAAGGTAATTATCACTACCCTAAGATATTTCCCATACGTAGCATTATATCTCTTTTAAAATATCATATCTATACTTCATAAATTAATTATCCTCGCATCCTATAACATCTCTCCACTACCGACGTCGTTTAAGGTTCATGCGCGGAGCGTCTCGCAAAGCGAAATCCAAACAAGGAACCCCTCCAATACACTACTACTTAACTTCGTCGATCGAGGAGGTCCGAAAACTTAAACTATGCGATCGGGATAATCTCATAACCTCTTTCAACCAAATGTATTCTAAGCTCCCATCTCATAAGATTCAAATAGGTTTTTCCTCATCTTATATTCAGTAAGAAATTACTAATATCCTACTGGTCCATGACATTATTTCTCCCGAACTACTACGAGTTGAGTTCTCCTTTTAATTAAGGTTAAAACCGATAGTTTCAAATCTCTTATAAACACGTATTCTTTCACTTAGGATTAAACCTTCTTGTAAACTTAAGGATACCCAGATAATATATAAAATCACCCCTACTGATCCTATCTTAAATCCTCATACATCACCATTCGGAGATTAACAAACGAATTTAGAAACCAAAATTTCATTCGATATAATTTTCATCATTTAAAATCATTTGAATCTAAATCCAATTAATTCAAATCTTAACAAGGGTTTACTGATATTTTCTAAGTCCCAAAATATGCACATAATAATCACCAAAGATCCATAAAAGTTTCGGGATAAGAATCAACATTTAAAAAGAAACAACATTACTTAAACTGGGGAGGTCGATCGATCGAAGGTGGGGGTCGATCGATCGATCCCTCAGGTCCAGGCCTGCATTTTTTGCATTTTCTGCAACTACGGGTTTAACAACTTTTGATCATTTAAACCTTCATCTAAACATCCCAAATGTCTTATAAACTTTACTACATGTTATAACAACATAGATGAACGATTTCCATTACTCTAAACATCCTAGAATCATCAAAGGATTGGATTAAAAAGCATGTTATTCTCCTTATTCCCAGAAATTTATTAACATAACTTCTTCAAGAACACATCAATGGTTTCTATCATTTCTTCAACAGATTCATGACTAATTCGTGGATTATTATCATCCTAACACATGAGTTAAATTCCTATATCATTTCAGTTTTCCAGAAATCCATTTAATGATCCATTATCTCTTCCAAACATGAATAATCTTCTCTTTTCATATATTTTAACATGGACAATATACAAACTTCAATTGCTATTATTAAACACTTGCCTTTAGTGTAGGTCTGATCCTTTGGTGTAGTTTATCTCAGTTGGTTGTCCCTTCTCCGATCAAACTCCTGTGGTGGTTGGTGGTGGTTGGTGGTGGTGAACCTTGACTCTTGTTCTACACCTTCCCAAGTGACTTTTCCCTTCCCAAGCACTCTTACTCTTACTCTAAGAAGGTGGCTGCTCTTATTTGTGAAGAGGAGATGAATAACTCCCATTCACTTAATCTACCTATTCTTATAATAGTGCCAAATCCGAAACACTATTCATCCCCCCTAGAAAAATGACCAAAATGCCCTTTCGGGTTGTCTATTCATTCCCAAATGACCCGAGACTCAAAATTGACATCCAAATAGACTTTTCTGACTATTTCGAACCTTCCGGACGCAACTACGCAGTCGAAATGACTATTAGATCGATAGAAAATAAAATTCCCTTTTTAATTTACTAAACTAGTCCCGACACGTCCCATACCGCGTCTGACTAAAAATATAAATTACCGAATTTATATCATACGGTCATCTCAATGACATCACATTCATATATTACCTAAATATCTTTAAGTAATATTAAAAATCATCCATATCCATAGTCCGGATAAAACCCAAATGAATTAATTAATAATAAAATCTAATTAATCCATTAATTTAAAATATAACACATTTTAAAAGTCATTTAAAATTACGGGGTATTACATACTCCCCCCCTTATAACAGAATTTCGTCCCGAAATTCAGGAATATAAGTTATAACGGTAAGGTCAACTCCGAGTATAAATCTCACATCGCAAGAAACCCAAGATGTACCGCCCATACAATACATTAACAAAGTCCCTATCGATGTTATACGCCAAGCCTCACTATATAGTCGCAACTGAATCAAATTTAGATTATTCCTAATCTTCCCTATACCGTCCTCGTGACAAACTTTGGGAAAAAACGATCCTCTCGTAGTGAACAAATAAATCCTGAAGTCTCAATTACTTACCTTTTCACAATTTTGAAAATTACTACAATCCAATTATCCAGGGCGCCCATACACCCTGTCGTACCTCTTTCAATATTAAAAGTTTCGCAAAGGTTTTAAACTCATATACTAAAGACCTAACTTATTTCGACTCCCAACGGTTAATAGTTTCGTGCGTGGGGTGTCTCGCAAGCGAAATCCAAACAAGGAACCACCCCGATACACTACTACCTAAAGTAGTCGGTCATCGAAACTCCTAAGGTTCTTAGTCAATAATGTATAAAAAAATTATAAAAATATCAAGTTATGATTTAATCAAAAATTTGGTTTTCCTTCGATTACAAATAGATTCTACGCATTTACTCTCTTAGAAGACAAGATGCAGACATAAGCTCTCATATACCACAAGTCAATGCACGCCGCTAGTCAAATCACACTCGGACATGCTCAAGGTAAGTAATCCCATGATAAAAAATCAAACCCACGTGATAACATGTAATATAAAGGTGTCCCACACCCCTCAGTGAGTCTACATAAATCACAGTGCTATAGACTAAGTTTAGCAACCCTATTTCCCACACAACATTAATTGTAACAAAATCAATATATGCTTTATTATCCTTAGATAGAAAACATACCCTCATTCGCGGGTGGTGGCTGTTGATTCACTGCCTGATGAATGTTGTATACACCGTACTGACCCTGCTGCGCGGGTGCTGCTGGGATGGGAGGTAGTGCTAACACTGGAGCTGGAGCTGGAAGAGCAGCTGGTGGAAATGCTGGTACCTGTGGCTCCTGTCGAGCATGCTGTTGCTGAGGGAATTTGTCTTTCTCAGGACAATCTTGACGTTTATGGCCATACTTGCCACACACGAAACATTTTCTCACAAACTTTCCACTACCTTGCCCTTGTTGACCCCGAACCTGCTGGCCATTACCTCCCTTCCCTTGGCCCTGATGAGCCTGTCTTTGGCCCTGGTGGCCCTGTTGTCCTTGCCCCACACCTCTATCCTCAAACCGAGAATCTCCAGATCGCAAACGCTTAGCATAGTCCCCTGCCTGGGAACCCTGCTCACTCTGACGCTGATGACTTTGCCCTAGCTGAGTCCCACTAGAACTGCCCCCAATAGTCTTGCCTTGCAGGCCTATCCCAAACCCCCGCTTGACACCCTGATTATGGAAGCGGTTATCTTGACAGTGGAGCATTGCAGCATTAAGAACATCTGCATACGTACGTAGTGAAAGATTTCCCAATAAATGTTGGCGAATTTTATAGTTCAACCCATCAGTGAACATTAGGACTCTCCTCTCCTCAGTAGGTACTTCAGCTGGTACCAAATTAGTTAATCGCGTAAACTCTTCCTCATATTCCGCCACAGTTTTCTCACCCTGCCTCAAATCAAGTAGTTTCCGCCTCATCTCTGTCTGGATGGCGGAGGGAAAATACTTCCCATCAAACCGTATCCAAAAGTCTTGGATAGTCATTGTGTCCCTCTCCTCCATAGTGGTCGTAGCTTCCCACCATTGCAAAGCTGCCCCTACTAGCTTGAATGTGGCTAGTATCTGACGTTGAACCTCAGTGCATTCGATCATCCTCAAGTGCCGTTGGATATCTTTCTTCCATCGGCTAGCAGTCACAACATCTGATCCTCCCTGAAACTCGGGTGGGTGTGCTTTCTGAAAGGCATCCCTTGCTCGTTCCCATGCAGTAGGAAACACTTGCCCTTGCGCGGGTGGCACAACCGGTGCCGGCGCGGGAGCCTATTGAACAGCAGCCACGGCAGCATTGACTGCCTGAGCGACGATTGCAGCAACTTCGGCTGCAGTCATTATTCCCCGAGCTGGGGCGGGCTGAGGTGCACGTCGAGGAGGCATCTGAAACGAGAGAACACTATCAGTATTTGATAACACAAAATAGCTGAAGATCGTAAGCGTAAATAGAAAAGCAATAATCCTACCCATAGGGCTCTACATCAAAGAACGCTAAGCTGAAGACACAATAAGCCGTACAGATCCTAAAGGACACTAGAACCTGATGCTCTGATACCACCTGTAACACCCCGCCAAATTAAATACCGGGTGGCCAGTCCCATACCAAATTAAAACAGAATATACAGTTGGCTCATTCTTAGCATCACTGTCGAAAACATTTACAACTCCCCCAATACTCAATTAAGCAGGTGTTAAAAACTTTCCAATTTAATTTTCAACAAAACCATTTTTCATTTTTAAGAATAACACAACACATTTATTCTACAAATTTGGTAACACAATAAGTATCACAAAATAATTTAAATGAAACTGGAATAAACATTCCCAAGTAATATAAATCCTTTACAATAATCCCAACAATGTAAAATGTATAAAGAAACCTGATTACAACAATATTTAACTCCAACAGAGAATGATAACTGAAATCCTTTTGGACGACATGCCCTAACTAAGAATACTGTGAATCAAAACGATGATAAGCGTCTAAGCAAAACATCCATAGCTCCATAGCTCGTCAAAATCAACTATGGTTGGCGTCCCTGTTGCTGGACACCTGATATAGAGATACAATAGAAGAGAAAAATATGCAAGGAAATGGGTCAGAGCCCGAATGTGTAGAGTATTTTTAAAACAGCAAGTATTTAACAAGTGCAATAAAGCATTTATTATGTACATGTTAAATCCAACACTCACTTGCAATTCTCGCCTCTCAACTAGAGTGCACACTTAACGTTTCCTACTAACCTCCTAGTTACTGGTTCCTCTTTTCTAATCTTCATATTAAAGTTCCATTCCCATATCATAATCCCCGTATGTCCCATACCATACGTCCCATTATTATCCATTTATATTTCTCCTTTATTAGTTTCTCATTAACATGAATCATTACTCATTAATATGAGTTAAGCATTTCAATTCTTAAAGAATAAACATCTATTAACTTAATTCCATTATCTTTCTCTATTCACCGTTATCTACAATTATCACCGTAGATAGATAAATAATTATGTAACCATTTAATCCATTATATATATATTCATATATAATACAGCACCCCGAGTCACAGCTGTGGTGCAATGCATTACTCTGCTATCATGTCCCGTCATCGCATGTCGCTGAATAGGGGACTACAGGTTCGGTAAGATTCCACGAACCACAAACAACAAACAAATTGGAGGCGAACATAGTTCTCGTATCCATGGGTCACGCACATACCTACGCACCCACAGTCAGCGGACTTATCAACTCCCCGATAAGTCTTTCATAGACCTATGTTCTCGAGCGACAAAACAAAGATCCCATGGATTCATCAGGATATGAATGCCCTCACGCGCAAACCTCCCACCGATAGCAAGTAAGCTAGGTATGTCATACACATAACTTATCAATCAATCAAATAGGTATTATCATACCTACAATATAATATCAATAAGGTAATTATCACTACCCTAAGATATTTCCCATACGTAGCATTATATCTCTTTTAAAATATCATATCTATACTTCATAAATTAATTATCCTCGCATCCTATAACATCTCTCCACTACCGACGTCGTTTAAGGTTCATGCGCGGAGCGTCTCGCAAAGCGAAATCCAAACAAGGAACCCCTCCAATACACTACTACTTAACTTCGTCGATCGAGGAGGTCCGAAAACTTAAACTATGCGATCGGGATAATCTCATAACCTCTTTCAACCAAATGTATTCTAAGCTCCCATCTCATAAGATTCAAATAGGTTTTTCCTCATCTTATATTCAGTAAGAAATTACTAATATCCTACTGGTCCATGACATTATTTCTCCCGAACTACTACGAGTTGAGTTCTCCTTTTAATTAAGGTTAAAACCGATAGTTTCAAATCTCTTATAAACACGTATTCTTTCACTTAGGATTAAACCTTCTTGTAAACTTAAGGATACCCAGATAATATATAAAATCACCCCTACTGATCCTATCTTAAATCCTCATACATCACCATTCGGAGATTAACAAACGAATTTAGAAACCAAAATTTCATTCGATATAATTTTCATCATTTAAAATCATTTGAATCTAAATCCAATTAATTCAAATCTTAACAAGGGTTTACTGATATTTTCTAAGTCCCAAAATATGCACATAATAATCACCAAAGATCCATAAAAGTTTCGGGATAAGAATCAACATTTAAAAAGAAACAACATTACTTAAACTGGGGAGGTCGATCGATCGAAGGTGGGGGTCGATCGATCGATCCCTCAGGTCCAGGCCTGCATTTTTTGCATTTTCTGCAACTACGGGTTTAACAACTTTTGATCATTTAAACCTTCATCTAAACATCCCAAATGTCTTATAAACTTTACTACATGTTATAACAACATAGATGAACGATTTCCATTACTCTAAACATCCTAGAATCATCAAAGGATTGGATTAAAAAGCATGTTATTCTCCTTATTCCCAGAAATTTATTAACATAACTTCTTCAAGAACACATCAATGGTTTCTATCATTTCTTCAACAGATTCATGACTAATTCGTGGATTATTATCATCCTAACACATGAGTTAAATTCCTATATCATTTCAGTTTTCCAGAAATCCATTTAATGATCCATTATCTCTTCCAAACATGAATAATCTTCTCTTTTCATATATTTTAACATGGACAATATACAAACTTCAATTGCTATTATTAAACACTTGCCTTTAGTGTAGGTCTGATCCTTTGGTGTAGTTTATCTCAGTTGGTTGTCCCTTCTCCGATCAAACTCCTGTGGTGGTTGGTGGTGGTTGGTGGTGGTGAACCTTGACTCTTGTTCTACACCTTCCCAAGTGACTTTTCCCTTCCCAAGCACTCTTACTCTTACTCTAAGAAGGTGGCTGCTCTTATTTGTGAAGAGGAGATGAATAACTCCCATTCACTTAATCTACCTATTCTTATAATAGTGCCAAATCCGAAACACTATTCATCCCCCCTAGAAAAATGACCAAAATGCCCTTTCGGGTTGTCTATTCATTCCCAAATGACCCGAGACTCAAAATTGACATCCAAATAGACTTTTCTGACTATTTCGAACCTTCCGGACGCAACTACGCAGTCGAAATGACTATTAGATCGATAGAAAATAAAATTCCCTTTTTAATTTACTAAACTAGTCCCGACACGTCCCATACCGCGTCTGACTAAAAATATAAATTACCGAATTTATATCATACGGTCATCTCAATGACATCACATTCATATATTACCTAAATATCTTTAAGTAATATTAAAAATCATCCATATCCATAGTCCGGATAAAACCCAAATGAATTAATTAATAATAAAATCTAATTAATCCATTAATTTAAAATATAACACATTTTAAAAGTCATTTAAAATTACGGGGTATTACACAACCATAGTAGGAGGAGACCATCCTCTTTCAACAGTAACCCAAACACGTTCATCAATTGATTTAAGAGCGGATTTCATACGTGCTTTCCAATAGGTATAATTAGTTCCATCAAACAAAGGTAGTCTATTCAACGAAAAGTTATCCATATAACCTCCAGGATTCATCTAAATAACTTTTAGAGACTAGCTCTAATACCAATCTGAAGTTGCAAGGTTATATGTTCTTAGTTTAATTCCTAGAATACACACACGCAATCCAATTTTAATATTAGCTATAAAGTGATATTCTCTAATTTCAATTTAAAAGCAGATTCACAAGTAGTTCGCAAGAACAAATTTCAATTAATGCAATGGGATTAATAACTTGACTAATTAAAATAAAATTATTCCAATTTTATTCATTTTATCCTAAGCATACATCTAGGTGATTTAATAAAGTAAAATGCGAAAATCCCAACCACAACACGTCGATGTACGAGGAAAACCCAAATGGGAAAAATCTCAGACGGCTGGCCCTAGACAAAATCCACTACAAAATAGGTTTTACAAGAGACTAAAAAGACTTACAGACATTGACTCACTCAAGACTTACTTATGCCATCCTCGACCTCTGAATTATTAGTACGCGAAGCTCCAACGCATTGCTCGACACTCCTCGTGTCGCGGTATCCACCAAAGCCAAAAACCACCGTCTCCTCAAAGCTTGAATGCAGAGATCCACCGCAAACTTGCTTCTTGATTGAAGGGGTTTTGTTTCAAAGATGATAAAAATGTTGGAGATGATTTTTACCAAAAAGAGGGCAGTTATGAAAAATACTCTCAAGAGAATAATGAACTTCCTTGACCTTTGAAACGATTTTCGTCCATATAATATAACTGAAAAAGTAGTGGACAAAAACAGTTGTGGGCAAAAAACTGCTTAAAAAATAAGTTTAAAAATTCAGATCTGGTAGAACTCGTTCGAACGACTTGTCGTTCGAACGAGTTATCTAACGAAGTTCTAGTTTCGAATTAGATAGGTCGTTAGAAACCTCATTCGAACGAGATCGTTCGAATGACATTTCTAACGAACTTCTAACGAAGTTTCAGTATAACCTGGGGAAAGTCATTAGATCCAGGTCGTTTGAACGACCTGGATAAATTCGAATGAGATTTTATATTTTGCACAAATTTGTTCAAATTTATTTCAAAGATTTTTCTTTATGAAAATTACTTATTTACGAACATTTCTCTATATGAAAATTTCTTGATTAGACAAAATACTCCAACATATGAAATTTATTTTGGTCATATACCTTTTTAGGATAACTAGCATGGCATGTATATTGATGACGCGTGAACTTTGGATGCGATGCTTGAATCTTTAGGTTGAATGATGCTTGATGCAGAATGACCCAAAATTGTTTTGTCCAACGGAATATAGCCAATATAACAAATGACTCGATTGGAAATTTGTCCTTACAAAATATATTAAAAATGTACTAATTTATCGTGATTTTGGTGTTTAATACATAGCTACTATCTCATTCTTCTCATTGTTCAAGGTCTCAGTCTTGGTCCCCGTATTGAACACTCAATTTTCAACTCGGTCTTAGTATCGGGCACTGAATTGCATGTTATGCATCGATACGCCATTTCAATAGCCCAAAAATTCAGAAAACAAATATAGACAACTTTCACAAATAAGATCGATAATCTGAACCAATTAGATAAATTCAAAATAATGTAATTGATTGTCGAACTTTTCATATTAAATATATCATAGTAAATCAATATTAAGATAGAAAAACAACTAATGGCACATAAAAGTTGATAAACAAATTACATAGAGGAAAACTTTTATTTATTGTACAAAATAGAAATTTTTACTTTTCAATATGAAATAAAGAATATATATATATATATACATAATACTTATCTTGTGCGGATCAATGTGCATTTTAAGAGTGCGGACCGAACACGTGTCAACTGGTGGTGAGCCCAGAAAAGAGAAAGCGTGTGCCTATAATTTAGCCGATAACTCCGTGGCTCACCGCCAAGTGACACATGTCCGGTCCGGACTCTTAAAATGCGGACTGATTCGCACAACAACAATATTGTATATATATTCTTTTTTTTTATTTGGGGTGGGGGTTTACAAAACATAGATTCTTTTTATCTTAATTCATTAAACAAAATAACAAATAAATTAACTTTACGTTTGTTAAACTTTTATTCACACACAAATGAACCTCCAGACTTAAAGATTAAAGGATCCAAACTTTTATCTACACAAAAATGCAATGGGTAAGCGACTCTTTCAACCCAAATTATACTAATTTCCAGCGACAGAAAGTTGAAAAGCTCTGGCTACAATGGTTTATAAATGAGAGGAGTTGATGATTTGAATTTGCAGCTGATACCTTGTTTCAAAGGGTTCCTTCTCAGCCCCAATTTCAGCCCTTGACTTACCCACTTCCAAAAGAGATTATTCAATCAATCTTTATAAATGGTTCAATTAACTGTACAAGGTTAATATTCCTATTTTATTTCTCTTCAACCGCCTTGCGTACGGACTCGATATATATATATATATATATATATATATATATATATATATATATATATATATATATATATATATATATATATATATATATTATCGGACAACACGACAATATTGAGCCAAGATATCGCCGATTCGCAAGAAATCAACATATTTTCCATCTTTCGTTACGTTATAGGACCATCCTCTTACGATACCGAGTGAACTTGGGCGAGACTTTGAACTATAATTCTTCTAGATTATAGATCAAGTTGATAGGCACAAAAAAGCCAAATAAATCAATGTTGAACCTTAGTTCCAATATCCCGTATTTTGAACCAAAAAGCTATGGTTTTTGATAACCCTATATTTTATCTATGCACCTGCTTTTGAACCCTAATTCAAAAAATCTAAATGAGACACAAAATATCGAGAAATTCAAACCCAAAAACATGCGCGAGCAGGCACGCACACTCTCACACACCCTGATGGATAAGACATAATTTAAACCACAAAATATGAGAGAGAAAAAACTCAGTATTTAAAGCCAAATCTGAAACCCTCTCTATTTCACGCAAAAATTCTAAGAAAAAACCAGCCAAACCCTGACTTTGACTCACAAAACCATAAATTAAATCACAAAAGCCATGATTTTCAACCAAACGATCTAGATTTATTGAACAAAGGCAGAAATCTGAACACATTTGGGTTTGAAAGATGTACACCGAAAGAGAGGGAGATAAAAAGAGTGATGGAGCATGAAAGATGAGGGAGAGAGAGCTTAGTACCTTTGGAGCTTGGTGGTGGACCGTGGCCTGGAAAGTAAAAAAGAGAAGTTGGGGTTGAGAAACTTTGTTTATTCAAGGTTGAAACTCAACGTTATTGAATCTGAAACATTATAAACGTAATCAACACAGACCAAATTTTGGGGGGGAACTTAAATGGCAAAGGGATAAGGGTGTAAGATGTTGGGATGACTCCTTGTGTGAGATCTAATCAGATAGTTAATTTTTTGCTTTTTTTGCACCATCTGAACCTCTATTCATCTCTTTCACCCGTGAATAAAAAAAAACCTCTCCCACATTATATAATAGTTTTTTTAACAAGAGGAAGGAACTACATAAGATAACAAACCATTGAACAGTTGAAAGGATAATTAAGCCAATAATCCAATAATCCAAACCTTTGAGAAACTGCTAAAATAATTGGGTTGATGGTTCACTTTAACCATGGCATATATTTGAGAAGTTTCTGGAAGCAAAGCAGAAAACAAATACCTAAAACAAAAATTAGAGACCAATTTATATTCTCTTCAACCAAGCAAAGAACATAACAATGTAGTAATGTGAAGTCCACCAGTTATAATAAAACACCAATTAACATAGCTTGAGAGCTTTATTCACTACAGTATGACCAGCGTTTGGGAAGAACAAATCTAGAGAATTTCCTTCACTACAGAGTCCACAGATCAATCAACAAGGAATCAGAATGTAACTAAATTAGTAGCACAACATGCCAGAAGAAAAGGAACGGAATTTTAGAAAATTCAAACAGTTAAAAAAATCATTTTCCTGATTGATGGAAGTGTGATCCTGGAGTGTAGCATTTACAGAAACAAAAACTACGGTAATGCATGTATCTCTATTGGCCTTGCATATGCTGAATTAAAGTCAGTGCATCGAAATGGAACACTTCGAACGTTAATGATTATGAAGATTTCTCTTGGAATAGGATATCTAATTTTAACACGAACAACTTGAAAGGTGATAGTGTCAAAAAGAAGGGGGAGGGGGTCAAAGGGCAGTTGTTGTTGAAATGTAAGTGAGAATCCAAACCTTCCCTTGGGCATATACATTATTTAAGTTGGAGTCATTGAACAACTTATTTTTTTATATAACCATATTTGCTAACATATAGAATCAGAAAAAGAAATTATAAGGATGACATACTACGAATTCAACTTTAACCCGTGGACCCATTGACAAGGTATGCTTTTTATAGTGGATAAATTAAGTTGTAATTGAATTTGCACCTAAGAAACTTCCATAGGTAGACAACTAGGCCAATCTTACGAAAAAGATGATCTAGAGTCTCTTACTTTGGGGAGATACAACATCCACAACCCGAAGCTAAGTTAATGCCTAGATTTTTCACATTTATGTTAGTGGATATCCCATTGGGAATAACTTTCTAGATAAATGCACTAAGCTTGGTAGGGATCTAATTTTTCCAGATTAATTTGTCCCAATAGACACAAGGGAAGTGATTTATCCAGTTCTGGTAGCTTTGAGAGTACAAGAGGCCATTTTAATTGGTCTTCCATATGAGGTTTATCTTTGAGAGAGTCATGAAAATGAGACCTGTCACCGAATCCTTGGGCAATGACTCAAAAAAATTCTCTATGAGGTGATAATCATTTAGCTTCATAAATAGAGTAATTGGGGTTTGTTTACTATGCAAGGTAGAGGTCTACTTTAAACCATTTATCCAGTTAAAATGTTTAATTCCCCTCACTCGTGATCCGTTAAATATTTTCATACACCTTATTTAATTGACCCTTAACCAAATTCCACACATTAAGGAGCTTTTGCAATCACCATTTGGCCTAGAATGCCATATTTTGCTTTTGAAAATTCATCCCATCAAGATGACCCTCTAATTTCACATGAAGGGATTTTATCATTATAATATTGGATCATCGATGACCTACATTGTGAATGAATTAAATACCTCATAGTGGTTATTTATCAAAGAGCCACATTTGTGATTTGTTGTAAGGTGACCTAAGACCACTGTTCAAAGGAATCCCCTAGACTCTAACCACTTGTAAGCGTCCATATTTACCATTTTCAAATATCCCATACATTTATTAAAATAGATTATGTATTTTTAGGACTTAAAATAATATTGATTATGGATATAGGACAACAAATATTTCGTTTTCATTTTTAGTCCCTATTTTCAAATTAAATGGACACATGGCATGCTGTGATTGGTTGACGTTTTATGGATATGGGTCCGCGCCAGCGGCTTTATTAAAAAATAGGGACTAAAACTATAAATAAAATGTTTGTTGTCCTATTTCCATAATACATATTACAATAGGTCCTAAATTTACAAAGCCCCTTATTAAGATATGGCAAATCTGGCGAAAGGCAATCATCCTTGCAAAGGAAGACATAGGCACTAAGGTCACAATGCAAGGGACCATGAACATGTAAAGGCATTAATAAATTCAAAAGGATCTAATATCCTCCTAGGCCCACCAATTATTTCACCGGTATAATTCAGCGAGTGATAGTGGAACTCATCAATTGGACTCAAGAGTCTATCAGAGGCTAGGTCTAAGTACATCACTGAGGGAAGAGTAAATAATGTATTTGGCCTATGAAATGGGCAGTAGAATGATATAATAGAGTGAGTTTCTTAAGATATGGGTGTCTTATAGAGGGAATTCAAAAAGAATTTTTTTTGAAGCAAGGTTGAGCCTCTGGAGGTGAAAAGGTTAAAAAAGGCTACTGTTAGATCGGATGGTCCCTTAAAGTAGCTTTAAATAGGACCAGACCAGTCACATTACGCGTCAAATTACTGCACATAACCCCCAACACATGTGCAAAAATTTGTAGTCTTATTCCAAGACACGTTCTTCGGGTGAAATGGACTATATTTATCATAATATGAAGAAGTAAAATTATTAATGCTAAAGGTCTCTTTAAAGAGAAAAATGCAAGGGTCTACTCATAATAAGCAAACTGATTTTGCAAAGTGAAAGAAGATCCGAAAAGGGAAAAATAATCTAAAATGCCAATTCACATGGTCATACGCCTTTTCAAAGTATCTTAATCACCACACATTTTTTATTTCTAATCGTATATTTTTCCATCTCGTTAGCTATGAAAGCCAAGTCAAGTTTTGCCTAATTCTTATAAAAAAAACTCTTGAATCCTTGACATTGTCTCATTTAGGACTCCGAGACTAATCAATAGGCCATTAGACAAAACCTTGTAATTGAAAGGGGCTATGGTGAATCCATATAGGCTAGGGATGTTTCTCCATAACACCCTCAAAACTTAACTTTCAAGGTGATTTTGTAATAGATTTAAAACTGCAAGAAATGTGAAACTTGTGAGTTGTTGAAAATCTCTCCATCAAAACGGATTGGAGATGACATTAATGATTCAACACTGACAATTTAGGTCAATTTAAGATTTTGAGAGATGTCATACCTCAAAATGACCAGAAGAGTGAGAAAGCACCATTCATGCTATAGATGTTTAACTTATGCAGCTATTGCAACTAATTTATTTTCGTGTAACTCTTTGTAACAGTTCCATTATATAACACTTGCGTAATCTTATGATGCAGTGAACTAACAAAAAATACAATTATCTGTATCATAAACATGTTAAACTAATACCAATATAACCACTTCTGCCATTGATTACATTCAATCTGTTTTTCTTTGCATTTGCATCATTGAAGTTGAGTTAATGAAGAAACAGGGACTTGCACAAGACTCACATAAAAATATAAAATAAAATCATATAACAACACAAACAGAGGTCATTACCATCACCAACTAGTTGTTCTTAACCTATATATTATAATCAACTAATAACTTGGTCAATGCATAAGTACAAATCTCTAATTCAACAAGAACTTCATTTATTTTGTTTAATGACCGTCCAAAACAATCAAGATCACCAATAATAATAGTCTCACAAAGATGAAACTGAACAATGAAATTTGTTAAGAAGGGGGAAGAGGAAAATGGAAAGGACTGGAAAAAATTTCTAATTCCACACATAATAAAATTCCCAATGTGAAATTATATACCCAACATATACTTGACATATTCCTACGAGCTGGGTATAACACTTTTTTCAGCATTTGATCCAGTTCCATTTTGATAAAGAAATAATGATAAATGTGGCCTAATTCAAATGTTAAACAATACATTCTAGTTAACCTCTCTTGTTGCCGTCCTTGCCATCCTCCTACTGTTATTCTACGATTTTTGCTTTACTTATAAGATCATTCAAATAAGTACCATTTATATTAATATTTTATGTGTTTTAATATTGATTTGAGGCTTAGATTTAAGGCATTTTTTTTTACTTAAAAATGTTTTTTATGTAACATATTTCTTTTTTTTTAATTAGGTTACTTGTATTTTCATTTCTTTTTTTTTTGCTCCATTTGCATTGTAACTTTTTTTTACCCCCTAACTATTTTTTTTACGTAATTATGTTATGATTTGTTTCGTTTCAATTGCATAGAAATGGATAAAGAATTTTTTAAGATAATCGTAGTATTTATTTGAATAAGTACCATGAAGAATTTAAGGAAAATGAAGTTGACGAAGTAGAGGGTGTTGATGGAATGGCTATATTGAGGATGCTCGAAAAAAACGTACCCAAACATGAAGTAGGGATGATATTTGATAGTGTTGTTGAAATGTTGGAATATTACAAAAATTATGGTAATGCTCAAGGTTTTTCTGTGAAGAAGAGGACATCAAAGAAAGGGGATGATGGTGTGGTAAGATAGGTTATTCTTATGTGCTCACGAGAGGGTAAAGGGAAAGTACAAGAAAAGATTCATTTAAATTTTCACCAACTTCCGAAACTAATTGTGATTCCCAGATTAATGTCGCTTTATGTGCAGATGGAAAATGAAAAATCACAATTATATCCATTGACCATAACCATCACGTGAGCCCGGGGAAATCTAAATATTTCAAGGCAAATCGGGTAGGTATAAGAACTGATGTGTTTGGTCATATGTAGTGACACATGGCGCATGGTTATGCTCCCAGGAGAACACTATCTTTTATTTTGCATTTTTGTATAGGGTACTATTGTCAATTTCTTTTATTCTTAGTCTTTAATTAGTCTCCAAGAATGTTTGGGGCTAATTAATCATTTTTAGTTATTAGTTGTCCTTTTTTGTCTTTTTGGGTCTTTAGCTTGTCTAGCAAGCTAACATCTCCTATAAATAGGCCTTTGGCCCTCAATTGTAGAGACACCTGAATATTGAGAAAGAGAATAAAGAGAGAAAGAAATCCATTTTTTAGTTTAGTTATTATTATTGTTGTTGTGTAGTTAATAGTTACTCTGTAGTGTAATAATAACGCTTCTGCATTCTTAGATTCACATAAAAAAATATTTTACCATTCTACCCTTCCCTTTTATCCCTAATCTACCTCACTTTTGTTCTTACCCCATTTCACCCTTTCCCCACTCATTTATGCCCAACCAAAATCAAACCCGATAAAAATGGGCTTCCCTACTCCTACCCAATCCCCTACTCCCTATTTGACCTCAAATCCGTTCAAAATTGGTATTATGTCGCCTATTTGTGATACAACTCATGACTTCCATGAAAAATGCGTCCCACTTGATATCCATTTCCGACTACTTGCCATTTTGGGTCTGGTTTTCCAGAATGTCTCTGTCTCCAGTCCGCTTGTTTCGCGATCGTACTCGCAGAGGTGCGGTCGCCGGAGTTTTTGTTTGGTTAGATTCAAAGGTCCACCATACCAAGTTGCAAACATGTACTTGTGTTGTAGAGAAGGCGGATATGGTCGTCGGTTTTTTATTACTCGGATTTCGTAGAGAGATGTCGTCAAGATTTGGGTTTATTAGACCCATTATTGATGAGGTTCATACACATGGGACTAATTCCAGTTTGGGCAGCCCACTTTATGTTGATTATGATTGGATTCCGAAACTTTTTCGAGGTTTATATTATGTGTCATTGATGAGTCACCCTACACACTCGAGTATGAGCTTTTTCAAAGCCGGGGTGAATGATGTGTTTGGTGATACGTGGCGAAACGTGGCCCGTGGTTGTGTTCCCGAGAGAAGACTATATTTTATTTTGGACTTTAGTTTAGGGTATTATTATCATTTTCTTTTATTTTTAGTCTTTAATTAGTCTCCAAGCATGTTTAAGGCTAATTAGTCATTTTCTATTAGTTGTCATTTTTTTGTTTTTTTAGGACTTTAGCTTGGCTAGCAAGCTAACCTCTCCTATAAATAGGCCCTTGGCCCTCATTTGTAGAGACACTTGAATATTGAGAAAGAGAATAGCGAGAAAGGAAACCCATTTATTTAGTTTAGTTGTTGTTGTTGTGTAGTTAATTGTTGTTGTGTAGTGTAATAAGAACACTTCCGCATTCTTAGATTCACATTAAGACCTAATAAAAATTTCAATTCTTGTGTAGTGGAAGCTGGTGGGAATGAGAATGTGCCCTTTTGAAAAAAAAATTATAACTATATTGAAAAGGTTAGACGACTGGAACTTAGGGAGGGAGCTATTATAGTCGTTCAAAACTATTTCTTAAAATGCAAGATAATAATTCTAATTTTTTCTGTATCATGCATTGGGATTGTGAGAGGAGGTTAAAGAATTTGTTTTGGGTAGAAGCAAGGAGTAGGGTGGTCTACGAGGAGTTTGGGGAGGTCATCACATTTGATACGACATACTTGTCCAACAAGTACGACATGCCCTTTGCACCTTTTGTTGGGGTGAATCTTTTAAATCGTGGCTTACTTTCATGAATGGTCGTGATCTAATGCCAATAATGACTCATCAGGATAAACCCATGAAAAATGCCATTGGAATTGTCTTTCCAAATTCGCGACACCATTGGTGCTTGTGGCACATTATGAAGAAATTTCCTGAAAAATTGAAGGGATATGACCAATATGATCCAATGAAGAACTCTATAAAATGTGGTGTTTATGATCCTATACCATTGGCGATTAATCAACTTAATATTACATCGATCGGGGAAGATGCTAATGTCAAAGAAATAATTTTTCTGCATTTATTGGTATTTTTGGGGTTGAGAATGGTACCAAGACAATGGAAAGTTTTGAGGTTTATTGGTATTCTTTTTTGTTTCAAAAGTGAATTAAGATATTACAATTTTTTTGGATTTAATGTAATTGTTTTAGCGAACTATTATTTTGTATCACGGGATAGTAGCTTGAGTTGAAGAAAAATTGTAAAGCTGAGGTGTGGAAAGCTACAGGTGTGGTGTTCTTTTTTTTGTAATTAGGTGTGGTGGTTTTTCATAAAAAATTGAAGGGATATAAGTTACCAGTTTGGCTGGTTTCAATTTTGAAGAATCATGTTTCTCCACATCACTCTCTATACTCTGTACAAAAGTTATGTGTGCAAATAAAAAAGCTCAGAGTAAAAATGATTGTTTGAAAAAAAAATATATATTCTGCCCAAATTTTTTACCGAATTCCTATATGAAGTAGGTAGAACATCACTACATGACAAAAAGAGAAAAAATCTTTGTGATTTAATTGGTTTGTAACCGGCCTAACTGGTAAGTTAATTTTTCTCCAACCATTCATGTAGGCCTCATTTCTTACCTTTATCATACCTCCTACAATACAAAATATTTTACTTTCTTTGGAAACTTGATAATAAATTAAAAAAATCACATGACATATAAGCAGAGTTGAGGAATTATTTATTCTGAAATCCTTTTATATCATCAATATATATATGAGCAAACAAAGTTTAAGATTTATATTTGACTCTTTATGTTCTATGAATTGTTGGAACTTTATTTGGATAATGAATCAATATGTATATTTTAAATGTTACGCTTGCCAAAAATTGATAAGAGCAAGAATTGAACTCATTTAAGTCAAAGGGTGTGTAAATCTTAGTCATAAAGGCATGTATGAGCCAAAGTATTCACATTGCATCATCATAGTAAATAAGAAATAGGACTGCAATTCTTACACAATAAAAAAACGCAAAGCACTACAATGAAATTTAACTGTAAAAATTCCCAAGAAGTTGTCTATATAAGAAAAACTAATCACCTAACATATATAATAAGAAGTTTACACGGAAGTTAACAATTGACACATATATATAATATATACACACACACATACATACTAGGTATAACCCATGCCGATGGGCACGATTATAAATTTGTTGTAATATATTTAGTTTTGCATCACATAGGTGCATTGTGGCTCCAACACATACGTGCGTCACCCCATGCCTAAGACATAGACTATGGCTAAGATAATTTTTTTCTAAAATCAGAAATTGCCGAGTATGTTATAAAATTAACAATGTCAACAGCAAACACAGAACACACATAAAGTAGCACATTAATAGTTAGGAAACTATGATACTTGCACATTATAAGTTTGGCTTGCTACAGGCTACAATACTATAATACAATTTTAGAACATAATTAGAGAAAGTTTATAATTGTATATTTACCGATCCAACCAATGCTCCAAAATATGCGCCTTTTTTAATTTTTCCTCGCTACAAAAATGAAATAACATTAGTATGAAATTTAATCATCTAATGTAGAATTATCAAAAGGATATTAAACTCTTAAGAAGACAAACTTGAGATGGTGAATCATTAGCAAGGAAATGTACCCATCTAACATACCTAAATTTATGTGTGATAATACAGCTAACGAATCAAAGTAATAATGAAAGTCCAATTCATAATATAAGAGAATTTTTGTTCTGCTCACAACTATCAATATTAGCAGTAGATTTATCAGAAATTTTAAAATAAAATTTGCTTGTAAAAAGACCAAAAGGCAGAACAACTTGTGAAAAATTAGACTAAAAGGGAAATATATGGTCTTACCCCTGACCTTCATTTCATTTAGAAAATATGTGGCTTACCCTTGGGATCAATTAATATTGGTATTGGTTGTCGATGGCATTAAAAAATTATACCCTTATCAATGTAATGAGAACCAAGTTGGTAATATATGAAAAACAATTCATATAATATATATATATATATATATATATATATATATATATATATATATATTTAGATTTTATGCAATGTGAAGCTTGAGTTCAAAGAACCATTCTTTGGTTGTCTTAAAAATGAAGAAAAATCATTCCATGATGCAGTCCATAATAGCATTAGATTGGTGAGAAGGATGGGGAGAGAGAGGCCTAATAATATTGTATAAAGGGACACTGAATAATATGCAGCATATAAATATACTATACTAACTAAAGGAACAAAGGGCGGGAGATAAATTAAAAATGGGAATTTAGAGAAAAGCGTACCAAAATATGATCTTCACTTTTTCTTTCAAACTACAATTATGCATGTTAATCATCAACACATATACATTTTGCTGCATTCCCTGGATAAATATCCGAAGGTCTTGAGTGTGTGAGTTACTCACAGAGAAAATACTGGGCAAGTGAAAATTAACAAAAGATCTAAGCAAGATAACGAGGAGGTTAGCACCATTCACAAATAGAAAGCAGTTGTAGAACAAGATAGTTCACAACTGCAATCTAATAAATAAAAATATCCCACACATAGGAGGTTATTCAAAATCACACCATTTGTTCTTATCCTTGACCACATATGCCTGTATCAAAACCTAATCAAGATAAAACTACCAACAAATGAAAACCAAAAACTATCTCTGTACTATTAATTACATTTATTGTTTTCACAAAACCCAAACAATGGTTAAAAGTAAAGTCCCAGCATCATCAAACACTTCATCCATTTTAGTTTTTTTTCTTTCAACAACTACCTCTATACTATTAGAGACGTTAAAGAGATCATTATTTTTCTAGAAAGGCAAATTAGAATTACAAAAATAAATGTCAAGGAAAAATGCAAGAATATTTAACATCCAAAGTATAAATTGAAAGCCACCCTGTTGCCCCTATATCATTAACAATTGAAGTGTAAAAATCTATGACACATAGTAAAGAAGGCTGAAATGTGATTCAAGATAGGGTTTATTTATTTCCTTCCACCATTTTTCCATCAAGCAGAGGTACTAAAGAATATTTGATAAAGGAATAACAAAGTTGTTAAATTCAACATTTGCAATCAATACCAAATGAAATCTCAAATGAAAATCCTAAACGAAATAGAGTTTAGTCCAGGGACCGTAGACTCATAGACCCAATACCAAGTATTTTGTATTATAACCTGTTAAATCATAAATCAATTTTTTATACACACATGATAAATTCAAAAATAAAAGTGATTGTAAATTAAGAGATCAAGGTAAAGAAAATATGCTCAACCAGTCAGTGTAGCTCAAGCCATGAAACTAATAATATATATTCGACATTTCTTCTCATTAACTAAAAGACTTTAACTTATTGTCTCTAAGAACATCCTCACAATTTGACGTAAATGACGCAAAATGGGTAGTAAGAGGAAGATATCACAAGCTTTAACCCACAATCATTAAAATCTCCAAAATGTAGAATGCCCCAAATGACACTAGAAATGGGGTATTATAGGTGGGAAGTAGCTTAGGCTCCAAGCAATGATCTAATTACAAATGTACCCCTATTAGCCTTTGCCACTTCCTTCCCTAAATACCAAACAAACAACTACTAAAAGAAAATACAACCAAATAAAGAAAGTAAAAGAAAATAAAAAAATGCCACAAAGTCCTAAAAATAGCCCATAAACTTCTTATTCACATCATTCTCTCCGCCTTCGAAAAAGATCGTCCTCGAGATTTAAAAGTTGAGGATGCACAAAATCTTCAAAATTGGAGAATCATGTGAAAGGCACCAAAAATGTGTGGAAGAGAGGCAAAACTTGTGGGGCCAAAAGTAATTTCTAAAAATTTGAGGAAGATCCTTCAATTCTTGAATTAAGACCAACATCTTCCTCTTGCCTCTCATGTGAATCATCAAAAATATCTTCCACCCGGGTCAAAAACCAATTTCTTGGTGCCAAACCCTACTACTTGAATTTGTTGGAGGGTTCCACCTAGGGCAGAAGACAAATCGTCTATCATAGGAGGGGTTTGGGTCAAAATGAGTTGAAACCCTAGGGTTTCATGGTCGCCAGCATGTCCGGGGTGGATTCCGATTAAGAGGAGGTGTGTGGCGGCTCTAGGGTTTATCCCTAGTGGTTCTTGGGCGCTTAGGGGAAAAAACCCTAAAAGATTCAGGAAACAAATTTGGTCGTCGGTCATTGGGGCGGTGGTTCGACATGAGCAGAAGGCCGACAAGTCTCGAGCTACTGATTTTAAGGCCCGATCGGGAGTAGACCCTGCCACGGAGGAGCCGGCGGTTACCAGGGAGTTGGTACACCTTCTGGAAGGGTATTCTGAGTTCGGACAGACTGTTTGATGCCGAAAATGGTCAAAAAATGTGGGTCGATGGACGGCCACCTCTGCTGCTACCTTCGGTCACCTCAGGGCAAGTGGTAGATGGGCTAGGGTTTGTTAGGGTCATTTTTTTTGGGGGGGGGGGTAGAAGGGTGGAAATGGTTATGGAAGAGTATGTAAAGGAGTTTGGGGGGCTAAGGTTAGGGTTTCTTGAGTTATGATTAGGGTTAGGGGGTAGGGTGGTGGTGGAACGGAGACGAGCCTCAAGATCCTCAAGTCGCGTCAAGAGGTGGTCTAAGACTCCCACGAATCGATCATAACGAGTTTTAATGGGAGCATATCTCCTCTTAAAACCCATTTGTCGTTGTTTACAATTTTTGTGTTTTTTACAACAACGACAACAACGGGTAGGACCAATGAGGCTCGGATACCAACTGACTAAATGACACCAAATGGGTAATAAGAGGAAGATATCACACGCCTTAACCACAATCTTTAAAATCTCCAAAATGTAGAATTCCCCAAATGAGGCTACAAAGTATTTATAGGTGGAAAGTAGCTTAGGCTTCAAGCAATGATCTAATTACAAATGTACCCCTATTAGACTTTGCCACTTCCTTCCTAAAATACCAAATAAACAACTACTAAAGAAAATACAACCAAATAAAGAAAATAAAAGAAAACAAATAAAAATGCTACAAAGTCCTAAAAATACTAAAAATGGCCCATAAACTTCCAATTCACATCACAATTGGTCACAAGGCTGGAATCAGAACATATAAAGTCTACAAAATAAACAGTATACACACAAGGTAAAGGAATCTAATTTAAGACGAAGAAGAAGAAGAAGAAGAAGAAAAAGAAAAAAAATGAGGAATCTAATTAAATCTAAGACAAATTGTTAAGAGAAAATTTCATAAGCCATCAAACGAATTGGGTATGTGAAAATTACACGTGAGGTATACTGTGGTCACTCTGGTCAAATAGCAAATCATCTTTCATTTAAAATACACTACCAACTGATTACCAAAATATTAATGTACTAAATTTGTGATTTGGTCCTTAAATTTTATTCTAATTTACTGAAAACCCCAATTCTATAATCAATTTTGCCAAATTATTAAATCATCCACAGACACATTCTCTCTCTCTCTCTCTCTCACACACACACACACACACATACACATACATCCATACACATGCATGTACACAACCAAAAAGCACAATATTACGCCAGAACATCCACATGCCACAGAACCACACAGAAACACACAGTTTTATTGCATATAGACACGTGCCACTCACTTGAGTACACTACGTTTCCAACAAGATGCACACATAATAATATGACATATGTGATATTTATATAGAGTGAGAGAGTATAAATCTGCAGACAGTGAGCCATTTTATTTTATTTTTAATTTTTTGATAATGATTTCATTTGGTGTAGGAGAAGCAAATCAGGTGGTGAGATTAAAAAATGGATGATAAAGCGCATTACCAAGAAGGTCTTATATCAAAGAATTTTTAATATCAAGATAGAAACATACTAAAATAATAGAAATATCCAATATTAAAATATTAACAATCAAATAATAAACTAAATCTGGAAACCCTAATTGTGTTTAAAAAAAAGTAAAAATCTAAGACCCAACACACAAAATTAACAACTTAAATGGTGTTAAAAGAAGGTAATGGTTATACAAGAGTGCTTGTGGTTGGAGATTCTGGTGAAGTTGGAAGTTGAAGAAAAATGGCAGTCGTGCTCATGATCATGAATTTAGTATACGGATACTAAATATCATATGAGCGAAAACCAAGACCCTCCCAACCTTCAATCGATTGAAACACGCTGCTTGTTCTTTCTTCAAATAATTAAAGCAAGGATTATAACCAAATTTCACATATTCATGCCTACAGGAACATAAAGCATGGTAACTGGCCACAAATCAATATAGGTGCAAGTTTTATAGTTCTAGAACTTAATAATGATGGCTATCATAATTCCTTTACGACAAATCCATAAGCATTTAGATGAAAAATGACCATCATAAGTCAATACAATTGAAAAGAGAACCGTGGGTTATTTTACTAGTAAAAATAAAATTGAACATCTCAGTTGTGTAACTCGGTTAAAAGTAGCAAAAAGATGTAATGGGCACTCGTCACACATTGACAGTGTAAAAATACAATAAGAATAAGAATATTAAACAAATCTCGCTTTTTTTTGGACAAGTATTTTGTGTGAAACCCACCTAAATGTCTCGCATATACCTATCGAAAGCTATAGATAAAAATCAGAAAAACATTAGAGCGCCTGAAAAGAACCAA
Organism: Sambucus nigra; assembly: GCA_949130495.1. Classification (NCBI taxonomy): domain Eukaryota; kingdom Viridiplantae; phylum Streptophyta; class Magnoliopsida; order Dipsacales; family Adoxaceae; genus Sambucus; species Sambucus nigra. Next base: position 806,857,608 of record OX422208.1, read on the forward strand.
CCGATCAAAAGAAAAAAAGGAGGTACGTTACAAACAAGTCTTGTTTTAGTTTTAGAGATACCATGCAAGTCTCACAATGTCTCACTTTAAATGCATAAAAAAGACATAAAAGTGTAGACTACCACATACCTTTTCCACAGTCTTTACCCATTCCATCTCATCTCATCCTCGCTCCCTACGATAGCTTAATACAACTAACAACCCACAATCCCCTATCATCCAATGCAAATATGAACAAGTAGGGACCTCCCAACAACTTCAGCTCACCAAAAGTTCATGAAATCCCCAATTAGTTACTTTACGACAAGACTATTTCAACACATGTGTACAAACTTACACCATATATTAGCTGCTAGGTTGAAAAATTGACTACCAAACCACGTTTGAGAACTAAAAAATAATTGAAATTGAAACATAATGCAACTCAAAAGATTAAAAAAATAAATATATGGTTATATTAATGCATGTCCATGGTACATCTAACAATTACGAAATAAACATGAAGGCTAGTCTATTCAACTGACCTTCTTTTGAGTATGTTCACACATATCAAAAGGGACGAGTAAGATAAATACCCTATTAAAATCACAAACATATGCAACAAACTTAGGAAGCTCACATCATTTTTTTTAAATGTATAGTAATTAGAAAGCAGGCCTCAAAGAGTTCAATTTCTTCCCCGGGAGAGAAACCCACAAATTCACATGCACACCAAATTAGCCAAGCAATTGCCAGACTTGAAAATTCTAAAGAAGGTCTACATGAAAATGATACAGAATTATCATAAATATCACCATTTTATATAAAAATAGATAACCACACACAGACACTAACACAAGTACATAGATATAGAAGGAGATATTCCATAAAATACAAAAAATATTATAAAGATATAAAAAAATAAAAATAAATATTCTCATTTCCCTACGTAACATGTTTGGTAACATAATTGAACAAATTATATAGAACTAAACTACTTAGAAAATTTAATTGCTTACACAACTAAGTTACAACTCCAAAAATTATTCTAAAACATATAAAAGGTACTTTGTATCACACATTCCATAATTTTTAGCTAAAGAAAGAGAGCAAATAGAACAATCCATTTATACATGTTCAATCAAAATATAATGAATGCTCAAGGACTCAAGTTCAGCCATTTACAGAGTTAATAGGAAGAAAACAAAGCATATAGAACAGTTGATCATGTTTAGTTAAAAACTGAACATATGTTAGACAACGCCAGTTGGTTCTGTGCTGACTAACACAAATTAAATTAAACTCCACCTCAACCATCCAGGTCAACTTGAAAACTGAACATATTATGCAGGAATGTTTGTATGATAAAAGTTAAGAATATATCAAGAGAAGATATGCCATTTCTAGATAGATAAGGTGACAAATAATTTCCATCCTTCATCAAGAAACATGAAACCAAGGCTGCAATAATTTTTGCAACAGGAACATAATTTAAACTGTCTCAAGTTCTCTAGAGATGACGCATTCTATATAAAAACAAGAGGCGGTTTAACACCACACATGCAAAAAATAAAGTTTTCAAGTTATTCCCCATTTAGAGATATCCATTGATCTGAATCAAGAAGCTAGAGGGCATTTTCATCATTTTTAGGATTTTATAGTATTTTTATATTATTTTTATTATTTTCTTTACTTAGTTGTATTTCCTTTTAGTAGTTGTTTATTTGGTATTTAGGGAAGGAGGACGCAAAGGCTATTAAGGGTATTTTTGTAATTAGAATCATAGCTTAGAGCCTAAGCTACTTCCCCCTATAAATACTCCTCTTGTAGCTTTATTTGGAGTATTCTACCTATTTGAGATTTATTAGAAAGAATTAAGACGTGAGATATCTTCATCTTATTTTTCATTTGACGTTATTTACGTCAATCGATATCAGAGACGCATTGGCTCCACCCATTTTTGTTGTTGTTGTTGTAAAAAAACACAAAAAAAATCGTAAACAACAACAAATGAGTTTTAAGAGGAGATATGCTCACGTGGAAGCTCGTTACGATCGATTCGAGGGGGTCTTGAACCACCTCTTAGCGCGACTTGACGATCTTGAGACTCGCCTCCACCACCACCCAACACCCTAACCCTAACCCTAACCCTAGACACCAAGATGTTTCAATCCACGCTTTCACAACCATCTTCAGCCCTTTACCCCCCAAAAACGTTGTCCCGACAAACCCTAACCCTACATCCCCTGATCCAGTAGTGGCCGATGGTGCCAATAGCAGAGGACATCCGTCGAAATCATGCCAGAATAGGCAACCAGTGTCGATCAATCGCCTAGACCACCACATGGTGGCCGGCCATCACCGCGACACACACAGGGTAATCGGAATCCCCTTCATGCAATTTCCCCTAGCCGAAGCCCACCAGATCTGGTCGGAACCCCACAAAACACGGCCGAAATCCACCCGAGTCCAAGTGGCCTACCTGTACGGCCAGGAATCTCCATACACCTTCGATTAAGGCCAAAACAGTCCCAAGGTGGTCGAAATCCACCTGTGTGCAGGCGAGCACACGAGAAATCTCTCAGGTAACACAGATTTAGGCCGGACAGCAGTCTCCCTAGTCGGACAAACACAAAATTTCCTGTAGCCACCGGATACACCTCCCTTAACTAGATTTTGACCAGATAAGGCCCGAGCCCATCAAGATCCACCGAAAAGCTGGTATTTGATCCTGGAGGAAGCCTTTTACGGTGGGTACAAGAGAACAAAGAGAGATGGAGAAGATCGAAGAGAAAAACAAGGGGATGGTCACTTTCGTAATTTAAAAAAAAATTGGCCCCCAAAAGTTTTTGTTTATCTCTTCAGCACATATTTTGGGAATTTTTCACACAATTCTTCAATTTTTGAAAACTCGAGGACGAGCTTAGTTTTAAGTGGAGGAGAATGATGTGAATTAAGAAGCTTGAGGGCATTTTCGTTATTTTTGAGATTTTATAGTATTTTTATTTTCTTTTTGTTATTTTCTTTACTTGGTTGTATTTTCTTTTAGTAGTTGTTTATTTGATATTTAGGGAAGGAGGTGGCAAAGGCTATTAATGATATTTTTGTAATTAGAATCATAACTTAGAGCTTAAACTACGTCCCCTTATAAATACCCCTCTTGTAGCCTCATTTGGGGCATTCTACCCTATTTGAGATTTATTAGAGAGTTGAGACGTGAGATATCTTCATCTTATTTCCCATTTGACGTTATTTACGTTATTCATACTGATAGGAGCTCTGAAGGACATTTGATAGGCATAATCGCGGTCTCTAATTCTGTGTTTGATTCTATTGCAAAAACGTGAGTTTATTAGGAAGATGAGTAAGAAGAAATCAAGATGGACAACACTGAATTATAATTACCCAAATAACATTATTTCAAATCAGCTTCTCTCTAAACAACACGTGGTGGTGGAGGAAGATGTTCGTATCCAGTAGATCACATTCAACGCTTTTGGCCGTAAATGTGCATTGGTGAGACGACATAAATTTATTCAAAAAAAGGTAGTTGAAGCATTTATTGGTCACCCGAAATTGTTTGCAAAATTCCATTATAATTAATTCAAAGGATCTCTTGCAAAAACTGCATAGTTCCCGCTCACGCGGGGGGACCGGGGGGGGGGGGGGGGGGGGGGACTACATCCTTAAGCTTATGTACTAAATTATTGAATTTTCCAAACCCTGTAATACAAATGGAGAACAACCGCTCGGATTTTATCAACATGGAGATATAGTAGGCAATTTACAATGTATAGTACTGGAAAAAGAAATCTGAAGCCAATCATATGACATCAAAAAACTTTGCTCATTTTGGGTATGTTGGGAGCTTAAGCCCATTTCTTTTAATTTCCTATTCCTAGTTTTGTTTTATATGGGTTAGGTCACATTATAAGTCCCGACCCTCTACGTTTTCCATTTTAGATTTTTTCTAGGGTTGCACGCCTTGGAGGTGGGCTTTTTCATATTCCGCTTTTATATTTAGTTATATATATATATATAGCTCCTCGTGAACTTTGCTAAAAAAATTCAATTCCTAACCTCATTATTTCAGTTAAGAATGACAAAGAGAAAGAGAAAAATGCGTGAACTTGGCATCAAGAACACTTGAAAGTAGTTGTTTAATATAATTTCACTACAATGGAACTTTTGCATCCTTAAGCCTAAATAGACGCCATCTTTATAATATAGTCTTAAATCACTAACTTATTATGGTTCTTTTGTTTATAAAATTTTTCATTGTCTTGCATAATGTTTTCATATAATTATTTCAGATGTCTTGTAACCATTGTAATTACTATCTTGATACTTTTTATAAGTGCTTTGAATTTTTTTACCCCTATTCTTGACTTGTTTATCCTTTTTAACTTCGACTTTATATTCAACATGCATCTTCTCCCTTCCAAGATTTTATTTAAACATTTTTCCTTTTAGAATATCCTTATACATACATACAAACAAACATATATATATATACACACACACACACACACACACACACACAAAAAGTCTCCTGTAAGGACTCCTTATGGTGCAGACCCCGGTACATACCATTTTTTTAAAATAGTAAAAAAATAAAATTTTTGATGAAACTTCATGGATATAGTCTTCACGGTTAGAAGATTATCTCCAATTTTTTTAATCAAAAAATTCAATAAAAAACTATCGAGATGAGGTAATATGTTAAAAAATGGTATAAATATTCATTTTCAACCGTTGAAATGTATACAATTTGAAACAGCACCCAATATATACTAATATACTAAAATGGAAGACAATCATTATTAACGACTCACAATGAGAGTGTCCACGTGGAAGGGGTATTCCTTTTACCCTCTTAGTCTCCCCCCCTCTCTCAATAGTAAATCTCAAAAGTCACAAAGCTTTGTCTCTTCATCTACTTTCATTATCCCTCTATTTTTTTAACTAATTCCATGTCTCTTTCTTTCTTCTCATTTCATTATACTGTAAATCTCAAAAGTCGCAAAGCTCCATCTCATCATTTCCTTTCTATATTCTTCTAGAAATGTTAATTAATGTCATAATGATAAAGTTAATGTGCATTCGGTCCATATTGTCTCGAAACCTGTCAACGGGTCAGGTCGAGTCGTGTTCGTGTTGTGTGATACTGGGTTTGTGTCCTAATTTGTATATGTTCCGTTAATTTAAAGAACAAATTCAAAGCTGACTTGTTAATCTTAACGGGTACACGATCTAAATTATTAACGCCTGTTGAATATTTCTCCAAACTAAATAAAAAAATGGGAAATTTTGAAATTTTTAGAAAAAAGTGGGTTATAATATATTATAATGTGTCTATGCTTGTGCTTGCAATATGTTTTGAAAAGATACATATATTTACATAATAAATTACTTTGTGGCTTAGAATATAAAATTGAATTTATACATTAAAAATATATGAAGCTTTATTAAAATAATTCCTTACTTTTTGGGGTGAGATACATAAATTATATTTTTGTAAAATCTTTATCAAGCATATTTGAATGAATTGGTCAAGCTCACCCTATACAAGCCATTAAGCCATTAATGCTAACGGGTATTAACAGGTCTGATAATGTCTAGACAATCTCAAATCCGGATCGTTATCCTAATGAGTCTATTATGTTAATCCGATGTTGGCGCAAGCCCAATATGAATAAACCTATTGACTTATTATTTTGGGTCGTGTCCTATAATGTTATTTTTTCGTGCCACCTTTTGATAGGTTTAATTGTGCGAGCTGTTACATAGTTGGAAAAATTCATATACCTCTCACTCATGAATGTGGTGTCGTGTGGACATAAATATGTACATATAAATGGGGTTAAAGGTAACCAATATTTTTAGGGGTTCGACAAATAAGCCATTGGTGAAAGACATCAAACCATTTAGATCCACGTTAGTGTTATCATTTAATTGCCTCTTATATCATATTAACCTTTTATCTAAGCCCTAGTTAGTAAATATTTTATTCACACACACACACACACACACAGATATATATATATATATATATATATATATATATATATATATATATATATATAGTTAGTTAGTTAGTTAGTTAGACTCTCCAATAGGGGTGACAATTCGGATTAGTCGTGTCATTTTCGGATCGCGGTGATTTTGATTTTATTATAAGTTTATATTACTCTTAAATCTGTACAAGCTATTCGTGTCATGTTCGGGTCATGTTCGGATTATTACTATAAATGTGCTATCGTGTCAAAAATTGTCTGCCCTACTCTCCAACATATCTCCTAGTAACATACCTATGAACATACTATTTTTTTTAAAATAGTAAAAAAAATAATTCTGAGATGATATTTTTTATATGGGTACATGATATTTCAGGGTGTCCCTACAAAAAAACAATCAACTGAGATATGTTACAGGCATAAATTGTGTTGGTATAAATTGAACATATTTTAGGAGGGTAATATATTTTTTTACATGTACTATTATTTTTTTACATGTACTATTATTATTACCACTAGCTTTAGTGTCTTACTTATTTTCGGAGGGTAATATTTTTGTTGTACTGAAAATATTACAAATATATCTTATTGATATGTGTATGTCTTTTTTTTTTCATAATTTGTAGTTGGATATCAAGTAAAAAACCCTTTTAAGAGATGTTATACCGAGTTTTCCATTTATGTTTATAATTCTTTACCTTAATTTTTTAGAACAAATTGCACCAATCGTTAAACTCGAAGAAATCGTTGTCATCACTGGAGAAGAAGATGAAGAATCCGTCCTTCGATTTGTTTACTACTTTCTCTTCTTATAGATTTTTAGTTGATTTAATATTTCTTGGTTTTGTAAGCCAAGATCTGAAGAGATGCACATACATATATACATAGAGTGGATGATTATATTGTTCGGTATATAGCCCACTATTAGAGTAAATCCTATTTATATGGCTCTCCTTTGGGCTTTCGTTTTTAATTTTTATTACTCCTTTGCATTTTCAATGTAGAAAATAGAACATAACATATACTTCAAATATTGATTTACCTCCCTTTTATCTTTGTATTATTTATGTATTATTTTAACAAATGTTCAAAGATGGAAATGAAAAAATATATAATTGATCTAAATTAAAAATTCATATATACTTGATCTAAAAATAATTACTTGCTCTAAAACTATTTACCCTTTTCCTCTTCTCTCTTTCTCATGCGATTTGATATTGCCTTATTATTTCATCATCGCATTCTATTAATTAAAGGAAAGAAGAAAAAGATGAAGAAGAATGCTCCCTCTTTTAAATTCTACACATCATCGCATTCTACCAACTAAGTATAAACATTGAAAATGGGCATTGGCTTAATATAGTGGGAGAAAATAGTTATGTAGTGGAGATGCTTTTCATTTGTGTTGGTATAAATTGAACATATTTTAGGATGGTAATATATTTTTTTGCATGAACTGTTATTATTACCACTAGCTTTACTGTCTTACTTTTTATGCATTTTGAGCTTTTCATTCGTAGAATATTATGAAAGTTGATCATAAGTGTTTTATAGATAATTTTGTAAATATATGTATTTTGGAAAAAAAAAGTAGGAGGAAGTTGATTTACAAATGAATAATTCTTGGGGTACACACAAAATTGGACACATTTTTTGATGTGTCACATTTGTATTGGATCGTATCTGAGGGTCACATCAGTAGAATCTATACAAAGCCCAAACACTAGCGAATACAAATGTGAGACGTGAGTGGTCTAAAAAATATGTCCAATTCTATGCGTCGTGTCCGTCTAGAATCAGTCTTTACAAATAGTACACGCAATTTGCGTGCTAGTTTCTCTTTATTGCCAGCGTCTAGAATCACCGTCTCTCTCTCTCATATCGAACAGCGATCACTTTCCCTCATATCGATCAACAGCGATCACTGTCTCTCTCTCATATCGAACAGCGATCACTTTCCCTCATCTGGAACTTCAATTCCAAACTCTCTCTCTCTCAACTCACCATCGTCGGCACGAATATAAACCAAAGGTGATCGTTTTTTTTTCTTTCTAATTTTCTTTTATTTTAGGAATTATTGGTGTCATGTTTTTAAATCTCTTTGTCCAAACTTCAATTCCATCGTCGGCACCCTCAAGGTTTAGATCAAGGCTTTGTGATATGATTTCCTCTGCTTTTGTTTGAATAGTTACTTAGGGTCTCTCAATAATATTGTCTCATACAGATGCTAATTTGGGTTCCCTTGATTGAGAAATATCTCATACTTTGATTTTGTAAACAGCTTATCATGCTCTATTAAACGATACAGATACCAATTTTAGAACCTGTATCGTTTAATCATTCATTTGTATTTTGCAAATCAATGATTTCTCATACTTTGATTTTGTAAACAACTTGTCATGCTCTGCTCTATTAAACCATACAGATACAAATTCTGACAATGAAAATTGTGACCTTGAATGTATGAATTAGTGTTGCTGTTTTCTCATGTTCAACATCCAACTTCGTCCTTGTTTTGTACATCTTGAGTAATGCTGTACAAACATAAAGATTCATCATAAACAGTGTTGTTGATTCAAAGTTACAACATTTTCTGGGTTGAAAAATAACACAAATTAGCTAAAGTCATTTGCGTTCCCTCGTACCTCATGGACTTCTCACTGTGAACATGGATTGGATGCTAAAAATCTAAAACGGATGTATTTAAACTCCCAAGAAAGAAAGTAAAAATAGTGAATATAATTATGTATATTTCTACATATTAATTGCTTCTGTCCTCTTTTTTTTCGTTGCAGAGTCTTCAAATTTCCAGGGACAAATGGCAACGGGTAAGCTGCCTCAAGATGTCATGATAGAGGTTCTATCCATGTTGCCTGTGAAATCATTGTCTCACATTGTTGAGATTTAGGTCTGTTTGTAAAACTTGGTGTACGATGGTAGATAACCCTGGTTTCATTGCCAAGCACCTCAATGGTGCGATACTCAACAGAAAAGAATACATCCTCGCCAGCCAATTCCTTCCACAAGACAACAAAAATGTATTGTCCCTTCTGTCTGATGAAGCTCTCGGTGTTGTACCTAATATGTCCATAGATGTGCCGTTTTTTAAGAAAAAATGTATACGACTTTTGGGTCCTTGTAATGGCATTGTTGGTTTTACTGATCGTGATGACATTGTTTTATGTAACCCTGCTGTTAGAGAGTTCAAGGTAGTTCTTGGTCCTCGCTTCACATATGCACCAGGTTTTATGAAATATGAAATGGCAACAGGATTTTGGTTTGATCCACATAATAATGATTACAAGGTTGTTAGGATCATTGAGTTGTTCTACGATGATATATTTTATGTGCACCATTCCGTGAAAGTTGCAATATACAACTTAAGTACGGATTGTTGGAGAGAGGTTGACGACGCGGTGCCCTTTATTTGGAATTTTCCCTATTGTGAGACGCTATTCAATGGAGCTTTTCATTGGTACGCACAAAACGATTCCGAAGACGATAAATGTGAGATAATCCTTTCTTTCAACATGAGCTCTGAGGTGTTCCGAGTGATTGCTTTTCCTGATGTGTGCTTTTTCCCGGATGGAAAGTACAGGGGCCTTGCAGTCTTAAATGAATCCCTTGCGTTGACTCTTTATGTTCTTTCACTGGTGGATGCCTACTTCGACATATGGGTTATGAATGAATATGGTGTGAAGGAGTCATGGACTAAGCAATTCACCATTGGACCTCTTTTAGGAATTTATTCAACAATATCATTTTGGAAGTCCGAAGAGATACTTTTTCAAGCGAGTAATGGACAATTGGTTTCTTGTGACCTTAACACTCAAAAAATGAAGGAATATCAAGTTCAAGAGGGGGATGCTACAACTATGCTCGTTGTTATCTACACGGAGAGCTTGGTTTCAATCAAGAGGGGAAGTGAAGTTTGAAAGGTTATTTACTCGCTTGCTCAATTGCTCTCCTCTTCTAATCTTGCCTTGGATATGCTTCTTATCTATTTCACCTGGAGATGAGACAATATTCTTATGATTTCCATTACTACAAGACTATGAAACTTTGTAATTGAAGTTATATAATTTAATGTAAATCCCTAACTTACTAGTCCCCTTCTTTTTTTTATTTTGTACTTTTTTACATACTTTTGTTTTAATATTAAAGAATTTGTTGTTAGAGTACTTGAGATTTGTTTCTTACACTTTTTGAATTAGGGGAGGTGAAGTGCGAGACATTTTAATTGCCTTTTAAATCCCTCATATTTTCATTGAGTTTCCTAGATCTAGTTCTAAAGAGTAGTGTGTTGCTTTGAAGTAATGTTTTCATTCCTTCTTTTAGTTGTTGGTTAAAATTAACTAACAATTCCTTTTTGATCCATACTTTTTTTTACTTGGGTACATTCCTAATTGGCGCTTCTAGACTTTTGTCACATTCACCTTGAATTTCCTAAATTGAATTCTGCCATGCAATAGTTGGTGCATTGTTAAGTAGCAAGGTCCCCTCACAATTGCAATAGAGAATTTGCTATTATTTTTTTATTATTTTTTTGTGACATTGCAATTAGTAGTAGCAAAACTATGGGTTGGACCTAATGTGGGCCGGCCTAATATGGGTTGGGCTAAATATGGGTTGGGCTAAATATGGGCAGGCCAAATATGAGTTGGGTCAACCCGTTTTTTTTCCCCAAATAAGTATTAGAATTCCAAATATATGTAAAAAAAACCATAGTTTACTCTTATCATTTAAAAATAGGTTTTGTATTTAACTGGTAGCTTTTGAAAATGGACTTCGCATTTGATTCATAGCTTTCAAATATGGCTCACATATTTGACTCTAACTTTTAAATATGTGCCCCATATTTAAATGACTGGGCTAGGCTAATATGTGTTGTTTTATTCTATGGGGCCCATTTTGCCTTACTAATTGCAACAAATAAATGATTACAATTTTTTTATACATGTTAAGACCATTTTTTATACTTATTTCCTTTTTAAAAAAAATTATAAGTAAATTTAAAAGTACTGTTTTGTCTTGAAAAAAAAGAAAGCCGTTAAAAAAGCGAGCTAAAATAGAATAACTTTTTTTAGTATATAAAAATAGTTTCAATAATGAAAAACAATTTTTTCTAAACGAAAATCATTAAAAACAGTTTAAATAATTTTTTTAAAGCATAATTTTTATGTTTAAAAGGGTAAATAAATATAAAAATAATGTTTTGTCTTTAAAAAAATATCCCATGATTAGTTCCGAATTGGTGAAGAAGTGTTCTTAAGAGTCCCTTCGAAAATAGCCTCGAAAACCTCTTCAAAGTAATTTATGAATAAAAATTGGGTCTTAATTTGAAAATATGAACAAAGTCTGGATTAGAGAAGAAATAATAACATTTCAATAAAAGAAATAGTCGACAAAGAGGAAAGGGTCCCTCACTCAATAGAAATTGCCCGGGGGCTTTAAATGCTAAAAAGAATGGCATATATCCTTTCTTTCTTCCCTCAGTTTGCAACACTGGATGGTGACAAAAAGGTCCCTCCTTGATTTCCGTTCTGAAACAGAAATATATAACACATCCCTTGACTATACTCAGCTTAGACTTCAGCATCATCATTAGGTAGCAAGGGCAGCTGGAGAGATTCTAGCTGAACCGTCTAATTGTCCCGCATTGGAACCGCATAACTCATTTGGCCGACCAAACAAAAGACAACTATAATCTTGCTCACTTTGGTTCAACCCACGTGTACAACAAAGTCTTTCACATATCATATATCATTTAATAAGTCTTCCATATATCATAAACAACAAAGTTTCAAAGGCAGCAAGTTTCAAAAGCAGTAGGCTACTACTGCCATTCAAAACAAAACGAAAACTCCATTTTGTGAAGGAAAAAAATTACAACAGCCACCTAGTTCCAAAAATACTAATGAAACACAAAAATAATAATAACTAAATGCAAGTTCAATTCTTCATTGGCTTCCAAAATGGATCAAAATTATTTGGATCATTGTTTATCTGATTTGCACCACTCAAAAATGGATGATAATAGTCCTGCACATATTAAAAAAATAGAAAAAAAATGAGAATGACAGTTTTTAGAATAAAAAATAGTAGCCCTGCATATAATTAATCTTCAAATAAAAAAAAATTACCTGAATTTGAGAATGACAGTTTTGAATGTTTGGAACATACGATATACTTTCCGAGTCTTATGACTTATGAGGTGTATTTTTTTCCAAATGCACGTTTAAAAAATTAAAATTATATATCAATTAAAAAATAAAAAATTAATGCGTCAAATAAAAAATAAAACATTATATACAAGACTTGCCTTTGTCTTTTTTGCTTTATTCTGAATATATTTCTCTATCTTGCTTTGTTGCCTCTTTTAAGGTGGTCGACCTTTGCTACGAGCAACCAGTGGAAAACGAATAATAACACATCCCGATGTATTGACATTAGTAACCCACCCACTTGGAGTTGCTCCACTACTTGCACAAATGGCTTCATTATTCTTTAAAGCTTTAAATAATTTTTTAGCCCATTCCATCACCATTTTTGTCTTATCTTCATTGTCCGTTGCCAAGTCTATGATTTTAGAAAATACATTATACATCCTATCGTTCCGTTCATTCTCGGGATTCATAGTTCAATCGGAGTAAATAATTTTAACTTTTGTATGACACCTCTTCACATCCTTTCTCCATCGTCTCAAAATGTATTTTTCTGGAATAATATGAATTTTTTTGTCAATCAACACTGTAAGACAATGTCTACAAATGATACCGCGAAAGTCAAATAAGCAACAATTACACTTGATGTCACACTCGGTTGGGTCAAATGAAACTATAAAAGAGGTATCTCGCTTAATTACTCCAGCCAAATCTTCTGATACTCGGTACACCTCAATATTACCATCATTAGGAACAAAATACGACCGACAATAAATCTTTCCCGTTAACTCATTTTGAATCTCCTTAAATTTTGTTGTTGTGTAACAAGCTTGAAATTGTTTCTCCACGTGATATTTTGTAATACATGGAATTGCACCCTTGAAAGAATCATAGTCCGCTTCACTCTCTTTCGCAACCTTACTACGCAATGCATTCTCGTATTGTTCAACAAATTGTTTTAAGCTAGTCTTAGAATTGACATAGCCATCAAAGAACGCATTCATACTCTCACTCCTTTGAGTGGTTGGCATTCCGACCCAAAATGTATCTTTCACAAAAACGGGAACCCAACAAAATCTCTCATTATATAGCCCACACAACCATTCATTATTTTCAAGGTTAAATTTTATAATTAACCTACTCCAATTGTCTTCAAAATCTATGGAATTTAGGGAATCATAAATAATAGAATGTATAGCACTCTTTATTGACTCATAATGCTCATACCCCCTTAAATTTTCAGGTAATTTTTTCATAATGTGTCACAAGCACCACCTATGACGTGTATTAGGGAATACAATTTCAATAGCATTTTCCATGGCTCTATCTTGGTCAGTGATAATTGCCTTAGGAGCTTTATCATTCATGCACGTAAGCTAAGTCCTAAAAAGCCAAGTAAATTTATGAGTGTCCTCACTTGATATCAAACTACACCCTAACAATATTGAATGTCCATGATGATTCACCCCCACAAAAGGAGCAAATGGCATGTCATACTTGTTCGTTAAGTACGTCGTGTCAAAAGTGATAGCATTGTCATACTCTTCATACGCAACCCTACTCATTGCATCCGCCCAAAATAAAATTTTCAACCTACCCTCATCATCCGAATCCATCAAATAAAAGAAATTAACATTATTAGCTTGCATTTTTAGAAAATAATTTTGCACAGCTAAAGCATCACCATCCCCAAGTCTCAACTTTCTAACTTTATCAATGTAGTTATAACAATCTTTCAATAGGAATGGCACATTCTCATTGCCTTCGGCCTCAACCACACACGCATTAAAACTTTTATTTGGTCTTATATCGGCCCTATCGTTCATCTCTAGTTTCCTTTTAGTAACCGAATTTATTACCCGATTAGTCTTATAAAATCGAGATGTTCCCGGGCTTAACTCATGGTTGTGATCAAGGTTAATTAATGAAACCTTCACTTTTCCGTTAGTATCTACAACCCCCCTAACCATAGCCTTGCAATTAACTTTTTGAGTTGGATGCATTTTGAAAGAATTTTTGGCTTGACTTTTTGGTTTGCCCTCTCGACCACATGAAATACACACGTATCGTGTTGCACCATCAATTCCTTTTTTTGAAGTCCTCCTTTTCACCGAAAACCCTTTGTCATTACCATATTTTTTATAATACTCAAATAAATCATCAACACTATCAAATTCCATTCCCAATTGAGGGTCATTTATTTTCTCTACTACGCATTCTTCATTTTAATTACAACCATCACCATCCCTTATATCCTCCATTTCATCTTCATCCAAGCTAATATTCAAATTTATTTTCTCTACTACACATTCTTCAATTTCATTACAACCATCCCCTATATCCTGTATTTCATCTTCATCCAAGATAATATTCAAATTAATGTCAGGAAATTTTCCAGAAATTTCTGATTCCATCCTGATTAAATAAATAATAAACGACAATAAAAATTAATAGGTGAAAAAAAAATTAATCTCTAATTTGCAACCTAAAAATAGAATATCAAAAATCCAAGATTACATTACCAAATATGTTACATATGTAACTAAAAGGGATATCATACCTTAGATGAAATATTTTGCAGAGAACTTGAGTTGAAAGAGTAAAGTAGAGTGAGAAAGGGAATAAATGAGTTTTGCCGCCTGATTGTAAATAGATGGGTTTACTTGCTAAATTGGTTATCTTGTTTTTAAATTTTTTTTATTATTATTATTATATATATATATATATATGTAACACCCCGTAATTCTGCTTAATTCTAAATTACGTAAGTAGAGTAATTTAATGGGATTAAATACGCTTTAATTAAATTACGTGAGTAGAGTAATTTAATGTGATTAAATATGTTTGATTTAAATTACGTGAGTAGAGTAATTTAAATAGATATTATATTAATAAAGAAGAATATGTGTTATAGAAAATTTACTAAGGTGAGTAGAAATTTTCAATGCTGATATGTACGGTCTAGTGACTATATAGACGTACCGGATATAACTCGACAAAATTAAGAATGAGAGTAGAAAAATATTTACGAGACTCAATTGATAATTTAGAGTCTACGGTTGATTCCGAAAGGGTCGAATTAGTCAAAATAGTGTACCCGGGGGTACTAGTTGAGTGCCGGGTCATTTTTGGGCTAAACCGGGACTATTCGGGGGCATTTTGGTCTTCTTTAAAGTATGTAACACCCCGTAATTCTGCTTAATTCTAAATTACGTAAGTAGAGTAATTTAATGGGATTAAATACGCTTTAATTAAATTACGTGAGTAGAGTAATTTAATGTGATTAAATATGTTTGATTTAAATTACTTGAGTAGAGTAATTTAAATAGATATTATATTAATAAAGAAGAATATGTGTTATAGAAAATTTACTAAGGTGAGTAGAAATTTTCAATGCTGATATGTACGGTCTAGTGACTATATGGACGTACCGGATATAACTCGACAAAATTAAGAATGAGAGTAGAAAAATATTTACGAGACTCAAATGATAATTTAGAGTCTACGGTTGATTCCGAAAGGGTCGAATTAGTCAAAATAGTGTACCCGGGGGTACTAGTTGAGTGTCGGGTCATTTTCGGGCTAAACCGGGACCATTCGGGGGCATTTTGGTCTCTTTACAATTATGGGAAAGAAGACCTACGAATTTTTGTAACCCTATATCTGATTATAAGAGTGGTGGCTAGGGTTAGACAGTTAGAGTTACACCATAGCCATTAGAGAGAGAGAGAGAGAGAGAGGCAAATTCCTTAGGCAAGAAGGAAGGAGGGATCATCTTAGGAAGATTTCACCACAAAGATTGTTGGGAAGAAGGATTGAGACACCAATATCATCAATCATCATCAACAACCACGAAATCAGACCCTACAAATCTTAAGGCAAGTGGTTATTTGCAAAGTAATTGAGTTATAATACCCATGTTTAAGCTTGAGGAAGAACATGATTTTTATGATATTCTTGGGAATAAACAGTTGATAATAATCCATGATTGATTAGGATTTGCATGTAGGGCGTTTTTGAATTACCAAGTAGGTTTATATCATAGAAAATCTTATGAGAAATTCGTATGAAAATCTGGTATTTTGATGAAAAATATAAAGAATGCAGTTTTAGGGTTCTTGAATATTATGCATATTTTCAGTGAATTTAGCCAAGATTTATAATGATTTTGTCGTTTTAAATCGTTAGTAATCATCCCAAAACATGTAGGAATGATTAGAAATTGTTGGTTGTGAATTTGATGGCTTATCATGAAAGTTAGAGATGTAAAAATGGTGAAACCCGTAGGAAGAAGATGAACTGGGTCTGTCACTGCTTGATCGATCGATCGACCCTGGAGTATCGATCGATCGAAGCAGTCGATCGATCGACCATCTTCCTTCGATCGATCGACCCTATCTGAACTATAGAAAGTTGTGTAGAAATTTCTTTAATTGCCGTTACTTAATGGGAACCTTAGAATTGATATTTTTCCTATGAGGGGACTTGGAAATTACCAGTAGGTGTACCATTAGGTTCCTCCACTAATGATTAAGTAGGAATGTTGGAGAAATGGAATAACGGTAGAAAGATTGACTTAGCCGTGAGTTGAAATGGTTAATTTAATTACGGAAAGAGTGAGACTTAATTCCGGAAAGAAAATACCAGTAGGTTAAAGTTAACTTAACTACTGAATTAAGGGAGGGGTAACTAGGACCCTTAGAGTTACGCGAACACTCGAATAAATACAATGGTGAGATATGTTGTAATTAATAAGTACGGAGAATATAAGAAAAATATATTACGTACGGGTATGATTTACTAGGTCTGGTGCGTACCTACTAAATTTATATAAATAGTTTTGGGTTAAGAGAATATTACCTAAATTAATTATGTTAGGGTCGATGTGACATTCCGAACTAACATAAGACTATTATAAATTTGGGGTCGATGTTTAATGGCGAACCAAACTTTGAACTGGTGCCGCGATGAAAGAGTCCCGAACCAGAATATGTGTCTATATTTATATTTATAGATAGTTGGGGTCGATGAACCATTCCGAACCAACTTTCACTTGGAGTCGATGAATTATTCCGAGCCAAGGGTCCTTTGTGTGTAGTAAAAGGATATATTAGTGGTAACTAATATTATATACATTGTTGTGGGATAAAATGTTTTATGTGCTAAATCTATAAATGGAGAATAGTAGACAATGAAATGATAAGTAAATGTCTGAGTAATAATTTATAGCATGATGTAATTATTACAAGAATAAGGTAACGAGCAGTTATTGAGTTAACTACAGTTATGGACAGTATAACTAGGTAGACCAAGTTTCCTCGATAGTTATATACTATGTAAGAGAGGTGAGGAGGTCCAAGGGAGAGTGCGAAACCTTAATGTGTGTAATCAATAACTTAATTGTGATAACCGCTTGCAAAATATTTTCAAATGTTTTGAGTACTAACTCTTGCTATGTAAATTTTTAAAAACCTTTTAGGTGCCCAGCCACAAGGACACCCAGCTTGATTTCATGTCAGAGATTTGGGAGCTGCATCCAGTGTGGAGGTTACAGGGATTGTTTAGACGCTTCCTCTTTTTCATTTCTAGCGCAGGATCTCACTTTTATTATTTCTAGTTGGAACATGTCGTTCCACCTTTACTATTACAGTTTATTCTAGTTATGGATTTGTAGTTGTCTTTGGGCCGTGGTTTACGGCAAGACTTTATTTGCTTTCAGATTTTTATGTACTGAGCATTCATATCTAGTTTTGGTTATGTGTGGTTTGGATTATTTATTGTTTTAAGAAAGATAAAATTTGGCACCCGTTTTAATTACATTTAGGTGGTTAGAAATTTTAAAAAGGCGTTCGACAGTGATGCTAAGAATGAACCATTTAAGAAACCTGTTTATATTAAAATAAGGCTTGATCACCCAAAGTTTAATTAGGCGGGGTGTCACAAATGGTATCAGAGCATCAGGTTCTAGTGTCCATAGGATCTGTACGGCTTACTACGATTCAGCGTTACGTTTGTTTGTATTAGAGCCCTACTATTAGGATTGTTGATAAATTTCCAACTGTTGCATTATCGTACTTCTCCTCTTAAGTTTTGTATAAACTGTGTACTTATACAATTTGAATCTTATTTCAGATGCCGCCAAGGAGACTGAGAGCAGAGAGGGCTGAAGCCAGAGAGGAGGTGAGGGAGGCTCATCAGGAGCCACAGGTACCGATACCACCACCCCCACCTGAGCTAATCTCCACTACTCAGGTTGCAGTGATAGTGTCTCAGGCAGTTGAGACAGCAATGAGGGCAATGGCAGCCCACTTTCCACAGCCCCAAGTACCTCCCCCTGTGGCACCGGCAGTGCAAGTTCCGACGGGACCATCTACTTGGCAACGAGTCAGGGAGACATTTCAGAAGGGGCACCCACCCGAGTTTCAGGGTAGTACTGATATAGTGGAAGCGTGCAACTGGAAGAAGAATATCTAGCGCCACTTGCGCATGCTAGAGTGCACCGGAGTGCAGGAACAGATGCTAGCCACTTTCCGTCTGTCGGGAGCGGCCCTACAGTGGTGGGAGTCAGTTACCACCACCGAGGAGAGAGATACTTTGTCTATTTCTGAGTTTTGGGTACGGTTTGACAGAAAGTATTTCCCTCCAGTAGTAGAGTCAGAGATGAGAAAGAAGTTCAGCGAAGTGGTTCAGGGTGATCGCTCAGTTGCTGACTACGAGGAGGAGTTTACCCGCTTGGCCAATTTTGTGCCAAACGAGGTGAGCAATGAGGGGAGGAAGAAGTCCAAATTTATGGAGGGCCTAACCTGGAGAATCAAACATCACTTAATTGGTAATTCGGCAATGGTAACCTACACAGATGTCGTCAATGCCGCTCTACTACACGGTCAGGATCACCGTTTTCATACTAAGGGAAGTAAGAGTGGTGAGCTTAGCCAACCGGGCAAGGTGGATGGAGGTAGTGGCAGCAGTGCAACACAGCAGCAGGCAGCGGGTCAGTTGGGACAGGATTCCAGATAGGGGAACCCTGCCAAGAAGTTTAAGCACGGGAAGTATCGCTTCGACCGACAGGGCCAGCAGGGTCCTCAGCAACCAGTCCCTCAGGGTCGACAGGGCCAGGGTAATCAAAATGGAGGACAACAAGGCCAAGGGCGACAGGGCCAACGTCAGGGCCAACAGGGCCAAGGACAAAGACGGTTCCAGGGGCAGTGCTTAACTTGTGGTCAGCAGGGTCACAAGAGCAGAAATTATCCACAGCAAGACCGGGCACGACAACAGGGTGCCCAACAGGGGCAGCAGGCACCGTTAGCTCCAGCAGCAGTACAGGCCCCACAGCCAGGGCAGATGCAGTACGGACGTGTGTTCAACATCCGTGACATTCCATTTCAGCCGGCACCGTCAGCACCGCCGGCAGTTGCGGGTATGTTTCCTATTCATGGGCTTGAGGGGAATGTTTTGTTTGACACTGGGGCAACGCATTCATTTATTTCCACTAGATTTGCACGGGCAGCCGGCCTATTAGCGACAGCAGACACTCATCTTATGTGTGTGGAGTCACCGATGGGTAGTGGGTCCCTCATACACTCGATTTGTAAGGGTGTGGACATTATGGTCAGGAGATTGAGTCTAGCGGCGGACCTTCTAGTGCTGGATATGGAGGGATATGACGTCATCCTAGGCATGGATTGGTTGTCACATAATAGGGCAATGGTAGATTGTTATGAGAGGACCATCGTGTTCTCTATCCCGGGGCAGGAGATGTTCCTTGTGGCTATGCCACTTCCCGAGGGAGGATCGCGAACTCACTTATATTATATTGAGGAGGAGACCTCACATGGGGTGGTAGTTTCTCTGGACTCAATCCCAGTTGTGAGGGACTTTGAGGATGTCTTTCAGGAGATACCAGGGTTACCACCTAGCAGAAAGATAGAGTTCGTAATTGATCTCACACCGGGGACGAGACCGATTGCTAGAGCACCATATCGCATGCCTCCTTCAGATATGCGAGAACTGAGAGAGCAAATCCAGCAACTGTTAGGACAGGGTTTTATTCGACGGAGTACATCGCCATGGGGTGCGCTAGTACTGTTTGTGAAGAAAAGGGATGGTTCACTTCGTCTGTGCGTAGATTACAGAGAGTTTAACAAAGTAACGATACGTAATAAGTATCCATTACCGAGGATTGATGACTTGTTTGATCAATTGAGAGGGGCTGCATACGTCTCAAAGATCGATTTGAGATCGGGTTACCACCAATTGTGCATTCGTGAAGAGGATGTACCTAAGACCGCTTTCCTGTCGCGGTACTGGTCATATGAGTTCAGAGTGATGCCTTTTGGGCTAACTAATGCACCGGCGGTATTCATGGATCTTATGAACAGGGTATTCAGGGAGTTTTTGGATCAGTTTGTGATTGTATTCATAGACGACATTCTGATTTACTCCCGTACGAAGGAGGAGCATGCAGAACACTTACGATTGGTCCTACAGACATTGCGGAACCATCAGTTATACGCCAAATTTGAGAAGTGTGGATTTTGGCTTCGGGAGGTGCAGTTCCTAGGCCACGTCGTATCTAGCAGGGGCATTGTTGTTGACCCGAGTAAGGTATCGGCGGTGAAGGAGTGGGGACAGCCCACGACACCGACAGAAATCCACAGTTTCTTGGGTTTGGCTGGTTATTATCGTCGCTTCATCAAGGGATTCTCAAAAATTGTCGGACCGTTGACGAATCTGACTCGGAAGGGAATTCCCTTTGTATGGAGTGATAGTTGCCAGTTAGCATTTGACGAATTGAAAGACAAGTTGACATCAGCCCCCGTTCTTACCTTGCCTAAGAGCGGAGTGGAATACCGAGTCTATACTGATGCGTCCTTACAAGGACTTGGGGGTGTGTTACAACAGGAGGAGAAGGCTATAGCTTATGCGTCACGAAAGCTTAAGCCACATGAGAAGAACTACCCCACCCATGACCTCGAGTTGGCAGCGGTTGTTTTTGCTTTGAGGATTTGGAGACACTATCTTCTAGGCGAGCAGTTTACGCTATTCACGGATCATAAGTCATTGCAATATCTGTTCACTCAAAAGGACCTGAACATGAGGCAAAGAAGGTGGCTTGAATTCGTGAAGGACTGCCAATTTGATATACAGTACCATCCTGGTAAGGCTAACGTGGTGGCAGACGCATTAAGCAGAAGACCTATCGGAGAGTTAGCAGAAGTCTGGAAGGCAAAGTGGAGTGAGCTCCGACACGAGGATGATATGGCAAGAGCATGTATGGTAGTTCTAGCTATCACTTCCGAGAATGTTATGCGGATAGTGAGGTCACAAGCAGACCCATTTTGTCAGGATAAAGTACGGCAGTTACTGGCCAAGGGGGCAGCGTTCTACTCCATCAGTTCAGAGGGTGGACTACGCTTCAACGGTAGACTGATAGTACCCGAAGACGATGATTTGAGGCATGCCGTTATGACAGAGTCGCACGGGTCAAAATTCTCAGTACATCCAGGTGGGGACAAGATGTACCAGGACATGCGACGAGTATATTGGTGGTCAGGTATGAAACGAGATATTGCAGAATTTGTCTCAAAGTGTGTTACATGCCAACTCATAAAAGTTGACCATCAGAGGCCTTCAGGAATGCTACAACCACTAGAGATTCCCATGTGGAAGTGGGAGAGTATCTCAATGGATTTTATTACCGGGTTACCAACCTCGCAGAAGGGCCACGATTCCATATGGGTGATAGTGGATCGTTTGACTAAGGTCGCACATTTCTTACCGGTTCGTACGGATTACGATACGATACGATACGCGCAGCTTTTTATTTCAGAGATTGTTAAGCTGCACGGAGTTCCTATTAATATCGTGTCGGACCGAGATAAGATATTTGTGTCGCACTTTTGGCAGAGTTTTCAGGAGGCCATGGGCACCGACTTACGGTTGAGTACGACATATCACCCACAGACGGACGGCTAGACGAAAAGAGTAAACCAGATGCTAGAGGACAT